>OY998134.1:4124978-5324978 GCA_963921915.1 Hyposoter dolosus
CCCTAGCTTCCCGTTGCATCGTTGGCCTGCAGACATTCGTTCCGGGGCTGTAACGAGACTGGCAAATAATTTTTTAGATATGCTTGAAGCGCCACGGATTGAAACTCTGGCCCGGATATACTCCGAACGTTCCCGACGATACTAGAACTATACCGCAACACACTCGGGTAATATACGTGTTAAATAATACGCGTGCGAAACCGACAGCCCCCTGATCAAGCAATGGAGAAAAATGAAAAATAAAGAAACTATTCTGTTGAGATTGAAATAGTTGTGTTTTTTGTTGCGTTTCCCTAAAACATGCTCCGAATATCTCAATTCTATTTTTTTTTTAACTCGTTTTTCAATCGTAGTGCCAAGGGCTCCGCCATATTATTTATTTTTCATCGCAAGTTTGGAGGTAACTTTGTGTTTTATTCTGTGAATTTGTAGTGTAAGGCTCTAGGCACATCCGAGTGTACGGAGTCAATCTGTAACGGTTGTGACACACCCCCTTAAGAGACGACAGGTCTTGTGCGAAGGACATATTGTCGAGAAGACTTTCGAATCTCGTCGTCCCCGACGTGTTTGGTGAAAATATAATGTCAGGTCCCTACGAGCGTCGGTGTGATAGCCTCACGGGCACGTAAAAGCTCGCGGTCTACGAGACCATTTGCGCAAAAGCCTCCATTGCTATTCAAAACATAAAAACCATTTAAAAATGTAATACCTGTGAACCGTAGAGAAAGAAAGAGAGCGCCCGAGAGAAACACACGGAGGGAAGAGGAGAACGGGGCAAAAATCGTGAGCGGGGGTGATCCAACGTGGTGACTCTGTAAGTAAAATATACTGCCCGACGAAAAGCTTCGGTCAAATAATCGTGATTTATCGCCGTAAGGAATTCAACGACGGAAAAACGCTCGCCCCTCTTCCATTCCCTCTGACACCGCCACTAGTCGTTGTCTCTTTCAGAGAAACTAGAGTGAGCCAGACCGAGCGGGATAGAAAAAAAGAGAGAATCACCATTCCCAAAATCTGAATGTCCATCTTGATTTAACGAGGGAAAATACAATCAATCATAAATAAATGAAAAACTAATAATTCACAAAGTCAAGTGAATGATCCACGTGGATAAGATCAGGACTGAATAAGATTTCAGAGTGTCCAATATTTTTGGTTGTGCTGCTTCCATACTTGACAACTTTTTTGGAAAATTGTGAACGAAAAAAAAGGTGTATTTATGAGCGTAATTTGAACGGAACGAATATCTGTAAATTCAAATGAGTTCCTAGTTCTTCCTTTTTTGCTTTCCAATAAATATCCTATTCTTGGATTTCACAGTTTCCAAGTCAACGACAACTGGATGCAAAAAGTGTACAAATAAAGGCACAGTTGTGGCGATTTAATAGACATTCGTTTATATGAATCTATGTATGTATGTAAATACGTTGGAGGTGCTAACGACGTTTATGCACTCGTAGAGAGAAGGTCGGGGGGCCGTTGGTTATTTTAACTCGCCACGAACAATTATCGTACAATTTGTCCCTCGACCGTTGTATATAACATACCCATCGTGCAAATACACATTCCATATCGATCGAAATTAATGACTTTGCGTAGTACAAGTTTCCATGGAATTCGTTAGTACGTGAATTTGTCTACATTGGTTATTCCAAGTGAAATACAATTTCTTATCACAGCCTTGGAGATATATATTTCAACCCTGTTCCCGAGCCATTAATGAGCTTCGGCGACGATCAAGATGTCAAAATTTCGATTCCTGCAGAAAAAAGTTGGTCGCACCCGTTCAAAAGTTTATCATCGATACAAAATCCCTCTGATCAACGTATCATTCCAAAATTCGTTTTCATTACCAGGCAGCTGGCACCAATTGTACGGCACAACGGCACAAAAGTGGCATAAACTTTTTACGATTTTCGTTGCATTCGAGGCTTGAATGATTGAAAAACCTCGATGTGCACAAGATACGTACGCACACGGTGAACTAGTTTTGCAATTAAATGTGCAACGATCATTATTTCGTTTTGCTTCTCTCCGTAAACTTAAGTAAACAAAAAAAAAATCATCTTGGCTTTCTAAAATTCCACTTACTGTTTTCGTTCTCGGCAACAATTGAAATAAATTGTAGGATAATTTGAGCTTCATTGGTCTGTTCCATCATTGGTCTGATATTCCATTATCAAAACAAGCTGGAAAATATCGATTTTCTGCGACTGCCAAACACAGAAAGAGAAGGAGAGATATGAAAAGGAATAATGAGAGAAGAAAGGAGAGAGAAGCTGTATGAGCTTATCGTTGTCTCTCCTGATTCCATATCAATTCGCTTAATTCGCTAGCTCTGGTGGCATAATTTGGTGATGTGTCATTAGCTTATGTTAGCCAAAACCAGTCCACCGAGAGCTTCTGTAAACGTGTGCGTTTATATCCATCGTATCAAATTCGGTAGGTTTGATTAATTTCCTCTAATGAACCATAATTATGTAAGCTCAAATATTGTTTAATTACACATCGTGATAACCACAATATAGGCTTTTAACGTTTGCCACGAGGTGTGCCTTTCGGTTTAAAAAGAGAATAACGACGAGGTGGTGGATACATAGAGAGGAAAAAACAAAAAAAAAAAAAAAAACTCTGGGAGAAAGACAAGGAAAAGCACAGGGACGGAGAATTCTCTTATATGCCCAAATACTATCAGAATCGATTACATGCCCATATGCGTCATTCGATAAAAGCCTCCGATTCCGAAATATCTGAATGAAACGTCCACCTTTACCAATTCTCCTATCCAATTAGTCGATTTTATTTCTCCTGCTCGTATGTCTGAACCTTTATTCTGACATCGAATTGGCTCGTCATAAAGATGAGCTTCGATGAGTCACTACACTTTTTTACTTCCTATTACTCCAATGCATACATCTCGAGTAGCAAAAAATTTGTCGTACAAAAAATCGTGCTTAATGTCATGAGTATGCTTCAATTAATATCGAATTTACATTCGATTCCATACAACTGGTAATTATTGGATGTCATTTCACTCGGATCTCAATCTCCGATACTTTTAGATTCCTGGAAATTCATACAACTTCATACGATGACGTTGTCATTCAATGAAATGAAAAGCTTGAGAGGAGAGCGAGAGAGAAAGGGGCATTGAAATCGTCCAATTAGATTGAGCAATAAATCGAGAATAAGATTCAAAGGAACCGTGTCACGGATTGACACAATTGTAACTCTGTCCTAACGATCTTGCTTTTCTCTTCGACCATCTCGTTTTTATATATTTATTATTTATATAACTCTGTGCATGCACGATTTGCATCAAAGTGGCAAAAAGCAGGTTCATATAATATAACGATTAAATTCCATTACGCGAATGCAACGTGCGGGCATTAATCGTGACGTGGAGAAAAGTAGAGAATCACGCGTTCGTACCCACGGGAAAATTCATTGTGATTATTCATCACAATTCTCCTTGGGTAAGAGAACAATTCAATAACGCGGAAAATAATTTCAAATTTTCTACCAATCATTATCGTGACATCATTATCGTTTCAGCTGTCGGTGCAACAACATTCGTAAGACTCGACGATGAGAAAAAAGAAGATTCATCAGAGTTAACGAAATATTGAGATTAAATTCCTTTACGGAGGTTCATCTACTCATTTACTATTTCTCAATCTTTCTCAATTTACTTTTTCTAATTAGTGTCTAATATTTCGGAAGATGCGAATTTTCCTAGCTCATTGCGTAATTGCTGTAAACCAGGAAGCAAAGAAATTTGAACAACATGAAACGTCTAGCAAAGCCTCAAAACAATCACCCGATTGTAAGTTTGCGGTAAAGTGCGACACGGAGGTTGTGCTAGTTCGAATTTGCACTTGGTCCCTTCAAAATGTTTGCTGTCTCAAAATGATAAAAAAAACTTGTGGGGTATGTGAGAAAAAAGAAAATCTTGACGTAGACTCGGGTCGAAATAGTATGCCGATGAAATAAATTCAATTGGAAAATGAGAGAATAGCATTTTCATCCGAAATCCATCGATAGTTCCTTTTGCCTCTTCGTAGGGTTATATCGCCTCGGTTTTTTCTATCGTCGAAACGGATAGTTTGATGGAACGTTGAATGGGAGCTCGGTTGGTGTCGAGGGACTTGGTGGAAACGGGTTTTCCTCCTCGTACGTAATTCGATGAACAGGAGAAATATAGTATATGTGTGTTGCAAGTTGACGTTAGTGGGCGTTGCGCAATTCCTCTCGATATGTACATACATTTCGATTTTTTTCGTTTATTTTTTTCAAAAGAGTTCTGTTGTAGCGAAGAGGGTTGTGGGAGGGGGTAGTGAGATCCGGGCTTCACTTTTTTATTTTCTCTTCCCGCGAGCGTGTTCTACAACTATACTGCACTACAACGACGGTTACGATTGCTTTGACAGCGAAAAAGAGCGAGTGAGATGGGAGCAAGAAGGGTGAGAGGGCACAAGTGCTCGTAGGGGTTGAAAGGGAAGAGAGGAGTAGAGGAGAAGGGGGTCGATTGAACGATTCGGTACTGACGAGGAAATGGAGAGGAATCGGTGAAATAAAGAGCGAGAAGAGAGAAAAAAGAGAGAGAGAGAGGGGGGGGGACGAAGGTCGGGGCACCTGACTGTAATTAGTGAGGGAACGTATCGTAATTAGAGAAAATGCCACGTTTAATTGCTAATTGAGTTTCTGGCCGATGCGAGATCTAATTTTAATCACCTAATTACGTGACTACAAGCTCTTGGAAACCCAACTGCGAGACGTTCCAATGGAGACCTGCCAGCCATACACCTTTTCTGTAATCGTGGATCGAGGCTAGATTCCCTTTTCCTCTCCTTCGTCTTTCAACGGTAATCACGGTATAAGTAGGTATTCTACCCCATACTCACCCCCCGCCCCGTTCCATTTTCACCCTCCGACGGTACCGTACTCAACTTTACTCCACTACCCCCTTAAGAGTCGTAACAGATGACGCGTTAGAATCGTCGTAGTAGTTTTACACTTTCAGAAGCAATATAACGTTCGTGCATGAGAGCTAATTTGAAAATAATCTCGACGTACTGACGGACGCATTAAGACATCCGTCTCTCTCGGTAAACCCATTTTTATTCATTTTATTATTCGTTTAGTTGCATTTTACCTTTGACTTAAAAACCTCACAATCCTAAAACTTTTGATACAATATTTTCACGTCCATTTGAATTTTGAATTCATCACTAGCCTGAAAAACCCCATTCTTGTCTGAAAATAATTATTAAAATGTGAGAAATTGAAAACTACCACTAGCAGAATTATTGAGTATCGACAACATTCCTTGAGTTCATAAAAAATACGTTTCATGCGACCGTGTATTATTTCAGAATAATGACACTGATAGTCGTTTCTAGCAAACATTTTTTTTTCCTCGTTTATTTTACTTCTTTGTCTCGGAAAAAAAAAAACTAAATCGGTTTTTCCAGCTGAACGTGTTCACAAAAAAAATGAACAGAGCATTCTCTGGTTCTTCTCACAGTTTTTTTTGTAGAGGATTACAGAAGATTACTCGAAATGCTGTGAAAAACTTTTCTAATCGATGATTTCGATTTTTGCAAGCCTTTGTCGTATGAATTTTTCTTTTCGTTAAAATAAAATGAGCTCCCATCACGCAGGCAATGGTTTGCCAACAAATTATTAATAACAATGATCGTAGATAATGAAAATAGCCTCACATTCTTATATGCACAATGCTATATGTCCAAAACTATTATTGGTACAGGTTTACGATTTGAAACTCGACAAGAATACGGATCAGGAGGAGTGAGACGGCATTGCTAATCCGAGCGTTAAGATGATGAATCAGTCATCTCGAATTTTCGAAATTAAAATTCTTCGATGTCGTTTGACTAATAAAAAAAAGACTTTGTCAGCGTATGTAGGACGAAGGCAAAAATCCGCTGACAGGGGCTTTTTTTTATAAGTGAAACCGTGTCGGAAATATAAAATTTCGAAAATTGTAGATATCTCTCTCGCACTCACATTGCGAGAAAGCGACTGCGCTACATCACCTTAATGAGAGCCTTGCGCGCAGAGCTTTGGTGGATTTCTGGCAGCCGCATTGTTTTGGAAAGAAAGCAACGGGAGTAATTTCTGGCCAAGTTTCAAGCTTGGTAACCGGATAATATGCATATGAAGTATGCGTACGTTCGTCTTGCTATCAGTATTTGTCTGTCGTTACATCTGTATATTTCTTAATGCTCGTAAAAACGTACACGCAGATGAAGGACGGTTAATGTGATTTGTGAGAATATTGATCTCGAAATAATCAATAACGGTTTGTTTTTTAATATCCAAATATTAACGATATATTGCGAAACACATTTCCATCGTAATCTTTGGCAGAAAAGTCCGTATTTTTGTATCGATCTCCATGCATCACCAGAATTTGTCTGGTACATTTTTACTAAATCGAAATTTTTGCAACTGTCATCAATTTGTTTACGACAGATTTGTTTCATCAGTAAAAAGATCGAGTGTCCCTTGAGAACTTATTCAACTCTCTATTACATTTGCTTTTACGAATATTCCTGTAAATAATATCACGAGTTTTCTCAGCGACATTCGTGTATGAGGGGGGGGGGGGGTCATATAATCAATACGTCAGTACAATAAAACATTTTTCAGTAACTAAGATGTTTCCTAGAAAATCTAATATCTGAGCCAGAGGCTACGGTTCTTTGAATTCAATCGTGTGTTTGAAGATTCATCACTATATATCGTTAAACCGCGAATTATGTAGGAAATGTTCAGTACTTACCCCGTCACATGCATCCGCAGCCAGCGGAATGTTCGTCCATACAGACACATTATTCTGCGCCAAAGTTGGATAAGTCTTTCCTTGATTTTCGTCGTCTCGTTTCTCCGATATAAAATGTTGTCTCCGCTCTGCCATTCGTCGGTATAATCTCTGGTATTTCTGCCAGTCAAATTTGCAATTTGGACGTTCCAAAACCGTGCAATTTGAGCGAACGTTGAGAGGCATTCCCAAAATCTTTGACGGCTTTGCGACAGCATCTGGAAGATATCGAAAGAGAATAAGGAAGGGAATACTGCTAGAAATCCAAAGTCGCAATCGCTTTCTGTGCAGAATTTGAATTTACTCTCGGATTAGCAAATTACTTTCGTCTCAGCAGCGAAAATTAGTCGCAAGGGCAAAGTTTTGTCAGCGACAAAGTCTTTCATGAATTTGTTTTCAGTTTTTTTCTTTTTTGCATTGATTTTAATTGTCTGGCGCGGAATTGAAACACAATAATAAGAAACAAAAACAACTTACCAATGGCCAAGGAAATTTTCTTACCAGGCGTGAAAGAAATCATAAAAATACGAGGATAATGGACCGAGATCAAAAAACAATGACGAGGAACAAAAACAACTTACCGATGGCTAAGGAAATTTTGCCTTACCAACCATAACAGAAATAATTTGAATATGACGACGAATTGAAGGTCAACACAGAAGTCGAAGCCTCGAAGTCGCCTCCCATCGTACGCTGAGAAAAAAAACCCAGGGCATCGAAAAAATGTTGTCGGACTCGTGGCGTTGCATTTCTTCATCGTCACCGTGTCCGATGATCCAATATTTCCCACGAAAACATCGCGAAACCCACTTCACTTCACAAACACGAAACACCTCAGTACGCGAGCACAACAAAACTGCGAAAGTACGTTAATATTCGAATGATGCGCCTGCGCACACCCAAAGGACGAAAAAGAGTCAGCGAGGCGGCAGCCACTGAAGTCAAGATACAAACTGGAACGCTCACGTCGTTCACTGCCGTGGTGGGGATAGCGATTTTGCGAGGCGACAGAGATAGCTTCGGCAGGTCGTTCTGTCCTTCTCTGTACAGTCGGCTAAGTAAGCTTTCGACACTTATTACACGCAGGAGCCGGATGAATATTTTTGTCCGACTGTACGCGGTGCGAGAGAGACGGGACGACCTGTCGGGGCGCTCTCTCTCAGCTCGACCCCCCCCACCACGCCAGTACGCGTTCCAGTTGATCTTGAGTTCAGTGGCGTCAGCAACAAGTGTAAACAACAGCCACCGCAATTCCCGGAATCGTCGATGCCAAACTCGATACACAAGCCTCTTCTCTTTTTTCCTCACACCAATCAGCAAGCAGCCGCTTGAAAAATGTGGAAGTACGATTGGTCGACGCCTCGCGCTTCCGAGAAGAAGCCGCCGTGGCGGCTGCGCAGTGCGCGAACTCACGAATCGCGGGAGGCGGAGGGAACACACTACACAGTCCATCCCCATGCTTCTTCGCGGGTATCGTGTTTTTGTTTACTTTTCAAACATTTTTATTTATTTCTTATTACAAATCCATTCTCTCATTTCTCCGATATCAAAGAAAAAAACCAGACCTGACGGCTCGATACACATTCGGTTTCGCACTTTCCCCCAAAAAGTAAGTCGTTTTTTTTCTTATTGCATAATCGCAGGTTCGCGTGGCGTCGTAGGTTAGGTACGCCATTATTCCGGAAATTCGCGATTTTTCTTGGAATTATATTTTCGAGCCTGCTGCGTTTTTTCAAGTTCTTTTCGCATATTTTTTCATTCCGTCGATTAGTAATTAATGTTTTTACAAGAATTATTGAATCTGACGAATGGTCTCATGTTTAATCTGGTTGTTAAATCTTGGTCAAGTGTCGTTTTTCCCGTCCTCGTCCCCACCATTGTAACTTTTTATTACGATTTCTTTTGTCCGAGTCTCCTGCGTAATAATTCCAGCATCGCAAATTCTAATTAGCACAATATCGAGGGTCATTCTAATTAAATCATGAGCATCTCCATGATTTTTCGGAATTTGAATTATTTTAGCCAACCGAATGAATATCATTTTTCTAGCTGCAATCATTTCCGACAATCGTGAATTCCGTAGTCGATGCGACATTCTTCGGACTATGAAATATACCGAATTCCCAGTAACTTTGCCGTATTTTTGCGAGTGTCGAGGGCTTTGTCCTTGAGATTTATGATTATTTTTCAATAGCTTGTTTTCGGTACTTTCTTACGCTCAGAGCGAGTTCCCATATCGAAAAAGATCCCCAACGTCAATTTCATGCATTCCGAGTGAAGGTCGAATTTGTTTTCGTCACTCGAATCGAAGAAACAAATTGTTTTTTTTCTTTCTCATTCTTCGTCAACAGTCGACCGCTGCCCAAGGTCAAATTTTCACGCAATCTCAGTCTCGTCATGTTTCGTCGCGAAAATAATCGTTTCATTTATGAAATACGATATTTCCGTCATTTCGATTGACGAAACGGAAACGATTGGGTTAGGACCATCCAAAGGGCGAGTACTGAACGATGGAAAGCAACTGCCCAATGACCTTGTAACTTCGTGAAGTGACCACATCGAGCTTTCTATTCACGATTTGTTTTCTTTTTTGTTGTCTTGCGAGAGATCGAAAGCGAGTAGATTCGATCGAATTATGGTGATGTAAAAATATTTTCGGCGGCAAGAGACGAACGACTAAGTACCAAACGACGATAAACAAAGCGCAGCTTTCCCCGCGAGAATTCAGAATGCCTCCGAGAAAAAAATGGCAATTGGACGAAAAGAAAGAACGAAACTGCAACGATAGAGAATCGTCGTTTAGTTTTTTTTCCATCCTCAATTCTTTTTTGGGCCCAGAGGGATGGGAAGCTCATGCATGGAACTGCGGACGCGTGTGTGTGTGTGTCTTTGCGCATGCCTCGAAGCGATAAGCATATTTTAAGAGATGTCTCGAGCGAGAGAATGAAAAACTACATGTCCCGAATAGACGCATGTATAAATGTATACAGCCAAGGGCAAAGAGAGAAGGGCTTGTTGCGTCCGCCTAGATGAGACGCTAAAAAACATGCCAAAGAGTCAAGAGGTTAAAAAAAATGTTTAAAGAAAAAAGGGAGGATGAGTTGGATGAAAATGAGAAGCCGAACCGGAGAAAAGAGAAGAAAGGGAAAGAGAGAGAACGAAAAAAAAATACGTGTAGGGAAAAAGAAGTCGTTGGCCTTATTGTGCAACGGTTGGACTGTGCGACTCAAAGGCTTTAACCTTTGTAGTGCGGGCGTGTGCGCCAGCAATGAGAGTGTCCCGTGAATCGTTGGTCAGCTCATTGGGGTACGCGGCGGCGAGACCATGAAAGTTCAAAACCAACTTCCAGCGAAAACATACATTCATTGCTTGGGTTAGCAATAAAAAGGACGTTTCCTACGATACTCTGCGTCTTGAGAGTCTTGGAGTTACGCCATTTCGTTGAAAATCCACCGTTAATATATATTTATTCGTACATCGTGTGTATATAGAATTTTATATATAATATTCGTATATACGTGACGTCAAAGAAGCAGAGGACAAAAATACACCTCGCCTACCTCGTTCATTTTTATCCCCTAAAGCAATTTCAGCATTGTTTTAAAATAGTACTTAGCGGGGTCATTGTATTATGCATGCGCCCTTCTCTAGTGGGCCGAACGCGAGCCAGCCCCGCGCAAGCCGCTCACTCAATCCATCTCTCCCCTCCCTCCCTCTCTCTCTCTCTCTCTCTCTCTCTCTCTCTCTCTGTGTGAGAACACTTGATTTCTCGCACACGCGAGCCCCTCTCGTCCCATTGTTATAAAAACCAGTGAGAGCAAGGGAGCAAAGGGTTTACCGTACGAGGGTATACGGAGGAAGAGTACGAGTGGCCGCTGCACCACGACCAGAAGGAGTCGTGCTCTCGTACATATACGCCTCCGACCTTTTTTCCTCAAAGCCCATTTTTTTCTTCTCCGTGTCGGGCCTGTATTGTTTTCACTCGAATAAGAAACTCAAAATCACATTTAATATGCCACGAGACTTACCTCCAACTTGAACTTTATTTAAATCTTCAAATTTCCTCAATTTTATAACAAAAAACCCTCAAGATCTTGAAATAAGCCCGTGACATTTTAAACTTTCATAAAAGTCGCAAAATTTTTTATTCCATCGAGTTGTACGCAACATTTGCCAACGAATCGCCAATTCATGAAGAATATTTTTGTTTCAACGTTCAATGATTGCGCAGTTTTTACGTAGTCTATAGCTCCCGCTGGTAGTATATATCCGGGGTACGGCGATATATGTACGTCATGGAATCAGGTAAGAAGGGTGGACAAGAGTGAAACTGGGGGCGCGAGAGGGTGGAGAGTGTATGGAGAGTCAAGAAGGTGGATGAAGAGGAAGAAAAGAAAAGTTGGAGGGAATAAAGAGAGCGAAGTAAGACGAGAAGAATGTGTGACGCCCGCGGTAAGGTTTTAAGAGGCCTCTTGGAAGATAAAGGCTCGCATATGCTTACTGGGTACACAGACGTATATTCCTATGTATATTTCTTTACAAAAGTCATCTCTTTTTTTTTTCTTGCACTCTCTGCTTATACCGAGTTTTCTTCCACTTTGCGCCCTCCCCCGTCCCCGTTCCTCATCTCTTTATGCCGCTGCTGTCTATGTATTTCTCTCGAAAAATGGGCCTCTCAAAATATTGTCCATTCGCGTTGTTGTTTTGATAATAAGATTGACCGGCTTGGTCGGAGTCATCGAGTGTCCACATGCTGGTCGCTCGCAATCAGTATACCAATTAAGCGGTCCGTTAAAGCCCACCACGTGCGATTCGTGTATACAGAGACGCGAAAGGTTGCTTCGATGCTTGATTTAAAGGGGATGACGTCAAATCCGATGTTTAATGGAAAAGTCATCGTGTTTGGTCGCGGGCGTACACCCATCCTGTATGTAGATATATATATAGGTAGAAAAAATATATATAGAAATAAAGGGATGTATAGCGGAGCGGCGTGCTCCCGCGTCGGCCTTTAAAGTGTTTCATGAATGGGAATACCGCACCGAATGATTCAAGCTCTCATGGGTGGGTGTACGAGCATTCATCGCTCTCGCGTTAACGTGGCAAATGTGTTGGTATATACATTGAATATTGGCTAAATGATCGAATCGCCCGCAGCGTGGCAAATATTTTCTTCGATGATTATTCCCACGATATCGTAGTCACGGTCATTCCGGTACCAAAAAATCATTTCGACGCGATATCCGCTAAAGCGATTATTCATTCATTTCGTTTCACCTCATTTATCAACTATTTTATTTTTATTTATTGAATTACATTTATCTCCCTCTTACGGAATTTCCATTCGTACAGACCAAATAATCGATTGTTTTGTTTTTATATTATTTATCACTCGATGATGAAATTTCATTTACGTCCAACAATTTATTATTTATCCATCGTTAATGTTTTCTTTTTATTAATTATTTCGTTCAATTAAACCACCACATACAATTTATTTTAATCAGACTAATTTCATCACGTTTGCCTGAATTTGTTTTTAATCTTAACAAAAGGAGCTTCGGGATTATCGCGAATTACTTCGAACTGATAAACACATAGATCCACATGTTCGCGTTGCCGAAAAGCAACCAACACCACGACGATGACAATTTCAAAGTCTACGAGAAGTTGTGTTAAGTACACGACCGCAGGGCGCGCGTGGCCAAAGGAGCTGGAACGGCCCTCTCTCGCTTTCATTGTTCCTCGAGTCTCTCCAACTCTCGCCCCTCGGAGTCGCTAGCCAACGCTCCTTTTTGTTTTCTTTTTTTAATTTTTTTACCCCTTCGTTATATACGTTCGCACAGAGTCTATGTTCAAACGAGGGTCTCGTTTTCATTAATAATTGGAGTCGAAACTCGGGCGAGCTATTTGGAAAAATAAAATCGTCGCGTAGTTTCGTTGACTGAAATTTTTATTTATTTTTCCAATGCGTTTCGGCCAAAATTTTGGCAGATTCAAAATGGCTGTTGCCGCATTTTTGAGGAAATCTAATTATAATTATCCGTCGAATTTCGTAGCCCAGTTTTTTTTTTTCAATTTTATATTAACGAGACGAAGAAAATGCTTAAAATTCGTAATAATTAAAGAAATAATGTTGCCAATTTGCCGAACCGAAATCTCCACCATTTATTAATTGCCAGAATTTCCGTGCGAGAAACTCAGAAAAAGCATTTGACGCGATGGAAACAAAGTTGTTGAAAAAAAAATGAGGAAAAAATAAATAATTCCTATTTTGCGAGAGTGCAATGGAAAAGAGCACGAAGGACCATTGCTAGACACAATGAGGAGGAAGGGAGGATAAAAAAAATATATACAAAAAAATGCTGGTATTCATCTCCCTCAAGCGTGCGTCAACCATTTCCGTGTGTACGCACGCGCGCCTGGTTTATTTATATTCCCGAGGAAGCTTTCAAAAGAGCGCCGCAATACGTCGAGATTAACCAGTCGCTAAAAAAAAAAAATTATACATATTCCGTCTATATACGCGGATATTATATGTATCACCGAGAACCGCCTATGAGCTGCTTGCGTCGAGAGATTGCAAAAAAAAAAAAAAAAAAAAAAATAAAACAAAAAACAAAAAAAAATGAGAAATATTATTAAAAGCCGCTCGGTGACCGCTACATTCGAGAGCCACACCGTTCCGCGGTTCTGGCCTGGAGTGAGAAGGACGGCTAACACATCCGGGGGTGAAACGTACATTGCTACGAGGTGGAGAGGAACCCGTTGGATGCTGCTGCTGGTTATCTTCGGTGTACAGCCGTATACAACCAACCGACTTTCTATAAATGTGCATAAAACTTCTCACCCTTTCTATACACTCGCGGCCCATGCACCCTATTACAAAAAGTACATGTATATTATTCCCGACATTCCCAAACGCTCGCTCGCTCCCACCGTTTCGCGTACGGGGATTTATTTTTATCATTTTTATTTTTACTTTTTATTATTACCAAAAAAAAAGGTATGAAAAAATGGCGGGTATAAAAATGTGACGGTAGAATTGAGTCGTCAAGCTGCGCGATAAACTTTGCTCTTTTTTTTTTAGCCCCGTAACGTCTCTTTTTCTCCTTTTTCCAAAAGTGTTGGAGAAATTACAAATGTTTCATTTGCTGAATAAGCCATTCGTGTGCTGTCAGATTATACAAGGGGAAACACACAGCAGAATACAA
This sequence comes from Hyposoter dolosus, assembly GCA_963921915.1. Lineage (NCBI taxonomy): Eukaryota > Metazoa > Arthropoda > Insecta > Hymenoptera > Ichneumonidae > Hyposoter > Hyposoter dolosus. The sequence goes on from OY998134.1 coordinate 4,139,040, forward strand.
AATTTTATGCACTTCTGAAATACTCGAGCTTATAACGTTATTTCTGTCACTGCGAATCATTCATTTTTTATAGATTAACAATTTTGGGAATTATGGATCGACAGTTATGTCGAGGCTGAGAATTTCTCGCGTCGTACACACCGAGCCTGGGGCAAGAATAAACCACCCCTTGATATAAATAGCGCACGAAACTACTTTCGTATTGTTTTCGTCACAGCTTCGTTATACTCCTGGCAACTTTATGAAGGTTTTAGCTTTCCATACATTATTATTCATCCAGAAAATTCTTCTCAATGACGGACTCTATAATCCACTCGCGATCTCGCTATGAAACCGACATAATTTAGTCATGAACGGCCACTTTGCACAAATGGCTTCGTGCATCACGAGCAAACCAAAGAAGTGATGAATCTCTCCCTCTCTCTCTCTCTCTCTCTCTCTCTCTCTCTCTCCATCTGTCTATCTCTCTGATTCTTCTTTCGCCAGAGTAAGCCAGCTAACTTACGGGTGCTCCAGTGATAGGATAATAGTAATGTGCTTAATGGTAAATGGAGGGCATTCAAGAGGCCCGAGATTCAGATGGCACTCATAATGGTCGCTTTGCAAGCGTATCATCCCTAATAAGTACAAGTGGCACAAAATAGGTGTAATCACTTTAGTTGGAGATCACAGATCACGGTTAAGATATAATACCGGCGCTCTCGAGACGCCAAGACATCGTAGCACGAATCGAATATATTCGTCTCCGGACTCAAATAAAATTGATGATGAAAATCGCACAAACTGAGATTCCATCGAAACAATTGAGCGTTCGGGAAAAATTAAAATCGTTTTGGAGTGCGATTGAGAAAATGGAATTGAAATATACGTGGAAGAATTGCCTGCACGGTTGCCTATAACTGAAAGTACAAAAAATGGGATTTAACGCACCAAAAGTGATTTTGTTAAGCACCGATGATCGTTGGGGTTATCGAATCAAGCGATGCAACCACAGGGAAAATATAATGACAAACTCTCGCCCGGAAAGTGTACCTTCGGTGTAAATTTAACATGTATACACTATGAAATGTAGGTAGACGTGTTTATATTAAATACATATACGCGAGAGGGATCGAGCTCGAAACCGAGAAGTATAACTCATCCAATGCTTGTTTGCATTATCTGCAAGCGTTCAAATAACCGTATTTACCTCTCGTCTATAGTATGACGAGCCGAAATATCGAGGCTCGTTATTTTATCGAGCTTTTACCGTAAAAGCATTATTTCCACTCATGAGCTGTCTAATATTTAACCGATCGCACATATGCACACCGATACTTCGTCTGTAAATGTCACTCTATCAATTTCTTTGACATCGCCAGGTAGAAAAATCACCTCCCATTGACGCTTATAGCGTCAATTCAAATATATTGAATCTTCAGCTTCTTTCAATCGAAATCCTGCGTTCGAGTGGGCTACGAATATTTTCAAATTTTTTGCAGAATAATTTTCCGGGAAACGCCGGAAAATCACCTAATCATCACACAAACTTTTTCTTCAGGGAATCGATCACAATGGAGCAGAGTTAATTATTGCACATTTATAAAACAGCCTGAAATATATTGTACGTTGTTTCGAGTCTTTAACAAAGCACGTTCGTTACAACTAGCTCGATGCAAATTAACGAGAGAAAGCTTCCGCTTTCCGAAAGAGTATTCATCACGGTTCGTTCTTTCATACACAAATCGTAACGCTTCACCTTCTTGGTTATATGTTAATGTATTTATAAAACGTACACTGATGGTACGATCGAGTTTCATTATCCTTGGTGAATGGGCACGTCGTATTACCGAGCGTATTACAAAAAGTAACTGCGGATGCCTCGCGCAATAACATGCGGGTCGCGATTGATCGTGGTTGTTGTCATAAGATACGCAATTTGAAAAATAATAATAATGATCGAATTTTCAAAATGAATAGAGGTTCCCTATTCGTATTAATGACGACGAAACGTTGAATATTAATTTGCAATATACTTCGTCGATGAATTATCGACACGGTTAGTTGCAAAAAAAATCTGCCGATGAGAATTAGAGTTTCGTCATGCGTACTATTTATTGTTGCTGGACCAAAATAATTGTTGATCATCCAAACAGATACGCAAAGTTGACAAACAATTATTTCTTGCAACGTCACAATATTTGTTTATCGTTCAACCCGAGAGTATTGTGCATGCAGACTTACAAGATTTTTGTTACCTGTTTCAATTGAGCGAATCAATCAGAATGGCCTTCACGAACTCCCTCATTTTAGAAGCATCATCGAAGGCCACTCACATCGAAATATAACGTTGAAAATCATGTACACATACATTTGTGGATATTAACCGCTCGGAATACATATAAATCGGTGGATTGCGTAATACGATATGCTAATTTTGATTAACGATGCGTAGCGTCTTATTTATTCCCGTGGGAAGAACCTCGCGCAGTTATTATTTGCCCGATGTATCGGTAAAATTAGCGGTTACGAATGACGATTCATTAGCGAACTATTGTCAATTGCTGAAGCCATCAGCTGTGCGAAGTCCAGTCCTGTTTACACTTCCAACAAAGCTATACACCCGACTCACAGAGATATATATGGGTGTGCGTAAAATATGTTCCATTGAGTTACCGTTCGAAATTCGTATCAACAAAGTCGTCGGAATATTTCGAAAAAATCGTCAAATCTTAAGCGAGGCTGTTCGCGTTTCGACCAAGACGAACAAAGGATCGTCGGCGGGGTCCAGAGGTGACAGATTCGAATGACAATTTCCAAGACGACTCGTTCGTGAAATAAAGTGCGAGAAAGTTTTAAATTGATTTGGAAACGAAAATTTGTCAATTTCAAAATGTTTATTCACTCAAAAATGAACTCAAAGAAAAAATAACATGGATGATTTCCGATTTTCCGTTACGCTCGCGATGCAACACACACGATTCATTCGTCAATAGGGGATTCACACATTTCACTCGGTACTAAAGTGGTTGAATAAAAAAAGGCGTCCTGACAATAGAGAGAAGAAAAAAATAGGTGAAAAAAAAATCGCAAGCTCGAAACTTATGATTATTTATCAGGGCATCGAGTTTTTCCGGCAGCAGCGAGCATGGATGATGCTCCAGGGCGTACGACGGAGGGACTTGCGGGTACCGCGTATATACAGTCGATGGTTCGAGAAGAGTTTTGAAAAAAATGGAATGGCGTCGAAGGCACGACTAGCGGGGGAGGAAAAGAGATGCGGAAGGACGGAAGCATGAGAAAAAGCGCAAGAGAGAGTGCGAGAGTCCGAGAGAAAGGGAGGGAAAGAGAAAGAGCGGGGCGTCGCCATTTCTGATTGAATCCAAGCTTGGAGCTTATATTTTGTCATTCATTGGGCGCCGTCAGAATATATATGTATATATCGAGAGTCTGTACGGCGAAGAGAGAGGGAGAGCGAGAGCTAAAAGAGCCTGGCGATCGGCAAGCGGCGAGTTGCTGAGCGTCATATATGCGCTCTATGCACCAATGCAGCAAGTGAGAGAATGAGAAAGAACGATGAATCGAAGCTCGGGCCGTTCGTAGAGTGAGGGCTGTTTGCCAACGCAAATTTAAAAATCACGAATTTTTAAAAAACCCCTACCTCGTGCACTCTCTCTCTCTCTCTCTCTCTCTCTCTCTCTTCGCAATATGCACATATCCGCTGGAGCAACTCTCCATCAATCTGTTCGAACTATATACATACATAGAATTTTCAACGTTCAAACGAGTGCTGCTTCGATTCCAACGAAAATCATTCGGAGCTTTTCCTCGATATGTTTGGAAAAAATTCTACGCGCGTATCAAAACTTGGAATAAAAACAATCACAAGCAAATATTATGAGGCTGCCGGCTGTTGGCTATGCATGAAATATTTGTTTATGCTGGATCCCCCGTGATCGTTACGACGACAAAGGGACAAACTCTCTCCACAATTTAATGAACCTCGACCATCCCTTGGAAATTGACGTGTACCATCGACTTGTTCTCCAAAATCCTGCCTTTCTCTATACTTGCCAAGAAAATAATAATCTGCTGTTTGGAATTTTTCTACTTTTTCCTCGAGCGATTTTATTTTTACGTTCAAGCTACTGTTTTTTTTAGTTCTATTTTTATTAACAAAAAAAAATCTAGACATCAGTTTCGTTTCTGAACGCTGAACGAGCGACAGATTAGTTTCTAGAAAATATTTGTCTGTATTGTTTGTTCGTTTGAATGAAAACTCGCAGGCTCATGTTTCCTTTCGTCGTGTACTCCAGATCACAAGAAACATCGAAATCGTTAGGCGAAACGAAGAAAAATGGATAAGAATTTGTGTTGCATTGTTTTTTTTGTGTTGTAGAAAACGTTCGGCCAAATTAGCACCAAGTACTCCGAAGGCCTCCATTAAACTGGTGGAATAATGAAAGTTTATTCGATTGCAATGATCACGAAATTTCGTGGAAAAGAAACCGAGTCTTATTCGGACTCTCCGCGTCCTGGTGTCCGCGGGATCTTCAGAGGCTTCCGGCAGTTCTTTTGCTCAACTCGTGCGAAGCGACGATTTTACGAGTTTGCAATTTCTCAGAGAATCCGAGGCAGGTTAATGACCAAGTGTCTTTGGCGAATGCTCGGCATGTCCCTTCGCGACATCATACAATTATACGAGAAACGTCGAATGTTTCAGTACGAAACTCGTCAACCGCTACTGTTGGCCTTCCCCTCGCAATAACTTCATACATTTCCGCATCACGTATTTCCATTCTATACGTGATTTTAAAAACCATAAACGTAACAAAGTTGCCTGTGACAATGAATTCGTAATATGAAAATAATTTCACACAACGATCAATTTATTTTTCATTCACCAATGAAATTCTGTTAAAATTAATCACGAGGAATTTTGACAGGATTTTTTTCCTGTCGATTTGAGAGATTTTATTCGTAAGTCCATGGCATAGAAATGTGATAATAAAACATCGAAAAGCTTGGAACAAAAATTGAAAAATATCTACTGTAAATCGGCATTGTCTGTGCAGAAAAGTTTATTAACTGTATGGAAACATCCTTTCGTCGATTGTTCGTTAAAATATGTTGAATGATTAATCACCCCGAATTTTGCATCGAAATGAAAAATCGCTCGTTTATTTTTCAATTTTAATAACCTCTTTATTCGTGAGTTTACGCAATTCAAAATGAATTAGTAATTTTCATCTATAATTCTCCAGCAACGAATCAGAAATTATTTCGCAACACATTTTAGGGAATTCATTAATTTTTGTGAAGTTTCGAATTCCTCGCCTGTCAATCGCAATGAAAAAAATGTTCAGACGACCGAACGAGCTATAAAGAGATAGTCGCGCCAATAATCTCGATGTCTATGCCCGTGTCGATCAATAAACAAATGAAAAAAATTGTAACAAATTGCGTTAAGAATGTAAAATAAATCATGAACATTCCTAGAAAAATGCCCTTGAATTTTTACATAATGCTAGCTTCCATATAGCATGCGATGAATCCACTAAAATCGTGTATCCGGTGAATAGGAATCTTCGATGTGTAGGTACCAGCTTGTTCTTGAATATCCACTCGTGTAGGATAAGTTTATGCACGTATATCGTACACAACTTTACATACATGCGTATTACGTAGTCTCTCGCACCTCATGCGTCAAGTTTATGTACTTTATGTACACAAGAACGTTTGTCGGTGGTGAAGAAATAACGGCTTGGAAAATAGAAGGGCTGCTGAGATGCGAAACCTAAGGGTGGCAGGATTCGTGTGTAGAGGGTGAACCCGAACAGGCAAAGAGAAAGAGAAAGACAAGAAATAGAAGGGTTTCTATAGATGTACATGCATTTATTCCTTCATGAATAACACAAAGTTATGCCCATTTCGCTTTTGAAATTATATACGGGCTTTTCCATTCCTGGGCCGAGTTTCAACATGAAAATAATTAAATTTTTCAACGCTCTGAATTCCATAAATTTCGTTTGATCAACCGTTTTGAAATGTTGGCAATAGTATTTTTTACGAAGGAACGAGCTCGTATTGATAAATACATATAATTCGAAGAGACCCTAGATATGAAGTGAAAATAATGGAGAAGTCGAAAAAGTCGAAGGTGTTGATTTTCTTTCGATACTTTGTTCGCTTAAAATGAAAATTTTGGTGATTTTGAAAAAAAAAAAAACGTTTCAAATACGCATCGATAAGAAAATTTGAAATTGTTCGAATTTCCAGCAGAATTTCGACCGTCAACGTTCGAGTTGTGTTTCGCGAGTGCTTGTAAGTCGATACGGAAATGCCTGTATGCATGGAAGACAAGATACACCAGCTGACTATATATCGATGTGCAAGATCCTCGGTCGTGTCCATAGTAGGTGGGAGAGAAGGGAACGATTGCATATAAAAATATCTATCGAGAGATATTTTGAATTTCACATTTGCTCACGGTCAACATTTAAATGAGACGATTGATCGATATTACATTAGAATAGTATATACGTGGACAAGAACGCCCCACCTTTTGGTCCATCGGGAAATTTCTCCGCAACGGGAGATAAATCTCGTTGCTTTGGATATACGGAACTCGAAAAGATGAATTTCTATATTCTATTTGCTTTTTCTTCATGCTGGTCCTCTGGGAAGTCAGAAATAAAAATCATGTTAGTCGGAGAAAGAAGAACGTTGGCGACCGCGGGAATCCCATAACAAAGTATTCGAATGACGATTCAAAAATATCAAGCTGTACCATGCAAATTCGTGTGATGCAAAGAAAACACACAAAAATTAAAACTTATTAAGTGTAAAAGTTCTCGAGCCCAGCGACTGAGTACTAATCAATAATTCTTCGATATTATTTTCATTAATATACCGAATATTTACAAAGCTTTGGTTGTTTGGTTGTTGTTTGTTTATTTTTTTTTTTTTCATCATTCAATCTGCTCGATTTTCCACGTCCATTAGAGGTTTTCACTCGAGAAGAAAATATTCGATTGTACAGATAAAAACACTTTCTGAACCGTTAGTTGTTCCACGTATTGTTTTATTTGTCACATAATTTATTTTCTCTGCCAAGCCCATACTGTTTGATAGGAAAAACAAACGCAATTTAGCGAGAACGCGGCAAGCAAGCGAAGTAAAAGATGGAGAGAGAGAGAGAGAGAGAGAGGGAGGGAGCGAGGGGGTTCCGGTGTATTTCGTCATTCTCATCCTTCGTTGCCGTCGTCGTCGTCGTCGTCGTCGTCGTCGTTGTCGCAGCAATTTAAATAAACAAATTATAAATATTCTCTCACGCGAAGCCATTCCAGCATGAATAATCATTACTTGGGTATAGAAGGTTGGAGTAAGGGCACTAGCGATTCGATTGATTAAATTTTTTAATAATTCATTTGCATTCCCGGCTGCTCTCTACTGCTTTTACCCTTTTCTACCCGTCGATGCTGCGTCGCTCCTCTCTCTCTCTTTATTTCACATTCCCTCTCCCCCTCTCTCTCGTTCTTTCGGCATCCGACTCATCGAGGCATCAACGAGAGCGTGTCCAACCCCCTTTAATATATTTTCAAATTACATTTTTAATTGACGCAACAAATGAATTATCGATTGGACTTTTTGTTCAACGTATACACATGTAAATATACACACACATCGATTATATGAATTTATAAATGCATTATTAATACATATTCATGTGCATATGTCTGTGTAATTATAAATATATACGCAGCATGAGCAATCACATATATTTTTACCCTGTATAAATGTTCGATGCAAAACACGTGTGTATTCAGAAAGCACTGCGAACATTTTCTCAGCCACGTATGACGTCGAACGTCATTGAGAAAAACTACCGTGTTCATAGAGTTTGGAGTAATCTACGAGGGGACAAGAAAAAGAAAAACGTCAAATTGGAATACAAAAAGAAATAGTAAAAAATGACCGACGCTTGGCGCTCAGCGACATTTCACGTGCGTTGTATCAACGACGACGAAAAAAACAACAACTTTTCTCCTCACAATTATGTTTTTTGTTTGCGACTATATCGATCGAACGTGGCATGGAATTGTTCGAATGAGAAGTGAATAAGAGCGACAGAGAAAAGTAGTTCGTGAATGTATAGGATTGCTAGTAGAAATTTACGTCGTTGTCAGACACGCGCGCAAAAGTGAGGCGACAAACACTCGATATCTCTCGAGTAACAGATTCTCTCACTCCCTCCCTATATCTACCTCTCTCTTTATCTTTCTCTTTTCGTAGCTATCTTTCTCTTGCGACTCACAGTCTTTTTATGAACACGAGCCTGAACGTCAGTTTCAGTTTTCCCGGTCGTGTCGGGTAACGAGCAAAGGTACGCCTAGTTAACCTTACTTAGTTGATTACCTTTCCAATTGACGCGATGGTCGCCAATCAGCCTGTACTCTCTTGGCTCTTTCCCTCTCTCTCTCTCTCTCTCTCGCTCTCTCGCTCTCCGCTTGACGCTAACTCACTCGCATCAAATACTACTCTATTTATACGACTTTCACTGCTCTGTCATACGGTTAGTCCATTAGAATCCAGAATCAGCGTACAAGGCAAATTCGACTTTTCGATAAATACCTCTACAGGTACGCCTACATATATACTGTCGACCTTACGACGAGTTTTCTGCCACGAACGTGTGGCATACGTTATAATCAACTCTATAGAACTTCCCATTTAATTTATGGCCGCATTTACTTTTTATTGCATGTTAAATACAATCGTAGGGAATTATACCAACGACGTGCGAGCGCGGCTGGAGTCCAGTTCCGACCATCTCTCGAATTGAGCGGTCAATACTCGGTGAGGTGACCGCTCAGCTCTCGTAGTGACCGCTTAGAGTTTTTCATAGTTTGCCTTGGCCCTCGTCCAAATACGAAAATGTGTTCTGTATAAAAAGGCCGCGTGCACGAAGCATGCGAGCAAAATATAAAATTTCCCATTTAGGAAAAAACTCAAAAATCGATTTTTTTTTCATTAAAGTTACGCATTAAACGTGCCAACGGAACTGTGATATTATTTCCATTGTTAAACATCCGAATAATGAATCGATTGAGCATTGGGATTTAAAATCTCGTGCAAAGGGTAACCGAGTGGAAATTTATTGGAGACACAAATGTAGAAAACGCGAAAAAGGGGACGAAAGCTTCGGCGGATTTCGCTTCTCGGACAATCCAAATTTCATATCTTCCGCTAGGATGAAATTCATCTCAATATCCAAGATGACCAGCAGCCTCGGTATATAGCAAGAGGATGGCAGAGAAGATTGCGAGCGAGTGTACGGAAAACATGGCCAGATGCTCGATCTCATGCTTCGTCGCCATCTCAAGTCATATTAGATCCAAGAGTCTCATATTGCCCTTCGCATTCAACCTAAAATTCACAGATGAACAGAAATGTACTCTCTGCTGTTCCGTATGTATTAGCAATATAGTGTACACGTTTGAATCGAGAAATCCAGTTGGAATTTTGTCAGCACTCAATGAGAATTCTTACATGCGTGAATGATTTCTATATATCTCTTGTTTAAATAATTTTCATTTATTTCAAGTGGCAAAAAGGAGGCTGAGAAGTTATATTGAATGCCGAAAGGGAAATGAATTCCAGAAAGGGGTCAATATCGTTTTGTCCCTCCCACCAAAAAACTGTGTCCCAGTTGCCGTGAAATACTAGACATATATATAGATATATAGAGGATGTATTGCTGGTACCACAACTTGATGATTTTATTGAACGGTACACATCGAGCGTGGGGTGATTTTATACAAGAGTATTTTGCACCTCGAGGCAAACATTGGTACAAGCACAACCGCAAATAAATATATACATACGCGAGCAAAATGACTACACGTGTGCAGATTTTTCATCGAGAGTTTCGCAATGATCAGTTTGACCAATTTCCTCGTCATTGCATTTGTACCGAGAGCGGTGTAAACCCATTGAAAAAATCATGTAAAATCTGTTCCACCGAAATATGGCGAATGAATTATAAATGCGAATACAAACATGCTGCAGCAGTTTATTATTCCTTCATCACGTACTTTGCACCCAGTACGAAAAGTGCGTTTTATAACTTTGAGAAAAAAAATACAGCAGTGATATAACAACAGGCTCCGGGCCGAAGAATTTTCTTTCGTATTTGTAGTTTGCTGCTCTACTTAAGAATTTCAGCCACGATTGATTTGTAATAAAAAAAGGAGTGGAATGAAAAAAAAATGAGTCGAAGCGCCATTTTGGCAGACGCGACGTTATACGGCGTTTCAGCTTCCGTTGGAATAGTTATTGGCCGATATGACATCGTCGGCATATACATGTACATGCATGTATATATATATGAACGTACAATGGTAGAAAGGCTCACGTTGCTTCGACATAGGAGGTGTCGAAGTGGCGTTCGCAATGCATGACTCGTCTCGTTGGAAGAGGAACAAACAGCGGGCGTTGTTCGAGTCGAGTCGCGTCGTGCAGAATCCTCTACCCAGCCTACCATCCTTCTGGAGGTTTCGCGGCAACTATTTTCGAAATCCAGTGGCGCGGGTAACACGAGCATCGAGAGCGCCGACGTATTTTTCTCGCCAGGGTGGTTGGTGTTCCGTCAGTGGTTTTAAATTCCTTTTGAGTTGCGTGTACGACGCGCGAGCGCAGTACGGCCGGCCTCTCGCTCGTTCGTACGTTCATTCGCGTACGAAAATACAAAAAAAAAAAAAAAGAAAAAAAAAACGAAGAAAAGAGCAATAAAAAAAAAACGTCGACAAAATAAAAAAAAAACAGAAAAAGAAACAGAGAAAAAAAAATCATTTGCACGGTAATTGGAAGCCTGGATTTTAGTCGATAAAAGGATGCACACACGCCGCGGCGCATACAGAGGGAAGAAACAAATGAACAAATTCGCGTTTCAGAATAATGCTCGGCAATCCCATCTACCCCCCTCGAATCATCCCCTCCTCTTCATCCCGCGTGCACTACGCTCTCGGAAGCTTCGCTGAACGCGCGGTCGCTATACACCTCCGCTTCGATCACCCACCACCCCCTTTATACCCTCCCCTCAGGACCACCCCCTGCCCACCGCCCCAACCTGCAACCCCTCAACCCTACTTTTTTTTCATTCCGTCCTATCAATTGATCAGGTTTTAAATTTCCGCGTCCATCCGAGCCTCGCCTCCACCCTGCTCCCGCGTATTCTCTCTCCGCCTTGCCTTGCTGCTCTCACCCGAACCACCGACGCCGCCGCCACCCCTTTGCAACCCTCTCTCATTTTCCTCCCTGCCTGCCTGCCTCCCTCCCTCCCACCCCCCGCCCTTCTGCACTCTCTGTTTGTCGCCCTCTCTCTCTCTCTCTCTCTCTCTCTTCTCTGTCCCACCTGTCCTTCTCTGTTTAATTAAAAGGACACATTAAATTATTTTTTCAATTGAACTCCCCATTGTTACTCGCAGACTGCTGATTCCATCCAATCTTTCTTCCTCTCACCACCCCTCGAGAGCCCCATCGCTCCCGTTTCTCTCTTTTCACCGGACCGACAGCAGCTCACGATCCATCGGCTTTTAATTTATTTTTTCCACATTTTTTTACCTCGTATCCAACTTTATTTCATCGCTCTGCTTCGACAGCCTCGCGTCCCGTACCTCCTGTTATGTTACATTCGATAATTCTCACTGTAGAATTTAGAATCGCAGAGCTTACACAATCTGGCTGCTACTTAGAATGCACATCGCCGAAGCGACTGGTGTTCGTAGAAAAAGATTGCACGAGAGTATAAAAAAAAACCAATTCAAAAAATCGCTTGCGAATAACGTATTCGAAATTTCTACTCGAAAAAGTTACACGTGTGTCGTTATGACGTCTAAATTAAAATGTCACCGTGTGCAATTTTCAAAGACGCACGATTAACGTGTCCGCATCAATCCTCAATTTTTAGAAAATTTATTCGCTCTCGCCAGAATTACAAAAACCAGATTATTTATTCAAACTATTACACGACCAATGCATTTTTTTTCATTATACCAATTTCACACTGATTGCTGAACGTTGTCAGATTTAAAAAAGATTGTACGAGCATCGCATATACTGTTGCTGATGATAAGATCTAAGAAGAGATCATTAAACGTACGCGAGAACACGAGAGCTTTCCATTGAGACTCATAATGAAGAACATCAGGGAGGCCGTCCGCTCCCCTTGAGATGGATGGCTTGATAAGAAATACCGGCCGATACATGCTCCTTCTTTGATACACTTTCTACACTATGCGATACCGCTGATAATCAAGAGGGTAGATTATTGGTTTCATTACAGGTCCGTTGTACTTTACTTCACCGTGAATATAATGAGCTCGTACGACGAGTACCTCTAATTAGCTTCGAAACGAGGCCAATACAATTTGATTAATATGTATAAATTAGACCGATGAGATGTTCGATGAATAATTATGTTAATAAACAGAAAATAAGAAAAAAAAAATACAGGGAATATTCCTCATTAATCGAGTCTGCGCTAATTAGATATATTGAGATTAATCAAAAAACTTGGATCGAAACGTCACATTTTTATCGTTAATGAAGCTCCGATGATTACGCTGCATCGAACGTTCAGTTCAGGGTGTTTCTTAGATCGATCGAAGATATTTCTCGAGTATTCGTTTCTAGAATTTCTCATTGCTCCAGTTATTCCTCGGAGGATCGAACTGACAAAAGCGCGACTGGAGAGGCAAGTATGCCCGTGAAAAAAATTACGAAAGGCCCAACCATGGTTGAGTACCTCGACAAATGTACTCAACCGTTGGCCTATTATCGCAAAGAGTGCTGGATTTACATTGGGTAAGATTCGAAATGATTACTTCGGTCCAACGGTGGCTTTCAACGTTGGCCCAGAGTTTCATTCAACACTCGCACACTTCTTTATATGAGCTGCATAATGCCGAGCACGAAAATGAAAAAGTCCATTGCGATACCAACGTGTATCGTATTATTTCTATGTATATAGATTATTTTAATACACAATAAATAATAATAAATTATTAATAATAAATAATTTGTACATACAAAATTTGATCACGCAATCTAAAATTATTTTATCATTAATTAATCTTATTATTTATTAAAATTGTGTATATACATGGAAATAATATGATACACATTTCTATCGCGATGAACGTTTTTATTTAATTTATTTTCGTGCTCGGTATTCTGCAACTTATATCAAGAACCTTGAAGTTACAATGTAGTTGGCAGTGTATAGTGGTTAGCCACCCAGGGCAGTGCATTTGAGGAATAGAAATTGCGATTTCGGCATAACGTATAAAAATTCTGAATTTTGTCAAGACTTGAGATATTTGTAAAAAAATATCTTAAGTCCAAGACCGAATGCCAACGGTCGCCTGTTTGCGAGTTACAATGATTGGCGTGCCGATAGTGCATCTGAGCATAGGCTCAGCACAGGCAAACAGCATCGGCCCGGCGTCTGGGCCAACGCTGATCACCAATCTTTAGTTGCCGTTCATCGGCCAAAGCTGAGCTGATCGTCGGATGCCAGCGCGATGTGGGCATTGGCTGACAATCGGCGAATATGTTGGCCCAAGCTCGGGCTTAAGAATAGGTCCGAACCGTCGTTTGCTATTATCGCGCGCCGAGCTTCGGCCGTATAGTGAGTATCTGCTATTTTTTCACGGGTAGGCATCATCACGAATTCTCAAAGAGGCAAAATCACTGCAATGTGGTAACTTGCCAAAGGGAACTTTTCATTAAGATTACCGTATAATCAGCAGCTTGGCTATTGTCCAAGTACCGCGCGGACTTGGATAAGAAGAGCAGAGATAGGTAGTGCGAGTATGTTCGTGAAAGTCCAACTGTTCCTGGGGACGGTGCGATATATATACCGACGATGGTTCTTAGTGATCCCATTCCGAGTTAACCTTTTGCCTTTGTTCCGCGTATATATATGCCAAATGTATATGTAGCGAAAAGAGTGCGAGTATATAGAGAAAGAGTCGGCAAAGCAGTGAGCCAGCAGGCTCAGCTACATCAGTAATTCGGAAAAGCTAATTAAAACTTGACTCTCTCATTGTGGCTACGATGGAAAACCTTTTTCGCTCTCTTCTTCTTCCGCGTTCGTTTCTGTGTGCCCTGGCAAGGAGGTCCGACTGCTGCTGCGATTTAGCTGGCTGTTGGTGCCCCAACCCTTGTCCGCATTCCCTGCAAGGGATTAAGTGGAGAGTGAAAAGCGGCCAAAAGAGCGATCTACCCTTTTCCGAGAAGTCACTATCGCGCTTACATAGCCATACACATCAGCAGGCGAGAGTGTTATCGGACGATAAAGTTGTTTGACACAGTAGGTTACCAAGTGATCCGTGTAAAATCAGTATAGTGTATTATTTTCGTCGTGGAGACGATGCAACAGATTTTCTTTGCACGCTTCGACCTTCGGCTGAGGGGATAATTCCTTCGACATATTTACTGAAAAAATTCTTTCAGCAACGATCATGGTTATATGAGCGTAGCCTTTACTCCGCTATTGTAGATTTCGTTCTTATTTTTAATTCTAGTGTTTCGTGAAAAATACGTCATGCATTCGTTATTGTCACATTTGCCTCAAAAGCGTACACAAAACGGATAGATGAATGCTCGACACGTATACGTGGTAACATTTTGTCATGTGGGATATATCAGTTTTTCGTAGATGGATAAATACCGAAACGTCACTAACTCACGATCGCGATTCCCTCGTTGTTTTGTTGTGTGTTGTTGTTGCTCCTGTTACCCCTTTGCGTTGGTGTCCTCGTCGTAGCAGCGCGTGCATGCACACAACATTGCTCCTCCGTTGTTTCTGGGCTGTGCATCTCGATGTGTCCGTTCCTCCGTCTCTTTTTCATTCCTCTGTCTCTTCCTTCTCCCTTTCTCCAATGCGAACCGCCTCACCGGACTCACCGGTTATCGGTCTCGCTATCTCTTTCGCGTTCACCCTGCTCGCACACTCGATCGGCTTTGTATCTCGGATCCCCGCCTATCGACGACGGTGTTATGGAGGCGCGCCATTGTGTGTATCCTGCTACCAGGATGTACATCTAGATCAATAGCATTGGAAATTATCCAAACAAATTATCGATAGAGCGAAAAAACGGTTCGGCAAACGCGGATAAAACTGCATAGTGGTGGAAGGGTGTGTAGCGAGTGGGTATACATGCATGCACACGGGGGGAGTTGCGGCTGGTGCAGTAGCAAAAGCGGTAAGAGCAAGAGAGACGAAGACACATACGCGGACACTCCGATTGGAAAGTTATATATACGTATAGGCGAGCGATGGTTTCGCCGTCGATGCCTGGCATTCTCCGGAAACCCGGAACGCTACATCACGCATAGACGGGGACGGAGAGAGAAAGGAAGAGAAACAGAGAGGATGCAAAAGACAGGGAAGAAATACGCGGGGCGCGCATTAAAAAAATAAAAAATTGCCGTACATTTTTCAGGCATTAACGTGTGCGCGAGAGCGCTTTCTCTCGTGCTTGTGGTATATGCGTGATGCAGCCGAAGTTCCCGCTCGCATTTGTCCTGTATACACGCGGATGTTTATCTTTGTGTAGGAGCAGCGTGTTCGAGGGGTCTATATCGCGAGGGAAAAAGTGGTGGTGAAGGCAAAAGGGGTACGCGAGTGCGAGAAAAAGACAGAGAGGCGATGCTCTCACATCAGCAGTTATATATACAGAGAATACCCAAAGGGCGTGCAAGTGAATCGTCTCTTTCCTCTCTTTCCATATCCTCGTGCCAGAGAGTAACTCATGGTGCAAGGGCAAAACGCCCTGACTCTGGTGAACGAGAGGACTCCAGGAGAAGCAGAGAGGGTTCTTGGTGGGCGAGCGTGTGAGGGTAAACTGGTCGAGGCGGCTCGTTGCCACGTTCGCTGCTTCGTGTGCTATGCTTCCCGCGAGAGAGTCAGCTCTATGTATAGTAAAGATTGCAGAGAGATCGCGATGTATACGTGAATGTACGCGGGGAATGTTTCCCCCGATTGGCCCGTTGGACCTCCAGCAGCCAATTCACGAACGGTCCGCGAGTGTTTAGCACCATTTTTCAAAATTAACTAATGTTTGACAGCCTCGCGCTAAAGCCAGGGGTGGCGCCGCAGACCCAAAACCAGCAGGTCGTTCCGTTGTAGCATGAGAAAGACACGTACGAAAATCTATATAGGTCGTACAAACGCGACAATTTCTCGATGCTCAACTCTGAAGCGCCCTTTGGACTCTCGTGTGCCATGTCGCTCCGCAGCGGGAAGCTACGGAGAGTATCCAGCGGCGAAAAATGGAGGGACTAGCTCGTCGAGTGTGACCTGAAGGATTCCGCCAGACTGCAAAATGTGGCACATAGCATTAATCACGGGACTTTAATTAATGGCAACACGCGGCTCAAAGTATAAATGTGCGAGGTCGCACGTGAGCAGGGTGAGGAAAAAAGTGGCCGGAATCCGCCAGAGGCATCACGAAGGTATTGTCCGCGGAAAAACTTTATAGTCGCGGTGAATATCGTCAAAGATTCTTCTGCTGGCATACTATCGAGCGGAAATATAAAAGCAGCGATCGACGAGCTTTTCGCAAACAACCAACGTTCCATCATATCGTCCAAGACTTATTAACTCGAGTGCTTTCGCTTTTTTCTTCTCGTTTTTTGTTTACGAATAACATCTTATAGAAGGCTCTCACAGGGTCGAGCGGAGCGATATATCCGCGGGATGAAAAAAATAGAGGAACCAGAGCAGCAGAATGCAGAGGGAAAAAAGTGTGAGAGGGAGAAAGAAAGAAGGAGGAATAGGGAGGTATGAGGAATTAAACGGAAAGGGCGTGGATACGTGAGAAGAGTACTAGAAAAGAGTGCATTGTGGGTGGGTGGTTAAAAAAAAATTGGGTGGCGAGGAGTAACGGGGTGCTGCTCCGTGTCCAACCAACAATTTCACGTTTTTCGGTCGAGCGCCGTTCGGTGGGATACTCACTTTTCGTCGCTCCCGGTCCGGCGGGGGCCAGCCCAAAAATTACGTCGACTAGAGTTTATTTGTCCGGAAATGGTGGTGCCCCGAGGGGGTGGGGGTTGGTGCTTGCAGCACTCCCGTTTTTTTTCGAGCGGTATAACAGAGCGCACGCTAAAGAGAGAGAGAGAGAGAGAGAGAGAGAGAGAGAGAGAGAGAGAGAGAGAGGTGTGTTGCGGATGGAAAAAAACGGGGACTGACATGTGCATGAGGGTGGAGTACGAGGAGAGAATGAGAAGGGAAGGGAGAGTGCTGGCGAATATAGTATAGGTGGAAAGGGTGCGCGAGATCGCGGCGAGCGAGAGAGACGAAGCGAGGAAGAGAAAAAATGTTGTGTCGGCGGGAGCGAGAGGATAGGACGGACAGTGGTTGAGCCGACACATATAGGGGATGAAAGTGAGAGAGATTGAGAAAGCCTGAGCCTCGCGAATATACACCTATATAGTTATTCCTATACAATACGTATATATGAATATAGATAGAGTCGGATATTTTTTTTGAACGGCCTCTGGTTGATGTATCGCGTATTATTTGTGTGTTGCGTTCGTTGGCTGCAATGCGCGCTTTTTTCGCTCTCCCACCGCCTATTATTTATTAGCACTAACGTGCAATTGTATTGATCTGCAATACACCACCCACCCCGACGTACCTCCCAACGGTAGAACGGCTCTCCTCCTCCTCCTCCTCCTCCTCCTCCTCCTCCTCCTCCTCCTCCTCCTCCTCCTCTACCTCCTCATCCGTGTACTCTTGCACCCTATTCGCGCAACCCCCTTTGCGTTCGCGGCCGCCCACCCTGGGATTTTTTACCATTCGTAGAACGTATTTGGACTTGCCATGAAAAAGAGAGCGCGAGAGTAAGCTAGATGGATAGATAGATAGAGAGAACACCGCGAGAGATTGTACGCGCATGTATATCGGTTTTGTCGAAGAGGAGGGTATTCGGGTCGATCGAGCCTGAAAAAAATATCAGTCGTTCGATCTCTCGATATATCTATGTATTTAAAAGTATATACACACAGCGCGGCCTCGCTCCTATGCAGTCTCGTTACTTCGGTGCTATTATCATTCTTTGCGTATGCATCCGCGTCGATTTTGGTGAAAAATGATAAATAATATTCCAGCTAAAAAATGAAATTCGTTGAAATCTTAAATTTTCTTAATTTTTAAGTCTGACTTCTCAAGACAGTTTCCTCGAGGATTTAAAGTTCTTAAAGCCTGGGAGGGTGCACATACGTCCCGGTGGGGTAAACGGCGACAAAACAAAATAGCAAAGAGCAGCAGGCGCTTCTTCCTCCGCATCCCCGCGTATAGGTATGTGGCCACAGGGGAAACCAAGCGGCACGCTTCATCGAGCGACATCATCGAAACCGTTTTCGAGAGTCATACCGATGACTGGTGGTCACGGCCAGAGTCGTGCACATATAACAAACACGCATGCGAGCCGTAGTATGTGTACCAACCGGGTACACAGTTTATCTCGTGGCGGTTTGCACCAAGCCGCGCGCGATCATCTCCCGACACCCGATGCTCTGCCAGAATCGCGCCGCGGGTGTGCGAACCTCCGTCTCTCTCATTCTCTCTATCTCTCTCTCTCTCTCTCTATCGCTCACTCTTTCTATCGATGACTCTCGGTACAGGCAATTACTCGCTACCCGGCCCACGAGTATCGCTTCGTGACGAGAGACCGAAAGAGCCAACATGACTGAGCGAGTGCGACGAACGCCGGGATCACCAACTGCGCGCGTGTATGTATGTATCAAGAGCGGGGGGCCGATTGAACGAGAGTATCAACCAGTCAGTGAAAATATGTTGGTACCCGCCGCTGGAGAGACAGAGCCAGACAAGCGAGAGAGAGAGGGTCACTCCGGTCGTGCTATCAAACTAAATCCACCCGTTGACCATCGACGAAGAGCTATTATATCGTCATCATAACGATATAACGCGAAATCAACAGGATTCTGTTAAATGCAACTGGCTCGGTCCCACGTGGCAAAACACAATAACTACGAGCGTTGATATAAAAACAAGAGCACAGACTGACAGTAAGGAATGAATGCAGAGGAACGACTCGAGAGGCAAAGTCGTTGGGTCAAGCGAATCGACGAATATGCAACGTGTGACGCATCGGATTCGGACCTAAAATTGTACGAGGATCGGTTCGTTAGATATCTCGCGATATATCGTTACCTATATAAGTTTCGAATCTTAGACCGATTCGTACGAAAACTCTTATATAGGCAACGAAACGCGTGCTCCGAAAGTAACGGAATGGGAAAAATGGCGCATCGATGACGAGTTGGCTTTTACAGTATGAATGTTCACATTTATGCAAATTGACATCATTGACTACTGGCGAGAAACGGTGTACAAAATTTGTACCATCGCGCTGTGAATGACGTTCGATATGCCCTTTTGTTTGCCGGTAGTTGGCACATATTTGTGTGCGTGTTTATATACGTTTGTATATGGAGAGTTGTTTGGCTGTATCTGTTTGCCACACGGCCTGCCGCGGAGTATGCCTACACCTCCACATTCTGTCCCGCAAATCCCGTACAGGTGGTGGTAAAATCCGCGCAGTCACTGCTTGAAAATCTGTACGTAGATATGTCTGTACATAACGAAAGGGGTTGAAGGGTGTAGAGGAGAGAGATCATCGATATATATAAGCGTGGACGAATGCCTCCCGCAACGAAAACCAACGGCGGGGAACAAACTCTCTCTCTCTCTCTCTCTCTCTCTCTCTTTCTCTCTCTCTCGCGACTACGTGTTTCCGTAGGTATATGTACATATGGCGTGTGTATACAGATGGATTTTGCGCGAGAGCTTTGCGTTGATGTAACCAAATGATTGGGTAAATGATTCCACAGGGTTTCGCGAGTAATTGAGTGGTGCCGGATACTCACGCCCTCTACACTGTACGAGTGTACGCATACGTATATGTGTGGGTGTGCGTTATTCGTGTGTGCGAGCATCAGCATGTGAGGTTGCGTTCGTTCGCAGCACCCGATGACTCTCTCTGCTGCTACCATGTGCCCGAAATCCTCCAACGTTCAATTTGACCCTCGCCGTATCGAAAATACAATGATAAACTAACACGCTTTTGCCACCACGGGACCAAATGGCATTTTGCACTTTCGTTCCTTTATGACTGTTCGCGTTGGTATAAGTAACAAAACGGATTATCAATAAAGATACTTCATTGATACTCAGCAGCGATGCCTTCCCGAAAATAACCAGAGCCTCAAGAAAACGGTATTTTTTTTTCTTTCCCTTTTATTGGTCATCGCTCGAAGAATTAATACAGTAATCATAATTGGATACAGTTACGTTTTTTAAAATGAAATGAAATAAAAATTTGAAGAATAAGGAAAAAAGTTATTCGGAGTTTTTTGTAAATTTCTAAACTTTAAGGACCGCCTCTGGAACTCTAGACATTGTGAAATACTGGCGAACGCGATTTGCGCTCCTTGACAAATGCTGAGTGAGATTCTTAAAATTAAATTACATATCCTGCAAGACGGCGGAATCCATGTAAATCCATGAAGGTCTTTAACGAACTAAAACATAAAACCAACCACTCATGATGCAGCAGGTTGGAAAAAGCTCGGAGCGATGATATCAACAGTAACAAAGTTTACTTGTTGCTTTTCGCACTAGCGCTAAGTTTGTTTATATCGGGAAAACACAAATTCTCGATCCGGTGTTCCCGTCACCCCTTTATTTCGAAATAAAAGCCACAAAAGAGTCGTGCAGTATCATTCACCTATAGTTGTCCTCTCGGGGGGTTCGGAATGTCTGTGGAAAGGCTGGGGGTGCTTTCGACCTACACACTAGCCGAAAAATCAAATAGATATATATAGTTGGATGCTCTCGTGGATGAATTCCTACCTGTCGTCATCATCGAAACCAGGTACAGAGGAGTATTTTCTGGCACATGTGTGTGACACCGCATCGAAGCGTGCGGTCCAGGTTGAGAAGTGTTGGTAGAGAGATCGGTTGTGTTGGTGGCACGCGCGCCCCACGGCAATGACGAGTCATCCATGCTAGAACACCTCGCTTCCGCGTTCCCACAGGCGACCACTGCCAACACATCTGCATCGATGTATGCGATGAGCTTTCCTACATATATATATATATATATCTGTACGGATTCGTTGTACGAGCGCTGTACAGTGCGTGCCATCAGCAAATATATATACAAAACACCAGCGATGACTCTCCCTTTCTCTCTCGCGCTCGTCCGCTCTCCGTTACTTTGCCAGAAACGAACCCTCGGTTTGGATACGAGTTGCCGTTGCACGAGCACACCTCAACATGCTTTTCTACACATATAGTTGACGAACATCCATGTATTTATGTACAGATCACATATGGAGTTACTCGATAGCCCGCGAGAGTCGAGACCACCCGTTTTATACATACTTACCAAGCTTATATACACATACAGGTGTTTATATCTGTATAGATATATATGCATGCGCTAAACTCTTTTGCTCTCGGGGTTTGGTCATCGGTAGTCGTGTCATGATTTCGCGTTTGTTTGCGTGCCACCGTTGCGGTCGGGTGTTGGCAAATTTGCGTGGCCGCGGGGATATGTTTTCGTTTTCAATGATTTATGCCATCGAGGACGCGAGCTTGTGTCGGTGGCACAACAGTCAACGGGAGAAAGAGGGAGACGATGAGCTTGCGTGTCGCGCAATACGCACGTGTGTACCCGTTACGCTATTAACGTGACACCACGCGTGAATACCCACATACTACACCCCCCTCTCGCATTCTCGCCGCTTTACCTACCTTTTTGTCTCTTTCCCCGATTTTCATGACATCGATGATGACTTTTGAACCCATTCAACGTCGGACGTATCAATTTTTTACGAGCATCCCGTAACACGCTTTATGGACCTTTGTTAATTTCAGAAACATGTCGTTTGCTCTTTCGATTATCTATTTTTATGCCAAAATCATTTTTAAACCTCCTTATTCATGCTCGTTCACGAAATTTTCCAAGTTTGACCGCAAACGTTTCGAAAGAGCGAATTATAGCATTGAAAACTTCATCAAATTCTTATCAAATATTGAAGTAAAAGGATAATGATTGTTGTGGTAATTGAGCCTTGTCCACATTTTGTAGGAACAGCATTGATCGAAATTCTTGGGTAAGTAGTTCCAACTTTTATCGAATGTTGATGTTGTGTCAATGTTGATTCCTCATCGTCGTTGACTACTCATCGATTTCAAAGTGATTTTTAATTACATATCGTTGGCTTACTTGTAACGACGCGAACCGACTATTCGTAGTTGAATAATTTGTTTTATTTGATCATCGGGTGATGTAATTAGCATTAGTATACCCATGAGTACAGAGCCATTTATACAGTTCACTCGTATTAACGACAGAGAACGACGTTAATACAATGAGTCGATTGCGAACGTTAATTGGGGCGAGTGAGCTGAAATATTAATTAGAATTCTTGGTAACGCACAAACACTCGACGACAAAATGTTCGCCGACACTATGTTCGCTGTTGATTTTTGTATATTGATGACATGTGATACAGTGATTGCACGTCTTTTGATATGATAATTGTTTTTAAAAAACACTTAATGACGAAAATTGTTGAGATAATCTGTTCCCCACTCACGGATAATACGTTGGCATCGCTTCGAGCATGCTTGAAAAAACATTAAGTAGGTTTTGTCGTTTCGTCTAAATAGAAACTGGTACGTGTAGATGAATACCGAGAGCGAAAATAAATTTAATCAAATGATAATGCCGACAAAACCTGCAATCGAGTTCGTGTCTCTGGTGAAAGAGTTGAAAAAAACAAGGGAGACAGAAAACTCTCATCAAGGAATACGTCCCGCTGAAGAGGAGTTTCGTAATTTAAAAAAAAAAAAAAAAAAAAAACAAAGGATGCTGAGGTACAATGAGGCCAAATGAGATGGGGGATGATGGTTCTCGATGGGACGTACAAGCAGCGTGGGACTATAGAGGCTCAGAATGAAATCCTATACC
Source organism: Hyposoter dolosus (assembly GCA_963921915.1). NCBI lineage: Eukaryota > Metazoa > Arthropoda > Insecta > Hymenoptera > Ichneumonidae > Hyposoter > Hyposoter dolosus. The sequence goes on from OY998134.1 coordinate 4,162,094, forward strand.
TCGTTCGTGCTCGAAAAGGGTCGCGAGAAAGTGGACGTTCCGGTTAAGGGTGTACATTTTTAACTGTCGTGAAAAAATCATCAAATCTTTGATCATAATGATCGCTCAGCACACTGAATCGTTGATGATGAAAATCATTAAATTCTTTCCTTCACTTACCCTAATCATGGTTTTCAATGGCATTGTTTTTGCTTTTCATACTTGACTCAATATTCCAGTAGATCGTGATTATAAACTAACAGTCCGAATAGACATATCGAATGTGATTAAGTCAGTCCATTTAGGTGTGTCGCTCAACCGGGATTGTTTAATCGTGCATCGAGGCAGCAATTCTGTAAAATACTTGTTCGTTCGTGTTCATCAGTAGGAACTCACTATCGATTGTTGGTCTAATTGTGTTACAGTGAATGTCCGATTCACCCGGCGAAGGGTTGAGACACCGACGGTAGAGTGCCTGGGCTCGCCGCATGAGAAGAGACAACACATAACGGAGGTTTCCCTGATGGATGAAAAAAAATTGGTGGTTTGCACACATTTTAACATCGGCGGTGGCTGCGAAACAATTCATGTATTTTTCAGCCCCGAGAACGAAAAGACCAAAATACATTCGGTGAGTTTCTCTTCGTTGTCTTTTTTTTCATATGTTTTCATTTTTTTCAACGATTACCTGCTTGGAGTGAGTAATGCGAAAGCCATACACGGCAGTTGATAATGTGAAACCGTGCCAACGATTTTACACTTCGAGGATATTATTTCACTAGCACGGAAAATAAGTTGGGACAGAGTTGTTTTACGAATTCATACGTAAGTCTCGAGCTTGGGATTTTAATCTAAAGCCCCCACGAACGACAAGGCAAATTCACGATGTGCGGCCGAGCCTATTATCGTCAGACCTTCCCTACGCCTCGCATTTATACCGCAATCATGAATTTTCAACGAGTTTACTCAATGTTGGACAACTGTCCGACAATCTCATGAAACTTTGCAAAAAACCTCATGTTTCTGGTAACAATAACAAAAAAAAAAAACGTAAATGTGTCTTCCCGAGTTTTCACATCAGTCGCAATATATTTTATTAATCGAATGCGTGCGAAAACATTTTGACTGTGTATTCGGAATACTTGGCAACATTTAATCGCTGCTTCTCCGTGCACTCGCCAGATTAAATGAGACACGAATGCAAAATGCATTTGTAGCTATTTTGCTCTCGACTTTCTCCGGCGAACAAAACAAACGACCAGCAATGACAAATGTTTGTCACGCTATACTTCACGCTTCGTTCACAATCACGGTAAAGAGACACGCTAACAATTAGTTATAGCCGGGCAAGTGTACTTATCGCATCTCGAGCGAGTAAAACCAGTCCAAGCGGATCCAGTAACCACCACTTATAATGGTCTTATGTGCGAGGAGTGCATGTGGAAACATATAGCCCATACACAAGTATATGCATCCATTGCATTGTAAGCTATTTTAACTCGGTCATTTCACACCTTCGCATAAAGAGCGTGATTAGCACGAAACGCTACATTTTTTCCATACGAAAAACTTTACCCATAATTTCAAGACTGTAGCAAAAATAAATTAATCGATTTAATTACTTTTTTTCCTACTCGTTAAAACTTCAGAAATCTCCAATTTTGAAATTTGCTTCCGGTAGAATAGGTCGTTGATGATTTGACCGAATTGTAATTGGCTGCATTGCATTACGCGAGAACGAGTTGAAGGCTTCATTACGAATTTTAATTCGTTCGATCAGCGTGGCGTGAAAAAATCGCCAAGTACGACAAATCGATTCTGTAATGCAACCGCACGAAAAAACGAGAAAGGCACTGGAGCAGCATTCTGAATCTGTACCGTTGCCAGGTCCAAATATTCTTCACTGCATACCGATTTTTACAAATTAGCCTGAACCTGTTAATTATAAATTTATATGTGCACATTAATTTATTGCGACGGAAGGAAAGAATATGTGCATGGCGAGTTTCAATTGCCGCCTGAATCCAGCGGAAGAAGGAGCGCGAAGTTCGTCTGTAAAGACTTGGGGGGTTTCATATCCTTCCAGCTGGTGAACAGTGGCAAAGCTTGCACAAATCGAAGTGTACAGAAGAAAAAAAAAGGGTAACGGTAATTCTGGTTTCGATCGGAATTCGAGATACGATTAATTGCTGTTCACCTTATTATGTAAGGTTTCCGACTGAACGCAAAATCGACAAATATCATGGAAGAATTATTCATTCGTTGGCCTGTGCTCATTATCGCCATTTGCATATTCAATTGGTTCGCTTTCATTCTTCTTAAAACGGGATTGCTTACATTGAACGATTTATATATTTATAAGTACAAATAAATCATTAAAACTTTCCTACTTGCAGATTAATGAATGCAAAAGTTAAAAACTTGCTGTACGAAAATAATGACCTCTACAAAATTTTATTTTTTCTTAAATGGGAAAGAAAACGTGGCACTCTCTTCGTATTTAAAAGAGTCACACGATTGGGTAAATCGTCGCTGCGTGGCCGCTCAGATAATTCACATGACACAAAGATTAAAAAAGTGAATGGAATCAAATTCATTTTTTTATCGTCCAGAGACTGCAATTTTCTTTTCTTTTGGGGATACTTTTTTGATGTTTTTGATGCAAACCTATTTTCTCCGTAATCAAGATTCGGAGTAATTTTAATTGTGTGCATATAACGACTTTTTTCATCTTTTAATGAAGTCCAACGTTTGCCGAGACAAGTATTTGCAGCCCAGCAAGTTGAGCCAAGTATACGCCTTGCCCGGGGGAATCATGTCATTTCCAAGGGAACGTATATCTACTGGATTTTTAAATAGTTCGAGAATATAACCAACATGGAGGTGCTACACATTTGTCCTCAGATGTATCGACACAGACCTATCGCGACGAGTTTTGCTCTGTGTGTATTCACCCTACTGTCTGTATAGATTATAGTATTTTATTAGTGGTTCTCGTTCTCAAATGACTCATGCAAAAGTAAATTATACATCGAGAGAATTTAATATAATGAAACGCTCCATATGCATGAGACGCCGAGAAGGCTCTCTTCGAGCCAAGGGCTTCGCTCTATGCCCATGTGAACATGTATTCGAGGTTCTTTCGTTGTTGGTTTGCATTCTGGATAACCACCGCATATGGAGCCTAGCTCCATATTCCAACATCCTTAACGTTTCCGATTATCCAGTGATTCGAAATTTTTGTTCTTCGACACCCTATTTATAAATTTCTTTAAGCTCCCGTTAATTTTCTTCCGTGCTACGGCAGCTCGTCTTCGAACACATTCGATATTGAGCGTTTTCAAGCAGATGCTCGTGCTTCTTTCGTGTATATTCAAAAGTACTTTTCGAATATGACTTCATCGGACTTGGTTGCGCATGTACGAGTGCACAAGTGCATATCTTATCAAGGTAAATCGTCAAGGCTCGAGATATGGCTAGACAAAAGCAAGAGGGAGCCAAAGACAGGAACTGCGCGAGAGAGTGAAAGAGCGGTTGAGAGTAAGATAGACGAAAGCATCAAAAGCAATGTTTGGCGGCCCTATAATGAAATGAATTTATGCAGAGCCGTAATGCCTGAATATTTAGCAACCCTCTTCTGGTTCTGTTCGCGGCCTGGCCAGGCAATCACCCCCTAACCTCTCAACCCTCGGTCTCGTTGTTGGGCACCCCTTCTAGTGCGAAATTTTGCTGGCTCGTTCGACACTGAAAGTGATATCCAATGAAAAGTAGATGCTTCTGAGGCTTTCATAAACTTTCCTCAACGATTTTGACTTTCAATAATTTCGTGGATTTTCCTTTATTTTTACGTTTCTCCATATTTTTTCGCTATGAAAAATTTATTTCGATCAAAAGGAACGACGCTTGAAAAAAATAAACCCAAAGAGTTCAAGGAAAAATCGAACTTAAACTCTAAGGTACCGACCGTACATATTTCAGCAGATCTTTTTCATGTAAGAAAGTAAATTTCTTCGTGCTACTTGCTTCACATGCAAGCTTTCGTATCATCCGGATGTTAACTCTTAAACTTCTGAATTATCGGCTGCCAAAAGTTCGAAGAATCCACGCCTAAATTCCCCCGACGAAGCTCTGGTAATTTATGTAATATCTCGATAGGCTCAAATATTCTGCTAACGAGTTTCAGCCATTAATTTATGCACGCGATAAACCTGAGCAAGATTCTCATAGTCTGTGAGTTTCGTAGACGTACATTTATAATGCGACGCCATTGAGTCTTCAGTTATTATTTCAGTGATTCAATGAACCATTTGAAAAAAAAAAAAAAAAATAAGAAAAATGTATAATGACAGGAATATCCAAAGATTCAAAATTAATAAAAGTCATGACAGTGACGCTCTACAATTTTTGTTTATTTTTATTCCGAAGCCCATTTTTCACGAATAATCATATTTTCAAGATACACGTTGAGCGAATGAATTTATTCGTGATTATATACGGGGTAACTATCAATCACGATCATAACCGACTATTTTATGGATATTATGTTGGCCGTATGTATACCGACGTATTTACAAGCTGCGGCTACTTGTTACGCTCCCTTCTCTCTTTCTTTCTGGCTGTAGTATAATCATAAAACCAAACGGGAACGATCAGCACGAACCAATTTGTTTATGTGTGCGTATGTATGGTTTTCGGATAAATGTGCTATTAATAATAATCGGGCTGCGAGCAATTTTAATGGAACTTACGATACCAAGGATATTTTAAGCATTAGCATAACTAATACGATGAGGTAATTGGTGCAATAAATAAGTCATTATCGGCTCTGTTCGTATCTCTCCTTCCCACTAGAGTCTACCATTTCTTGGAAAGTACAGGTCAGAGGGTGAGAAAGAAAGTGAACAAGTGTCTGTGAGTATGCATGCGTGCATGCGTGCTTGTGTGTGTGTGTGTGTGTGTGTGGGAGAGAGAGAGATGAGATTATTTAATCAACGAAAGGAACGGGCTATTCCTTCCGATCGAGCCTTCAAATTTCCATATAATTGTCGTCACGCTCTCGTCCCAGCTCTCCTCTGTATGCGTATATATTTATCTATATCCATCATTGTCGATATATATATATATTAATATCAGCGATGCACGCAAGACGCCGAAATATTTTAATCACGGCTAATTGGAGAATAATAATGGAGTTTCGAGCTTCCTCCGAGTGTGCCCTCTTAATATATTGTACGCCATCTTAGCAAATGTATTTGGCCAACGTCTCGATAATAATTATCTCATTTTTCTTCACAAAAAATACTCCACAATTTTCATTTTCAAATTTCCACAATTTTTAATGTACAAAGTTCAGATTTAACGTTGAATTTTCAACAAAAACGGTTCAGCGGAATCGAACGTGATAAAATGCAATCAACTCAAGTCAATGCTGTGTGTGAGCATTGAAAATTGAAAGGTTACTTCTCCATTTTTTGTTACAAGGCTTCTTTTGATGGTTCAACGTTTCTGCAAACCCCTATAAAACTTATTAAGAAACGTAGGATACCGAATGTTGGGAGCAGTAATTTTTCTATGCATTACTTCACGGCGTGTTTGCATGCAACCAAATACGTGCATAACTTTGGGTGTCCGGCAATATTAACCCTTAAATCACGCCGAGATAACATACCTGAGCTTTCTTATAGCCGAGCAGACAGTCGCTTCCTTCCGTCATAATTTTTCCGCCGAAATTATGAATCAAAATATAACCAGAGCCAATGTGGCTGTTGTAAAACGAAAGTGTGTAGAAATAGCCTCTACCTCAGCTCTGCATAATATCTCTATAATTCAAAGCCCTATTAGTTTATAATCAACACGTCCAGCTCATCCAATTTTCGAATACTCTTGAGTACATACGTGTTCGTGTGGGTGGGTGTGCACGTGTTTCTCAAACGTGCCGCTCGCCGCAATACCAAACTCCAAGGAGAAAGTGCACGCCCCCTCTTTTGAATATTACTATGTCTAAGCGCTGCATAGCATGCAAACGTCTCTGGCATACATTTATATATTTATCCACATAAATATGGCTGTATAGAAAATGTGTAGTTTCGAGAAGATCATTTCATTTATAAGTTTTACGAATAATTCTTCTGCAGCCAGGTAGCGAAGCAAGTGAAATAACCCAGAGGCGAAAGTTTTCATTGGATATCGTAACATAATTTATTCCAAATGAATTATTTTCATCTTGTTCGTATTCAATTCGAACTGAATTGCATTACACTTTTCTGAACGGTCGAATTATTCGTCAATTGCTCAGTTCCATAAAATAACAGAGCGAATAAACTGCTGTTTTCAATAAATATTATCCCCTGAATTAATTAAGTCAACTCTTCTGACTTGTCAGTGCGAATAAAGCTTTACGACGATTAGCGATTTTCATGGAGACTCTTAGGTTCACGGGGAGCAAAGGGACCGTATCGGATACTGAGGCGAAAGATCGTCGAAGTGAGGATAGCGATTGAGGGTGAATGGTACAACGTGATGATGGTGCATTGTAAAGAAAAAGGTTGAAAAAAGCGAGTGCGGAGTGATGTTGCGCGGTATATAGAAAGTGCAGAGCAGTTCGATCGTTGGAATCGTAGCCAGTCCGCGTAATGAAAGGTGAACGGAATTGGACCCCGTGGAGCCGGAGAGCCGAAGCAGCACCGAGTGAATATAATTAGAGGATCGAGGTGGGGTCGGCAAGGGGGGGATGGGGGGAGGGGGGAAGAAGGGAGTTGTTCTGGGGCCGAGAGATTGGGAGAGAGGCGGCAGGGGCCGAAGGGCTTGAAGTTGGCGTAGCAGGACGCTAGCTGGACAAAACGGGGCAAGTTCGGAGGTGGGAATAGGGCTGAAAGAGGGTGTACGAGAATCGCGAACGGCGTCATCCGCAGCAACGACTAGCTCTTGGTGTTGGTCGAACACAACGCTGCGTCGGGCCAAAACGGGAAGCCGGAAGGATCGAGGACGGACGGGGGTTACGTAATCAAAGGGTGAAACGTGGAAGAGATGGGGGATGAGTTCGCGGATGAAGTGGACGGAGGTCCTCCATGAACATTGTAGGTGGGAGAGGTCGAGGAGAGCGGGGTAGCAAATTATCATTCGTCCAGGCGCGAGTGAGGGTCCGACTGAACTGGACCGGCAACAACTTGATACCGACGCGTTTCGGATGCCTTCATCTCTCTTACTCGAATTTCTCCTTCTCGTTCTATCTCGCACCGTCTATTCCAGCTTTGCCAGAGCATCACAGCTGGTGTCTCTATCCGAACGTTACGTTTGCGACAGACGCGGAACACCAGGGCCTGTAGTTTTGTCATTAGCCCTCCGATAACGTCTATACCGATAGGACGCAAAGAGAGACGGCCTAAGAGAGTGAGAGAGAGAGTGCAGGAGAGAATACTCTCGGTTAGGATTATTGGCTAGGATTGGCCAGCGCCACTTGTATGCAAATGCCTTCCTCTCACGAAATTCGGTTAGAGCGTCTCTTGCTGCATCGCTCTCTCTCTCTCTCTCTCTCCCTTTCTCTCACTCTCTCTCTCTCGCTTGCTAAGCAGTCGCCCTATATATTTATGGAGCTTACTCCGTGCACCTCCGCGTGCATGTGTATCTATTGGTCCATCTGGACGAGCCTGCGCTTGATAGGGATTTACTAAATTCTCATAGGTCTCCTGTCCTGCGATCGAGAATCGAAGATCAGGAAACTCACAACTCCGACAATCCCAAGGATTTTCGGTATCTATCTTATCGACGCACACTTTAATCTTGACCCATTTAAATCATTTGTTCTCGAGCCATTTGCCTATCCCGGCTCCCCATTCTGAACTAACGTTCAGACGCTGTCTTACGACATCCCATGCGTAAAGAAAATCTTTTCGTTTGAATTGTATATAATTATCTCGTTGGTTTCGGAGCTAATCGTTAATAAACGTTGTTTTCACTCTCGTTATCCGAGAAACAATTGTTATTCCAACACCGCCGATAAAACGGTAAATTGCGGAATTGAAAGCGCCAATTTCACTTTTATATCCAAGGTGAAAATTCATTTTATAAAAGCAGACCGAGGCGATCGCAATAACGTTAGAGCTGCGAGGAAAGAATAGAAAAAAACGGTTGCTCATTTACGTGCTTCGAAGCTCGAGAGCTCGAGAGAACTCTCTCACTTTAGCTCACCCTCTCGGTCTCTCTTACTCTCTATCTCCCTGTTTGTTATTGAGAAGAGGTGGAGAGCCCAGAGGATACGATGTACTCAAACACCAGTCGGTATGCTCGATGGAACTTTTGCCCAGCGGGAAAACATAACCACACAACGCGCGTACGTGGTACAGAAATCTCTCTCTTTGCTCTTTCGCTCTCTTCAATCCGGAACAGAATTTGCAGGTCAGCGTGAGAAGCGATATTTTTCAAATGATTTTTTTACTGTTTGGCATATATTATTCATTCTGCTTCCGCATTTCGTCTGCTACTATATACGCGCCTATCTTTTCTCCAACACCCTGTTTCTTGTTTCACACAACTCTTGATACAGTTGAACGTAGAACGTAGATTCGAATGTCTTACCGACATGTGATTAATTACGATTATATTTTTTGATTGCACGAGTGCTTCCGAACTTTCGACTCGTAACTAACGAATAATTGCAAAAAACGTGAGAAACAAACGATGGAATTTTTTTCTTCATTTTATTTTTCCTCTTTCTCCTGCACGAGATCAAAAAAATATTCTCCGGAGCAAATTATAAAACTTGTCCGTGCAAAACGCATTTGTACACATTGCTTGGATCGCTTGGGAATTTTCTTCAACATCGTGCATGCATAAATTTATTCTCGGTAATCTTCCAAAGTTACCGTCAAGCCGCGGAGTCTGAACCCCGAAATGTGTATCGATCTTTAGTTCAACCGCTGGGAAAGTGATAGAAGGAATCCATGTTCCAATCCGGAATATTTGATGAGTCGTGTATTTGTTGGATTCTGATTAAGCCTGGTCAGTATACGAGAGAATTTCTAGTCATGACCTTATACCAGACCAAATCTGCCGGCAGTGAACCGATAAACGTCACTGGCCTACCACAAATGTGAACAGTAAATCCCAAAAGACGTTCTCGGCGTGTCTGCGGGTTGCTCCAGGATCCTGGAGGTGTTGCTATGCCGCTTCCGGGCGATCCTCCAGAGACGTCAACGCACATATTAGCACTGACATACGCGTATACGAGCCGATCATTCTTAGGACTAGGAAGCTTATGAAATCTTTTCCTTCCTCAGCCAAGAACTTTGCCACGTTCATCGCGCGGTGGGATGCGATTTATATTTTCTGTCCAATAATCATTTCCCTTTCCAAACTCCGACATTGATCTCAATGCTATTTTCTTTAGGATCTAAATCTTTTCGTTCTATTTCGGGCAGTTAGGAAGTTACGAAGTTCCGTTTTCCTTGAACCAAATAATTAATTATCTTCGATTACTGTGTCCGATTTTTTCTTTATCTCACGAAAGTACTATCCATCGTTTACCTTTCCTGAAAATATTTTCATTAATAAAATATTCAAAATTGATAATCGATATTTAGGCAGAGCTTTGTTTTGCAACTGAAAACAGGTTTACGCGGGAGTGATTGGAAAAAGAAAAAATAATAGGCTTCAAGTGAGTTATGACTGAATAATCGACGATTCTCCATTTCATGATCAACTCAAAGCAGCTCCTGAAAAAAAAAAATCTCTACAGTATTTTTGGGAATGGAAACGTGTTACATCCAAAAACGAAGTTGCATACAGCAAGCACATGGCGAAATGCCTTTTTGGCACCCATTTTAAAAATTGAAAGAGCATAAAGTGAATTTTTTATCGTTCCCGGGAACGAACTCTAAAAGGGAACTACATGTGATGTGAAAGGGCCGTTTCATAAAGAGTGTATCGATAACGTACTTTGTACCTTTCTGAAAAAGATAAATGATGCGAAAAGTTTTTCAGTAGCGAAAATTCTGTATTTCAAAAATCGTTTGAACAAAATCAAAGGGAAATCATACGATAACGTGGATTCTGATTCTATACGACCACACTTTTCAATCCTTTGCATAAAATTCTCAACGCAAATACGATCCAAAGGCAGTTCAGACCAAAAAATGTTTGAAGAAAGAAAAGTCACCTTTCGTTTAGATATGAATGCATTATTAATGCAACATGACGTTGCCTCCCAGTGGAATCGATGCAAATTGACAAATCAGATTAAAAATAAAGTGTCGTCAATCGTTACGTTTTTGTCGTTGATCGGTTTCCCGAGTTTGTAAAAGTTGCGTTTTCTTATCAGGAAGAAAAAAGTAGAGTGTCGACGAGATTCCTGGTGCAGAGGAATATGAAGTGGGATGGAAAAAGCTCTGTCAATTCAATTCATGAGAAATGGAGTAATAACCAGCCCGAGTATATACATTTCCGATATCCTCTATAACTCTAGATTCGTACAACCAATTGGTGCAACGGTATAATATTTCGCATGTCTTCCTATATACACACGTATGTGTTAAGATTCATATAGTAATACTCGGACTGAATGTAGGAGAACTGGGTGCTCGAATATTCGCAAGTATTGGTGTACATGAGTTGGCTCTAATGCTATCGATTTTGGTGCTTAGCATAATGAGAATAGACGTAGGGGAATACTCACCCTCGTGCATGCAATGCAATGGAAATCAGGGGAGGTCCATTTCATGCATTCGGGTTGTTAAAGATACGTTAAAGTAGGATGCAAAATTCAATGTGCAATAAAAATCCTGACGATTACTCATGACTGCTACGCGTCAATAAGATAAAAATCAAATTTCATATCAACTTTTATTATAATAGCAAAAGGGAATTTATGTTGAGATAATTTCAGTTTGTGAACCGGACATGCAAAAATAGTTTGTTGGCTGGACAGCAGGTCATCATCCAGAAATAAAACGAAACAGACGTCGCGGTTCTAAATAAAGATTTATGTATATATTTAACTAGAACTTACAACCGGATTGATTATAACGGAAAATTCCATCGTCAATGCAATTGTCGATTCTTTGTAATATTTCCTCGATTGGATCGCTTATTTCATTGAGTTTTCACAAAATTGACACTTCCTATGATGATCTTATCAATAAGTAACTTGACCGAATTATTCCACGTATAACCTGTTGCAAAGAGTCGTTCCAACAGTTATCGACGTATTTTTAAGAAAAGAAAAACAACAGAAACCTTCATTCATAAGAAATTTTTATGAACGTGTCAAAACCGTGTTTCTTGACTTTGAGATAGATTTTCGAAATTCATCAAGTTTTTTTGGTATTTTGATTAAAAACACTTTTAATATACACACGACTACCATTAGTTCTGATAAATATACGGAATATGACTACGCAGGGCTCAGGCATAAGAGTCGCTTTATCAGAGCATCCTCGCTCTTTGCAGTTACGATGAGAACTCATCGTGCGGCGGGCGTGAAGAAATTTAATTAATACAATTTACTTCAAGCGTGTATGTTATTAATAGATGCGATAACGCTCACTCATTTGTGCGTTAAAAAAGTAGGAGCAGGGGAGGGATGGCCTTCCGGCTGCTCCTCGAAACTGATCACTACCCAGAGTTATCCCGCGTAAAGTATCTTGAGGCGTAGGGAGATAGTTTGTTGCGTCGATCACCCACAAAAGCCCTTGAGCTGTAAAATGGAGGACGTACAATCTGAATTTCCTTCTGGCTGTAAGTGCAAGTTCCGTCCCAAGTTTACCCACGTTTTACTAATCTTTACTACGTGTATAAGTATTTATTTATTTCCTCCAACACTTGTAGCGACTGTTTGTTTCCACGAGTACTGTGAACATCAAGTCAAGCAAAACAAAATTGATACGAAAATTGAATGTGCTGCATTTCAATTATTGTCTTATAATAAAATGTAAAACTACGAAAAAGGATTTCAAACATTCCATTTCTCAGGGCAAATTTATTATTTTCGAATAATCCTCGTTCGATCATGCTCCACGGTTCATTAAGAATTGATCATTTCCACAACAGTGACGTAGCGGTGAGTTGGAGTTTGGAAATGTACGAAAAAATACATTCGTCTTACGATGGATTCGGTTTGATGGATTGAATAACGATAAGAAAATTATTTTTAATAGAAAAAATGGGATTGTAATACTTGTGAACGAGAGGTAAGTCGAATGTTGTTGCAATGAACGATTCGTTGAACGACGTCAATGTAGCGTGTACGAGTGGCATCAATATAAATCTAACGCTGAACCTTTTGCATAATAATTAGGATTACAGTGCGACATAGATATAATGGTAATTATTATGCAAAATTTCAAATCACTCGCGAATGGTAGTGGATTCTAGTGGAAGATGGATGTCGTGGTAGGAGATGTTGCAGTTGAGTGTCTCGATGCGGGTTTTCTAATCATCATTTTAAGGGGATCCGCAAGAACAAGGTGATTACTTTCATGACACTCGATAGCGCAGTCCACAGAGTAATACCAACGAGAATACGTTCAGTTCCAATTGCCCGCGGGGCTTCATTATTGATTCTACGAAAAAACGCGGAGGTACAAAAAGTAAAAAGAAAAAAAAATGGACGTGCGTCGTTCTAGCAATCACTAAATCTGTCGGTAGGAAACGAGAAAGAGCACAGAGCAAGCGGTAGCATGCGCAAGAGAAGGGAAATACGAAAAGGAGAAAAAAATATAGACAAAAAAAATGTTCGTATATACATAGATGCGCGGGGGCTTCGGAGCCGAAATTCAATTTATAATATGACAGGAGCTAATCGATTTTAAAGTCGATTTTTCATTCGCTCGGTGAACTACACAGACGCGCACACGCGTTTGCATTCGACTTTTTACGTATTATCTCGCCAGGAACGAACGTAAAAAAAATCTTTTTTTATTTATCGGACGAGAACAATCCGTACGAATTTTTTGCGATTGACAATATTGATTGCATATTGTTTGCGCTGCTGCTGCTAACGAAAAGAATTGCGTATACCTTTTTCGTGTTTCTTGCTCCCGTTTAAGCCCCAAACACAAATTCCGTTCATGTTTTTCGTGCCTGGTAAGCAGCTGTCGTTGCAAACCATTTTGATTTTCCAAGACCTTGCATTTGCTATTTCGTTCGTGTACGAGGAAGAATTGAGAAAAGTGAAGAAATTAAGGAAAATCCCAAAATTTTGTTATTTATTCATTTATTTCGATGCAACTAAATATTCACAAACGTCTGTTTAATGTCAACGGAACTTTTCATTGACACTGTAAATTCAATCGATCGATCAGAGCTTGTCTGCACGCCCAACGAATAGAGTCTTGAAGAGCGATTCATCCGACCGGAATGAGAGGCTTCCGTCGAGCTTTATACATGCCGAGTCCCGACAGCCACGTTATTACAAATCATTAAAGTCTCTCCACCTGCAAATCAGCAAGTCTTTCAAAAACCGTGAATAGCTTAATTATCAAGAATACGATTTTCCCCTTCAGATTGGCTACCCAGCCAATTCCACGTGCCCAATACATTTTAATTAGTAAGAAACAAAACTGAGTTTCTATCCAGAAACGACGTTTCTGAACCAAAGACTGTGGCATCTTTAATTCATTTTTATCATTCACTTGATTACGGAGCTTTCGTAGTGAAGATGTCGTCTTTATGACATGCAGAATATATCGGGAGTCTCATTAACTTAAGAATTTTCAAGGTACGATCCTACCATTCGAATAAATAGCAAAATCATTTTACTTCCAGCATATCCCCTAATCCCCTAATAAAAAGTTCATGGGTCACGATATATTTCGATTGTTATTGTTGCCATTTTATTCGTTCTGTGATTGGTCGGTCCTGTAATACACCGTGTTTTGACTCCCGCTGTCAGTCTGACAGTTCGGGCTGTCGGTTTAACAGTAGCGTATATACGCGTGCGGTTATATGTTCCTATCGGAATGAAACTTTTTTTCGTATGCATTAAAGTGAAATTAACTAGAACTCTGCACGAAGACACGCGTAGAGACTTTCTCCATCACTGGGAATCGCCAGATCTACGAAAACTCGTCACAGAGCCTCAGCTTCGGGATTTAAATTTATGTATTTTTTTTTCAAAAATCGTGGATAAAAATTTATCCGGTAACGCGATTGATTAGAACTCTTCACGAGGACACGCAGGGGAACTTTCTCAATCACTGGGAATTGCGAGACCTACGAAAACTCGTCATAGAGCCACAGCTTCGGGGTTGAAATATATTTTTGTTTTTTTTTAATGGTGGATCAAAATTTTTCCGGGAACGTAACTGGCTAGAACTCTCCACGAGTACTCGCTAGGAGACTTTTCCATCACTCAGAATTGCTACTTTTAGGAAAACTCGTCATAGTCATCAAGTGGAGTAATAAAACTCGTTTTGGAGTGATTTCGACTGAATTACTCCGATTGTAAAGACTTGACGATTATTACAAACGCTAAAATTGACTAATTGATGTTCGTAGTGGTTTGCAGTGGACGCATTTTTGAGACTCTCAAGTCTGGTGTACGAAAAACTACAAAAGAACGAAAAAATCTCGTGGCAGCGCTAATTTTCTCAAAATTAGAAAACGCCATGATTTTTGCTAAAAAGGAGTGGAGCTGCAAATTCTTCTTGAATTGCTCTAAAATTGATTGGCTTCAAGACGCTGTCGCATATTTCGATAAGTTGTTATACATAAAACGAGCGCTACAGCGCTACCAGAAAACCGTTCGCGCGCTTCAGCGCGCGTGATGCACCCTAGTTGACTAAACAGTCGAATGACTTTGATTCATTGTCATTCTAAAATAAATGCATCGTCTCATAACTCAACTGCAGGTAAATGTAAAGCATTTATATTTAAATTAAACGTCGATTCAAATGTCGTAATCGCGTTAAGCAGTTTGAAGCCGACATTTTTTTTCGAAATAGTCTGAATCGAACTTTAATAGTTGTCATTGTGGAATACCGTTTATTATTATGATTCTTCCTTGTGTTGCGTTCATGTGAGGACCGATGGATGTTCTACTCTGTGGCTCCGACTCTCTTTCCCTTAATTTCACGGTAATTCGTTTTTAACGCGTTTAACATTCGGGAATTGCGAGCTGTCGAGAACTTGCATCCAATCCAATAACCTTTCCAAGTGTGTGAGTGTGCATGGCTGTGAGCCCGTGTATTGTTGAGTGAACAATCATTAGGTCCGTGAATGTGCGGTTTCAATATGTCAAATAGCAATGCATGAAGAACTATTTAAACCTCGCGTTGATGTCCAGTTTAATTTACTTGATTTTCGTATCAGAAAAAAGACGCCACGGAAAATCGCTATCATGCCAAACGAATAATCATTTCATCGAATGCTACTTTTATAAAATTCAAACACAGAGAAAAATTGACTCATTAAAATAGAATGCCGAGGACCAAGATTTTTCCTACTCTGACGATATATAAATGAACGAACACGTGGCAAAATAGATGCTGTTTTTACGATCCCAGCAGCACAGAGCTGGCAACTGACGAATGTGCCCTGCTGTTGTCGACCACTAGCAATCTTCTATGAAAACGTGCATTGCCACACAGAGATCGTATTCATGAATGAAAATTGCTACTGAAAAATTAATATTCTGACAAACATTGGAATGAACATTTTAGTCACATCTGTGACGTCAGAGTCACATGGATTAATGAAAGAAGTTGCAATTACTATTGCGAATCGCATGTTCATTAACTCGATGAACATTTTTAAAGAGATTTTAAGAATGCATTTATTTTTATATCCTTCTATATTCGCGTGGATAATTTCGAGTCTATTATAACTTTGATCCAAAGGAAATTTGAAGTTTCCAATTGTTTGCAATTGGAGATTGAGTCGTTAGTGAAAGTCAATTAATTTAGATTTCGGAATAGAATTTTCTTAGCTCGTTTGAAGAGCAAAATCTGAGGTTCCTGCAAACTTAACTTGCAACAAGGTTTACGATCTCATATTAATTTCGATACTGGCAACACTTTGTGCTTTAAACCCACTTGCTTCGGAAAGCTCGAGGTTCGATCTGAGTCCGTTCGGTGGTCAGAAACGATCGAAGTTTCGAAACTGAGTTAGCGATAACTTCATTGTAATAAGATGACTACGAAGAGTATGGAAATGTAGCAAACGAAGAAATAGTGGATGATGAATATCGATAGGGTGGTGCCTGTGAAGGTCAGTCCGCGTGTTTGTGGTCGCATGATGTGCCTATCAATGAGAGAAGGGTGTTGGAATCGCTTGGCCTTCGCTGTGCGAACGAACCCTCCAACGTTTACTCGTTGAAGATCATTCTGAACCTTTGAGTCGCCATGGTTACGAGCTCCACTCTGACCAAACCTGCTCTGTTACCGGACATACCATCTACCCTAGCAATCCATGATGGAGAAGGGATATACTTCGCGAACGTTCGCGAAATGGTTAGCCAAGTATCGCATTTGACTTTACAACCGA
Organism: Hyposoter dolosus; assembly: GCA_963921915.1. Lineage (NCBI taxonomy): Eukaryota > Metazoa > Arthropoda > Insecta > Hymenoptera > Ichneumonidae > Hyposoter > Hyposoter dolosus. The sequence goes on from OY998134.1 coordinate 4,178,549, forward strand.
TATTCCATTCCCCCGATTGTTATGCTTATGGCAATAACAGCTTCAGCGACCATATATTTTCACATGCACGAGGCATTCGATCTGGAAAGATCTACACCTTTTTCAGTTGCTCAGAAAATGGCTCGTGTATTTTTTTCCAACCATTTAAATCGTTCCTGGAACGTTAATCTTGTGTCATTTCTTTCATACGCATAGTATGAAGAGTGAAAGATATTTACATCTTATTTGGAGAGCAAAGCTATTGGTCAATCAATAGGAAAAAACAATTATAAAAATATGGAATGTTTTGTTTGGAGTGAAATCCTTCATATGGTAAGCAGAAATCAACTCTATTCTTCGAAACGTGTGACGCTCCTACTACCAGTGTCGAATTATGTGAGAGTTTTACGATGAAGCCTACACAGACGGCGTCGAGTCACGAGATTATATTGCTGAACCGAGCGTCCCCCTGACGGGATATGTATGTGGTGTGAACGACTCTATAACGATTGAGTGTTACGTTTAAGAATGTATGTGTACTAGTTCCCTTATCTGGTTACGGCTCTTTTTTTTCTATACTTTAATTCAACTTCATAAATTTAAGCAGGTTCGAAAATTAAGAGCTCAACTTTTCAGCACCAAAACGAGCCATTTTTTGTGTACAATCCGATTGTCTGACAAACTGATTCAACGTTAAATCATAATTTGTATTGATTTTCCAATATTTCCGAAATCTGAGAATTAGTTTGTAAAATCCTGATGAAAATACGAGACATGGCAATGTTTTTTTTTTTTTAATATTGAAAGGCTGCGATCGGATCGTACTTAGGGATGGGGGAGGGGGGCAGGGAAATAAAATCAGCCGAACTTATTATGCGTACATCGTCACAGCAGAGCAAGCATGATTTTTACGATCACGCACAACGCTAACGAGTAACAAGTTGGTTAGGGGGAATGAGGGGGTCGGAAGGGGCATCAGAAGCTGCACCTATTGCTCGAATGAGTCTTATGTGCGACGATAATTCTTCATTATCGTACATTGTTGAGAGACGAGGCGAGCTCGGATGTGGTGACGTCTCGCGAATCATCTCTGGTTCTTTCGCGCGCCCCGGGTCTCATTTCTTCGGCGATATAATCTGCGCTTATTCGACGACTTTGCTGTAAGCCTGTTGCTCTCATCTACTTGGTATTTTCTCGTGCATTTTTTTTCATGCGCTGTCTTCCCGCGTTCAGTAATCAGGCTCCATTTTAATTGCCACTGTTTTTGTTCTCAGGCTACACACTTGACATTTACTGCCTTTACTGACACGATTCAGAAGACGAGTCAAACGGAACCGAAAAAATCCGTGAAAATATTACGGAGTTTCAAATTCCAAGGCGTCTTGAAAAATCAAAATCCCAATCAGGCCTTTACTTACCATATGCATTTCTCTAAAATATTAATTCCCTTTCGTGATCATATTGATGGCGAAAGTCAGTGAAAGTTCTGGGTTCTGCTTAATTACGGAAATATGTGGTAAATGTGTTCTTTAGAAGAAATCAAGTTTCATTCATTATACGGTACAAAATTTGTAAGCTAGTAACGTGACGCTCATACACGCTTACGCAGGTATATGAAGAGGTTTAGTAGTTGAGTATGTCGTCGTGGAGGATCTCTGTCGACGTGATCGAAATCGGCCGTCTTTTTGCTTGCCGGAGAGCTCGAGATATCGTGTACCTTTCGACAAAATGACACGTACGAAGAAATAAAGTTTCTTCGTCGTGCTAATTATGAGGGATCAAGCGAGCGAGACAGAAGAACGGCGAGTGCGGAGAGAAGAGGAAGCTGTGCAATTTATTGTTTTTCACCTCATCTCACCTTTTTCCTTTTCTTTCGCTGTTTCGTTGGTATTTTTTAGCCCTCTTCCCTTTCCATGCGTTACGTGCCTCGTTTTCTCTTCCTATACTAGCAGCATTGGACGGACATTTGACTTGGATGGGTTCCCAATTGCCACGGCAATAAATACGGAATGCCGCGATGAGGCGTAAGTTGAGGCATGGCCAGGCATTCGTTACGTTAATGCGCGATTTTATTACGAGACCGCATTTTTAATTGTAGTCTTAATGACACGCCGGTCGGTACGAAATGGACGACCACCATCACCAAGGTCATGAAATGGAATGTATGCGTGTGTGCGTGCGTGCGCGCGCGCGTGTGTGTGTGTGTGCGTGTATGTTTGTTACACGAAAAGCGGAACATATCCGCAAAAGACTCGATCCTCAACGAAGTCGACGACGATGAGCAGGAATAAGAGAAGAAGGTTTTTCAGGTTATTGCCAAACGGGATGACAGTTTGCCACTGCTTCACAGCATCCGAAACACGCTCGACCTTAATCAGAAAACGACGCTCCTCTTTCTCTACCCGCGCGTTCACATTTTTTTACTCTTCGCTCTTCATGGTCCTTAAGGGTTATAAAATTCTAGGAGCTACCGAAATTGTTAAATGATTTATTTCTTTTTTCTCTTCGTTCCAATTAATATATGATTAGGTGAACGATCCTTCCAACCAATTAAAAGAGAGGTATTTTTTCATCCATAAAATCGAGGCAAGTAAATTTCATTCGAAATTCCAAACGATTATTGTCATTGCAGACAGCCGGTCGACATACTTGATTACAGAGCTCATTTTATGGAAGGACGATTAATCAAACGATTAAACTCGGACACGAATTCACGAATACACGTGACACATGCTTTTGAATGTACGCAGAACTGTCACGAATTAGAAAGGAGAAAAGATACAACAATATACACCCGTGGTCTCGTGGCCATAAAGTTCAATCTACTGCTACCATCGTGCATTTTTTTCCACGGTGTTACGCAACTCGTGAGAGACTGAAAATACGTATGCAGCAGAAATGGAATTCAATTTACTCGTCATGTTGAATTTTTTAAGCGCGATCTTTAATTTACATACAAGTATTCGTGGATTGGTGAAACGTCAAACTGTGACATGCCTGATCCGTAGGAGGGCGCTTTTCACAGTGCTAAACGTTCTTCTGTTCAGCCGTTCGATTCTCATTATAATTCCGACACTAATCAATCGACAAGTGATGTTTCGAATGAAGGCAACATCTATTTTTCCATCGGACAAGCAAAAAGACTCGGAGCGTAAAAAGGCAGACGTCAAAATTGCATTCGTTACACCAATTTTGTTGTTAGCTGCATTAAAATATTAAGAGGATAGAGAATTATACGAAAGGGGTAAAAATTGCGAGTTTCAAAACGCGATAAGTTCACGAGATGGAAGATCGGAAAAGAGCTTCGGATGATAGGTACGAGGCTCTCTGTGTGACTCGGCAACAAGTCGTACACAGTATTTCAATCGACCGCCTCTGATTGTCACTTAACGAGATATTCCCCAGCGGGCAAATTGTTGGAACTCTCTTCTCGCAAAGAATGCCTCGTTGACACGCCCTCTCTTTTCTTTTGTTTCACCTTTATCGCGTTGAAGCTTGAGACGAGAATTACTGACACCACGGCTAATTGTTTAGATCTCCGATTGTTTACGATTGTTGTTATTCACTCGTTTTGCATCCATACCATAAACATGCTTCGTCGCGAATGATATTGGACACTGTAGATTTCCTTTTACATTTTTTCCCACCGTGAAATGACTCGGTACACGTGGGATGCGGTTATTCCGTCATTTATTTATTCGAGTGTTGATGTTTATCGCACACCGTTTCGGTCACAGTGTTTGTATAAACAATTTGTGTTGTTTTACTGTCTCGTATCAAGACCAATGGTTATAGATAAATCGAGTTCGTTAAATGTTTATGTTTATTCATATATATCAGAATTTAGTGGGAACACCATATTTAACACTTTAAAAACTTTGTTGGAAATCCGTCATCCGTCAATGATACAACGTGCAACTTCAATACCGGAGTGTTTTTCCATCGAGAATGTCAGAATTTTGGAAAAATATCCTCCATAGTGAAATGATTGGCTATGAATATTGACAGGACTATTGAAGACGAAACTGCTTCCTTCGTCCGTGATAGCAATCCAACGAGGACCATGAAATGTTTATTTTTCATTAGCATCTACGATATAGAAATGGTAATGAAAATTGAAATTTCGTGCGTGCCTCGTGCATGGAAATCATCGAAATGAATTGTTAAAAGTTAGTCGCATGCATTATCAGGTGTGAATACTAAAAATAAAGGCGGTGAAAATTATGTAAATAACTTGAATTTGGGCGTGTAGACAACTACTAAGCAACGGGCAAGCTTCCATCGAAGTTATAAATTCTCGATTTGCGTCCTCCTTGGACGAGATCCGGGAAGAAGTTTGAGAGTGGAAGAGCAGAGGGATGGAGAATGGCTGCGAACAACCCCACACCGGTTTCATCCGCTTTCGTAGTCCGCTAGTTTATCGGTGCTCTGTGGCTGAGGGTAAGAGCTGGAGCAAAGAGAGAAAGAGGTCTGCGAGGAAGGGGACGAAACGCGATTGTAGAGGAAAGAGAAAGAGAGAAGGAGGGGAAGCGCATACCACCACCTGGCCTCACGTCTTGTACCCAGGCTTCCTCTAGAGTTGACGTTCTGTTTCCAGGAGACACTTGGCCGACGACCCATCCCTCAACTCCTTGTCCTGTCCATCCCATACATCTAGTTGCCTAGTCGTCCGAAAGCTACTTCCCCTCGTATCTATATAAGATGAAGGTCAAAATGGCCCTGTGGGACAAAATCGTTCGTGTCACATCTGATTCTCGACATTACGGACTATAAAACCTTTTTCCAACGATGCCTTGGTTATGCGAGTTACGTGGGGATGGGTTTGAATAACGAACTGTCATCCGATTCAATATACTGAGATTTTTAACCGATAATTTCTAGCTCGAAGCCATTGCTGAAGAAAATGAGACCAACATTATATTATTTATCGCTATTCAGTAAAGTGTATTAAACATGCATCAATACAAAGATCATCGATTGCCACAAGTGACGTCCTCCGATCGCATGAATAACGAGTGCAGTTTTCTCCTCTTCTCAATCATTAACGAAGGCACCTGGAAAATCGTTCGTCTGCCATATCCCTTTCCGGCGTAGTGCATTCGAGGCCATAAGGTTCATATTGCCTCACGTTGAGCTATATAGCCGACCCACGAAATGCTAGCTCCACCGCACCGCGCGCTGACCAGCCACTGAACTCTCAAGGAACTTCTGTTATTATAAGTTAACCCTGGCGTCGTATACCGAACAGCATCTTCTCTTCATCCCACCTACATCGAGCGCTCTGCCGTATACACCCTCTGCAGAGAATCCCGCGAAAATCGTATATACATGGCGTCTCTTGCCTCGGACCTTTCAGATTATGGCCATCAGCCAAGCTAACCCGAGATCACCCGTCCGCTAACCCAGAGACGATGTTCACCTTCTCACGGAGTCTAAAACTTGCCTTCTGTTTGCCTTGCTAGAAGTGTCCTAGGACTGGAAGAATAACACGTCTAGTAATACATAGCTTATAGTTTTCTTACAAGAGGGAGAAGCAAGACAAGTCTCAATCTCGTATAGAACAGGGAGTTGGAGAATCCTCACTGAGCTGCTGATGCAAGTTTCGTTAGGCACTCGTGTTTTGGCAACTATAAGTATGGGAGTTTAGGGTCATTTTATAATTCATGATTCAGCTCAATTAGCACCACGACGCAACATTCCACGAAGATGTATTTTCTTTTTCTCTATACCGACTGAGATAAGTTACCAATAAGTTACCAAAGCGTTGCTGATTCAGTGTGCAATCACTTTTGTACGAGGATTTTGAAAATGGTTCAGAAATCGTTAAAATGGCCCACCCACCAAGGAATAATGTTTTCTCTTAACCTCATACTTGGACGTTTATGAAATTTTGAAGCCTTTTCAACGTTGATCAAATGACTGTTCTTTCAATTCAATGCCCTCATTATCTCAGGTAAATCGTGTTTTTGTTTGCTTTTTTTATATGAAAGACTGCCTTGACTCCCTTAATGGGGACGGGGTTAAAAAGCTGGTAGAGTATTATGCTTGAGTTAAACTTTTGGAACGAAGCAGAATGAGGGAACACGAGACGTACGTGAATGCCACGGAGAGATTGGAGGCTGGGGAGACAAGAGGACGCGAAGGAAAGAGAAAGAAAGAGGGAAAGGAGGGAGGGAGAGAGATTCACGACTTTACGAGACCGGAAAGTTGCATTGGGGAATATAAAGCAAGCGCGCGTCGCATATAACTTACAATCAGCTCGCGCTGTGGTTGCGTGGCTGATGTTCTCGACGGCCGCGCTGTCTCATCCCTTTCTCGCTTCTCGCTTCTCGCTTCACTCCGAACTCTCGTTTCTTTCTCTCTCACCGACACAAGAGAGTTGCTACCGAGTCAGGCTTCCTTGAGAGGTTTACCTTGAATCGTGAACCCATTGCGATTCGATTTTATATAAAGAAGTATATTTATACATAGCTCGGTCCCGGCCGCTAAACTCGAAATCCCCGCGAAAAAAAACTTTCAAAAAACCTCACACTCTCGGTTCGACAAAAAAAATTGCTGCTCTCGTTTGGCGGACGTAAAATAAGAATAGATATTTACGAGAACGAGTCGTAATTGAGGAATGAGAAAAAAACCGGCTACCGGGGGTTGTATTAATTTATGTTTACCAAACCTTCGAAATATGGGCAATTGCTAAATAATTCTGTAGATCAAACGATTGAACTGTTAAGTTAATGAAAATTAGGCATATCTCTATCAATCGAACTGAATTGATTTGTCTTGACGGAAGTGTGTTTATTTTTTTTTATATTCGAGTTCCGACTACTTTGCCACTCGAGTCCGTAATAATAAAATTAACACTGAACCCGGGCGATTGCAAAATATTTCATTGTTCTGACGAATCACAAATGAACTCGAATCAATTAAGTAAATGACATGTTGTTGATGTAGTATTCAGGTAACAAATTTTTTCTAGTTAACACGAAGGTCCCGATGGATTTTACAACAGTGTTTATCAATCGAATGAAGTACATGCGATGCAACGAGGGATCATCGCTCGAAAACATCATTGAAGTATCTCGCGGGAGAGTGAAGTACAACAATGGCGTCAATTTGGACCACCGCAGCTATTGTGTAAATTGGAATTACTGATAGGTCGATTGGTCAATTTCGGAGATTATTATTATCAGTGCTTGTTTCGCAGTTGTAATCTGCCTTTTATGGAATCTGGTAGCCTGATTACGAGAATTAAAAGTCTAATTAGGCATCTTGGTAATTTGCGGAAATGCAATTAGCAAGACTCAAACGATCGATGCAGCATACCTAAGGGAAAAGTACATTGATTTATCACTTGAAGTGCGTTTTCGTATGGCTTGCCTGCCCACCTGTGATGCTTAACGGTTGTAACGATAACTGTCAAGAATTTTACTTTGGATTGAATAATCCGCGATTGCTCGTCTTCGATAAGCCAAACGAATCGGATGAAACGCGAGAGCAAATGTTGCACATATAGAGTCCTCGTGTATGATGGAATCTTCAGTAGATGATTACGAGGCATCGCACGTGTGATGGAGCCACTCGAACGTTAACGTATGCATGTGCATGGAAAGTGGAGAAAAAGGTAGTACTTTATGGAAGACAATATTGAAAATAAATCGATAACTTAATTAAGGAGTCTGTGAAGCATATGGAGTGGTGCAAATTCCTGGCATGGGATATGGAGAAACTTTTTTCTCTCTTCTTCTTCGGCTCTCGTCTGCTTTCTCTCTTTTTGGGATAATCAATTCACGTTGACTCTCGTATTATACACGAATACGCATGACAATCAAGCTCGTAAAGCAAACTATATCGATGCTCGTTTTCATTAACTTATCTATATCTCTTTCTCTTTCCCACCACGCTGGCTCGGGAGTGAGATCCCGTTGAGGAGAGTTCGATATGCGTGACTCGGAGAAGTAAAGCCAAGCTCGTGTGCTCGCTTCGCCAATTACACATCGCACTACGCCCGGCATGTGAGTATATTATGTAGCCAGGGTGCGCACCCATGTGCGAGAAACCTACGATTTCTTTCTCCCCTTTTCCTCGCACCTTCCCCATCTCTTCACCGTTCGTCCACCTACTTCATTCTTCCTTTCCTCCTTTTTTCCTCTTTCCTTTTCCTCCATCAATCGACATTCCGACACGTTGCCCAGAATTACCACACCAACCAGCAGTAATTTTAATACCTTACTCCGTGTGTGCAAATGTGTGTGTGTGAATGTGTGTGCGTGTGTGTAAATATTCACGACAAACTTGATTAAGAGTGTGAATTCAATTTACGACGAAATATTTGATTGCGCGATGTCCCACGAGGAAACGAAATATTCGTATCATTTATTCTTCTATCGAAAGTTGCGATAATTGCTAATTCAATTAATAAACATAATAAAGTTATAATTGATGATAAATCCAGATAAACATCTTTGTATTTGATTTAGCTCAAATCATGATAGTGCGTATCAATATTTATTAATCAGCTTATTTACTTACAATTGGTTGGTCGCATACACGAATAAGCTGGCCTGGAATTTGAAAATGAAAAAATAATTATAGTTCATCGTAGTTTTTTTGTTACTATGGAGAATTCCGAAATTTGGATATTTATTTATAATCTGTGCAATGAACGAACAATAATTGCTCACATTTCAACCCATTGACCGCATAGTCCTAGGGACTACCTAGAACGTAGTACGTGCGGAAATTAGATCGACACGTCACGTCACGAATTACAGTTTGTAAAATATTAAAACGCAACATTCATGACGAAAAAAAGATTTTATAAAATTAGCGATTGTTGTTCAACGTCTCTTGCAATTGTCAATGTAAATCAAAGCATTATAAGAGAAAAATTGAGGCGGAAGTTATATCCTTCGTATATAATGGTGTAAAAAAAATTCATGAAGATAGGTTGGACGATGGAATTGGAATTGTACATTCTCGCTTCGCATTAAATACAGCATTATGCTATTACGCCAACGAGCGTGGCAACTTTGCAGGCAATCGCTTTATGCACCGCACATCATCGTGTAGTGTTAATTGCCTCGATGTTTCTGAGATCAGCCATTTTTGGCACATGGCAATGAGAAAAAGATCCGAGAGACACTATTACATTATGCAGATTGGTTGAAAAGCCTGCAAATGTGTATTAACTGCAGCAATGAAGGCAGCTTACAGCCAAGAAAGTCTTTTTACTCCAAAAAACGAAAATCAAATAACTTGAGCAAATTTGTTGGTGATAAAGGGAATGGTGGGCTTAATGAGCCATTATTAAAATTGCAAGTCACAATGAGGGAAAAAAAGCTACAAACTGTTTAATTTATTTCCAAATTTTCAGGTTAAATTGCATTCGATACAAATCGTCAATCAAAGTCGAATTTGAACATTTTTATACTTGAAAATATTCGAGGATATAAATGACTGACGCAAATAGACGTTTTCTGCAGCTTCCTAAATCCCAATCAATCACCGTGTAAGAAAAAAAATGAAGAAAAATGTTTTTCTGCAAGGCTATTATGATTCACTTTTTCTTTATCCATTAATTCTTTCGGTACGACGAAGAAATCTCTTAAATCACGGATACACCGAGGCAAAAAGTAGTCTGGTTGTATTGGTTCTCCATGTGTTCTCGATCGCATTGGCATTCGAGGGATTCGATAAAGTTGGCGAGACGAGAAATCGTGGTCACTTAATTGCGTCGCGAGGGTCTCCGTATCTCGAGTCATATAGAGGTTGGCATGTTCCCCAGTCGCCCAAACGATGTACGTAAAGCGTCGATTTTCCTCTATAAAATATATACACCTATATGCAAGTTGTATATCGTCGATACATTTATGCAATTATGCAGCAGTAGAGGCTATGGGGTCTATAGATGACGCGCTCGAGCTGAGAAAATTTTCCAGCAATCGCCCCGAGGCACTGCTGCATAAATAACATTACCGTTCTTGCGATCAGCTCGTGTGAGCCTCGTGCTTTGCTTTTGCATATTATTATTGACAGTTAAAAATCGAGCGTTAGGTATCCCTTCCCTTCGTCTTTCTCTTCTTTTTCTCCCACTTCTCTTATCCATTCGCACAACCAGCAATTACTTCACGGTAATAAAATCCGGCGAGTATATAAGAGGGTGCTGGTCTAGCCGATAAATAGTAGAATGTTTTAAAGGAAAGGAGAGATGAGGGAGAGAGAAAGTAGGTGCCAGTGGTGTGAGGTTCGTTCAACACAGACGCTCGGTAACTGCGAACGGACACGCGACAGCCCTGTCGTAATTTCTCACAAATATGAAGCATAAGGAGGGTTCTCTACTCCACCCTCCCTCAGAACTCGTCCTAGACCGAATCCAGTCAAGTTTCAACCTCCTTTTTCACCACCTCCTATAGTCACAAGTTTCGCGTGGAGCTTTTCTTCTTTGCAGCTCTTTCCCTTCCATTTTAAATATATTTCAATGTTAGTCAGTGTCCAGCGTGATTTATTTGACGACTTTTGAGTCTATCTACGCGCTTCTCAGCTAGCTGCTGCATATTTCTGTACACGAGGAAACTGTCACATTGAAAACCGATTTTTCTAATGAATCATCTTAATGAAATTTTACCGGTCATCATGCATACTTTTATATCCATTGGGCAAAAAAAGCGATGGATGTGAAGAGCTAATGAGACTTACACTTTCTCATGAAATTGATAGAAAATTAATGTGAAAGAATTAAATATGAATGGCAAGCTTTCTTTTTCCCATAGTAATTCGTGGAAGTTATTTTAAATTCAATCGATGAGACCCAAAAGGGATGAAAGTTACACATAAAGGACGTCGTTACTTTTTGTATTACTCTTGACACATCAGTTGTGTCAGCTCGATGTTATGCATATTTTTTCCGATATTTCGATAAAAAAGAAAACCGATAATTAGGCGAATCGATGGGGAAACGTTCTTTGATGAGTTCCGAGAATATAACTGTATTACAGTTGACGAATTTCCATTGGGCATTGCAGAAACCCTCGTAAATCTCCGGATCCTTCGACAGGTTCTCACTAAAGCAGGTCCAACGTGTATATGCTCGATCATAAGCATCAGTAATTAATGGCCAAATAATATATCGATTACTTAGCTCGAACCCAGGATACATGAGAGAATATCGACGAACCGTAACGTTGAGCTGGCCACTGAAGCGGTTTGCGAAACGAGGAGACCCGCAAATTGTCAGGCACGTGTAGTCACATCCATATAAACAGCGTCCTATGTGAAAATTACAGAACAATCCAGAACAAAAACAAAAACGGTATCTAAAAAAAAAAAAATTCGTCTCTTTCCCATATCTAAGATGTTATAAGGCCTTCCGTACGTATACTTCGACCTTCGTCCATTGTCTCCATGGAACATTGACGATAAACAAATCTTTTGGATATAAAGTTCCATCGAGCTTACTAGAGGGTAAACGCGAATGCTATGCTTTCGTAAGCGTACACGTATACATACGAATTGCCACCAAGTACAAATCTAGCCTCTCATCGGTAACGCAAGAGAGCGAGGGAGAGAGAACAAGTGGAAGGAGAAGCAGGGTGGACAGACAGACAGAGACGATGAGAATGAGAGAGGTTACCCTACGTTTAGGGGGTAGTAAGCAGTTTAATGTATTCCAGTCAGAGAGGAGAGAAGTGAAGCATGCATATTCGAGATATATTATAAATAATTACTCAATTATATCTTTGGAAAGGCAATGAATAAAGATGTCTCGCGAGTTGTGGAATCGTAGCGAGCGGCAAAGGGGTGAGGTGAAGGTGGTTGAAGGGAGAGAAGGTGCAAGGGCGGGCGGAGCTAATAAAAAAACACCTATATATACATATATTGAAAATGAAAAAAAAAAAACGGAGAAAAGCCTGCGTTGAATATTCAAAAGAAACAAACTAGGTACAAGTTAAGGAGGGGGCTTATTTGAAACGGGAAATCCATATTATATAGCCCACTTGGCGAACCCACCATATACCGAACGTACTTTTGTTTCAACAATTTTATTAAACTTACAATGTCGATGTATATGTGTATGTTTGAATTTATTATATCTATATGTAAGAATATTGTGTATTCCCGCACCTGAATTTCCAAAGACGAGGTTAAAAACCGCGAATAACTCGCTCCCTTCGCGCCTCCCTCTCAACGTACATCCCCTCGCGGAAAACATCGTTATTAAGCATTCAAATCCCTTATAATTCTTTCATTGATGAATTCCCACCATTATCTGTTCGAGTGTTTCATCGTTTGAGGGAACGACGCGACAACGAGTCACAATTATCGTTGCGCGGAAATAACTAATTTACGCAGAAGAGAATGTCGTTTTAATGTTTCAACTTATGTTTGTTACTCTCTTGGACTTTTTATTGCGGTTGAAATAAATATGAAGACATATACACACGGGTAAGTAATAAATAGATGGAACAAACGCCGTGACGCTTTATCACAGCATAAATTTGTTCACGCAGGACACTCGTGATAAAACTTGGAAATATTACAAAAATGAGAAAGCCTTTTCGTTAACAGCTCGTGGTTTCGTGCTATATATAAATTTCATGCGAATATGTAAGAGCGTACGTAAATAAATAAATACATATATGTGTTCGAGAGGATGCCGCACTTGCCTCCTTTTCCGCGAAAGATAATGCAACCTTGAATTTACGACGAGGCTCGTGACAGAGCAGGGGCTTTTTCATAAAATTTAATGCTAGCGCGTGAAAAAGTATTCGGCATAGGAGATACAACTGATTTAAGCCGCGTTTGGTGTTGTACGCAAACGTATGTGCTGCTCACTGCTTCTATTTGACGCCAAATACGAGGACGCACTTTCGTTCAGGGATAAGTAATTAACGCCGGGAGAACAAGATTTCAGCGTCCGGAATGAAGTTACCCCCCTTTACATTTCCGCTCTCGAGTCACAGTCGGGAAGAGTTTGTATATAAAGTAATTGATGCATGTATGCGTGTGTGTATATAGAGAAATATATTTATGGAGGTGGTATATATATGTGAACCCATTTTGATTTTCATAAGACGGCGATCGGCCGTTTTGCTTCCCCCCTTTGGTACTACCCCAACATGCCGTAACGCCACGGAATATATATCCTTGAATTTCTACATGCACAGATATAGAGTTCACCCTCAACCGGACGTGATTGGCTCCTGATAGAATTACGAAGGGTGGACCAGCGACTCAACTTCATATATGTATATCGTTACGTATATAACGCATGTCTGTTCACCTTTCCACCGAAAAACAGTGCACACATATATATAGACCGTGGCCAAAAGAATAACGACTACGAATATAATGTATAACGTTGGTCTCTTATGTAACGTGGCTCAAACAACCCCTCGCTGCTGAAAAACAAAGGACGGACGCAGCGTACGGGTCGTTTCCCCTTTGCCCAATTCTATCTCGATCGTTTCACTAGTGGCAGAGCCAACGTCGTGGACGACAACGAGGACGTCGCAACATCTTCATATACTCGCTCGGATATCATATTAAGTTTATTTTTTGTTTCTCCGACGAACAGAAAACGAAAATTGATGAGGTCCTTTCACGGTTCTCCCTCCTATCGTTTGTCTCGCGATAGAAAAACGCGGAAAAGAGATATAAAGATGAAAAGAAACGTCGGAGGGAGAGAGGAAGGCAAAAAGAGAGGGTCGTGCGGCTGTCGATCTTATCTCATACTTTCGTGCTCGTATTTCTCGTCGCTCGTTCTTGTCTGCCATATTATGCTGCCATAAACATAGATGCATTCGGCGATGGTAAATAGGGCGACTGATGGAATAAGGGGGCGTTCAATAATTAGAGGAATTGAGAAAATAAATTTCTACTAAAATACGACATTTATTAGAAATGTGTGTGGAAAAAAATGAAAAACTTTCAATGATTAAAAATCATGCGATTTTTCACTTAACAAAATGGAACGATGCACGAATACGAGTGTGAAATGCGAACGCAAGCAGGCATCAAGGGCTCTTCATCCCCTAAAAAAGCATCCAGGAATATCGGCAACGTGAAGGAAGGGGATGAAAGGGAAGAAAATGCGTGCCGTTGCGTTAGGGTCGGCGGAATTGAAAGATTCGTTTTTGGCACTCGTGGCAATTTCCTTTTCGGCACCAAAGAGAGAGGGCGATGGAGAGACACAGCGACACCGTAGCTAAAAAGAGAGAAGGAGGAAGGGAAACCAAAGCGAACGAGTTCATAATTTTATTGCCAATTTGCGACCCATTAGGAATCGTACACGCACGCAGTGACGTGTGTTCCGGGATGCTGCTTTTATTTTTGGTACATACGGTACTAAATTCACACGACCTATTATCGTACAAATGACAGATGTGCTGTGCGGACTCTCTGTTTTTCACTTCTTCCCTCCGGTTCAACTTGCTGCTGTTTTAACGTGTAGTCAACTGTCCTATACGTTCACACATTCGCGAGCATACACGTTAATACACACGTATATTTATTAATATACATATATATGTTGATACGTACATTTACGTTCAAGTTACACTGAATTTTAGTTTTATAGCATACAACGTAATCTTGGTAGCGATGAATTTACGAGTGGTGCGTTACAGTGATTTGATGACGCTATCGCGACCTACCGAAGAGCTCTTCGGTTTGGTACGAATGGTTACTAGCTTTCGTTACCCACGGGGAAAACGAATTTCGTCGCTCCAACTACACGATCATATGTTTCAGGGTGTGCTTTTCCCTTCTTCTTTTTTTATCTCCTTTTCTCGTTCACACCCGTTCCCTCTCTCTCTCTCTCTCTCTCTCTCTCTCTCGCGTTCACTTTTGCTTTATCTGTCTGTATGAAGTGAGTGTGTGTGCGAATTTACTCTCCGGTCACCTCTCGGCAGCAGCGCCCGACACGTCGAGTGGTCGTGTATCCAGGTAGTACGAGAACTAGTCAATGACGATCGTTTGCAAGCTCGAAAGGTCGTTTTAGACTTTGACATCCATACGCCATCGCAGGAGCCGTATAGGTGTCCGCGATATGTTCCATATAAATGTATGTCTATACTTCAAAAGGCAGGAAAGAGTTTGCTCTCTCTGCATACGTGTGTACACAATATATAAACTTGTGTGAGTTTGCCCAGCTAGTCTGGCGGCAATTTCTACAAATGCCGGCCGATTCCCGTGGCAGCCCCCAGTGGGTTACTTTTTTCTTCTCTTTGTATTTTATTGCGAAAGTTGCAGGCAGCAGGTACAGAAGCACGAAAAAAATGACGTTGTCACGATCCTTGCCCTCGCGCATCGATTAAGCGTGTTTCTAGCATATTAGTTTCATTTTATTTTTTCTCGATATACCTGCGTGTAGAATCAATGCAATTGGACCAGGTTACTCATTTCTCGTCCGAATTTTAAGGCCCCAACATCAAAGAAATGAAACTTTGAATATTCCTGCCACGAATTTCGTAGGCAGTTTCCTGTTCAGCTGTATCCACTACTTTTTTTTACAAGATAATGTCAAAAATTGCACAAAATTTGTTCGCAAAGGACGAGGCTGCATTACTGGGCTCCGCGATATTTTTATATGTAAAATGCTCGTGTTAATATTATTGTCAAATTGCTCCACGCTCTTCTTTTCATCCAGATAATCTCGATGCGAATACGGATGCATATATATATATACATATTTATATACACACATTTATATATCTACGTATTGAGGAAAAACGAGGATAAACACAACACCTCGGGACACAGGGATATCTCGAGTGTTTTACCGACAAATTTTACGAAGTATCCTGTGAAATATAAATGTATATATTTATGCGAACGTATGGGTGAGTTTTCATATATTCGCGTATGTATATATTTCGAGGAAGCACCCATTTTAAACAGTGGACTGAAACGGCAAGGCGGACGGCGGGACACGTGTGTCTTTTTGTATCTATACAAACATCTATGTGTGTATGTGTTTGTGCATTTTGTCTCACCCCCTATTTCCTCGTTGCATATTATCCAACCCTCTCACCGGGACCTCTCACTTCCGGCTCACTCCTGCGGAAAGCCCCCGGTCGGTCGTCTCTCTCACTCTCCGTCTCCGGTCCCCTCTCGCTCTTGAAATTCAGATGTTATGGACTGAATGCTGTATATGTATAGAAGAGAAGCGGCTCGGATAGCGGCGCAGAGAGCGGTCTGTTGCTCGAAAGTCGAGCACATCATTTTATCTCCATGATAAATACGCTACATTTTATGCGCATTATTTTGCGGGACACCCATCTCCCCTCTCTCTCTCTCTCTCTCTCTCTCTCTCTCTCTCTCTCTCTTCTCGAGCTCTCTTTTTGGTGAAATGCAAAAGAGGAGTGTGGGCATAGCACCGAGAATCGCTGGCATACACCACCAACGTGCTGATCGAAATATATAGTTATATAGGTCGAAACGCAAATCTCTCTCTCTCTCGCGGATGGTCTTCTGACCCAACGGTGTGTGTTCTCTCGAACTTTCTCACTCACTCGGTCACTTTTGGTCAGCCGTTTTTTTCGCTCTATCCATCCCCATTCTGGCGTCCCTGCCACCACCGTGCTACCGCGTTATATCCACTGTGTTACCTGCGTACTCGCTCTTTCTCTTTCTCAATTCATCTCTTTTTCTCCTTTAGGGAAGCCCTCTACGTATGCGAAATCCACTGGATGAAACCCATACACATCGAAAGCGCCCCTACCTACCCTCTGGGAGCTTCGACTCTGCTTCTCCGTTCTATATTCTCCGAATATTTCCTTTTTTTTATCCCTCTGTGTGCAACGCACACGTTACTCTCACTTGCTCCGCTATCGAGTGTTACGCATTTCCATTCTCTTCCCCTTCTCTCCCGGCCCCTCTCGCTCCCACTCATTGCCGGTCGTTTACTCTGCCTTCTTCTCGCCTGTTTTATTCCCTGCTGGCAACCTCTCGCACACACCCTTTCCGTCATTCTCGCTCTTCTCTTCCGCTTCCTCCCAATGCCGCTGTGTTGCTGTCCACCGCATACGACACCAACCCATGCCCACCAGCAGACTCGTGCACACTCGGTCGTCCGAGCACACAACCCATTTTTTTTAATGTTGGGCAGTTATAGTCACAACCCGGGATACAGAAACGACGAAAAAAAAGGAAGAAAGCAAATGAAAATAAAACAAAAAGAAGGACTCGGGTCAATTTTTATCACACAAGCCGAAAGGCAGAGAGAGAGAGAGAGAGAGAGAAGACGAGGCAGCAAACGAGTAATAGAGAACGGCGAGATAGAGAAAGAGAAAAGGATGGATGGTGATTCGCGAGAATGTGCGACACGCGGGGCTTGCCCGGAAAGTGGGAGACAAAGGTGCAACGGAGAGACAGAGAGAATGCGAAAAAAAAAACAGAGTGAGAAAAAACCGAGCGCCCATAAAAAATGCCTCTTTACGTATGGCGATTGGTCCACGGAACGGGGTAATGCCGGGGCTATACCTCCGCTCCGCAGTACTCTCTTTCTCTTTCTCGCTTTTTTTCCGATGCCAGCGAGTGGAAAAAAAATTCGTTCTGCCCGTCGATTGGTCGAGGGGACAGATGACGTAGTGAGCGACGTGCCAGCCACCCACATTCTCTCCTCTTCCTCCTCATCCTCCTCCTCCTCCTCCTCCTCCTCTGCAGACCCTCTTCCTCTGCAGGGGAGAATGAAGGGGTACATGCGAGACGGCCGGATGCTGGATCCTGGTTTCCCGAATATATGTGTTGACAAATACATTTATATATAGATATTAAACAGCAGTCCTTTCCTGTCTCTCTCTCTCTACTCCTATGTTTCGAAGCTTGGCCCCTGCACACTTGGCTTCACTGGGCGGCGGGAACACCCCCTTGAATTGGATGGAAATATCATTACATCGGAAAAGCCTCCGAAACCTCGGGTAAAATAGTTACACGACGAAAAAGTAAAAAGGATCGGTTTGTATGCGTGGGGGATTGTTCAAAGAGGGGGAACACGCGGGCAGTAGCGGCGTGGTTCAGAACGCTGAGAGAGGAACGAGAAATGGGATAAAACAAGACTGGCTAGGAGGGGACATTGCTCTACTATGCATATATGTGTATCCTCTTATTCTCGTCATCCTTGTACCGACTCTCATGACGATGACGATGATTCATGGTCCGGAGGCAAGAAAAACGAGAAAACTAGCTGAACAGCCCTCAAACGCAATTATTCTACCGGATGATTACGAAAAAAAAAATTATTTGCGATCGAGCCTCCAAACAAAAAATTCCATTTATTGCATGTGAAAAACTGCATCAACGACAAGAAAATTCATTGAAAATTAAAAGGCTGTTCTCAAGTGAACAATGAATTCATTACTGGAACGATTGATTTCTCGTTTATCGAACAATGTTCGCAAACCCATTTCGAGAACATCTTTGTTGAAATAAAATGACGAAAAAAAGTATGCAACTTGGACATTTTTCGTGTCTGCGAAGAGCAGCGACGATGTGACAATTGGGTTTTGTCAGAGTTCTCGTTCCAATTCGTGACGAAGCGTCCGGGATATTCCGGTGTTTGTTTAGCGAGAGCCTCGATATGACATGATCAGCGCATTAACCCCGCTCGCTATTTTTTTTCTCTCATTCTTTTTTTCGATCGCGGAGTCGGCTCGCCGCATCTCGTTCCCTCGCTCTTTCTCTTTGGAACGTTCATTCTGTATAATCTATCTATCCTTTTTCCACCTGGTTCTGTCCTGGCGCCTGCCTGGGATGCGTTTTTATCGATTCGTGGAGACCCCCTGCAACTCGCGATGTGCCCATGTCTATCTCTCTGTGTCCATCGCTCTCTTACTCTCTCTCTCTCTCTCCATCTCCCTTCCCGCGCCGTATATGTACATTCTTGCACGGGCATGTGTCCTCGCACAAAAACGCACTCATACTTTTATAAATATACCGACACACGGATACACGAGCTCGCGCGAGCCGCGTACAAAGCATCGATAGAGAGAAGCATACAGATTGGACCAGGGCGTTTCTTTTTTTCGGACGCAATCCTCTCCCGCGGTGGCGGCACCGTCAGCAGCCGTATTCTACGATCAGAAATTTTCTCTCCGTATCTCTCTCTCTTTCTCTCTTTCGCTCACACTTACCTCAAAACTTAAATCTCAATGCATTATGTGTCAAGTCTTGAGGAGCGAAAGACCATACGATTAGGCAGACTGGACAAACTCTTGTATCTTCAAGTCCAGCTCGGAGCAGGATACTCTGTGGAACAGAAAAAAAAAACTCAATTCCAGCTGTTAATACCGTTCAATAAATGAATGATCATCGCTCCGGGTACCCATCGATTTTTATCGCAATTGGATTGAAATGACACGCGTTTCGATATCGCTGCCGGATAGTTTCTGGATAAAATTGCAAAAGAGTCCGGAAGTAATTTATTTTTGATTCCACTTCGCAGGCAGTTTGCATCGATAAATTTAATCAATGATATTGGGAAGGGGAAGAATGCAAATTCGATCCACTTCTTGTAGAATTCTCCACGATTTTTTCACGTCTGGTTATTTCATTCTGAAAATTAAAAAAAGGTGGAAAATGATCTTTTCCACCAGGAGTTCTTTCGGAATTTCGTGCACGACTTCGTACCGGAACTGTATATTTTTAAAAACATAAATTGTATTTACACAGCTCTAGAAACTCCGATGACGAAAGCAAATAGATGATCGAAATTATACTAACGGCAATTTTCATAATTTCATTCAAATAATTTTTTCTCCCGACTCAAAGTTTTTACTCCAAGTGAATAGAATTTATATATTCAGCGAATTAGTTTTTATACGAAAAAATAATTGGTTGCTCCGAATACGATATTTTTTTGTATCGATAAAACTTGTCGAACGAATATTAGATGGGAACCACAAATTATGGATTTTTTACGAGTTGAAGGAACCCCAGATTTCGTAAACGTTCTGGATCGTAAGATGTTCATTTTGATATCAAAACTTCGAGGTAATTTTTGAAAATTCATCACTGTTTGTACTAAACGTGTAAAACGACCTTTCGAAATGAAAACGATTGTTCGATTCGCTGACAAATTCTTCTGATGACCATTTCCAAAGTGTTTTTCCTGGGGCAGCAAAGATTCGGAGGTAATTCATAATTTGAGTTTTTCTTCAAAATATTTTACATACGTTCCCCTGTTTCGAGTTGACTCGTTAATGTTATCAGGACAGCTCGACTTGTTGTCCGTCCGATAGGCTACGTGAAAAATTAATTTCAGTAGTTCTCGGGCGCAAAACATATGCATTTTTCAGTGGAAAAAAAAAGAGAAAGAGACAGTGAATGAAGAGATTGAGAAAAGAGGAAAAAAAATTTAGCTACGTGTTCAAGCTATACTGATTGCGATTTTCGGGCTAAATGATTTATCCTCTTTTATAGGCAGAC
This sequence comes from Hyposoter dolosus, assembly GCA_963921915.1. Taxonomy (NCBI): domain Eukaryota; kingdom Metazoa; phylum Arthropoda; class Insecta; order Hymenoptera; family Ichneumonidae; genus Hyposoter; species Hyposoter dolosus. The sequence goes on from OY998134.1 coordinate 4,198,949, forward strand.
TTACGGGAGCCAACAGCTTGACATTTTTTCATCGCAGAGTAAAAATTTCCAACGGAATATATACATCGCTCGCCTATAGTCTCGGCGTAGAATAATGGAAAACGCGATGTGGGTGCACTCGCAGGTACACGGGACAATTTTTTTTTGGTTTTGCTTTTTTCGATTTACATATACAGGTTCTGGGAAGCTGTAAAGAGCGAACAATAAGTTTTATAGGTTTTTTCTCATCGCCCGGATAGGCAATGAACATTAAAGTTAGGCGCATTTCGTTACGCTCTACTCGTAACGTGAGCAGCATTCCAGCCTCTATGACATAGAGACGGTGAGGCATTTTTTTCGCGAAGCCACTTATCGCAATATGAAATATTTCAGACCAGATCAACAGTTCTGCGAATTCGGTTCCTCCTGCATTGTTATTAAGGTCCAAAAAAAAAAAAAAAATAGAAAATGCAGCTTTTTTTCAATACTTTGGTCTGTTTCCAATGTAATAAAATTTATTTCTAACCCTCGGTCCTTTCAGAATAGGAAAAAAAAGATTGCGTAGTCACGTTCTGCTTTCCGAGAAACTGGTCTTTATAATCCTGGAGTTGCTTGATATATTAATTGACGAAGATTTGTTTCTGCAGAATGCTATACTGATATGTTGAAAAAAACGTTTATAAATATACAGAAGAATTAATATTTTTTTGTTCTCTGTGATCTCTGACATTATTGTTTGACGTGGAATGTATGCGGATAAATGGAGCTGAGATATTTAAGCCAGATTTCATTCGTATCGTTTCATCTCAAAACGTGGGCAAAATCCTTTTCGCACCTCGGCTCTCTTCGATACGGTGCAGGCGTTTGTGGTTTGTTTGTGTATAGCTATGTAGTGTATACGGCGTGTGTATGAAAGGAAAAAAAACATCCCCGAGAGACCGTGCGAGAGGTCTCGCGATTTGCCGGCAGCGGTACATACTGCACACGGGAGCTCTTTTTCTCCTCCTTCGTGTTCGCTTTTACCTCGTTTTCACTTGCTTCCTTTTTTTCACTCTTTACCTCTTTCTCTTCCTCCCTTATTCTTGCTCTCCTCCTCCCTCTTTCTCTTTTTCTCTCTCCATGGACTGTAAGTGATCGTGGCGAACGAGCGCTCCACTGACGATGCCAGCGGTGGAGGGGTAGAAAAAAATGGGTTGAAAGTCGAGGGAGAAAAAAGGGGTCGTTTTATCGCTCACGGAAACGCCAAACACCTGTGGAATAACGTGAAACCTCTCTGTGTTAAGTAGAGCATCTGACGAAGTGAAAAGAAGGAAGCAAAAAAGAAAAACATCCAACAAAAAACACTCGCGTACAAGGCAAACGTGGGACAGCGTATCGGGGAGTTTGAAAAAGTTATTTGTACGTACTTGAGAATACGCGAGTCGATCGTTGCTGCGATAAAATGTCCTATTTTTTTTCGTTGAATAAAACATATTGATATTTGATATAATATTTGATTGTCATAAAAATCATTTTTAAAAAATTGAGGTTTGACTATGAAACCCCAATGAAAAAAAAAATTTCTTAGGAAAAAAAAAAGTTGTCCATTCGACTATCAAATTTTTTTTTAATCATTTTCGATAGTCAAAAATTCTGCAAATGCCTCTGAGCACCTCATTTTGTTACCAGCAATGTAAAATAAAATATTTTGTTAAATCCTGCAGAACCCCAGCTTGTTGGGAATTTTTTTCCCATTACATAGATTACGAGAACGAACGGGCCACGAAAAAAAGTACGATTAAATGAAGAATGTTTATTCATTCCTAATGAATAGGCATGATAGAATTTGAGCATTTCGCGCCCCCTTAACTATTCCAATCGTACCTGACGTCGTAATTAGTTTCTTCCATTCATTCGTTCATGGATCCTTGATCCATTTATTCTTGATATCTCGTGTACCTCTTCTTCTCGTCTCAGTTTCGTCTTTTCCTGTCTGCATCTCTATCAGTTATCAATTTTTTACTCTAAATTATCTAAGCGAATTCATCGAGTTTTATAACATTTAACTTTTTTTTTAGGTTAATATGAAGTTCACGACAGCGGAAACCAAAATATTTTTGTTTTTTTTCTCTCTCGAGTCGGAATTTCGTATAGCAATACCGAATAGTAATGTTGGCATAACGAAGGTGATCGGCGATGCAGGAATGAGGAAAGAGAATTTCTTTTCTGCATCCCGCGATCGCGTTCAGCCTCACGCGATTTGCACGCGAATCGGCGATAAAGAAGCGGAAGAAGTCGGGCCTCACAACAGTCAAAAGAGAAAAAAGGACAGAATAAGTGTTGACTGGGTGCGCTGAGGGTGATGAGTTTGTGTTTGTGTACTCTGCGAAGCAAACACTAAAAGTCACGATTTGGGCAAGAGACGAAACAAGCCGTAAAATAAATATTCACGTATTTCTCTAAAGTGACGAATGCATTGAACTCGCGAGCTATCAGCGTAATACGCTAAATTTCGTAGCTCTGTTATATTGGAAAAATAACCAATAGCGATGAACGCGCGGTCTTTCACTGGGCAAGACGCAGAGAAGCTCGAGAAAGCGAGTACACATTCGTATTAGAACTAATATTTTAGCGGTACTTTTAATTTCACTGTTATCGTAAACAGTTCGTGGGATGGGAATAGGAGAGGCGATTCGAGTGAGAGAGAAAGAGGGAAATGGTAGTGCGAGGGGCTGAAAAAAGGTTGCACGGACGAGCGCTAGTGTATTTGCATATTTTAATGAGGCAATGAGCACTTTCGTATATTCCTTTGTGAGTCTTTGGCACCGTGAAAACGTATCATAAAGATGCAAGACACTTACAAAATCAAGAGCGAGATCAGAAGGAGAAAAAGCCCAGAAGTTCTTTGCTCGAGTTTCAACAAACATTCCAAATGCCAATGTTAATGTGACACCGTGACGAAAACCCGACACACACAACAGAAAAGTGGTCAACACGATCCGTTCGAGTTGCCACCGCGAATCGGTTTTGGGGTCTTTCTTTTTTATGAGGCAACGCGCAGACTTACATTTTAATGAGCGTAGCATTTTTGTCCCATCATTGATTAATTCATCGACTCAATGCTGTTAATGGACTCCTTCCAATTTTTTGTTCGTGTAAAATTTTCTGACAATCGTTCGATGAGTTTGTAAGCTAAACTTCAAAAATTATAGCTTCTTCGTGGACACCGTTTTTACATTCTGCTTGAATTTAGTGATAAATCTTGTTCCATGTTTCTAAATCTATCGGGTCATTGAAATATATATATATTTAATATATATATATATATTTGCAAAGGGGCTAAAAACAGCGTTCAAATGTATTATTCAAGCTCCATTATTCCAGAAATGGATAGATTTTATAAAAAGCTGTTTTTCTAAGAATTATTTATGAAGATTTAATAGATTTCATTGAATTTCAAGGCACGTAAGAAAAAAAAACAGAATTAACTTTTCAGAAAAAAAAGTATAAAGACTTATCGATTGATCGATGTGAAATTTTGGAGGCATTAAATGTAAAAAATTCAATGAAAACATTGGATATTAAACGTTGATGGAAGAGAAATTCATGGCGGACGACTCTGACATGAATGCTCAATGAATTGCACTTTGAAGAATTATTCTCATGGGTATAATTATTCGCACGATGAGATATCGATAATGCAATTATATTATCGTTATTACACATCTACACCTGAGATCTCAGGTTTTTCAACGACTTGAGCTCACGAAGAGATCTTGAATTCGAATTTCATACAACCCCCGTTTCTATCGTTCGGCCTTTTTGCTTCTATTTTGCCTCTTTGTGCTGATACACGAGAGAGCGTCTCACGGACGAAAGGCGTTAATTATAATTAGTAGCGGCGAGATTAGTAATTAACACTCGAGGGTGATCGCGCTCGCACCGCTCTGTACAGAGAAAAAATGTATATAGATATTTATAAAGGAGACAGGGAGGTAGAGAAAGAGAGAGAGAGAAAAGCTGTGATGTTTGCCACATAGAGGACGCTGTAGGCACATCAACACCGCAAGATCGTATAAACAATATACGGGAAATTTCATACTAAAAGTAACTCTTTCATAGAATGTCTGGAACAAAACGAAATCGAAAATTAATCTGACGAACATTTTGGGGCGAAATATTTCGAGGAGCAGGTATATAAACCTTTCGTCCTTTTTCGTCAAAAAAGCTTCTGATGGCGACAAAATCGAAGGATTCGCGCGCCCCAGATCGTCGAAAGAATAGCTGAATTCTTAAATTGAAATTGACACAATGTGATCAGACGGTAAAAATAATCATTTTCGCCCTGCGACGAATCAGAAAGAGGAATTATTTCGTATGAAATTCCCTGTACATATGTATTTATCTACGTGGATTCAATACAACGCATACAGTCTCCTAATAAATTTTATGGATGTGTAAGTGTGTGTGGTGAACGAGGATAATAACGCGAAGAGGCTGAGGCAAACGGGGCGAGAAAAGGCAGCCGAGCAAGTCACCCGATTTATAACGCAGATAATAATTGCAGGCCGAACTTAATATTCATGAGCCAATCGGATTTGCAGTTCACGAGACTCACATACACACAGGATCGAGAGAAGACTTTTTAAACCCTCGGGCTCTATGTCCTGCGCTTTCTCTCTCTTTCTCTTTCTCCCGAGAAAGAAACGTTCCTTGTCATTAGCACATAAATTAACGAGATTTTAAGGAAAAAGCGAGAGAAAAGTGAGACAGCCGCGATCGTGGTATAATCCGATGTAATGAATATGAAATCAAATTAATTTTTTTTCAGCAATCAATTGAAAGTAATTCGTTAGAAAGTATATCTAAAAGTTTATACTTTGCCTATGGCACGATAATAATGCGAATTAAAAATAACGGAATGCGTCCAATAAATCGTAATTAAAATCGACTGCAGCTGGTTTTCTTTTGGCCCTCGTTTCGACCGAAGAGTTTGGATTGAAGTATAAGGCTGTCTGCATACTGTTGTTTCGACGAGTCCCTGGTACAATTACAATTTCCCCAGACGTCCTTGAATACATTTATTTCGAAAACATAAAATACACGATTTGCCCCCGGGCATATAGAATACATAAACATTTTCAGGATATAAAAGTATATATGGCCGACATAAGGATCCTTGACTGACATTAATTGTGCATAATTCTCATCGTCAAACGTTCTTTTTCCGTTCCATACTTACGGATGCATATAAACAGTTGTTTCGTTGAATTTCATTCTGCAACGTAAGCATCAATGGACCTTAATATCGTGAAGCTCTTCTTCTTTTACTTTAGCATACAAAGGGAAGGAAGGAGAAAGGACGCGTATACAGGATTGATCCGAGCATGTCAGGCTCGGTTCATCAGCAACCTCTTTACCATGAAGTGGTCTTTTTCTCTCATTGTTTCTTTCGTCGATCATCTTCATTTTTTGCGATTTTTCAACGAAAGTTCATCGAGACCAAAAAGTTCACGATACTGTTAGCAAAATTTTTATAATACACGACAGATGGACGTTTTCTAAAAAAAAATTCAGTGCTTATAAATATTGGAGACTTTTGCATTCAGAGATAATTAAGTCTGCCCTCTTCTTCGATTAGATTCAAATTATTTAGTGAATTGATCCACAGACTGTTATTCTTATTGCGGAAAGCGATTTCACGAAAGTAGGATACAGATTTAAAAAGAAAATAAAAGACAAGAACGAAAACGATACATAAAAAATACCGCAATGCCCAAAGTTCTGCTTTGTCGAAAAAAAGAACGAAGCAGCAGATTCCGCTATCAAAAGATTAACAATGAAGCTAAAACTAAGTGCTGCAGCTCTTTTCATCCGGTATTCCGCATTGTGACTTATTCGTACGTGAAAACAGAGATAGTCCGACATTTTTATCGTCAACATAGCTTCTGCTCAACGGATTGTAGTTTGGCGCTGTTTCCCTTTCTCTTTTGGTCGCACGGTTCCGTCTCTGACAGTTCGTATGCGCGAGAGTGTCACATCCGAACAAATTACCGGAAGTACGGGTATTTTTTAAGTTTCGGCTAATAGGAAAAAATGATTGTGAAGAGTCAGAGAGCGGAGGCGCGCGGAGCTTTGGGTGATTCGAACACTCCGCGGAGTAAAGCGAGAGTGAGAAACAGTATTTCGAGGGGGTTGGGTAGGTTAAAGGGATGAAACCGGGCTTTGCTATGAAGGAAGAATGGATTAGGGGTGGGGAGTTAGTTCGTGCAGCCGTGGCGCATTTCGAGCCATTATTTTTATTCCGGTGCGCTTTACCAGTACGATGTATGTATAGAGCTTTCGAAAGAGGGATACGGAAAGGAGGGAGGAGGGGAGGGGGAGAGCGGGGTTAGATATAGAATCACAGGGGGATGACGGTATGCAGGGTGCTTTCGTCGCTTCGTGGGCTCGTTGATGGTACTGGGTGCACTCTCACAGTCGCTCCACAGATTTACACACTTTTTTTTGGCCCCGGCAACTGTCTGTCATTAGGCGCAGCGGCAGCAGCAGCAGCAGCAGCAGCAGCAGCAGCAGCAGGAACCACCTCGTGTGATGCTGGTAACGCGAAGGGCGGTGGATGCCAAGGGGGCACGGGGAATTTTTGTCAGTGCTCTGTTGCCCGATTTTTTTTTGGTGGTGGGGCTTGACGTCGATGGAGAGGGAGTATATAGAATACTCGGTTATAGGGCGCGTTCCAAGGGGTTGCGGGGGCTGGAGACGCAATCGAAGCAGAGTGAGCGAGGAACATCAGAGTCCCGGTGACGAGAGAGGAGCCCCCGGAAAATGCATTTAACAAGGACAGATAGTGATTTAATTTTTAAAAATTGACGAAATAGCTCTGTCTTTCTCGCTCCCTCCGCTTTTCCTGCTCTTTCTCCCTCACGATCCAGAACTCTCGCTAGGGATGTATGAGAGAAGGAGAGAGAGAGAGAGAGCGAGGGTGAGATCGAACGGCAGGCAACGTAGCCAATGGCTCTCACCATCGGGCATTGATTAACTTTCGACAATGTCAAATCGCGGAGAGGACGTGGTGGCCGCGTTTTTTAACTCATTTGTCTGAATTTCGGACACGAACGATGGTCACACAAGCTTCAACCATACCTATATATATATCCGTACAAAGCCGAGCTTTTATACGCATTCAAGTATGTATGTGTCTATCCTATGGGAAGGTCCTGTTATAAAGCTTGACCGTTTCTACCGCCGCCACTCGCGCGCTCCTCTATCGTCCAACCGGCGCACTTCAGGGAGCGGTCGTTCGTATAACGCGTACAAATTACTACGGCACTTTTACATTCCCGATATTGCCGTCGCGAACAAAACGATTCGTATTCCCCGATTTAACAGTCCAGAATTCTTTGTGATTTAGTGTACAATTTAACGGATATGGATGTCTGAAGATATTCCAACATTTCGACTTTTATTTTTTTCTACACGTAAATTGGCAGCGAAACAAAATAACGTAGTCGGAAAATCTTTAAAAATACATAAACGTATGATTTAATGAAACTTGCAAAACTCGAGTGAGTGGGAAGTTTATCACTCAATTTTTTATATCATGAGTGTTTACCACAGAAAATTACTGATAAATTCCTAACAACCGATCCTCATACACGAAACAGTCTCGATATCTATTTGCCTCTCTCAGCACATCACTCTTCCGCGCTAATTCCATTAAAATCTTTTTTCTTGCATGCTGTAATAACGAAATTACGCGGGACGTTGAAACGTTGAACAGTATAACGGAAAATTTGGAACGTTGTTGATACGGTTCTCTTTTTTTCGTCTTCTGTGTCCATCCCCCGTTCCACCATCAACTTTACTTTTACAATGAACCTCTCTCTGTACCCCTCTATCTCTCTGTCTCTCTTCGTTCCCGTCCCTGTCTTTTCCCTGTCGCCCTCTCGATCGAGCTGCATCGCTACATACGATCCTATGTCGCCCGTTCTAAAAGTTCGTTGCTCCAATAAATTATACACAATGTCCAACATCGTGTAACGAAGTTATTTAGCTTATTGCCAAAATGCGATTATATTTCCGGCTGTCCAAGTCACCCTACTAGTCTTCCTGCGGCCCTCCTCCTCCCAACTCTTCCTTGCTATATTGTACACATATTTTACGTGTTTAAAGGTGTGTATGGATACACTCGATCACAGTCAACATGCGTGTACAATTTTTTCAGCCTCATTCGAGTTAACGAGGTTGCTGATATCTTGCACATTTTTTCTCGGTAAACGTCAAAGTGCAGTACGTATACGCTATACTTTCACGTTAATCCACGTGACGGTATTGCTCGATTCTGTTCTATATTGGGACTGCGGAAATGTTGGCAATCTAACCGAATAATATTTTTAATTATTAAAACCAAGACCGAAGGACCGTACAGATTTTTTGTAATATGTCGTTGAGCATTGATACTTTTACTAATATACGAAAAGCGATGTGGGAATAAAGTAAAGTATTTTTATTTGTCAGACTCTTTGGCTTGCAATGGACAAATTTTAATGAACTGGAAGTTATTGCATGCAATGGATAAGATAATTATTAGTGTCGACATATGTACGGCAAGAGGAATGCAAAAGAACGAAAACGGAGGAATAACTTGATACTGCAGTGTATCAAGTATCTTCGGCATAAACAAGGAAAGAATGTTTGATTATTTTGGGAAGAATGCTTGTTTAAGTAACACAGAAGTATATATAGTAGTAAGTTAAGACGTGTGTATCATGTATATATAGTCTGGAACGGAGACGGCCTGTGAAGGAATGAGCAAGGGGTGGCGTCCGAGGATGATTAAACCCCATCAACCCCCCCGAGACGGTAATTTTTCATGTCCGATCATAAATTATCAGGGCGAGGTCTGCCTCCGCATTCGCGCGAGCATCACCGCGGCTAACAGCAACATCGCAAAAGTGCTATTATATATTAAATGTACATGTATATACCTATAGATCGCACGTCTCTCTCTCTCTCTCTCTCTCTCTCTCTCTCTCTCTCTCTCTCTCTCTCTCTCTCTCTCTCTCATTCCCCCCGGTGCGTTCGAGTTACGAGAAAAATTCAGCCAGTATTATAATTAGCTATGTTAATTATGCATTAATTTATTATCCCACCGCGCGACGTTTTAATTATAATCTTGGGCACAGCGCCGCAGGCGCGGTTCGCCATCCGCACGGAGCAGCGTTTGCAGAGCTCAGATCTGCGCCCTCTCCAACGAGCGCGGACTTGCGGGGGCAGGTTGAAAAGTAGTTTGGTAGTTTCGAAGCTACTTTATATAGCTTTTTACACTTATTTTTCTTCGCCGTTTACATTCTCTCCTTTCTTTATCTCTTACACGTGTATTTTATTCGCTCCCTCTTATGTCGAAGCTCTTCGATCTTTATAAGATATTTATCAGTCGACCAAACAAGAATCTCACAGCAGAGTCTCTCTATACTTTGCCCTGCCTTATCACTTCTTTTTTCCTTTCTCTCCCTCACTCTCTTTCTTGTCCCTCGGTTTTTCTCGTTACACGCCAAATATAATGCAGTTTTCGTTGCGGTGTTTCGCAGCACGGAATAATTCTATCTCGTGAGCTCAACATGTGGCTTACTCCATACTTGTGTCGAAAAAAAACGCCAAAAAGCTCATTTCATCTGATGATATGTTGTTAGCCCATTGGCTCTCTATACAAAATACAAAATATATGAACAGCATTATTTTCATTGCCGGCACGTCCATTGATCGCCAGTTCGCCACCGTATAATAAAATTTCATATGTTGATCAACTTTTGGCCACGAATTTATTGATACAAATAAAACACGGAGGTTGACGAAGAAAATACAATGAAATAATTTACAGTTTATAAAGTATAAAGATTTTACTGGAAAATATACAAACGCTTGAGAAATTTTGACAATTTTTATTCGACGAATTGTCGAAAATCATTGAACGCTGATGAAGAAAAAAGTTGGTGGGTTCTCTGCGCTCACAAATAAAGTAAAAATTTTGGGAAATTCATGATAGCGAGAAGATCGAGAATCGTTCTGGTTCGTGATTCATTGCCGGCTTCATTCTCTATCGCATAGTTGGCAACGAGTAACTCCCATCAAAAGCGAGATCGGGGCTGGATGTATTCGCAAAAATTTACGCCGTCGACAGGAAGCAAAGCGCGAAAACGATTGTACCGATGCAAAAAAAAGCAAATAAAACGTAACAAAAATTGAAAAAAATCATTGGCGTCACAGCGGCAATGGGCACGAAGAGATGCGCACCCACGCGGACGGGGGCAACGCAGGGGGGCGCCGGGGGAGGGGTAGATCGTTTCTCATTGCAGATATCGAGAGCGAGAGAGATATAGAGAGAAGGAGAGGAAACAAGAGAAAGCGACGAAAAGAGAGAAAGAAAGAGATAGAGACAACAACCGGAGAACAGTAACAAACGTTCGAAAGTTTCCAATTACAGTAAAATGTGTCCAGGGGATAGACTTTAACGCACGGCCAGCTTTCCAAATTGGATTGCATTGTACATAAGTATTCGCCAAATGAAAATTGATTTTGACGCGTTGCCATTAATACGTACAGCATTGCAGAAGCAGAAACAACAACAGTCAAAAGTGCGATACAGTGTATGAATAAGCATCGTGTTTATGGTGCATATGTATGAGTGTGTATGCGTGTGTGACACGTGGTCGTTTTAATGAATGCAAGAACTCGCTTATACTACGCGATCGCGTTTGTGTTTCGTTATGTATATGCCATAACGTACCGCCCGCGATACCCCCCCCCCCCCAAATTTCCCCATTTTACCGAACCAGCCCATTCAGAATGATGCATATTTGTCATATTAGGAAAGTCAGAATAGACACAACCCGTTAAAAGCACTTTACTGTTTCACTAATTCCATTTATTAATGAAATAATAACAGCGGCATTCGCTCTCGGTATTTAAATGTGAACCCCCGGTTATAATCCACGTGTGCATTACAGGCTCGTTCAAAAATGTCTGAGAGTCCAATAAATTAGAGTTCTATCCCGCTCAATTAAAAACTCCATCTGCTGTTGACAATGGTCGTCGCAATATCCGGTGCAGAATGCTGAAGTCCAGAAGAAATGGCAGTCGCGTCTTTAGCCTATTTCGCTTACGCACCATGCAGTCATACGTAATACTGTACTCTCTGCTGATGAAGGTCATTCAGAACTTTTTATCTGGATAACGAAAGTTCTTCTTCCAGCGTCTCATGGGCTTTCGTGAATCGATTCGAATAGAGTTCGCTCACCAAAAAAGATCTACTGGCAAGTAAAAGAGAAGCGCCAAAGTGTTTGGAACTCTGTATACGGGAGTTTCAGAATTATATTCGAGATAATGAAACCTTTTGCACAAAGTTTTATAAAAGTGCTTTAAAATTTAGCGAAACTACGTGCTTGAGTGCATGCCGATTCGATTCAGTCTTGTCGATATTTCCAGAGATTTTGGTTCGTGTAACGTGGACGGGGTCGGGCTCTTTGTGGGAATATATTCATGACAGATTGCTGTCAACGAATTAGGTAGAGTGTTCAATAATAATCCATGGATAAAAATATATATGAATACATTCACATGCTCTCCTCATTGATTTTACAATTATCTGATAACCATTTAGACGGACATTCGAATATCATGAACATTCAGCTCGTGTTATTTGCTCCACTTTTGTTTAAATATATAGTACATATATAGATAGGAGAGGTTAATGAAAGCCAGTCTCTTTGCTGAGTTAATAAACGGTGATTTTGACATCAATATCTCTCAGGCGTTCCCAGCATGATGGATAATACTTTGAACGGTAGCAAGAACTGCAAAGAGCTTTTAGTAATGGTAGCCAAAAGCGTTCACTCACCGAGCAATTTGCTTATTACGCATGCTAATTCGTCGCTGAGATTATCGAGGTGGCTATAAAATTTCAACGTAATGGATAATATTTTCCTTGCCTGGAAGTATAATACGAAATTATGAGGATCTCTTCAAAATACCGTGACGCAATTTACGAGAACAAAGTTTGTGTGCAATCTTGGTTCACTCAGAAGTCATATATCTATATTCATAAAGTTGTATTAATTTATATAAACTTTATTCGTAGAAGTATAGATTTTCTATGTACGTTTCCTCGTTGGTGATATGGAAAGAACAAGTTTACGAGAGAATTTCGAAGCGTGAGAGAACAAGGCTCGAGTTAATAACGATTTGAGTAGCTCCTGGGACATAATGCTAATGTGCAATTTGCAATTCTTTTTGCACTTGTCTGTCTGTCTTTTTCCCCTCTCTCTTACTTTCTTCCTCAACCCCCGTTTGGAATTCTTTCTCATTCCATTGCTTCTCTGAATCCTCGGGGCAGCAGAAAGCGGACCGATCTCACAGTCACAGAGAATGCGAGAGAGTGAGAGAGAGGGTCAGAAAGAGAGATAAAGAGAAGACTGGGAGAGGACAGGCGACTTGCTCCCGTTGGATTTCTTCTTACTAACTAACACCCGGACGACGCCTCTTGATTACAAATTGCTTATTATGCCTCGGTGGCTACGAACCACACCGACCGATATTTCGGCTCTCCCTCCCATCTCTCCCTCTTTTTTTCTTTCATTCTCTTCGTCTGTAATTTTCGATGCATAATTTATGGTCGATTTAATGAGCCGCGAAAAAGGAACGACGATGACGTGGATAAGGACACGAACGAGGACGACGAACGACGTCGCGACTTGGTCCAAGGGAATTATTTTTAATTATCCGTCGCAGCGAGAAGTTGGTCTCCCCACGGGATCTCTTCTGCCATGTATCTGCATACACACACACACACACACACACACACACACACACACACACACGTACATCGGAGTATATTTACTCGCAATGTTTTCAGCATCCTATCATGTCGTCTCAATGTCCGTTTCCCCACTCTCTCATTATTACGCTTCGGAGACGCTTCTCTATACAAAGATCGTTTTACGCAGCACACTGACGCTCCCGCGCACCCTCCAATCATCCTGTCATTCCGACAGATTTTCAAGATTCACGGTCACCGACCACTTTGTTGCCTTGACAGATTTTTATCACTCTGCTTTTTATTTTTATCGATTTTCTTCACTTTTTCTCCGTTTTTGATAATGCGCAAATGTGTAACATGAGAAAATAATTTCACCAAGGATTTTACGATATTATAGATACAAAGCAGTGATATCATAAATAAGAGCGGTTATATATGAGCACATCGAAGCCGCTTTTTCAATATCTTGTCAACCAGAATCCAATACAATCTCGCGCTTGGTCCATCTTCGACCTAAGAGATTTTATATTAATTCGAACAAATGTCTTTTCGAAATAAACAGTGATGAGTAGGCCAACAATTGTGTATCACTCGAATGTGATTTCTCGTGGGGGGACAGGATGTAGACGAGGAGAAAACAAAAACAAACAGAAACGCACCGATTTTTCCGGTGTGTTGTTTTTAAATCGTTCTGAAAAAATAATTGCCATGTTTCCGGAAAAATATTAAAAAAAGAAAACAAATATAATGATTTAGCGAGTGATTAAACATTTGTTAGGACATATTAGCTCAAAAGGTTCACATCCCTGTAATTCTCCCCGTAATCGTCTCTCAAAATTCGTGATCTCAAGACTTCCCACCCATAAAGTGAATTTGGAAACGTCACGTTGAAAGTGACGAAGGCTTTGTGCATTAACGAGAAAAAAATGTTAAGTCTTTTGTTATCGTACACCCTTAAGCCGATGGCGTTTATCTGGAACGATAAACAGCAAAAATAAACGTAGTAGAATAGGGAAAACATGAGTGTGAACGAGAAAATGTAACAGCGTGGAAGAAGAGTAGGAGGCGGAGGAGGAGGTAGAGGAGATGAAGAGAGAGAGAGAGAGAGAAGAATTCTCTCATATATATTCGCTGGTGCATCGAGGGTGGCAGGAGCCGCGGTCCGTTGCGGATCCTCACGTCGCGAATCCCCATGTAGCATGGCCCGCGGCGGCTTCCATCATTTTTTGTCAACGTTACACTTCTATTTTCATTCCGCCTCACGTATCGGGCGTGAGTGCGCCCTGGACGAGAAGAAAAAAAGATGAAAAACAGGAATAAAAAGAAAAACCAAAAAATAGAAAAATAGAAAACCCAAAAAAATTGCGTACTAGAACACGATTGATGGGTGAACCTGCGTATTGGTAGAGACTCTACGTCGATCGCTGCTGGTGCTGCTCAACCCAGCCTCACAGCTCCCATACTAACGCACTCAGCTGTGTTACGCTATTGCACTCGATACAGGACGAATGACGACGTTTTTCGACGTGTATACGAGTCGGTACACGTATCTCCCGCTCTATCCTTCACATCGACGCTTCCTTGCATGCAGACTGATTCAGAATGGTGCGGTGCATTTCCGCCAATAACTATATAGGAATTTATGACCGTGGTTACTATTTTTTTGTAAAGAAATTCAAATCGTATTGCCATACAAATATTTTTACATGACTGCCAGTTTCGTGGTATTTCAGACACTGCAATAGAATCTATCGTAAGGACTCTAAAGTTTTCCTTCATTTCTTAATCCAAGTCCGCAGAATCAACATTTTCCATGGCAGTAACGGTTAAAGTGAATTTTCCATGAAAATTTCGAAATTGATATCCCGTCGAATTCTGTCGATTCGTTCAATGCCTCATAAGCGTTTGGAGAGATTTCATCTTGGAAAAAATTTTCTCACATTTTTCGCAACTCTGCGCCTCAGCCTCTCAGAATCGCTTCCATCTCTTCCAAGCTATGTATCAAAACTCGTTTGTCGCGTTCAAGGCGTTTTGTTCCTGTGCCCGGTTCACTTTGAGCCCCGAGTATATGTGCTCCGTATATCCACAGGAATAGCTATGATATTGTGGAATAAGGGCGTATGTCCACGCTGCCAGTGAACGGAGGTGATGTCTCTCATCCTTGCGATCCTCCCGCCGCACAGCTTCGCTCGTGCGGGTGTTGATATAGGGGTCATATATGCAGCCCAACTCTGCCCGTGCTTTTTTAATGCTAAATGTAGCCCTTTGTCCGTGTGCTAGTGTTGGTTCTCATATCCATGTATATATGCACAGTATGCTGGACTTTCTATAGTTCTGCCCTGGTCACAGCTACTATATTCGGGAAAAATTGTGTGTGAGCTCGATCCAAGCGCCAGAAGTCTGCACAGTTCCATGTATATGGAAGCTTGTGTAAAAGCGTGTGAGCATTTTTTTATTTTATTTTTTTTTTCAAATGCTAAATTGCACCCCTCTCTTTCGTCTGGTTTTGCCCCCGCGTTCACCATGCACCCGAGGCTTCTGAAGCAGTGAAGAGCCTGCGGTCCATATGGGTACAGGATCGTACAAAAATACGTGCAATCGTTTCCAACGAACGTTTGCATTTTTTTCATGATTTTCACGTGTCTTACGAGGATCTGTTTGTTCCTTGTTGGCTGTACACTCTATTCGCGGTTGAATATCTTGGTCACTGATTATCAAGATAAAAGGTTTTTATATTTGTAAAGTATTGGCATCTTATCTTGTTTTGAGAAGTAAAGCACTAGTATCTTTGGTGTAATGCTCGAAGGGGAAACTCGTAGAGCTCCGAGCTATCTACGGAGAGTATAGTTATCGCAAAAGAGGTGAAAGTCCAGAATAGCCTTTAATCGTCAAGTGTGACACCCTCTTGTGTGAACCTCTGTTTTTAGTATTAAATTCCACGTCCTAATTTGGACACGGTCGTACGATCGAATCCATGATTTGTTTTTCGTTTGTGTGTTTTCATTTAAACATTAATTTGGACATGTTCCAAAATATACGCAAAAAACTCATTTCGTTACGGTCACATTGGAATGAAACAAGATAAATCGTGATCAGAAATTCTGAATTATAAAATGATGATAATTTTATCACTTGACAAGTAATAGTTAACGAATGCGCTGCAGGTTCCTTATAATCAATGTAAAGTCGTCTTCCTTCTGGTAATTCAAAATTCAATGCTACTATTTCGACTCGTGAGGATGTTCTCCCAATGAAAATGTACAAAGACGAAAATCATGGTCCAATTTTGCACCAATTTCCTTATATGCGATATATAGATGTCTAGTTATAGGCGAAACTGGCTGCAAGAGGTGAGATATAGGGCGTACGTGGTCGAGACGCCTAGCTGAATAGAAACGATGTCGCCTACTGGTATCGGTAAGTTTCTCACGATCGGTCAAGTATATACCACCGTAGTGAAGTCTACACTTCTATATACTTACGCATTATCGATGCCATACGTCAAAGAAAGAGAGAACCCAATACTCACGTGTACACAAGCTTTTTTTTAATCTAAATTTATTTCACGTTGCCGAGGATCGATCGATCGATCAACGAGACAGAAAAAGAGCGAGAGAGAGAGGGAGAGGGAGAGAGAGAGAGAGATAAGCTTGCTTCATCGCAACTAGGCCTATAATGATATCGTTGCTTCGTATCAGGATTATAGCCGATTATAGCACAGATGAGAACTGCTTGCCTGTGATAAATATATATACTGGTATGTATTCCTTCAACATATATAATGAAATCCAGTTAGAAAGACGACCAAGAGATTTCGCTACCATTATTTGCTACGCTCTTTACTTATCCTGCCAGCATGTTTTTATATATATTCTTCATTTATATGTATGAAGCATTTCATGCCAACTCGGACATTTTCTCATATTCTGATCCTTTAGGATTTCACTACATCATTTTTCAAAGACAAAGATGCCTCGATCACAATTTTTTTCTTTTGAAATTCGTTCTCATTCGCTATCATTTTCTTCAGTTTCTCGAAACTTTGTATCTTCACATTTACAAATGGGAAGCTATGATGTAGGGAATTTGACTTATGTTGGTGCAGTTTTGTGTTCTACGACAAAATTTATAAAAGTTCGATGATCTCTCGAAAGGAATTACACGTGAGACAACGTTCGACGTTAAATTCCCTGTGCACATAGTCATAAATAAGATCACGATCGTTTTCTCGATTGACTTACGCGCAAGTGAAAATTACAGCACTTGGACAGAAATGAAATTTTCTTGGACCGTATTTCACAGTGACTCGTTTCTTTTCATGTCAGAGCTATGACAAGAAAAATAACTATACATACATAAAGTACATACGGGATCGAAGTATTATGCGGTCAGGATCTCAAGTTTTTTGTCTCGATTCCGAGCTCCGCAAGATAGCTTGTATTCAATATAAATAAATATATACATGAATGTAAACCGGAATACGCTCGGTAAACACGAGTAGTATATGAGAGACGACGAACGCATTAGTTTCTCGAAAGCAACAATTGAAAAGTCAACGTCGTCCTGGATCGGCCTAGCAATTGTTTTTTATCGCTCCCTCGTAAGCCGGTCCTTCACGATGAACGAGCAGCAACATTGTTGCGATTATTCTGTTTTTAAGAGAGGGAGCCTCGTAACGGAAAGTCCGCTGTCAAAAAATTTGGATATGAAATACATGAAATCATAATTTTGCTTGAAATGCCAGTGTTGCAGTCATCTCGTTGTTTTTGGATCAGCCAGGTTCGCGCTGCATCTGGTTACGGATCTACATATACATACATGCATTAATTGCCGATGAAGGAAAAAGGCGTAACGTTTATGAATTACATGATGTATAAGCCTTTATGTTTGGTGCACCTCCAATCCATATATTACACGTCACGCATATATATATACTGCAGTTAGCTCGTTATTTTTTTGTTCAGTCACACAGGCATTGATCTCAGCAGGACTCGGCGGACTCTCTCGTCTCTCGCACGTACGCATATATGGACACTTAGGTACATGAAGCCATACGGGTCTTTTGTGGAGGACAAGTTTTACTGGTATTGGTTAGTGTCCGTATCATCCGCGCTCGTGCTCATTCTCCCCCGCGCGTGGGTGTAATATTTTTTTCGCTTTTTTTTGTTTTCTTCTTTTTTCCGAACGCCTTCCCTCTCTCTTTTTTTTCGTATTGGCATATACGCATACACCGTCACACTTACGGCTTAGCCATCTCTATTCTCGTTCTCCAGGGTAGCGGGCTCTCTGTTTCTCGTTGTGCGGAACACAACAACGCGCTCACTAACACGATCCATATATAGCACATGTCGCGAACCCAGTATACTGCACCAACAGTATCCCCCTTGCTCTTCTCTCCTGTTGGAAAAAAAGAGCCCCTTTCACCCCCCCCCCCCCCCCCCCGTCTCTTCCCATCGTGGAGTACAACACAGAGAAGAGAACAGTCCGGCTTCGCGAACACACCCCTTCCCTTTCTCGCTCTATCCTATTCGTTTACAACCCCCCAAAGCTCCAGCGTCCTCGCATTCGTATGCGTGGCTTCGATGGCTATTGATATATTATTCCCAATAGTTCGGGTGTTCCTTTTTTTTATTTTTACCCTTCTATTTTTTCCCTCTCCCACTCTCTCGCTTAGACACACACACGCACGTACACACATAAAAGCACACACTCAAACATACAAGCTTGGCAGTCCCCGGGTTTTTTTCAATTATAATTCTTTTTCGTATCCAATCAATCATTAGTATTTCCATTGTCCTTCGGTATTTTCATTTGGCGTCGCGTTTCGAGAACCGAACGATGCCGACCACGCATACCAACGTATATACCACTTCTACGCTTATACGAATTTACGTTCGCGTGTATAGATATTGTATATTTATAGTACACAGGATTTATACTATACATGTATTTTCGCGGGAGAGAAAACGCGAGAATACGTAGATACGTAGTCGTGCCCAATTGTAGGGGATGAAAATGTATATATTTATATTTATATACGTGAACGTTACTCATCTACGTTCCTCTGTTACTGATGGCGACGCCACCGATTCGTTAATGCGATTGAATATTAATTTTCACTTTGTTTCCCAAAGCCGAGCCTGCGTCGATTCTCCGAACTCATCCTCCTCTCCCCCCTCGAACGACACTCGCGGACTTTTCACACCCTCTGTCTTTCTCCGCTTTTTCCCAGGTTTTTTGCAATTCCGAGGCGTCCGGATCCTCCCCCCTTCCCATCCCTATCCTTTCTCTTCGCCATTTTGTGACATTCTCTCTATCGACGCATCCGAGATCGTATCCCCCCAATACACCCGGCGCGATATATCGATGCCGAAAGGAGTCCGATATATGTCGGCAACTCGGAAAATAGGTAACCCACACACCGTTCGTTGATACGATTTCGTGCGTCACCAATTATTTGAAGCCCGTAACCCAAACATCGTTGGAGCTTTGTTTTTAGAAACTTATGCATGATTTTGACGGTAATAGTGGCTTCAAGCTATTGTGCTGTAACTGTTCTCATTATGATTTGATAATGAAGCGGTGAATGGTTGTTGTAAAGGTCAGATGAACCTCCGCTGGTGAAGCAGATCCTGACGTGAAAGGGTGTAAAGGTTAGAGGAACAATACTTTTCACGTCAATGCTCTGAGGCATAACGATTTTATGACAATTTCTTTGAACAATGAAGACGACAAATAAAAACGTTGGGATTACATAGAGGTTTATCCTTTCTTGTTTATTGGTAATTGCCCAAGTCCTTGAACCGTATTTTTTCAATTTTGTGACGGATACCGTGTGTTGCATCTGTCATAACTCATCAGTGATACGCGAAAACGTACGAGAATTACCTTTTGATTATTTGCATCGAAATAGGAGAACAAAAATAAGGGATACGTTCGTGAGTGACGTGTAATTTATGGGAAGGTGATAAATATGATGCGCGAAAGAAAAACAAAGGAACTTTGTGTACCGGATATGACGCTTCTCGGGTTGATCCACGCTTTATCTGCAGTTCGCTTTAGCACCTGCAAATTGCCTCGTGCTTTTTCGGCATGAGGGTGCCCGCGAGACGTACTTAATAAAACATGCTCCCTACCCACCATGCGACCACCGGCCCTTCTTGCCAACACGGCTGCAGGTTCTTTTTCTCTGTCTCTTTCCCTTCCGGGGTTCATGGTCCGTTCATTCTCGCTTTTTCTCTCTCTCTCTCTCTCTCTCTCTCTCTCTTTTTCTCTCATTCCTGCTACCTTACGCTCGCCTCCGTCTCGTTCTTTCTCTTTATCTTATTTTTATCGCGACACGGTTGCGCTTCAGCACCTCTCTTCGACTATCCTCGTTGTGTACTCTAACTCACTCTCCCGCTCTCTCTTTTTCTCTTGCGTTCTCTTTAAATTCGTTCAACCCCATCTATCGCCCTGTCTCTCATTCTCTCTCACCTCAGCACCTCGTTCCCTCAATCTCTCCGCTTTCTTCTCTTTTTCTCTGCTGTGGTCGCACGAGGGCGCCACAGGAAACGAGACTAACCCAGGAATCTCGGTCGTCGTCTTTTTTCCACCCCGATCTCTCACCCTCGTTTATTCACCGCTTTACACCGGGAATTCCCCTTCGCGAGGTCATCCCTTTCTTCTCCTACAACCGCTCTGCTCTGTGCGCACATTGCTCGATTCAACAACACCCCATCTCACTACCCTTAATACTCCCAAAGTTTCCATCCAACACTTTCTCCTACGACCGGAATGTAAATGTCGGCTGTGTTCACTACACTTTATACTTCCAACCTGACGGATCAATTGACATCCGTGCTAACTGCTAATTCTTCCTCGAACGTCAATATTTTTGTATACACGCGTTTCTCGTTTTTTGTTTCCATATACTCGATTATTTTAATTATTTTTCGAATTCCCATGAATTAATGAGACTCGAAGCAATGGATGCGTGCGACAGAAAAAATATTAAAAATGGAAATGTGTTTTTGCGTTGAATGATGAATAGAAATGATATTTTGACGCTCATTCCATCAATTTCGTGTTGTAAAAACAAAATGAATTCTCTCTATGGGCAACAAAGAAAAATCTGCGACTACATGGACGTTCAGGATGAACTGAACCGACGATAGATTTTACATAAGCACATTTATCCTGAGAAATTCCAGAGCTACTGGAGGTTGCTGTCTCGGTGTGTACAAGGGGTGGTTCCACTTTTTGCCTGAAACAATAGAGTGGAAAAGTGGAAGTAGTCGATCGTGCATAGTAGGGAAAGGGTGGTTTGCGATGGCGCTATTTTCGCGCTGAACAATGCGACTTTTTCCTGTCGCAGAGCAGCAGGCGACGAGTTTTGGTTTGTTCTCTTCTCGGTGTAGGAAAACCCGGGAGGACGGGGGGGAAGGTTGAAAAAGAGAGAAAAAAATGGTAAAGAGGGGACCAAAATGACGTACGACAGGTAAATACACGAGGAAAATGTACAAATAAACGAGGAAGGAGGGTGAACGCGCGAAGGGTTGAGGAGATGGAAGAGAGAAATTCCACGTCCGTATACGGTAGAAATGAGAGACCATCATATTGAACAGAGAGACAGAGAGAGGGAATTGGTTGGGGTCAGCTTGTCCAAAGTTTGTACGTATTCCGCGCGTGCATAACTGTTCGGAGCCGATAGACGCAAGGACAAACGAAAGGAGAGAAAAAAATGGTCAACACAGGGAGTAGGAGAGAAAAGAGTAAACGGAGAGGAGAGGGTTTGGAAATGAGATTTGCTGGTAAACCGACAATTTATCGTAGGTATCCGCAAACGCAACTCTTGATGTTCCTCTGACCAGAGTTATAATTAATACGCTCTCGTCAGAGAACGTCCAGCGAATATTGCTTCGCTACTCGTCGTACATTTGTATACACGAAATATCTGTGTATATATTTCAACGGTTCGTATGCAGCTCGTTTGGATGCATTTGGGCGGCTCGTGTCGTCGTTTTCCTGTGCCATTCTCGGTCCAACGAAAACAAAGAGAACACGCTCGCCCACCTGTGTATCTTCGTACATATACGTACATAAGCATAAAAAATTAAACGACCGAAGGACACTAACGTTGTAGTCATGCGCCTCGGGAAACATACCTTTAAACGATTGCTGATTAAGTCTGAATGACTGATGCCGCAAAAACACATTAAAACCTGAATGAGTGGAGATGCAAAATTCAGTCGGTCTGGAGATGCGAGTAACCGCATAGAGTCAAATAGCTCGGTGGTCAGCTTTTCGTTCCCCTACCGGGTATTACTCTCTTGCGTTCGGAAGTCCATCGAAATATCGCGACGCCCGAAAAACATCGGAACAACTGCCGTCGAGTGCTACCAGCGCAAACATATTTGTATATCCTGGAAATATCCTGGTTCTCTCCATGCGAACGTATACATATTCGAAAGCATCGAGGCTGCCGACGAGGGCATGTCTATATACGATGCATCGGTCCCCGTTCATCATCGACCACAGAGATCCGGAAGATCACAGCGGTTCGATTTTTCCAGTCGATCTTATACCACTGTGTTACCGCCGAAATGCACAATCGATCGGTAAAATAGCTTCTCTATATCATGTTTTCCATACATCCCACAAAACCATATAACCGTATCGCTGCTCTATAACCTAGAAAAATCCTCCGAACCACAATATTCGTATACATAGAAATGCTCACACATATAAATATAACGGTAACAGACACGACGATACCGCGAATAAATCTAACGTCGTTTGATCTCACTTCTTCGATAATTGGCACCGATCGCAGGGAGAATCCAGTGCCATTCTGTGTCGAAGCCATCACAGCTGAATCGGTTTGTACAGTGCACCGCTGTGTCTATATAGATATTTATGTACGAATGTGTATCATGTGGAAAATGATTGCGAAATGAAGCAATGCAATTTCTACGTTTCGTCTTTATTCCTTGCTGACGGATCGGAGCAATGTTTTATTCGTCGAGCAAAAAACCAACGCAAACCCGATGAAACTTGAGATATTTCAGATCACGATAAGAATTGAGATAAAAATACGATTGAATAAGGTGCATGGGGGAAAAACAGGATCATGAACAACAACAAAAAAGTTCCTTAAATGTCAAGAGAAAAGGAATCCTTAATTGGACGGATAAACTCAGGCGAGAGATTCAAGAGACTATTTCTTCTTTTACCCTGCACCGAGGAAAGAGATTCTCGATTGGGGGTAATAAATACGTCACCGAAGAGCGGAGAAATGGAAGAGAAGAATGGAGAAAAGGAAATAATAAAAAAAAAAAAGAACGAGAGGAGCTCGAAAGTGAGAGGAAGCTGGCTGTGTTGTTCGCGCAAATGGGAGAAATCCACTCTTCGATGAACATCCGTGCGGACCAGAGATGATCCGCTCTCTTCCTCCTTCTTCTCTCTTTCGTTTCCCGGAGAAACGATCAACGGGAATGGAGAAGGAGAAGCGAGTACTTCCCTAACCGCAAAACAATTTCACCAAATTGAGCGAAGTAAATGTATAAATTCTTGCTATTTTGCCATCGAATCATCATCGTAAATATATATGTACACGAACAGGTTGGTACGAATGTGGACCAGGTGTTTTTCATTGTGAACTACATGAAAGGCTTAGCAGATATTTTTGGTCTTCTCAAGACTAAACAAAACGTTCAACGAAGTGGGTGAAAAAAAAAAAAAATACAACGATGGTTCTGTATGTGCCCGCGTGTAACGATGTTTAGCAATTCGTGACAATTTCTTAAAAATTTCGAGATAAACGATTCCGTTTGTTAGGTAGATGATTTAATCAAATCACTTATTATGAAATTTGTGCGAAAGAATACTGTGATTGAAACGATGGGCCAAATTGTCACGACTGCCTTGAGCCATCGTATGTATATAGCAAAGTCTTCGAAGAGCTGCATGACTCGCGAACTTCTCGTTCCCGCGTTCAGCATCGAGAGCTCCTGTCATAAAACAATCGTTCTCGCGACTCTCCGGAGGCTCCTATCCCGTTCTGTTACTCTTTTCCATCCCGTATATATGTATATAAATTGAGTTAGGTATATAGGTATTGGTCCGATTGAGGATTATCGGTATACACAGACAACGTCGATCTCGAGATCGTAAAGACTTCAAGAACGATGGGAAATGGCGAATGCGATTTAGCCGCAAACGACAATCTCAGCGCGCACTCATCACCGTTTTAAAACCAATATGGCGACTGTTGTAGCCCAAGTTGAAACTTAACAGTTGAAGCATTGCCCGAAGCAGCAGCAGCATCAGGTATACGCGCGTCAGTGCGGCCAAAGGGAATGGAAAGAACGTTGCGCGAAACTCAAGAGCATCGTTTCCGCAATAAAAATCGTCAACCAGATCGTAGCTCACTCGTATATACCGATGCGATCGTACGTACCTACATATATAAATACACATGAATGTATATAAGTTCATATATAGAATTTTTGTTACATACGCTCTCTCTCTCAGGGCGGCCAATCAGAGTATATAGATCCCAACGAACACCTTAATGTATTCAAATGTAAGCGGTAGCAGTGTTTATGTCTTGACATTGCAAATTGTAGCGGCTACACTATAACTTATAGTAATTGCTCCGGAGCTCGAGTAATTATTTATACTCCTGATATAGCGAGAGAAGGTCTCTCTTCTTTCCTCTCTCTTGCGGCTCCTCTTGACTTCAGCTCCATACTCGGGCCAAACATCTTCTCGGTACCTTCCTCCACGCTCACCAGACTTTCGTTATAAAGATAAATATTATATCGATGGGTCTGAAAGAACCAACACTTTTGCTTTATCAAAAACGTGTTTTTCCCACCACCAGATTTTTATTATAATTGACACCATTGAACCATTTTGGACATTGTTTCTGATTTAATGCGGTGAGCAATCCTTTGAGGAATCATTTCGTCGGCGAATATCCTGGAATACTTTTAAATAGTCTGGATTTTTTTTCGGCTGAGCAATGGAAACGTTCTTTGAATGCGTAGGATTATTTCCTGCAGATGATCTGAGTTTATTTTTTCTTGTTGGAAACATGCAAAAATAAAACTGAGATTTCTCGAACATAGTCTGATAAATAGAAGAGTAATTAATCGCTGACGAATATTATTAGCATCTGTGGGACGGGTCTTAAGACTTCAGCGAAGCATCGGCTCGTGGCAATAACTCGAGAAAACTGGTAAGAAAAAAGGAGTAGGCGATTGCGAGATGCGATTTATGAAAAAAAATGCTCACTTCGTCGGCACAGATGATAATTAATAGATGTAGATTGAAAACTCTTGATATTGGTGGATAAGGCAGCGATACGGCGACACCGATATCACGGTCGGAAAATCACTTGTTCGATAAACGCCACTGGACATCCCCTTCGTAACAATATTTCATGTTACGACGACCAAGTTCACCGGCTTAGTCGATAAATCAGCCGTTGCGCTTAGTCGCAGAGAATGTGCGCTGGGGGTAGTTTTACCGCGTAACAGGTGGTTGAAATTCTTGTTCTCTTTACCGTTTCCTTTTTTTCCTCCTTTTACTTTTTCCCTGGAGTTTTCCGTTTTTTTTCTTCCTTTAGGTGCTTTTCTCCTTTTTTTATTCCTTTATCGGAGAAAAGAAAAAGAGCACTCTACGACTCATGAAGTCGGGCGGGCGGGTGGTCGCGCTTAACGCCTCTTGAAAGGCTAAAGCGCGCGCAACCTACCCCCGGCACACGATGGAGCTTTTTCAACGCCGCAAAACCGCTTAACGCTTTACCGGACTAGATCCACAAAGGAGTTTTATATCTTATTTTCCGGAACCTCGAGCCCCACGATCACCGATTCACCTCCATCCTTTACAAACAATTTGCTCTCTTTTGCGACGCGCTCAAGAAACCCTTCTATGCGGATATAAGGCAAAAAAAAATCACCAAATGCAATAATTTTTCTTTATCTACTTTCCTCTCTTTGGGAATTATATCCGTCAAGAAGTACAGATACAGAAATGAAAAGCGGTCATGATTTGGGAATGTGCGGAAACAGTAAAACGATTGCCTGAAAATACTTTTAGATTGTTAATTAAGAACGTTGTATGGCGACGGTCAAATCTAAATTTTTATTTTCCGTTTTTCTTACATACAAAATGTTTTGCGAGCCTGAGTTCATTGAAAAAAGTTGTTACGAATTGACTAAAGAACAACATACTCTAAATTCAAGATTGTCCGAGGTAATCTGTATTTGTTATAAACAAAGTTTCAAAAAAATTTTATGATCGATTTTTTTAAAAAACTAAATAAAGCTTCTTCGATGTTACATAAAAGTGTATGCAAAGTTTTAAGAGGCTTCACCATTTAGAAATCGAAATATTTTATGTTGAAAATTGCAACTTTTAACACACGCTCTTATGAGAAACTACTGCAAACTGCGATTTTTATAAATAAATATCTCGACTTCTACATGGTGAAGCCTTTCAAAATTGCGCGAGCTATGAAATATCACTATTCTCTTTTTGCGGTGCAAATTTGGAGAAATTCTATCGATAGAAAATTTTGCATACAACGTCCTTAATTGAAAAAATTGGGAAAAATATTTCGGGCTTTTTTCCAACATTTTTTTATTTATTTATAAAGAAAAAGTAGTTTCGTAGTGACGTAACATTAATTATCACAAACTCTTAATACTTAAGTAAACTACGAAGTAGAATCATCAATCGCAAATTACAAGTCGTAGAATCAAAGAGATTTAAACTATTAATACAATGTTTGATCTATTATCTATTCTATGGATTCGAGTGTAGAAAGGAATCAAGTCTATTTACATGAAATGTATTTACAGGGCACCCGTGTTTTATATTCAAGTGATTTTCCATTTAATCCATTCTTTTTATTTATTTCATTTATTTAAAGCTTAGGTTTAGTCTTTATACTTTGGAAGGATGCTAATCGCGAGGACTACACGCTTGTTAAGCTTCGAGGTGTAGCTTTGAAGCAACAGGCATAGCATTGTCATATGAACGATACGAATGTCATGGCCCAATTCAGCCAAGCTCTCGAAAGTTTATTTCGACAGGCGTAAGAAAACGGTAGGAAAACGTCATTTGTTAATTCTCCGCGGCTCGTGAACGTTATCGGTTTTTACGCCATTTCGTCATCGACGCAAAATTAAACTAGCAATAAATATTTTTAAAGAATTATCTCAC
Organism: Hyposoter dolosus; assembly: GCA_963921915.1. Taxonomy (NCBI): domain Eukaryota; kingdom Metazoa; phylum Arthropoda; class Insecta; order Hymenoptera; family Ichneumonidae; genus Hyposoter; species Hyposoter dolosus. The sequence goes on from OY998134.1 coordinate 4,225,935, forward strand.
TGAATTTCTATCAGTCAAAATTTTATCCTAGTGATCGTAAAAATATGGTCAAACAAAAATTTGAGTTTGTGTCTTTTGCGAGATGAGGAAAAACCTTCTTCCGCCAAACTTGCCAAAAATGAGGCGATGAAAAACAAATGTATGAATTTAGGTCTATCAGCCAAATACTAAGGAAAAATGTTTACACTCAAAAAATAATAGCGAGGAATTCATCTTAAATTTCGGATCAATCGAAATCGTGATCCTTGCAGGAGCGGAATTCTTCTTCCCTCCTCGATAATGATTTATCACCATGGTCTCCACATGTCACCATTCGCTTGCGAAGTGCCAGCATCGGCTGCAGAAACTTGCACCGAATCGGCATTCGGGTTACTGGCGAACAGCGAGTTTCCGGAAAGATTATCCACCGAGGTGGAATGTTCATCACGCTTGCGAGAGGAACCAGCAGCTTTGACGTTCGACGAAAGTGTCGAGCTCGAGGCTTCATTGTAACGTGGTCTTTTGTCGGAAATAACCAAGAGTCCGTCCGAATGATGGCGTTTAAGACTCTCCCGTTTGGGGAACATCGCCGTCCGGTTGTACGTTTTGTCAGTAATAACGGACAGCGGTTGTCTCAAATTTGGTTGAACAGGGATTTGATTGGTAGCTGTTGGAATTTCGATTTCCCGACTGGATGTTTCTTTGACTGCTGGAATGGAAAAACCAGCGTCGTTGCTCGACTTCCGTTCGGCAAAGGCGGAAGGTGAGTGTGATCTCTTCCTATCGCTCGATGAGCTGATCTGAGGTTTCTGCGTTTCCGGCGATGACGACGAGAAACTCTTGTTCGAAGCGGAAGGACTTTGTTCAGGAATTTTGAAGCGATGTTGAGACTGATTGGGTGATTGTGATTGGGGATAGGCTTCCGAATGATGGCTCTCCTCGCCGAAGCTAGAAGTCGAAGTTGACGGACTTAGCAGGGGACTGTGCGATCTATTGACAGCGGTGAAGGCCGAAGTCGAAGAGCCGTTTCTCGTCGGAGCTTCAGGAGCTGGTGGGAAGAATGGAAAGTTGGCCGATATTCCAGCAGATTGCGGGACGAGCAAGGCGAGTTCTCCGGTCGGTAGTCGACTGGGGATCAGCTGTACTCCACTAGGAATTTGAATCCGCGTAGCGCTTCCATTGTTGTTCTCGTCGCCGCTTTGAAAGTCATTCTGGAAGCCGACCTTGACCTCGGGGTACAATCTTTCCGGCATGTAAGGCACGTAATGACTGTAGAAAGGTGCCATTTGCTGGAGGTTCGTAACGCAGCTGTTCAGATGCGATACCAATCTTTGTTTGACGGCTGGCTCGACGTTCTCCAATCGAGAGACGTAGCGCGACACTTCACCGGCACATTCGGAGAAACCGGATCGAAACTTGGTGAGAACAGCAGGATCGGTGGCGACCGCTGTTCCCAACTGCTGACGTTGTACCGTCTGCAAATGTTTCACCGTCATTTCGAGGATATCTGCTTTTTCGAGCTTCGAATGTCTGGACGGCTGTAACAAAAATGTAAAACACAAAAGTTGAATCTACTTTATCGACCTTCAACAGTTACGAGTTATCTCTTACTCGCTGAGTACATGATAGTCGGTAAGTTTGCCACTGTCGATAAAAAAAAGTTATCACTGCCGGTAAATTATCATCTGAGAATATGTCGAGACCCTTTTTCTTGGTTTGTTTCAACTTGCTAACACTTGGGCTGACCAACCGCACCGGCATGTGCACCTTTGCTCCAGCGACGATCGGTATTGCGCAATCCAACATACGCCAGTGTGAACCGAGAGGTATCAACCATGGGAAGGTAAGGAGAAATGTATATGCAAATTCAAGCTGGCCTTTGTGGATCCCCAAAGAAAGCGAAATTGGACGTTGCGTCAGGAGGATAATCCTGTTGAAAGGGAGCAACAGGTAGAAGGTGTATCCTCGAGCGAGCGCGATGAATGGGAAATTTTCATCGTGGGAACCCGTTACAGATTTTTTCTTTTTTTGAGAGCACTTCGCCACAGTTTTTTCGGTATTCTGCCACGAAAAACTCCTTTTCCTTCTTGAATCGGGGTTATTCTTTGAAAATGGAATAACGACCAGCCCTTTGGCAACCAAATAACTGAATAGTGATTCGACAGTGTCGAAGGTTCTATTGTCCGATCTTGGGGAAATGTCTAGGATCGCGAGCGATCTGTATCCTAACGTGGACAGCTTAGCATCCTCACGGCTCTTTACTTATACATACACGTGTATCTGTGTGTGTATAAAAACATTTTTATGGAGCTCTTTTGGTATCTCACTCTTTCTGTGTGGTGCACGACCACGTTCACAATAGGCGTGGGAGTCGACCATCGTCTCGGTTACACACGCAGAGGACACACGATAAAGAGTTACTCTCCATGCCGATACTCTGTGGGAATTTCGCCTCATTCATAATGACGTATCTCCCCTTGCCCTCTGTCTCTTTCTTTCTCTCTCTCTCTAGCCATCAGAGACGTGCATACATTTCGCATGACTCTCCAGGCGAAGAACTACTTTGGGACATTTTCTCAGGGTGTCCGTCGTCTCGGCATATACAACAGAATACGAGCTTAACCGTTTTCGATGCTATATTCTTGTCGCCACGTATGTTAGACCAAGCGAGCGTTTACGTCCCTTTAACCGAGCATCGAAATTATTTAGTGCAATGAACTTTTAGCTCGATCTGTCTACTTTGTCAACACGAAATTTTCTCTCAATAATCTTCCAAATGAAGACATCAATTAAATTCTTTCCAGTAAAGTTCGAGTTTTGACAGAAATAACGATTATTTGGTAGATTCGGAGAATTTGGGTTCAATATTGTGGGTTTCTCGATGACGTGGGAAGAATCTCGCGGCTTTGGGATCGATAATCCCGTGGGATTTTTTAAAACCGATGGAAAATCGATATAATCTTGGTTCGGTGATGAACTCGACACCCTGCGAAAGATCATAAGATGCCCCCGCGGCACCTGCACTTTCTACGTAGCGTTAAGAACGTCTGAAGAAAGCGAGGGGAAGGAGAGGCTGGAGGAAGAAAAAAGTGAAAAAACGTGGTAACAGCGTATTCGCCGATGATCGAGAAACGAGCCCAGAAGCAAAATGCTTCACGGGATCCTCAAGATGATACGGTCAACAAAAGGAGTCTGTAACCCGAGATGCTTTTCGTTCTTTTTTTTTTTAATAATTACTCCACGGAGGTTCCCACGGACGCGGGGGGCGTTACGTGAGGACCAACGGTGGAGGAGTGTATGCTTGCGTGTGTCTATGTGTGGTTGGATGTGCGCGGAGAAGAACGAGAACGGATGAGACGGACAGACACTGGGAGCAAAGCAGGTAGCGGAAGTCATCTGGACGGAGAAAGAACATGATGAGGTAGAACAAGACAACAGAGCCGCACAACGGGGATACAGAAAAGAGAAAGAAGGACGACTGCGGGAAAGAACAGACAAAACGTCACAACCTTGCTACGAGCGCTTGAGAAATCACTCTCACTGGCTTAAGTTACCTGTCGATACGGGATCTTCTCGCTTCTCATTCACAAGAAGGATCAAACAATTATTGCCTACGCAAATTGCTCAAAACAAAACACGAATTTGAACAAGATAATCTTCTTCCCAAAAACCTCTACTACGCTCGAATTCTTTTTCTCCCAACAACAACAGTCGAAATACAAACAGAGCAATCCTTGAGGTCCCGTAAACATCAAAGTATGTACATTTATAACGATGAAACAACCCTCTGCGTAATGATACACGATTTTTCTGATTTTTCATAAGATGGAAAATTCTCCGATCGTTTATTAAACCGTAATCAGAATTGTTGTTTAGTACGAGAATTCGTTCAATTTAGTTCAGAAGAACCAAAAATCGATAAACAATGTTCGAAACTATTTTTCTAAAATATGATCTAAACGTTGGACCTTGCACTGAACAAAAAAATGAGAAATCTCGAAAAGTTCCAAAGATATTTCTTTCTGGAGATCACCTTTGGAAAGAGCATCCTAGACAATAATACGAATTTGAAGCAAAGTTTTTTTTTGCCGAGATCTCCAAAGTGGTTTGCGGAGATTTCGACCAGTGTGGATTCAATTTTGAAAAGTTTGTACCCATCTGAGAAATTTGAAATGTAAAGTAGTGAGAAAAAGCGAGGGAGATGAACACGAAGCAATTAATCTGGAACCACTTTGGCATTTTTACATCGACCCTTTTTTTATACAACTGGTCAAGTATATATGTACAGTGGCATTGTACGAGTCTTTGACAGGGTGGTGCGTGGTCCTCTTTAGAGGACGAGCGAACGTGGAAGAGGTGGGAAGAGTGGCCGAGTACTAAAGGGTTCCCACGGAGCATGGCATCTAAAATACTAAAACAAAACGATCCCTCCAGCTCTTTACCATCTTCTCCCACCACTCTCATCCTCTTTTTTCACCATGTTTGGAGACTCACGAATGTCATCGGACTCTATAGGAGAACATGAGAATTCTGCACTTCCCTCTCTTCCCGATATCTATTGTCAATACCGATCAAATATTCGTTAAGCTTATATTACCTTCTGAGATTGTTCCTCATTTCGTAATATTCGTATTAAATTGTATTACTTTGTCTTTTGTGCTTTGGGCGAGTGGGCTTTATTATTTTATGACTTTCAATCTCAACAGGTATAAAAATCGAACAGAAATCTCGAATAATCGCTAAAGATGTTTTAACGTTGCAAGTATTTTGCTCGTAAACCATTTGTATTGTCATTTTTGTTGATAAATAACATTTGAGGAGGTTGGCTACATACGATAATATGATAAGAATTTAATAAAATTTGGTGATAACATTCTTTAGCATCAAATACGATGACATCATTTTTTTCAAATTTTTCGTCGACATAGTTGTCGAATAATTGGAGTTTACAATATGCAAAAGATATACCTATATATATCTGAATCCTATGCTTATGCATGTAAACTCTAGTGTTAAATTACTCGAAACCTATGTAGAAGAAAAATCTTTAAAAATTTGTATATTCATATTTAATACTAAAGAATACACTCACCAAATTTCATTGAATTCTAATAATTTCGAATTATCCTCAAGTTTTGGGTTACAGTTTCGTACATTCAAACTCGGGGAAATAGTGAAGTTGGAAACAATGCAAAAACTGTGTGAGTTCATCGTATCGATACGTTCCAGATTGTACGTGCAGAATTGACAAATTTTTCTTCATACGATGAAAAGTAACGAGCACGTGAATATACGTTTATATTAATTGATACAATGTATAGCATACTCACGTCTTTTTTCATGGCTTCAAGGATGAGACTCTTGAGCTCGTCGAGGCATTGATTGATCCGAGCTCGTCGTCTCTTCTCCATGATCGGTTTGTTACTCTGTAATTGTTACAACGTACGTGATATTATAGGAATCACATAAAAATTCGGTCATGAAGTTACATCCCAAATTTCAAGTTAGTGTCTATAACCTGGGATCGGAAAATATTTGAAAAAGTCGAAAGAAAACTGAACAAATTCTTACCCTTCGAAGTTCTGCCTTTGACATGCCTGATTGGCTCTGTGGCTCAAATTCGTCGTCACTTCCTGACATCTTGTAATTGTAGTAATCCACCATTTAAATAATCCAACTGAACGATTGTCGCAGATCGAAGAATTATTTTTGTATTGTCGTTTTTATTTTTTAACTAACACTTGAATTCATGAAAATAAATTCCTGGCACTGAACGATGTTTTACTTTCGTTATTTGTGGATCACACGTATTTGTCGATTGCTGTGAAAATTATTATTTATAATAATTTCTCACCGACTCGACAATACGAATTTACGGTTAAATAATCAGCAATGATTCACCGAAGCACACTCACTAAATTCACTTGCTGCTCGCAAGCCTCTGATCTTTCACACTATCACTCGTAATATTTGTATCCCAGAAAAAGTAAAATTCAAAGATCGTTTGGGAATGTTTATCGCACCGAGGACACGTTGCCGTGTCCCGTGGTTAGGGAGATTCGAGGGTAACTGTTTGACGTTTCACGATTTCGGTGGCCGCATGCCGATGGACGTAAACTTGCGAGCGGTGGGGATAAAAATTCCTCCGGAGTGGGGCATCGCGGTGAATATTCGTAAAGTAGGGTGGGGGCTCGCTCAAGCCCTACTGCGGCGAGACCTGTTGATGTGTGGGAATTTATGCCAGGACTCACTGGAATACCCACGTTATTAGAGCTATTGAAAATGTTTCATCCTTGAATCTATTACTAATTGAATTTGCCATACTATCAAAATTTTGAAATATGATTGAAAGTTTTTTATAAACAAATAATAAATTAACAAAATTTCTTTACATTATTTATATCGAAAACTTGTATTTTCATTACTAACAGATCACCAAGATACCGTAGTCGCTGATTGCAAACGCGTATTAAAAGAAAAACCCTTTCAAGTTATTTATCCCAAAAAATTGATGAGCATATGCGAAATTTCGAAAGATTAAACCGGAACAGTTTGGAATTGATTCCATTTTGAATTTTTCCTCTGATACCATATTTCATCCTATGCGCAACGTTTGATATTCGAATAAATTTAATCGGAGGGTGAATAAAAAGAAATGTTTCTGATTTATCGTAAACATTGACTAATTAATGTTATAAAATTACTGAACTGAAGGAGATAACGTATGAAAAAAATGTTTGTCAATTTGGGTCCGAAATTAGTAGTCACTCGGTTTGCAGACGACGTGGAAGCGGTAAAGCGTAAAGGCATGCTATGTAGAAGCATCTGACAGAAGAGGGCAAACATACTACTACAGCCGCTTCACGTGTGTGTCTAGATACGTGTACGCGCGTCATAAGTGTGGCTGGCGCGCGCAAAGCGATCCGATGCAGGGACGCTTCATATGGTACTGGAGGAGGGGGGGAACCGGGGAAGGGAATCAAGCTTTACACAAATGAGACCCGTATGAGAATTCCCATGAACGGGACGACTGTTCATATCGCGTGTTTCGTTTTTTTTTTACCCCCTCAATTCACGTCTTTCCTAGGAACGCCAATTGTGATGGGAGAACAAAATTTTATAAATTTTGAAGAAAAAACACAAAAAATTCTTCGATATTTGCTCGTACAAGTTTTTGTAATTTCTCGTGTGATTTTTGAATGTCAATTGCAGTGAGTGACAGAAACTACCGAATGAAATGAAGAGAGATTGACCATCGGGGAACAATATTGAAATTTAAACAATAAGAAACGTTCCTTTAGATTCATTTTCTTGGCAACGTTCGAATTCACTCCGATAAATAATTTTTCATGTAACACGATATGGGTCGCAACTGGAAAGAACGATCGAAAATCGATCTTGACATGTCCTCGACACTTCGGACGCTATGTCATCCATGTAAACCTGACGTGGCGTTCAGTTAATCACTCAGTGCTTGAATCGAAAGAAATTTGTCAATAATTGGAAAATGAAAGGATAGAAGGTAAAGAAACTTAGTTCATAATCGATGTAACGATTTTGAAAATAAATGTTTGCAGTTGGTGCGAACGTTGTGTCGATTGGTTGACACGGCACGCTTACCAGGCCCTTAACTGCCTATACATAAAATAAGACTGTAAAAAAAAGTCCGAAGTTTTTAAATAAATTTATATTTGTGTGTATTGTGAATGTGCGCGAGCCGTTCAATAAAGTACGAAGGATATCCGCACTGTTGACAAAATTGGTTATTTCGTACAACCATTTCAAGAGGCACTCGCGGCCGCAATAAACAGATAAACTTTTATGACCTGCGATTAAAGCTCCGGGGAAACTTTTACTTTTAGAGGCCCATAGTTGTGTCCCATCTCAACATCTCTTATATTATTCTCGCTCGACACTTCGTAGATGTGTTTTCCTCACGATTACTTCTTTTATTCCTAACCTCGTCAAAAATTCTACAATCTCTTTTTAAATACCCAATTATGGGCTACTAATTTGTCCCAAGTCTTTTTTGCCGTTCTGTTCATTTTCATTAAACGTGTGGAAAAATTTTCTCTCAAAACTATACATATTCAGTTTGTGTGTTGGTAATTCATTGGTAGTTTTAAATAAATCACACGGAAAAATCTAGAAACTTTGCAGTTTGTTTCGTGTACGAATTAAGGTATTACTATCACGAAACGACTTTATTTAGGGTTCTTTCAAGATTTTGCATAAACGTTCTTGGCACCAAAACTAACCTTTTTCTCCTATGAAGAAAAATTTTCTGGCGTTTAGAATTTGAGACATTTAATTTCCAATTTTCTGAATGTCTCAAATTCTAAACGCAAGAAAATGTTTCTTCAGAAGAGAAAACTGTTGGTTTTGATGCCAAGAATGTTTATACAAATTTTGAAAGAATCCTAAATAATGTCGTTTCGTGATAGTAATACGTTAATGTAAAATAAACAATTTTTTGTAGGGTAAGATGGCACGTCAAATTGGTGAATTCAACGAGATGGACAAAAGGTAATGAAAAACAAGCGGTCAATCAACAATAACTTAATCATTTTGTCAAATCATTGTAAATTGTATTCACAAGGCTCACGCACGTGTTCTCATTTGGCCAGATGTACACTCAAGAACAGAAAAGTGAAATTCTCCCGCGCTTGTAGTGGCTGAAAAAAAATCCACAAAATTGAGATCATACCGTTCGATAATGCATGGGAGTTAGTCGGAGATCCACGCGGATAAACTCACTTGCTGGGGGCCCACGCAATGGCACGAAATTTTTCAGCAACGTTGCAGTCTTTTCGAGCTCATAATCGTAGGCGACGATCATTTTTATTTATCCCTTTGTTTTTTTCTCCCATTATTTTTCACTGGAGTATACACCCGCGTTCCTGCCATGAGGAGGAATCAAAAGCCAACGAGTGAAGTGATTTTCCTATGACTTTGTCCCTTTGATCCCTTAATGGGCTTTTGATACCAACGATCGTACGATTTCGAAATCACGAAACATAACACTTTTCTGGACGTGACGCGTATACAGGCCAAGGGTCTTTGACGTACAATGCAAATTTTTGTTTGAGTAATAAAAAAATAAACAGCTGCATTTAAAATGATCGTATGTCATAAAGGGAAAAAATTCACAATAAAATTTTTTGCAATGTTATATGTTTGTTTTTGCACAATCCCATGCGATAGTAGAATTTATTGAATGCTAGAGAAATTGATTCAAACGAATCTTTGTTCGGAAAAATCGATTAATTAACGAAAGGGAAATCATTTTGGCTCTGTGACGAGAACCAATCAATTGCATCGGTGGTACGTCTGGTTTTTCTAATATTCAAGTACATAAAAAAACGATGAAGGCCAACATTGCACAAATACTAATCAATAGTGTTACGTGCACTGCTCGGAGTAGAAATATAATGCACGTCTTTCCGGAAACATTTCGAAGCAGCGAAGCAGTCGGAAGACTGGTCATTTGCCGAGGTCCTTTCGATACGATGACGAGTCCGTTATATTTTGAAAAAAGGATGGTACCGTCATAACTACGTAGTTTATGGTTTTATTTGGGTTTGCCCATACTAAACGCATAATGTGCTACGCTAAACTGCATCTTTGTCCCTGGAGGACTGGTATATTATTGCGTATGGCCAATAGTTTTTCATAAGGAAGAGATCGGCCAATTTCGCAAAATACGTTCAGAACCATTTCTGGACAACGGTCATTGTCCCCTTGTGACGAGAGGCTTCGTCTTTTTTTTGTCTTCTCCTTTTCGTCTCTCTCTCTCCGGCTCTAGTTCTCTCATGAGTACGCGGTTAACGATGACCGTTCTCGTTTCCTTGCATCTGCGGCCTCGATTTTCCGAACTCGGAAGTCTAAACGACCGAGGGAATTTGCGTCCACGATGTAAACTTGTAAGTATCTCCTCCCCCTAATGGTCACACAAAAACCTTGAGCTGTGTTTCCAGCGCATCCCCCATGGTGAGATTCTCGTCACATTCTGGCTACGCAGTGAATATTCACTACGTAAGAATTTTTCACACTATAAAATCACCAAAATTCATAAGTTTGAAATATTCGATTCCACTTTGAGTTGTTCGACAGGAATATTCTTTAACGCGTTGCTTCTGAGAAAATCATAATTTTTTGGCTACAGCGTAGAACGAAAAGATTAGCGTAGGATTTATTTTTTATCTTTGTCAATTAATATAAAAAAAGGTTTCTCATCGAAGAATAATCCACAGACCATAATATTGTGATTTATTTGGAGGAAATATATTTTTATCCGTATGTACATTTATGACGTGTAGAAGAAAATGGGAAAAAATTCCCAGGCTTCGATTTTCTTATCTGCCGGCTGAACCGTTTCATTTCCCATGATACATTATTTCCCATAAATATTCGAGGATAGCTGTCATAACGGAAGGCGTCCGGTCAGATGTCGCGACCTTCTCATTAACCCTAGATGGCGAAGAGTAGGCTGCTGGATATATATGCATCGCCGTGGTCTCTGGGATCTTGCTGCTTGACCACAGACCTCTCGAGAAAAGAGAGAGGGGGATGGAAAGAGAGCCTAAGAAGCTTGGCCTCTAAATTTGAAACGCCCACCCTCAGGCTTCTTCATCTTCCTCTTACTTTCCCTAGAGTCTCCGTCTTCCTTGCTCTCTTGCTCTTTTCTTAGTTCGCTACGGTTCTCAAAAACCTGATCTTTCTCTTGAGATACACCTGCAGCCTCACACCCACGCTAGACTCTCTAGTAGAATTCTCGTGTATCCCATCGCCATGGGATCCTTCAGGAAGGAAATGTTATCCCGTCGAATCTGAAATCTTCACTTCCGCCCACAAGTCACAAGGTATATAACGCCATATAGGGTGTATATATAATGGTGCCAAGTATATTATACTGAGAGAACCAGTTTTTTAAAAGACCCCATCATTTTTTAATTTCCCACGTAAACTCCCTCTTCCTATTGCTATCTCCGTCGCTCTGTTCTTTTTTTTTTCTTCATAATTCCCTTTCTTTAACCATCGCAACATACGTTCCTCTTCCGCAGTTTTTCTATACCTTTGATGGCATTTTGGAAGGGTACGGGAATGCTTTCGAAATTTTTACCCGGAAAAAGAGGTTTTTTAATCCCTCTCGCAAGAGTGAGGGGTCTCCGCCCCCGAAAATATTTGACATCTGTGTCTATGAGCTTCCGTATAGGTTAAACTTTTACTTGGCAGTTCATATAAACGTGGAAAAATCATTTCAATAACGGGGTGTATCCGTGAGACTTCCCCTTACTCATACTAAAAATTTACAGAACAAAAAATTCTTGTTTTTTCTTTCCCGAATCCTGGGGACCTTTAGGCATCCAGAGAATTCATATTCTTTTAATAAACTCGTGAGAGCGGTGCTGGTTAAACTTTTCAACCCTGTAACGATGTCACTCCAACGAATAAAAAAAAAATAAAAAATACACACAAGCGTTATGCATTTTTTCTAACGATGAGCGATTTCATGTTTCGCAATGTTCATCGAGACATTGTTTCCTAAACGAAATATCGAACAGATTATTGTCAGCGTGACTCTTTCAAATAGGCAGATCCTTCCGAGTCTGAAATTACCGACAATGAAAGCACGAATAATGAGAGTGCAAGGAAATCGTATCGTGAAACGAATTAATCTATTCAGAGCGAATTGGGTCAGTGGGTTCGAGGATATCGGTAAGGATATTTATTTGGGTATGGGAACGAGGTCGTGTGCTGGACGCACGCATGGAAAAATCGCTACAATGTTTTTTTTTTCAGCGTCCCAAGAGCAGGTAATTTCTGTTCCCGCGAGAACAAACCGCCCCCAAATCCTTTCAAACACGAAAAGTGAGAGACAAATTTTTGACTAGCTCGACTCAATGAAATCAGAGACTTCGTGTTTGTTCGGGCCACACAAATGTCAAAAGCTTATTCCTCTTGTTATGTTTGTGAAAACCTTCACAAGGATCTTGTTTGCGACCATATTTTACACGGTATCTTCAAAAATAATCTTACTTTCGGTTTCGAAGTGACGAATATTTACAAAATTTGGTGCATATCCCACGTTCGTCCAACATAAAAAGAAAAAACACCCTTAGAAGAAAAAGTAAACTCAAGTCAGCACGGGTAAAAAAAAAACCAGTTATTCCAATAAAAATATTTCAACATCGTTTCTATAAAATGTTGGGCCCAAGACTGTGATACGAAGAGAAATTTATATTATTTTTCAATAGACTGTTTGACAAGAAAAAAAAAGTGAAGAGCCAGGAGCAAACGGATCATAAAAATGACTGTCATTACGACGAGTGTGTCGTAATGCGGTTCGTACGATCCTCCATATAGCGGATCATCGCATACGAGACCCCCTTTTATTTGAGGCAAACCATTTATGGACGTACGCCCTTTCGGAATGGACCTCACTTTTCTTCCTTCCTTCCTTGCAAACTTGCACATCGTGTCGCGTATGGTGAGGAGCAAAGAGAAGAGGGAGAGGGCGACTGCCAAGGTAAGGGATCACCTGGCGACGGTTCCCACGTTTCTGCGATTCGCGTTGCCTTCACCCTTTGGCTTACTCCATCTCGTCTCGATGGTGGTTTGCATGTAGGTGAATACATATGTATACGATAATGTCTCATGGCACATAGTGTTCGGATCGCGCACGTAGAAGAAAAAAAGGGAGAAAAGGAAGCAGGAAAGAAGTGTATAAGAAACGAAAACGAGCCGGCCTCGTGCATCTATTATGACCTGACCGCTGCTGGATGAAGTGCGCGTGGCTGACACACGAGCAAAGGGAAGCGGGATTCTCGCCATTTTTATTGGGAAGTAGAAGAAACGGGATGGGAAGAGAAGAAACGAGAGGGTAGCGAGTACGATGGTCTTGCCATTCGAGGCTACAAGGCGATGGGACTCTCTCAACCTTTTTCATTCTCTTCTCCTTTCGTCCTTACTCCCTCTTCTATCCCACAGCCTATGTTCAAGTATTTACATAGAAAGGCTGAAACGTGGACGGAACCGCGACGACGACGAGAACGACACCGACGACTACGAATACGAAGAGTTTGCCTCTCGCGCCTATAACTGTTTCACTGCGACTCAAAAAGAACATCTAAACGAAGGAGAATCGTGGGAGGTTTTAGGACTAATAGAAGCCAGCGATGTCTGTGGGAATGTTTTAGGATGCTGGACTTATATGCGGGTGTCCTTCGAGAAAAGAATTAAATTATACGCAGGGCCTTCTCTCCTTTCTCAATCCTCGCCTTTGACTCCGAGTATCCTCGAGCCCGCGGCTGCTGAGCGATAAATTTTTAGGGTTTTTAACGACCTTACTCTTTCCCTTTTTGACCCGCGTTTTTTTTTTTTGCGACACTCAAGTGAGACTGGCACGAGCGATTTTTTAACTCCAACTCTTCGAGTCATTAAAAATTTTCACATTTTTATTGATGCTATATTTGACCAAGGAAATATAAATGTGCATTACTGACGATGTCAAAAAGTGGGATCCGAGAACGGGACGGCTAAGGGTGAAACGAAAGAAAAAACGTAGAAAAACAAACGTTTGGAAGCTTTGCATGAACTCTGAGGCTACTGCCAGACATAAGTACACACAAAATACACACAATGTCGTCTGGGTAATCTCATCTTTTTAACGCCCATTGCAGTTGAGCATAACTCAAAAAAGACGGACCTCGTAGTTATATATGCCGAGATTTCTCGTACTCTGGGAAGAACTCTGCTGCGAGAGAAGAGCTGTCCACAGCTTCGTAAAAATCATTCGGCGGCCAATCTTTTGGGAAACACGATATGTTTAGTCTCCGTCAGCCGAGAATGGACCCCCGTCGTTCGTTCGGTCGTGGGATCAAACCGAAGGCGTAGACTACTCGTTCAGTTGTTTTAACCGCCCGTAAACGAGCGTTTAAGCTGCGCATGGAAAAAAAAACACGCAGCCTCCGACTTTGTTTTCTAATTGCTCTCAGAATTACTATTGGAGATCGACCCCCAAAAGGATTCGGTCACAGATGCACGGCTATTTAACCATCAGAGCTATTTTTCGTTGACAGTATTAAAATCATTTAACTATAATGTGGACAGAAGGGTGAAGAAAAAAAATATCTTCGAGCAAACGGATGTTAAAGAGTCGAATGTCGTGTCCTGGGATTCGATGGGAATGGAAACAAAAAATACTACAAAAAACCCGAAAATTCCTATAGTGGAAGATCACAGCCAGGGATCTCTCTTTCTCCAACATATACTCGCGGGTATAGAAGGGCATCACGCTTCTAGACCAGATCTGACTTTTTCATCATGCACGTCGATCCCTTTGCACGTGACCATTTCCCCTTTTCATACCTACACATCAAATCTCGTACTCTCTTCTCGTCGACCCATATAAACGATCTCGTACAGGTCGCGTGCGTCTCTGTATTCACCCAATAATGCTTACCTAGCATTTATTTAGTGTTTCCTCAAAACAGTCGTTTTATAAAGAACAGGAATGAGCTCAACATCTCGGATAGCATAATGTTGTCAAAAACTAGCAATGAGTGTTAGCAAAATTTGCATACGTATTTTTTTGCGGTCCGATTGAAAAGAAAAATGCCTTGCGGTTCGGTAGCAGTGTAGGTGTCGGTCCCACGTGAGGGAATCCAGTTTAGTCCAAGTCCCCGGGGCTCGAGCAGCCACGAAACTTGGTCGCTACCGCGTTGCGTGGCGATGATTTTTGTTAAGGTACCGCGACGAAACAGGAGCTATATACAAGAGATACGCAACAAGAGCAACGCGGAACAAGGTCTCCCAGCGTCAGCAGGTTGCTTGCCCGATGCAACAGCTCACACCGTCAAGCGGGAGCTGCGAAACTACATAACGGAGTGCCCGAAGAGTCCCGAAGGCTTTGGCTCGATCGCACAGCCACCTTGCGTCGTCGTCGATCCGCGGAGAGCTCGGCCGAGCTCTCGCAGAGCCCACAAGCAGCGGACCTGGCCTGTGGTGAGAACACTCGGCGCTAGACGTTCCCACCATCGTCTCGGCTCTCTCCGGACGACTCTTCGGGTGAGCTCGGCTCTCCGAGAGAAGGACGGCTCCCGATATCGGGCGCCAACCCGAAACAGGGTCCCCGCTTCTGCACTCGGCTCAAGTCTCTCCATGCCTCTCTTTCTCTCCTACTCCTTCTTTCCCTATCTCCATCTCACTTCTCCACTTCAAGGCTCAGGCCCCAAGCAACCCGAGTTGTACGTGTACCCGGTAGGTTCAAAGGTATAGGCGTCTTTCATGAATTCTCAGAGTGACCACCATAGTATTGGTCGATTGATACTCGCAGTTCTATACGCAGTTGCATTGTATGTGTCAAACAGCTTTGCAAAGAAAATTCGACATAATTGAATCTATTGCTTCGACGATGAAGGAAAATATGCCTTGGTGATTATTTAAGCAGAAGGCCCTCCTGGTGGCTACTTATGTTTGACGTTTGCTAAGAGACGCTACTTGAGAGCTGTTTCTTTTCGCAAAATTGCCTAATAAAAAAAGTGGAATAAAAAAAAAATGCTTTACTATTCAGGCAGCATTTTAAATGGATCAAATAAGTTTTTGTTTTTATTGCACACATGTTAATGCAGCGATTCACACATCAGTTTTCCTTATCCGAGAATCCATAACGCTTCGGATCCAGTATATAAGAGCTACCAGAGGCGTTCAAAATTTTTATTGCTCTTGAGATATCAGGGGAAAGGAAGATGTGCGCGATCGTAAGCGGCGTATCAAAAACTTTTCTGCAGCAGCTGAATCAGCTGTTACAAGACGAGGACTGTGTGACCGTCACGAAAAGTTAGGGGTTAGCGGACAATGGGCTCCGTACATCTTGCATCATACATGCTCGCTAGGGTCCGATCATTCTTATAAGAGAGCCGAGTAGCAGTAGCACAAGGGGGTCTTAGCAAAGTCTCTTGAAAAAAAAAAAATAGATATCGAGGCACGCGCCAAACGTCACCTGCCCCTCGGCGATTTATTGATTTCTCAGGGGCAGCTGACGACAATCCTCTACTTGAAACCAATTTCTTTTCGGATCTCCAGGATTGCCCATTGGAAATAAAAAAAATTTTGTTGTTTTGGTTTTGTTTTTCCAGAGAGTGAAGATTTTTACATGTATCGTCCTGAGTCATCGCCATCATGTAATCGAAAGATTTGCCAATTGAGTTGGACGAATGAATTTTTTAGGATTTTTCCTGACCGCTCAGACGTTGGTTGATTGTTCACTAGGGGCACTGCTCTGCACATCAAGGCAAACGCGTCAATCCCGTTCACAGCGATTTCGAATCAATTTCATATCCGGTCTTTGCTTCATAGTTCCGGGCTCTCATTCTGCAGACTGCTGCAGGATCAATCTGTCCACATAGCTTACGTATACGAGCATGTTTGTTCATATACGTATCGTTGTGTGTGAAACCGAAGTTCCCCTTTCCTTACCGTTGAAATGATGAGCACAACGACGTATATAAAAGGTGGTACAACAGTGTGTGCGTGTAAAGAGCGTGGAAGGACAATGCATCGCGGGGCCGATGCTTTTCTTGCAGACATCTAGTCCAAGTGAAGAATAAGAGGGGAGAACTGGCACGCGACCAACGTCACCTGCCCGACTGTATTACGTACGTGAAACCGGTACACATGGACGGCTATAAAGACAAGAAACACACAAGGAAGAGAACCCTAGATTCTTACATCGATTTTCTTCTGAGACTACACGCAGCTGCACCCCATCGTCACGCTACGGGGGCTGCTTATCGGACCGAGTCGTCTTCGAGTCATTACAGTATCCTCAGCAAAAGACATATGGCAAGAACGTTGAGATTCTTACCTTTGCTTGACATTAAATTTGCTCGTTCAACTCTTTACACGCTCTACGTGAGAAAAATGTCGAAGTGTTAACCATCCGGTACACTGAGGATGGAGGATCTTGTGAACACGCCAGGTCTCACGAATTGCACGTAATTTTGTTAAAAATGTTCTCTTTGGACATACCGAAATCGATTTCGATTGGAAATCTTCCAAAAGAATCAGTTTTACTGGGCCCAGTGAACTCTTACGATTTTGAAAAAATTAATCTTGCAATAGCTGTGAGGAATTGCAGGTACACGAGGTGACCAATTTCAAGACGCGTGCCGCTTTCCCACGTACACTAGTACAAAGGGGCCTTTATCTCGCATGCGTCTGGCGCAATTCCACATCATTCTTGGCGAACAATCTCACCCTTCGGTCCTTCTGATCGTTGCCTCTCTCTCTCTCTCTGTACGGGCCCACCGGGAGAATTTTACTCGCGCGGTCCCCCCGCCCTTCGCTTGCGTATAATCGTTGCACACTCCGGCTCAGCCTGGGCCCAGATTTGGGACCCCACGATGAGGCGGTCGACGTCACTCCAGGTGACGTGTGCCTCGGCTGACGTCACAACCATGTGCAGAAGACTCCCGCGGAGGGGAGCAGCCACGAATTCTGGCGGGAAACACGTGTGACGTAAGAGAAACTCTAAAATGTTCCCCTTCAGGACGAGCTCGCAATTCCTCTCTCCCTCGCTCGGTAGCACTGCTTATACGTGTGGACACCGGGCCAAAAGTATTAAACGTAATGATTTCTTTGCTTCTTGTTCCCTCTCCTCCGTTCCCTCTGGCCGATTCATAATTTCGCATACTCCGCGTCGAAGGCTGCCCCCAAGAGCCGTGAGACCCACGACGACGAGAAACAAGCGCAGATGTAAAGACTTATTGTACTTTTACTAGCAGATCTCACGATCGCGTGCAGATCCAGAAACAGCTGAGATTTCAATTGTTCGTCAGCTACAGGACTACGCAATAAATGATCGAGGGGTTTGTTTCCGGAGGGGGGTATTTTTCGACACGTGTGGTATGGGAACTTTTCACTTTTCTCTTTGTAATTCATCGGTGAAAAAAAAAACGAACACAAAAAGCAGTCATCTTGAATCCAAATGGTAAATCACTTCGAGATAGGTTCACACGTGCCGGACAGGAGTTCTGCACACGCGGTTCCCCGAGTCTGTCGACGAGGTATATAAGCCTTCCAATCACCTCAAATGGAATTCTAGGTCTTGGCGGTTTTGGCATTAAAGAATTTTGGGAGAAATTGAAAAAAAAATGAAGCTGTTCGTCGAAATATAAAATGATGAAGAATATAAAGCAAAATATTGTAAAATTTATTCAGAAATTATGTTTTCCACCTGAGCCCCTAAGTCTCCGGACATCTTGTGGAATTTCAATGGGACAATTGCACGAACGCGCTTCTGTGTGTTAATTAAAACGAAATTATACGTTAGTGTCGGCAACGTTCGTATCATCGTGCGGGCAGCGAAGGATCGCTCGAGCATGAGAAATACGAACATCAAGTTGGGTTAAGGTGTAGCCGGACTAACCCAGGTGGCTACGTTTTGCTCCTAACGCGCGACATGTGTCTGATTGCCGTGTTATATTTGTGGGAACGCTTTCATTCCGATAAAGTATACACCGCTATAGTCGCTTCGCATCCGTCGATCAAGGGGTCAAACGCTTCCATTATATTCGTAAAGTCAGTCAAAAACTTTTGCGGTTATCGTCAACGGTTTCCGAGCCCGTAAGTTGAAGGTATTCAGGAAACCTCATGATTATTGTAATTTCGCGAGAGTAAAGAACCACTCTCGTTAAGGCGAAAACCGTTGTGCACAAATTTTATGACAGAAACGTCGAGCTTCGGAAATAATTAAACTGTTAAAAAAAAAAAAAATGTCGCAATTAACGTCGTTACAAGCAAATTGATTTTCATAAGACAAAATAGTATACGTTTGCTCAATTTAATGATTCGATGTGTTACCATTTATTCCATTCGCAATGCAGCAAACGACGTTGAATTACAGACTAAAGAAGAAAATAAGCAGAGTTTACTCTAAAACAGCAGGATATCAAACGTCACAATATGTACTTGGCTGATGTCGTATTATTATATAACAAAATAATAATGATACAGAAATGTGAGCGCATTTCTTCGTATTGTCGTATGTTGGACCACCGTGAGAATAGCGATGAGTTATCAGCATAATTCCCATGGATGCTTCAACACCTGGCAGAGAGTATACCTGAAGCTTGAAAAGTTTTGTCCGCGTGAAGGTAGCTCGATGCATTGTGGGCCGCGGTAGGGTATTCCTTTAGTCGGGCAATAGTTTTGCCATAATAACGTCCGGTGTAAGGCACTGACACATATGGTAACTCCCTTTGCTCATTGTGACAGATGCCTTCACCAATAATACTCTATTAAAAGTGTATTATTTTTCATTGGATGATTAAATTCATCAGCGATTCAAATTCAATAAATAATTACGTCCAAATCAGGGAATTCCGTGAGTGGATGATCCGATTTCGTCATGCGTTGCAAAAATCATTGCAGAAATGAGGACGTCGATTTAATAAATTGAAAGATAAAAATGAAAAATGCTAATTGTTTTTGAATTCGCACGTACGTTGCGTTCCTCACGTTTCATTCGATCAATTCGCTACAGACCTTGGAATCTTGTTATGACTCTCTGTCATGAAAAAATGGACTGGGAATTCCGAGGTCGAGAGAGCAAAGCAACGTCCAATGAACTTCAGCAAAGCACCACAAATCGTTAAATAATGATATGATACTCGGAATCATGGGTTATGAGAAAACCACAGAAATCCTAATCGATTTTAACCAATTCTTATTTTAACGTCACTCTGCATAAACATCTGACCCATGATATGACCCACTTCAAGTTCGGCATTCAAACACGAAAGGTGATTAATATTTTGCTTTAAGGAGGTTGGATCACTACAATGTAATGTTGCCATGCTAAACCATGTTGAAAACAAAAAAATTCGAAAAGATAAAAATTTAATCAAATTTGGTAAATATATTCTTTAATAATGTATATGACAAAACAATTTTTTTTAGATTTTTCCACCACGTAGTACTCGAGTAATTGAACACTAAAGTTCACGTGTATCAGCATAGGGTTTATATATATATACAGATCTCGTGCATAGCAAGTTCGATTTAACTCTCAATTATTTTATAAACATGTGGTAAAAAGTTCGGAAAAAATTGTGTTTCTACACTTAATGCCAAAACATGTTACCTTCCGGTCAATAGCGGTTTTCGGTACTAAATTCGACAGAACTATCGTTAAAAAGTATCAGGAACTTCAGAACTATATCGGATGCCATAAGAACTCCGCTTGGCGATCTATCACTTGCTCGGTCGGTAAAAATCCCCCTACACGTTTTAGTTGGAGAGACTGAATATTTCAAGAAAAATATTAGTTACAGGTTTTTCCCATTTTACCAGAGAAAAAGATATCACTTTTATTTTTCTCGAAATATGAAGGATTTTTGAGAACGACGTGTATCTACGTTTTGGTTATCTCTCTGACACTCACGCAACTGCTGCGGTGCAATGAGATCGTTCAGCGGTCGACGATTTTTTCAAAACAATAAATTTTATAATTTAGCCCCTGATTCAGCCCCCTCGAGTTTCTTTTAGCCAATTTTAGCGTTTGTAGTAATCGTCAAGTTTTTGCAACTGGAGTAATTCAGTCGAAATCACTCCAAAAAGAGTTTTACTCCACTTGATGATTTCTAATTAATTTTCTGTTCCACTAGAAACGGAAATTCTTTCACTACAATCCTCTACGAGCATCTGTTAGTTAATTTTAGCGACTGTAGTAACGGTCAAGTCTTTACAACCGAAGTAATTCAGTCGAAATCACTCCAAAACGAGTTTTACTCAACTAAGAAAAAGGTTCTAGATGATGATCAACATCTCACGCTATGAAATACTTTTGATTATCTATCAAGTCCTAAATTATAAAATAAATTTTTTCGAAAAAATCGTTGACCACTGGAAGATCTCATTGCGCCACCGTAAACCACTGAACGACCCTCAAGAGATTTGTAATTAAAAAATTAATATTGTCAGCTTGAGGGGGCTAACTTAGGGGCGGTCCACTTTTCATACGTCGGCAACTGCTCCTGAAAGTCGTGTCGGTAAGAAAATTCCCGAGCCTTGTTACCGGAGCTTATGAGCTGCAGATACTCGACCGGTAATCGTACATTTCTCACATCGACATTGTTATAATTAACGCAACAAGCTGAATTAGCAGCGACGTGACTGTGAAACTAAAGTGTGCAATGATTATGTTAATTCAATTTTTCTTCAAATACGTGTTACTAATCGTACATTGGTAATGCCTGGTGAAATTCTGACCGCGCGTCAGCAAGACAAAATTCGTTCGATAACGGATTCGCGCACATTTCAATTTTATCGACAGCCGGCACGTAAATGCTTTCGTAATTAAAAAGTGCCTGATTAATCTAACCAATTTTTTAGAATGCACAAACATGTAAAACGAACCCGATAACGTTTTCCATTCTCAAGCCTCATATATAAGTACTTGTAAAGCGCGAGTATTCTTGCTAGAGAAAACTCCCCGGAGTCGTTGACAAAATCGCCAGAAGAATCAGGGGCGCTTCAATCAATCCAAGGGCTCTTAAGATTTCCTGTACTGTCCTTGCTCCGTACGATATGTAGTTTATTTCACGTGTGAATTATTTTCGCTATTTCTATTTAAGAAAAAAAAAAACAATTGCAGGAACTCCCGTTCCGTTATATTTTTCTTATTTTCTGAAAATTGTTATGAATAAAAATGTATGACCCTTGGAAATATATTGAGAATTTGAAACAATTGGCAATGAGTGATTCTTATAAATAGAGAGCGTCTTGGATTTATTCAAATAGTAACGTAGGAAGACTGGCCCTTTCTCGAAAACGATGACGACTGATTCGGAGTGTCGGAACATATCATCTTTTTACTTTCGGCTAATGTCACGCTCGTTATAATGAGTTATTCCGTAAAAAAACTGAAAACTCTAACAATTTCATAAAATAATTCCTCACGGAGAGCTTATCCTTGTCGTAAGATAAAAGGGACAGGATATTCGGATATATATAGATGTCAAGTAAATGAGAAACACGGCTGTTTTTCTTTGTGACGTTGTTCGATGGCGAGTCCTTGTGTCCTTGTGTATGTGTTCCACGGGCGCACCCATATTACCGGAAGTCGATTTTACAACAATCGGAATCGGAAGTGATTCGAACAGCGGGACGATGCTCGAGAACCGTGCACATGCATTGTCACGAATCGAATGCGTATTACCGACGGCGAGTGAAAAACTTTTGTCCCTCAAGGTTTTGTCAGCCAGTAATTACGAAAGGACAGTAGTTTTTCCTATCCAACTATTCTGCTTCTCTCCTACCGATGTGTGTGCACAAGAGTGTGGAAATTATGCTTCGACGTTGCTCCACAAAATACCAAATGATTCAGTGTACATTGCTGTTCCATTCGCGAGAGTTTATCAACTTTTCCTCATCCGCACTACCGCGACTTTTATTGTTGAAAAACTTGGTTTTTTAACGAGTTCCGACTTTCTGTCAACGCGTGATTCCACGGCATCGGAATACGGAAAGAAAAATCAAAAAAGTATTTTCGAGCTTTTCGTGTTATTCCAACGTCAACGACGAAATACATCGGACATTGGTGCCCAAGGCACTGGAAGAGAAATAAAACTTTCCTCAATTGTGGCCACCGGATTTGTTACAAGAGTTTGTTCGTTCCGAAATAATCTGTGCAAGAATTCGTACTCTCGTGCAAGAACGTACTATCGTTCTCTGGATGTGATTTTTTTTTTGTGACAGTGTTTACAATGGACCGGAATGCTTTGAATCGATAAAACTTTGTCGTTGCAGGCAGGTGCGTTTTTCTTATTTCATAAAGAGATTGAAGGCACCCAAAATAGTTTTATCAAAACCGATGAACACGGAGGGTCGTAATGGGAGGGGGAAAATATATGCACAACGGAAGATACCGCATGTGATGAAATCCTAAGTTTGTATACGTCGAATGACATACATGATGTCGATGCTCTGAATAAATTTGAAAAAGTACATTTTAATTTGAAATATCACATCCAGTCGGAAATTGAATCTCGTTCTCTAAATTAAAAAAAAAAACGCCAGCCACGATGTTCTCGTTACTTTCGCACAGACGTCCTTGTGACAGAAAATACGTATTCGTGGAATTTCCAGGAGAAATCCACCGCTGGAGATTCCATAGACATACCGAGTCCCCTCTCGCACTGTAAAAGCCTTGACTTTCATCGAATCATGGCTACGGTCAAAGCTAAACATTACAAGAATGTTTAATCAGTAAAAATATTACTAACCCTTTATTCCACTTGCACTGAGAGAATAATAAGTAAGGAAAATAAAAACGAAGGCTGTGTTCCGAAGAATCTAAAAAATCCAGTAATCCCATGCAGGCTGGATTAATCCTCTGTTCTCTGTTAAAGAGTTTAGTAGTACCAGCGAGGAAAAAAATGAGAATAAGGGAAACCAGTGAGCTGAGAGGAAGAGAAAATTGAACGTAAAAAAAATAAGGTGTCATTAGTATGGGGCGATTAAATGGCAGGATTACCGGTCTCTCAATGTGACCCTGTGGGACTACTGCAGGCCGGAAAAATGGAGGCAAATTGGATACCAGAAGTCGAGAGAAGGAGAGATAGAAAAATACCGAGAGGTAAAGAGAGGAGGGAATTGAGAGAGCGAGATTTAAATACGTAAGAGCACAAAGCTCGATGCGAAGGTATCGGAGGTCCTCATTTTCTTTTTATCCGTTCCTGTTGAAATAAAATTGCGCAAAAAATTTGTACATTACTATTCGTCTACTAATTAAGTAATTAATTGGATAATTGTCGTTTTTGAAAAATGGCATGGATTGAACTGCTAAATTATATATCGTTACACTGAATCTCTTATGAGAGGAAATTGATCATCGAAGTGCAATGTTCATTTTCTTGGTTTTTTTTAAGTGAGTTGGCGTGTTGGATGAAAAAAGATGTTCTGTTTTTTGCTTGTACGAAAAAGGTAAAAAAAACTGAAATAATAGTCCAGTATCGATTGAGGATGATTCTGTGTGTTGGAAAAATACCACGCGTTCTGATATTAATGCGTGAGATAACAGATTTATTTGGTCAGGCAGTGCCGATAGACTATTCTCTCTTTCTATTCAATCAATTAATCAGAATAGATTTGATTGCTGCGTCTGTGGCTCTGGGCCAACGAATTTGGCAGAGTCCTCTATTTCTCTCACTTCCTCACTCTTTTGAATCTGCAACACAATTCATTCATACGTACAACTAAAATTTATACACGCCAGGCGTCCGTTTTCGTCCGTTTTCGTCCGTTTTAGTTTGTGCGCACAATTCGGTTTCCTTCTGATATTGCTGTTCTGGTGATTGAACATATTTGTTCCACGTCTACATTTCATATGGATGAAATCCGAGACCGTGGAATTTCATTTTTCGTATGCTCAGCTAATGGATTTAGCCGTTGAGTTTTAATGAAAAGTCGAGCAGATTGAATCGGACTGAACTCTCACGAAGCGTGAACGCAATCAAGAACGTTTTGCGTGTTTACGATTGCGAGAAAATCTTTTTTGTGAACGTCGACCCCAGCATCCTCGTCAACAAAGCGTCGAGTATAGAAGGCGGAAGCAAATGTGAGAGATCGAGTGAGAGCGAGAGAGATTGATTGTTCGAAGCAAAGGGTGAAAAAGGGGTCGAAAGCACAAGCATGAAATGCAAGGCAACGGTTTATTCAACGAGGAGTACCAATTATGCAGTTTTATTTAATATTCGGAGCGTGCTCTGGTCCCTACCCGGCGTCTGAAATAAATATAAAATTCTCTTCGTGAATAAATGACTGAACTTTTTTAAAGCAGCATTGAAGGAACGAGCAAAAAATACGATGCTATATAGAATCTCGGTCATGTTTTTAACTTTTCTCCAACACAATAATAATAGATAAATTCTTCGTAATCAATTTGTCTCATTTCATCCGAGATCTGGACTAATTAATGCAGTGGCGTACAGTAATCCAGAAAAGAGTATCTGGATGATTAAAATCCCCATCAAAATTATTACGTAAAATGAATAAATTTAGTGCCGGCAGCTCGCGTTCACGCTCAAATCTCTTATGAAAACAATTAATAAGCGTTAGCTATTGATTATTGAAATGTTTTCGTAATGAATTACCATTTTGTCGCTGGTTTTCGTTGATAAATACACTTTTCAGTACAAACGAATGATATTCTTTGATTTTTGTATGCTTCCCGTTTTATTTGTGGTTTAAGCCGTCATCTGGGAATACAAGAAAATGGGTTGTGCACCAAGTGGCAGCTCGGGCAAAAACGATGGCGCCCGGCTAATGGCAACCAAGCTTACATTCACGAAAGAGCAACTGGACAACCTCAACGGATTCTTCCGCCACATGATCGAGAATGAATCGAACCAAGACAATGGTATTTCAATAAAATCTTCTCTAATATGTGTTCTCCCGCTTAATCAATATACTTGATCGGTTTTTGCATTAATAATAAAAAAAAAAAATAAAAAAAAAATTTCCCATACCGGGAATCGAACCCGAGCCTCCTGGGTGAAAGCCAGGTATCCTAGCCACTAGACCATATGGGATTGGTGGGAAGTGAGTATCAGTTATTGAATTTAAACAACATTTAGACAAGCAGGCTCTATAAAAATAATTTCTTTTCTTGATAAAAATCGCAATAAATAGCAAATTACTTTTTATTTTCATAAAAAATGAAAAGAAGTGAAGCAATATGAAATATAAGGGTCTTCAATAAGGAGTCGAGAGAAGCATCGATAAATTTATTATGTCACATTGCCCAAAATCCGAAAAAAAACTGATCATTCGTTTATCCAATTTTTAGAAACTCTAGAATCATTTTTCTAGGAATGTTGAGGAATTTTTACTATTTTTGTTCTGCTTGAACAGCAAAAATTGAAGAATCATTTGAATTCGTAAATTGAATGTAAAATCGTTCAATAGTGCTTCTCATTGATGAACCATGATATGCATAAACGAAAGTAATTTATGAATAATCTATCTTGGTTTTTCATAAACGCAAATCAATGAAATCACGTCAAGAAATGTCCCATTATTTTGCCCTTTACAACAGATACAAGTTTCATCGAAGCGAGTGTCGAGAGATTGGTCCAGCGTCTCGTGTCTGGAGTGGGGAATTTAGATAAACGATTTTCCACGATGTTTGTCGTGTCTCTGAACGAACAACGACGAGTAAAGGTACGATACTAGAGAAAACCATTTATTCGTGCTAACATGAAAAAATAATGGAATAACAATGATCTCGAATGCATAAGGTATGATCGTGCATAACGATACAGTATTATTGCTTGATTTATATGTACATTTTTAACTGAAATATTTCCGGAGGTTGCATGTGGAATTTATTTACGTGAAAGTTCCTAAACAAATATTACTTTATCTTTCAAGTTGTTAAATTCGCTTTAATCGTAACGTATACCGAAAAGAGATGGAAAATTCGATAGCACACCTAATGTTGATCCTAGGCTCCTGTTTCGGGTCAAATTGACCCAAAGTGAATTTAATCCCTGGCACGAAAATTGAGCTGCATTTATCCTTTCAAACTTTAGATACAGTTAAACTGATCGCTTGTCGACATGGAGCCTTCTGCCATCTGCTCGGTCGGGAGCTGCACAGTTGTTGCATAAAAAAAGCCTCGGAAACTTTCTATTCTACTGAAAGTTATGAAAATTATTTGAACAAGCAAAATTGTTTGTAATACTAAGGAAAAAAATGTATGTAATAGTTTGGCTTATCTCTCGCAATTTTTTTTGTTTGTTATTTAACGAAAAACTATCTTGAAGTTTATAAGTTTTCCGGTTTACTCTTAAATCTATGAGAAGCCCGGTCTCACCTGCGTCACCATACGTACAATGGAATTCATCGTTTATCGTTACTGAAACTTGCCAACGTATTTCCGATTGAAACGATGTATAATATTTCGATTACAGCAACTGAAGTTTGAGTATCTTTTACGCATCGATGCTCTTTCAACTCCGGGAATTTATTCCGAGTGCGAGAGTGCTGCGAACGTTGAGGAAGACTCGAGTTTACCAGGATTTGCGCGGCTTCGCATTCGCAGCTCCGATGCCGAGGTGTGGGCAGAGTTCCTCGGTCCCGGTGGGAGATTGCGACGGGATCTCGTGAGAGCTAAACTTGTGAATCTATTGGCAGCTGTTACCAAGCAAGGTGAGAAAACTCGTGCTTCACAGTGTCAGGCCCCGGTACGACCGAGTCTTATTCTCCATTTCAAAAAGTACGAGATGTTTTCGTATACGAACGATTTTCTTGTACCGAGGAGATTTTCGTTGCACTAAGTATCTTACGGCGCAAGCAAATGTCGTCCCATTGATGTTCCGATTGTCTGACAAAGGAATTAAGGTATTCGCGACTACGATTTCGTGTTTGCTTCTTGCTGGAAATAATGAAGAAAGAATTGTTTCGTTCTAGACTTGGTTAAAGTTGATGTACTCTTTGAATCGAATTTACAGAAATCGCTAAGGAGTTTGAAGACGGTATTTGTCAAGCACCTGGACAAATCGTGGACGCTGAAGTTTTAGACAAAATACTAAAGCAGCCCGACCATTGCAGGATATTTTTTGCTTCTGGTAAGAACGTTACAGACAAAAAATAAAAAGCAGAACGTACTTTAATTAGATTTTCCCTCATTTCTTCTCTGTCCTGTCCCTCGACTGACTCTTCCTTCATCCACGACAATCGTTGCATTATGCAGACAGATATTCGGACCCCTTTTTCCGCGTAAACGAAAGACCGCGCTAAAGTCAAGCCCAGGTAACTCAATATAGTTCACCAGAAGAGCGTTCTATAAATCAGAAGCGTAGAGAACGGCTTGAAGTTGCTTAATTATAACTGACGGAGATTTAAAATAACGAGCGCGGCGAAAATAAGCGGGCAGGGTACACGTAGTGCGGCTGTAGGCGAAAAAAGGCAGAGAAACAAAAACACTCGCTGCGACACCTCTGTGTATGACGACATCAAGGGACTACCAAAGTAAACCAACAAATTTTCAGCTACCTTTTCTCACTCTGCTCTCAAAAAATAACCTTCCCTGGAAAAATTTTGAATAATGAAATTTCAAAAAATCTGACAAAGCTTGTCTTCGTACCAATGTACTTTTATTGTGCGTGAAGTATGCATTCGAAATCGACTGTCATCATTCCTTCATCACCCTATATTTTCCCTTAGAGGAAAACACAAAAATTCCACGTACTAAAGATTCCTTTCACCGCTTTTCAATCATTTTTTGAGTGTTCTGCCTTCATTCATTTTCTTCCAATAACACCGACGCCCGGATACGAGCTTTAAAAACTCGGGCCTCCAAGCGGATAATCCATTAAATCCTGCCAGAGCTGTAAAATTCGTTTCAATATAGTGGATGATGTAAAATATAGAAAAAATAACGCTTCAATGATCCATAAATTCTTGCAATAACCCTCGAAAGGTAAAACTCGTAGAGACTAACAAAATAGCCTCCCCGATCGATCGATGGTTCTGATACTATTGCAGAACTTAATAAAACAAATGAGCCATGTGAAAATTTGTATTTTTTTGGATTCTCTTGTGACAACTTGAAGATGCGCCCGTGGAAATAACGGAAGCGAGGGATCATCGTGTCGCACTGGTCGAGGACGCGAGTGGCATACTCTTGAGGATAGGGATGGACGATGTTTCAAACAGTACGAGTCGTGATGTTGAAGTGAGGCTTTTAATTGGTGCAGGAGTGGCTGCGTGGTCAACACTGGCTGATTATCCACGTAGAGTACCTCTTCATCATTGTGACGCGCTTATCCACTACACGGCTGCGCAAAGTGTAAGTTGAAATAAGTTACATCTTCGTCTGTTTTATACACGCGATTATATAAATAATAGAAGTACTTTGTAGATTACGGTTACAAGCAACATGAAGCGATGTACGTAATAATGAAAATGCTTCGATTAATGACGTAATTCGCATGTTTCAGACCATGGGAATAGGGATGAATTGACAAAGTAGCAAAATTTTGTTGGTGCCTCAGAAAGTAATTTCGCTGCAAATTATGATTGACACGCGATCTAGTTTTTCGTTCTTTTCAACGACTACTTTTTAGACGACAAGATTGGTAAAGTAAACGAGCAACAGTCGTTCGGGTTGGTTCGTCAGTTGGCGGTGTTCAAAGAGCGCGGATAAAGGAGGAAAAACATTTTTTCTAGCTATTTACAAAAGTACAGGGTAAAGAATGAAGAGGTGGAGGTAGTGAGCGATGGAATAAGGGAACGGGTGAAAAAGCCGGGAAGTTCAATGAGAGGGTAGAATCGAGGGAATGAAGGAGAGAAATCGAGAGGAAGGAAGAGGGAAAACAGCACGGAGTATACAAGACTGGTGAATTCCCAAGCGATAGTGGCAAGAAAAAAAGCAAGCAGCCAAAAAAAAAAGGAGAAAAAGCTTCGCAGATCTCACGAAATTGTTCCTTTGACAGCGTCAAAGCAAAATCGTCCCAGCCAACTAATCGATATTAGCTAGAGCAGCACAGAAAAGTAGTAGTTTTATCGTGTGGCAGAGACCACCACAAATCGCACACTCAACTCTCTGCGGGCACTTGGCTTTTTTTCCCATTCCTTGTGTTTCTTCTTTTTCGTTCGTCTCTTTAACCCAGCGAGATTTTTTCTCCCCTGACGTTTTTTCCACATTTGGAATTTGCCGAATTTGTCGATTTACTCGGGATCGTGGACTACCGAACACCACATTTACCACCAGAACATTTCTCTCTCAGAAGGTTTGATTTTTTCTTCCAACCCCAACAGGGCATGTATGCCGTCACAGTCGGACCTTATCCCGGTGCTCGTTGTGACGATCGTGCCACTCTCTGGAGACTTCGGGTTCCTGCTGCCGAGACCATCATGACTCGGCATTATTCCGAAGAGAGTGTACCCGCTCTCTCGAGATCCGTTCTCATGGAGATTATCGAACAGCTACGCGGACGACGAACACTCAACGTACCCATGAAACAGAAGGTAAAATCGCTGTCACTTAACCCTTCAGGGACGAATAACTTGCTCAGCGAATCAGCAAAATTTCCTCAATTAAGACTTTTACACGATCACACGCTTGTCCAGTCTATGCAATACATTGACACGAAGTATTCTCGGGTATAGAATACTCCCTATGACGTTTGAGTTCAATTTAGAGCACCTAACCTGTTGGAAATTTATCATTTTCCATTTTTGCATAAAAGTTGAAAAAGTTAGAAACTAGAAATTTGTAAATTAATTATTTTCGCACTAATAGAGAACACATTTTTATGATGGACAGATTTTTCAACGTTCGAAAGTTTTCATCATCACAATGTCAAATATTTTCTTTATCGCGGAATCAATTCCTTTGAAAGTACCGCGAGATAAAATCGACGAAACTTCCAATAAGTTTTCCGACTTCTGGTCTCTCGTCCTCTGTCTCTTCCTATTTTCGTTCTCTACTATCCTCCTAATACGAATCCAAAACGAGCTTTTCGATTAAATCTTGTGACGGTCTGTCCTCGTCGTCCGAAAGAGAGCTAATTTCTTCCAGCTATTCCGAATCCACATTCCCAGCAAGATTCTCAAACTGTTTACAAAGTTTTTTAAAAAGAGCGAGCGCTCTTTCACGCCGTGCTTCTCACACGAAAACTTTCACGTTCTTGACTCTCTGTTCTTAGATGAAAACTCTTCGTTTGCTTGTTATCTCCTGTTTGGGCCTTGGATATCCAGCTTAATTAGCGATCGCGATATCACACGACAAAACGTACTACAAGTTTTTTTTTATTCTTTCTAAA
Source organism: Hyposoter dolosus (assembly GCA_963921915.1). Taxonomy (NCBI): domain Eukaryota; kingdom Metazoa; phylum Arthropoda; class Insecta; order Hymenoptera; family Ichneumonidae; genus Hyposoter; species Hyposoter dolosus. Next base: position 4,256,750 of record OY998134.1, read on the forward strand.
AAAAAAAAAATCCCATGGCTTCGAGCACATATTTGCTTCAGTGACACCCAATAAACAAATATCCGACAAACGTTTTAATTATGAAATTTGTAATCGACAAACGATGGCGCTTCCATTGACATTCGCAAAATTGAAGAATCTTGTGTTAAAAAAAAAAGTCAAACTTCCCAATAGACAAATATCGGACAAACGTGTGAATTATGAAATTTGGAACCGACAAATAAATGCGCTTCGATTGACCGTCGCAAAATCGAAGGATCTTGTATTTAAAAAAAGGCCAACTTTACACGGATTTTTTTTGTTTTGTTTTTTTTTTTTTCATTTTTCTAATGAACGATAATCCGACAATTTCAACGTTTAATTGGACCAGCAAATATGTCGATAACAGGATGATCAATCGGGTTAAATTTTAAGCGACACATGCTTGAAATCTTTCACGATATTAGTTTGGAATATGAAAACCTTCCGTGCGAAATAAATTTGGAAAGAACCGCTTTAATAGAAATTGTCCTTCATCTATTTGAAGTTTTATTTTGTTATTTTTGCAGGATTGTTTGAGAGTCGTGTCACGTCATATCGTTGAAACGATACATTGGTGGTCGTTGGAACGAGCCGGTCCAGATCCACTGAGAAGCTGGTCGCCTGATACTTTATCGCGACACGTTTTACTGGCACTTGACGAGTTGGTCACGGCACTCAAATGTCAGAATCTTCGATGCTACTTTTATCCTCGTTGCAACGTAATGCTGCAGTGTGCCAGAGGTAATTTTTGCTCTATGTAACATCGAAAACAAGAATTTGAGGGTAAAAGAAAAACCAACCGTTTGCACGTCAATGAGAAAATGATTGGAAAAAATTCGGAAAAGGTCGACGAAGACTTCCGTAAAGTTTGCATACTCTCATTATTCGAAGGGGAGATTGAAATGATTTTACATCGTTTCGTTACGAGTCCCATTCCGAAACTTTGTGCAACTCAACGTTTCTCTATTTTCTTCAATTTATCTTGAGAATCTCCATGTTTTGCCTAATTGAAATAAAAGTTACTCAGTTTAATCGACGTACGAGATGTACACATTTGTTATTCTCGCGGATATGTACGTTGCGTGTTTTGTCAACGAGGGATGGAAAGTGATAGAGAGGTAAAGGACGAAAGCTAATGAGTCACGAGAAACTTTGTTCGTGTAAGTTTCCAGTGAATAAGACCGACAGGCGAAGTGTCTGCATAGAGTTTTGGTAACAACTACAGACTGCGTCGAGGAAGAATACTTGGTGAATATACTGTCTTTGGTTTTAGTTGAATATTTTAATGAATTTGACGATGATGCGTCGGGATTATTGATAAAAAATGGATAAGTGTTTTTAATCTTACGTACACGATGCAAACATTTTATTGTTCCGGGACTATTTGAATTTGCTGGCAAAAAGGATGCTCGGTCTAAATTTGCCATGAATTTGGATAAAATACTGTATGCCAGTAGAGTAATTAGAATCCTCCCGGGGACTTTCGTGAATGCATTCGTAGAAGGTATTTGTATATTAAACGTTTACGTCCGGGAGAAAATGTTTAGTATATCTTGCGAGTGATAAATAGAATGTTGCTCCAGAGAGACATTTGGAGAATAGCAAGGAGGTTTGAGACCAAAGGAATGAGAAGAGACGAAACGCCGGTATTCCTCTAATCCACCGATTCTCTTTCTCTCCATTTTCTCATGGAGGTTAACACACGAAATGACAAATCTCAGAGCGTTCCGAACCAATTAAATACAGCTTCGTTGAATTGCATAAATACTCGTAATTGTGTGTACTAACTGTCGTAATTATTCACACGAAATGGAAAAATTCATTTGATCCAAATGGATCATGGATCAAAGTATTATATGTTTACTCTTAATGTAAATATTCGCATGTAGGACACGATTTTTTCCATGTCTCATGATTGCACCGAGCATCAATTTCGTGCAGTCAGGCTTCCTCATAAAATTTCATTTTCTCGTATATGGCCTCTATTTCCCAATGTTGGCGTAGCTATAGCTCCAAATGAATCGTCGACGCGGAAGTATCGCTTAATTTCCACATCGCTGGTCACTCGTCGATCCTACTCGTTTGGAAACACGTTACCATCATTTTTATCTCTTCTTTTATTCATATATAAAGTATACGTATGTTGAGGCAAAACTTGGTGGTTGGCTTTAGCCTTCCAGTGCCTCAATTTCACGCAAGTGAGATTCCCTGCTGATCGCGCTTTGTTTTGCGTTAATATTTTGCCACCTTTTTCATGATCCAATAACGAAATCCTATTTTTTTTTCCAAGTATATATGGAGTTCCTTCGATCAAGTTATTATTCGCCGCCAACGCTATTACTTTTGTGCCGCTTTTCCAAATTGTTTTGCCAACAGCAGTACACGTACCACACTTGCAATTTGATCAACTACCTTCCTATCGGTCGATACACATCCATGCACGAGGATGAAACAAATTATCGTTCAAACCGTTGATCGAATACTCAACGATCCTACCTTTCCCTAATACTAAATTGTCTCTCGTTCCAAACGTCGATCGATCGTCGTTTATACAACAACGAGCAACAATCGAACGATTTGTTTTTTTTTTTTTACGCTAATGAACAAACGTATAACTGGGTTATGGTGACCAAGAATTTCAGCCCTTCCCTGCGTGTTCATTTATCAACCGATAAATTCACCCAAGACCTCTCGCGGCCGCGTTGAAAACTCAAAAATTATCCTAAAGAAAATGTGATGAATTGCCGATTTCAGGAGGTTTCTTACATCACGAAGATTCATACATTTCTGATGCTCGACTTCTGGTGTCTTATCTCACTGCTCTTCACCGTTTTTCTACTACCTTAATCCCGGTTGAGCTGAGGCCGAGTGACATTCTCGAGAATGAACTTATCGCTCGATGGCGACGCGTCGTGGCATCACTGCCGAGGGGAACCATGAGCGGCCATCATGGTTACAGCACGAGACAGTTGGACTACATTAGCTTAATTGTGAAGGAAGTCTTACGACTTAAAGACAATACACTCCAGGTCAGTACGACAAGAAATGGTAATGAAATTATTCTTCGAGTTTCTCAATCTCTCCATCGACGAGCTTCAATAATGGAATTCTTTTTTGGATGAAAAAATAGAAGACTAAAAAAAACCGTCGTTTCATTTTCGGAGTCATTACTTGATTTAGAAACCTGGGCATTTCTTTTTAAACTCTATACTTTGTCATTTCTCGTCTGCTTTTTCATGATGAACGAAAATACGAGGGTAAAGCTGAGCCGGAAGTTTCTCAAGAAAAACACTGAGTCGCATTGTAAATTACGACGTACGGGGTCGGCTGGATCTTGATCTCGCTGCGAGAAATCTTCTTTTTATTTTACAGAATTTACGATCCTCACTTTCATTCCCATTCGCGAACATTGGACCATTCGAAGTTACAGCTTCGTGGTAAAGTTTTGCGAGTAATAGGGTTTTCTTAATCGATCGAAAAAAGCCTCTAATCTATGGATACAAATGGTCAGGTGGAAAAGTATTTATGTTCACACGCGGCTTCTTGACCCTCTATGCTTTTACAGATATATGCTCATGGGACGAGAGAGTAAAATGCAAAAAAATGAGCTCCTCGTAAAGCGCAGAGTGATTTACTCCGTACTGATGCTTTTAAATTTATTTGGTTGCAGAGTCGATTCGACGAATGTTCATTCTTGAGTTTTCCAATATCATCACAAACTTGCGAGCCAACGGAAAATCTATTGTATTTGTTGAGCCTTGTTTTGAAACAAGCTAGAGACCAAATTTACGCGATGACTGATCGCCGTAAGAGGAAACGTCAACGTCTGGCGTCCCTCAAAGATCGTGGCAAATCAGGCAATCACGAGGGTTCCGTTTATTTCGAGAGATCGTTGGATATTCTCCTTGACGTGGTTCGGCATGACAGAGAAACAGCTTATTTGGATCTCGAGAGTGACATTATTATGACAAAGACACTATTAAAGTGGCTCTACTTTGGTAATTTATTGTGCGTTATTAAGATTCTTGGCTATCTTGAGATTGTGTAATTAAATGACCCTCGTTCTGGCTCGATAGCGATGGAGAATGACAAAAAGATTTTGGGACCAATATTACGTCCGTATCTGGGAAATCTATTCAACGTATCGCACGAGAATGCCTGGCACATCGAGTCCTGCCGCAAAAGAAAAGATATTTACAACTCAGAGATGCGCTCGTTAGCACTTTTTTGCAAGCTTGTTACAGCCCAAGAAATATCTCCAGCCGATGGGATCGTGGACTCGTTATCCAAAGGCTGGAATTGGGCTGAACATGTGACTCGCATGATCGAACGTTCGAACAATGGCCTCAAGCTCATTTTTATCACGCGCCAAAAAATTCTCAAGTACAATTTGACCTTCGCCAACAACAAAGGTCTCAGTGCATTCTCGACGTGGAGTAAGGCGAGAAACATCGGGAATGCAACGAGGCGAGCTATTATTGCTAGAACCAACATTATTACGGCAACCGATGGATTACCCAGCTGGAATGAAGGATCAGTGAGTGGTGGCAAACTCAGTGAAGGTAAGAAAAAGATAGAGCGAGAAAGACGGGAGGAGGCAAGAGAACAGACTGGTTTCTCAACTCCACTGTCTTCATTGAAGCATCTGGAGTATCGCCGCCATGCCACCAACAGATCTGTGGAGAACGATGTACTTTGTATCGTACAACATGTTATATACGTACATATGAACGATTTCATTATCCGCCGTAGTCTAATGATCATCCACAACAATTTGCGGGAATTTCATATTATCCCCATTAATTCCTAGTGCTTGTTTTCGTCGTAACTTGCTTGCAAACCCCAAGAAGACAGCGTTATACAGATCTGATAGTAAAGTCTGTACTATGAGAAAACCAACTAATGCTCAATCTAATGATGTGGAAGTTTCAAACTATTTTCAGATATTTCGCTTATGACTATACTAAAATAACCATCATATTCTAATGAATGTAATTCTCCACAATACCCAAATCATGAGTGATACACTTACGCTACGTTTCATGGATTAAGATAGCAGTATCGCTACAATCACGTCCGAAAGTTAACCCCTCCATTAATTTCTAAAAACTTTGAACCAATTTGCGGAATAGTGTTCTAACGTTGATGGTGTATCTTACAGAAATATTGAACTTTTCTATTTTCGGTAAAAGTTTTTGAAATTAAGTTTCGAGTTTGCAAAATGACCAGATTTCTAATACATAGAGCTTAGTCTTCATATCGCTGTATCTCCAAACCTGAAGGCTCTAAATTCTTGATTTTTTTGGGCAAACTTGGTCACATGTTCTTCCGAGATTGAAGAAAATCTGCAGAAAGTTTCGGAGTTATTCTTCGAAACGAGAATTCTTCTTGTGATAAATTCCACAACAGAAGCTTCGGCGACCTTAAAGGACTCGAGTGATAAAAGTCACAGATCGTCCGAATATTACATTAGGAACATGACGTTGATATGAGATTAAGTTAAACTCTTTGATACAACTTTATACGAGATCGCTAGGTTTTTGCGTCACTTGGAAGATCTTGCTCAGTCTGTTTCAAAGGACTCTCCAAGGTCTCTACAAACCCGAATCAATCTGGTAATTAGGAAATCCTCTAGTTACGAGAAAATCGGTAAATTGGCAGGGCAAGTTGAGTCACAGGAAGTGGGCGTACATGCCAGGCGAGAGGATAGTGTATACGAGAAAACAACTTTCGGTAGCAGGGTGCAAACGATAAACTTGGAAGTCAGTGGATTAATTAGAATCGGGTCAGGAACCCTGACACCCTACAGTCTCAGCGGGCTTGAAATCCTCGACTACGACTACCAACTATATAATCGCATCACTTCCTTTTCCTCGTTTTTTCTCTTTCTTTCTTCCTTTCTCCGGCTCTATTTCGTCACTTTTCTCAGACTTGATTTTTATCCTTGACGCCTGGTGCTAACGTTATTCTCCGTTACCCTGCCCAAAAACTTCTTGTCCTCGTCTTGATTACGACTTGACAAGGCACGTTCTTTTAACGCTCGTAAACTTACTTGGACTGTGACCCCACTACAGGATTTGTACGTTAGACCCTCGGCTCCGTGACAAACGACTTTTTCCTCTTAGCAATGCTGATGGAATATCTTTATACATCCGATGGCGATGGATACAACTGTTGCTTTTCCATCCAAATAAACGCGAAATCATTGCCTTCAAATTAGAATTCGTTTGAAGCATACGCTCACGTTTTTTTGCTGTTGGAGTGTTTCTTTGCTGGCAAACAAACAATCTCAGAAAAACTCATGATGTGACAAATGGAGGAGTAGTAAATTTATAAGTGTAGCTGTACAGACTTTTGAAGTAGTTCGATCTTTCAAGAACGTGAAGAATGCTAAAGTAATTTGTGTTGGGAGTGTCTCCTGGCGCACGATCTACGTTGAGCTGACGAAGCGCAGTTAATCAAAGTTCGCTCTGTGATTAGGCATTGCAGGTCATGTGGAGTTAAGGGACTCGAGCCCCTTGACGTACGTCGTCTCCATGAACCGCCGTCGTGGACGACAACGAGGTCCGGGTGGCCTAATACCAGCTCTGGTCGCGCTCAACAAGTTTAGGGTAAGTTACATGGTATTTCAATATCTCAACATTACATATACATGGTATTTCGATCTATTCATCGTCGATCATCAATTCCAAAGCGAAAGATTTAATCGTCGCGACGATAGATAGAGTACGACGTAGTGGGTTAAACCGCAAGATTAAGAGGAGATATGATGAACGATCCTTGTGAAGATCCAAACTTTCATCAGGATTGATCGTGGGAAATTAGTTATTGAGCTATCTTGCCGGTAAAAGCCCTTGCGAAATCTTAATACGTCGAAGGCTGATGAATCCATCATTCGTAACAGCTTTAGGGATAAGATGGTCAGCTATTTCCATGCCTGAAGGGTTAATGTATTCGTATTGGTGGAATTCAGTTTGTATAAGTTGTAACCGCAAATGTGAATTCCGTTCTTGTGGCGAATATCTGCTCTGGATGTTGTCCCGTTTTCTTGTGATCACTGCTCTTCATAGATACGTCTATAATCACAATCCTAGTTGATTCTGAATCGTGAATGTTCCTTGCCAAAGAAAATAGCAGTGGTGTAATTTTGGTAGTTGACTTTCTGGATTATCGAGTTCAGAGCAGTCGAATTGCCATTTGGTGAGCAGATGGAAAGGATATAGGACTTTTCATCGAAGCTCAGAGTAGATCCATACTGATGTGGTGATAAGGATTCCAACGAGCCACGAGGGTTGCCCCTGTAATTCGAGACCCGACACAATTTCTTCGCGTCCCAAACCACTTGGTAGTAAGAACAAATCCACTCTCGTACCGGCTGAAATGCTGATCCTGTAACTTATTGTAACATAAACGAAAGTGAGGTAGCACAAGCGCGAAACACTCCCTCGTTTGTTGCCCGGAAAAGGGTCAAATCACGTAAATTTAGCAGAAAAAGGATAAGAGTTCAACCTTTTCCTGAATCGCAAGCGTTCCTGGAGAGTCGTAAAAGCCACAATACAAAAATACTCTCAAGAATTACCTGGGAAACGTAGGGATCCAATTTGAGATGTGACGCACGATAATGTCGTGATTATTTTATTTGACTTTCAAGCCTAGAACTTTCTGCTTTCCTCTAATCCAATGAATCGTACTCGAAAATTCCAAGGTTGGTGTTGAATTAGCTTCAGCAGGAGCATTTAATCTTCAGTGGACACTTAGCTCTGTGCTTGTCGCTAGAAACGTAACCAAGTTTCGGTCGTTCGAAGTCAGGAAATTTCTTGAGACTAGCGCACCGACTACGCCAATAGAAGTTAAGAAGCAATGAGCCAGAAGCTCGATATTTCAAATGACAGAGTACATCGCTAGTTTATACTTTAAGATAAAATATTCGCACAATGAGTTTCAATCATATCCAGACGTTCAGCTGCCCTTGGCACAGAACTACCCAAGAATGATCGAACAGGATCTTCGACTGCCTCATTCGCTTGTATTGCACCCGGGGGAACATGGATTGCTTCGGACAGTTTGACAGCCATGGATACATGTATATGGTAAGGATGCTGATAGGAAACCGCGACTGGTCTTGATATAATACGCTCCAAGTTCTGTGAGGTATCGAGACATCCTTGTAAAGACTTTGGCAAGGAAGTTAAGGTAAACATCTTGGTGACCGGACTGGAACTAAATCCTGGGACATCCTATTCCTTTGGTCGTGCAGGATAATCGATACAGGTATAAATTGATACGACGACTGACTTGTAGTCAAAAAGTCGGACATTCACCTCGGTGCCTTTTCGGTAATGGTCTTGGACTCCTTGAGGTGTGAGGGTTCAATCGACCTCCGTCTAATCAGCTCAGTTTCCACCTTATAAAGAAGAGTTCGTTGACTCTGGACGATGGATCATTGAGGAGGAAGTATTGAGAGACGGACGGTAAGGTCCGAAGTATTCAACGAATAATAATCATAGTGTTCCAAAAGTTGGGTCGCCATTATTCACCGCTCTGTACCAAGATGAATGAAAAACTTAAGCTAATGTAACCATCAAGATGCTTTAGAACTTGAATACGCAATCGAAGAGAACAAAGCTCGTTCCACCAAGAAGATAACAAAAATATACCGAGATTGCTTCAAGAAAAAATCTTAGGATGCAATAAAGAGACTATTGGACCCGAAGGAAGCTCACATACGAAGAGACTTTTCGAAGGTAGCGAGAAACTGCTAGAATCAGAATTACACTCCGGCCAAAGGCTGAGCACATAGTTTGGTCTCCACGTGCCCGGCATCTCCCCATCTGCAAATATATACACGTATACCTCGAACCTTAGCTTTTCTTACATCAGAAGAAAAAGAACGAAATTGGCTTCTTACGTTCCTATGATAACGTGAATTTATCGATAAAAGAAAACTGCCGCGCACGCGAAGTGGAGTATATGACGAGGAACAAAAAAATACAAATAAAAATATGTATCGCAGCTATTACAGTTTTTTGATAGCCTCGGGAGAGCAGAATATCCCTGATAAAGAGAAATAAAAAATGCATGCTTGTCATATCAGAGAGACCCAGCCATTTCGTCAGAGCAGTGTATTTCTTCGTATACCAGAAACAAAGTAATACTGATTTTTCTTTTATCATTTTTTTTTCCTTTTGGAACCATTTGCATCATGAAGGATTTGCATCATGGAGCATCGATAATGAATGGAACGCAAAGTCTTTTTGATGTTAGTCCGAACTATTGTAATCGAAAGTATCACTTATTCCTTAACATGGAGTATATCTTGTCAAATCATCTTTCATTACTGCCACGATGTATTACAATTAATTCTGAAAACACCTGATAATCGATTTCATGAAACAAACAGGACCTCATTTAATTTTTTCCCTTTTTTAATTATCAATTCTACGATACGATAGCTTTTTGGATATTGGAGACTTTGAGGAATATGGATGTTCCCATTTTTTTACACCTGTTTAACGCTTACCACGAGGATCATTAAGGGTGAAACGTCATTGTGTGAGATTTGTGAGCTATATAATTCAATGGGGAGTCTAGCGATAGCACCGAGGCTTTTAGATCCGCGGAGAGTAAAGCAGTCTTGTTGAATGTGACAAGCCTTAGGGAATAATCGCGCTTTACAGGGAAGGAAAAATCCTGACGGTTTTCTCTCACTTTATTTTAGTCCGAGCTCTACCACCGAGTATCAAACCTCCCTGGGGAAGTTTCTCCTCTGGCACCATACCATTTGAGCCAATTTCCGGCTACGAGTCCATGAGCACCTGCGATAGCTTTGCTTTCAACCGGATACGTGACCTTATGGCTTTTCACTTCTGTCATGGAGAATCGAACGATCGCTGAGAGGCTTGGTAAAAAAGGGAGCGGGACGCTATCGATCACAGCCATTCTATTTTCTCTCATAATAAATCTTGGATTATTAAGTCTTTTTGTTCGTTTTAATAGTATTCCACTGGTAGTTTCTCAACGAGAAAAATCCTGTAGTTTTTTCCACCAATCCGCATAATTTTAGCATTTTTCCCATAGTCTCTGAATCGTTATCAGAATTTCCAATCTCGATCAATCTGACCGCTGAACCGCATTGCATATGAGCGGGTTACGGAATTTTCGTGGTAAATTCATCAAAATTGACGCAACAATATTGAAGTAATGCTGATAAAGGATCCGCAATTTCCATGATTATGCCTCGGGACACTGTATTATACATGTAATAATAGCCCATAGGGCGTTTCGACAAATGCCAGAGTTTGTTTTGTCGACCTCTCCACTCTGATGAATGGAATAAATGAAAGTAATAAATTATTTAGAAGCTTTTTAAAATTTGTCGTGGAATATGAAAAATTCGAACGTAGTCGAATAATTGGAATAAAAAACTGTTAGATCGTTAAAAAAAATACCCAGGCACCGACAACCCTCATAATTGTTCAGTGAACTAAATAATCAACGGAAACTCTAAATGATTAATTAAATTTCTCAACGATTCGTTATTTCTGGCTATTGTCGATTCTCGTTTCTTCTGCTATCGTGCAAAACTAATTTGTCACATCTCTCGAAAACAAACGTTTATAAAAACAAAACTATGCATTTTAAAAATTGAGCTCGACAGAAAATTGGGGCTGTGTCATTAAAGGGGATCCTCATTTATCACTGCACTCGTGGACCTTTGTACAATTAACATGAATTAATACTCGGCCTTTTGGTTTGTGGATGCTCTGTTGTGAGCCAATAGCATGTGCGCATTCACTGCTTATCCGCAAATGAACATCACCACGCATTCCAAATCTCTTATGTATGACCACGTAGTATTTTTATACGTACGTACGATACGCACAAAAAAAAATGCACAATATGAATACATTTATAAAATTTTATAAAACTGTATATATAATATACTGACGTATATAATATTGCCAAGAGTACATAAGCTACTGTGAAACCCGAGAAGCCCATTAAGGAAGAGAAAAAGTTTCGCCCGTGGATAACGATATTTTATTATGGCACTCATTATTTTCCACGAACGTCCACTACTTCTGGTAGTAAAGGTTTACATATATATTTAAGTGACTATGGACACGTCGCTATATCATACGTAATAGCTATCCGTGTTTTATGAACTTGGTAAATTAGTCTTTTCGTTCGTTATCTTTGACACGTTGGTGCTCCGTATCTACAAAGATGACGATAACTGGCTGCTGTTGGTCCTTGGAATAGCGAGGAAATAATGAATGCATCCATGTTTTTCTTGTGTCTCCGTTCAGTCGAAACAAACCTCTTTGAAAAATACTGATCGTTGACAAACGATACATACCCTCGTTTGTATTGTACAATGGTTGTCAGCTGTAATGATGAATCAAGTTCGATCGATGGATAAAACTCTCGCAGAACGCGAAGAAAACGAGAAATTTATACATTGGTACTCTGTCTCAGTCTAGGGAAGATGCAAATGTCGAGGGAACTCTTTCTACTGTCACAACTAAATGTTTTTCGAAGCAGACATATAATAATGTTCATTTTTTTCTATTAAGGTTCTCCAAGAGGCTGCTGCAGTTTTGCCCCAGGATGAGAGGGTTGCTATGCTGGATATAGTTCAAAGAGTATCGCGCGAGGCATCCCGACGTCTGCGACGTACCAGCTGTCCTGATCTCACTGCTTCTGGATCTCCGAGGCAAACGTACACACCGAGGTATTTATATTCGTGTATGCAAGTGTTTGTTTATTCATTCATTTGATTTTTTGTTTTTGTTCCATTTGTATCGTGGGAGTAAATATCTGAAGAAACGTTCGCAAACTCATTTTTGTCTGATCGTTGCCTGCTGATTTATGCTGAATGATTCAGAAACGTTATAATTATTTTGACCCTGTTCGAAGAGGAAACAAGGAAAATCGTTTATTTTTATTTTTTTGACTTTACGTAAACTTTTCCCTGAGAGAGATTGATAAATCTGTTATAATTAGGAACTCGTTTATTCTTCGACACTCGTCGAAACATAGCAACTATTATTTCGACAAGGAATTTTGTTGATCGAAATATATCATGAAATGGAGTAAACAATGCGTCGACAAATAATCCCTGCTAACAATCTATACCAAGCTCACGAACCAAAAAGGCCCTGACATATTCTGTTCGTTGATAAGGAACTGGCAATTTTTTTTGCTACCATATCGCACTCTCCCATTACTCACACTTTTCCAGGCTCTTTCGAAACTCTCATATTGTCGTTATTCTCTATAATGAAATCATTTCCTCCCCTATGAAATTCGCATTACGCTCGCAGTTTTGCTCGTTGAAGCCGAACAGTTTCTCTTTAATTCACTTTGGTCCAGCTCTGTCTCTCTCTCTCTTTCTCCATATTTTTCTGGCATGCCTCTTTCTGTTTCTTGGCTGTCTGCTGGGAAACGCGCAACGAGGCGTTAATTAATCAACTAACCTTACAGTCAAAGTGACCGTGTCGAGTGACATCGAAATAACGAGCGTTACGAGACAGCAGGATGCCAGGAGGGACAACGCGGGTGGGTTGACTGTGACGCGGCGTTCTTGTAGTTTAATATCTGACGAAACATGAAAACTCAACGAGCGATAATTGATGAGCTTCCCGAACCTCGGAAGGAGGCTTGTCAAGGGAAGGGTAAATGTATGAGAAGCAGCCCGAGCTTAGGTGTGATACACGATTTCCCTGGCGGGCCTCCACCTTCTCCTTTGCACACTGTTTGCGCAATCATGTTGAGTACTTGCATCGCGAGATACTTTGGCTTCCTGATAGATAACAACCGGGAAACCCGGTCTGGCTCATGTTTCCCCGAACGCATTTTCTTATTATCGCTTTCTCGCGTTCGCGTCTCTCGCGGCGCCTGCCTGCAATCTTTCTCCTCGGACGAGAAACGCAGTGGCTTTTTATTCCAATTACGCCATTTCGCGTTCCTTCTTTCGCACAACCCCTGTTCCTAGCGTTTTATTTTGTTCTGCTCTCGAGATATAATTTTTTTCCAATTTTGTCAATCACATTTCCGTTCCGGGATTATACAGAAAAATGATGTCGTTACTTTATTGCGTCAACGTAAATTTCATGCTGTTTCAAAAGATTCCGAAATTCCATTTTAACCATTAAATTCAACAGGGATTTAATAATAACAAAATACTAGTGAAACATTTGAAAAGTCGCTTTTCCGCAAAGACATCGTTAACTTGGGACATTATATTCGGTTCTGTTTGAAGTAAAGATACACATCATCACGAGAGAGAACCATTCCAGGAACAATCTGCTTCACATAGAGTCAGAAAGGAGTTATCGATGCAGTTCTATGCTCGCATGCATCGCTATATGTGTGCCTGGATGTTGCGTGCTTCTGAAAGACAAAATAGCGTCTCCACGTTGAGTATTCAAAGTGATATATTTAATCACTCCTTTCTCTCATGCATTAGAATTTCCCGTGATAATGACAATAATAACAGAACTGAACGTGAAATTGACAAAGGCATTCTCCATAAGGAGCTTGTCTGCCCGCCTCCACTGATTAAACTTTGTTTCTCTGATAATGTCAACGCGGAATTGATATTCTATAAATTTCGCGGGAAACCTTAGCCTCGCGAGTCTAAAAACAAGGTACTATCGATGTAGCAATTCATACGGTGTGATCAAGTCGATGCTTCAGTCGAGATTGCGTTCGTGAGGGTTTCTCCAACGAAATTTAAGGGGCTTTCCTAGTCGCTCGTGAACCACAGTACAGGCAGTAATCTCGTGTGCGTCCCACCAGGTTTCTAACCACCGAAGAAACTCGGGCAGCACGTGTGTCATGTGGGGATGAGATGAAGAATCGATAACTCCGACCTTATAGCGCTTTCTACTTTTTTTTTTAACGATACCCTTTCGTGACAACGACTCTTGGAATCGAATGCAGCAGAACGATTCATGTGCGGAGCTGAACGGGGCTCAGAAACATTCTCCAGCAGCATCGTCAATATGTGAATTGAGGAAATTTGGGTGTATTCAAAATATTCATTGTTCGAGAGGATTTAGGAAATATTTCTTACAGAATATTTCATAAGCGTTCGGAACATTTTTTGTAATATTTTTTTACTTGAACAACCATTTTATTTTGATAAGGATATTTCGATAAATGTCATTCACATACACACTCATTTCGACTCAGTCGTGCCCTCATAATCTTGGGTCTTGTAGAATTTATTTTCGAGTTCAGAATTCCGAACGATCTTGATACGCCTGGGGAGGGGGGGCGTCACAGAGTGTAGAGAGCAAGATTTCGTACTTGCGAAGGGAGTGAAAAATCGATATAACGCGTGTCCTAGGAATCTTCGAATTATGGATAACTGCTTATTGGTAAATATAGAGAATGATCGAAAAAGTCAAACAAGATTTATTGCGATATATTTTTTGTTTTAATTTTGCTAGGGGACCTTATTACACCGTGAATTTCTTTGCCAATTATAGTGAAGATTTCAAACGTAGAAGATTCCGAGTAAAATTCAAATTGGTCGGTAACGCTTTCAATTAGGATCTACCGAGCCTGATCCTTCGTGGATTTACTTAGATTTGCGATAGCTACCCTCTCGCGGTTCCTTCAAGGGGAAGGGCAGAGAATTAGAGCAAACGCCACACGAAGAGAGTTGGTCGTATAACCAGCTTTGGAACGAGAAACAAATTGAAACCAGTCAGGCTACAAGGATCTACGATATTAAACCTCTCTCATTTCGGCTCGGCATAGATTTAGTTTGCTTCTCATTATGCCCACATTTTAATTTTCACTTTATCTTTTCAATCGATTGGAATTTTTTTTTATTTTATTTTTTTAAACCAATTGCACATTTAGTATACAGCGAATGTTGAAAAGGATGAATGCAATTTGCAGATCGGAAAACCAGATTTTTGATCCAACTCCCGAACGATTGTCGCCGAGCACTCGTCAGCGTAGAATTATTGCTGAACGTCAAGAACAATTGCATCGAGAAATGCTCGAGATAAATGACACCCTTTCGAGAGGACTGAGATCGAGAACTCGGTTACCAACCTGGGACTCGTCCTCTATCGCATCCTGGACATCGTCTATCGGTTCGACCGGTAGAAACAGATTTAGGAAACACCGTACACCTATATGGGAAACCATGAGAGGTGCGAGATCATTTCCATGCTTGATCCAAGTTTTTCTTATAATATTTTCATTGGTTAATAAACAATGGGATCAAATTTTCTTTGCACTTTGAATCTCGTTACGAAACTCTCTGCCAAGATGACTCAGCCAACTTGTGGAGATTTTCAAATTTATAAATCGTCTCTTGTTATTAAGTCACTCAATGTACCGTGTGGGTAATATAGGAAGGAAAAAAAATGAGCATTGGAAATAATTTTGTCAGGTACTTCGCCGATGTGGGATCGTATAAGCGTCGATGAAAACTTGGCGAAGAGTCGTTCCGAGGAAATGATGAGTCGCGAGGAATCGCCCAAGTGGAATTCGGAAAATTGCCGGCGAAGAAACGCCCTTGATCCTATCGACGACGTGAGACTACCTTCGTGGGACTTTCTCGAAACTGCGTTGAATCGTAAACTTGCCCGTTACGAGAATCAACATGAGAATCGTCAATCTCAAGATTCTCCAAGTTTTACCAAGCAAAATTCAACCATCGATTATCCCGCAATGACTAAAGCGAGAAAAGAGTTTTGTGGGGACAATATGCACCATCAAAATCCAACGAAAATCACAAGATCAAAAACATCGAACGAATGAAGCAAACTATTTTTTCCATAAAATATAATTCAAAAACTTTTGGCTAATATTGCTTTTGTATAATTGGGCCTCGTAACTTTAAGGTTAATAATTTTCATTAATTATTTTGGCATAATTTGTAGTATAATTAGGAAAATAAAATAAAATAAATAAGGAACAATGGGACCTGCTTCGTTGACAAATTTTCAACTATTTCACTCTTTCATTACAATCGATTTCCTCAGGCCATTTTTTTTCATAAAAACTCCCATCTATAGAATATTCGTGATTCATAATTTCTCACCTCCTGTATCTCGTGGCGAACTATACGAACCCTCGTCAATCCTCTACACACCCTCCCACGTACTTGGTCATTTATTCTTATTGCGCCACGATCCCGCCGAAGTGAATCCTCGTTGGATTAAATAGAGAGACGAGCATTCATGGTCTTGGATCACGATTTAAGAGTGATAAATTTGAAGGGACCTGTGGAGATTTAACGCGTGCTCGTCTATTTCAACGACGAGGTTCCTCGTTTTTTTATACTTCGTGTCAATTAGTAAATTATTGAGCTCAAGAGTAAAGGAACGAGCAAAAGCTCAACGACAACAAAACACAATTAATATCATTCGAAACGGTGCCAACAATAATAATTTCTGAAACAATGTCATGTCGCAATTTTATATTCATACGCGAATGTAAACGAACAAAAACATCGAGAATATTTGAAATTTTTTCCAGTCTGCCAAATTCTCACTGCGACCTATCTTGCTTAATTTTTCTTAACTGAAAGTTAATGAATTTTGTGCTATTCAGTTATTTAAAAGGACTAGGCTCCATCACGCGCGCAGAAGCGCGCCAACGGTTTTCTGCTAGCGCTGCAGGGCTCGTTTAGATAGTGCGCTCGTTGAGATATGCGACAGCGTTTTGAAGCCAACCTATTTTGGAACAGTTCGACAAAAAATAAGAACTGTTCAAGTGCGCAAAAAAAGAATTCGAACCTCCACTTTTTCTTAGTGAAAACCATGGTTCAAATTTTTTAAAGTTGGCACCGCCACAACATTTTTTTGCTCTATTAAAATTTTTCGTACGTAATTAATTAATTTTTCAAATGTCTCATGCATAAGAAAAAAAGTTTTGTTCTGATAGGAACATATAACCGAAACTGTCAAACCGAACAGCGGAACTCCAAATTCGAGATTTCCAAGCAACCAATCACAGCACGAATAAAGAGGCTTCAAAAATTCGATATTTCGATATATTCGATACATTCGAGCCCATGAACTTTTTATTAGAGGATGACTAACCGGAAACGAATATAATCAGGCAACGAATAAAAAATTATTACGATCCCTCACGACGTGATATTTACCGCATGAGATGGTGGCAGTCTCTTATCAACAGTACCGACGCTATCAATGATCTATGTACACACAACGAATCTGCTATTGCTTTAGCGATGCTAATGTCCATGCCAAAATTTACACGTTGAAAGAGCACCGAGTACCCGGAAGACCTCTACTTCCTCGAATTATCAAATGAATTTTGATAGAAACAAAAGATAGCGAGTCAATCTGTTCGGGGCGATTTGCCAACGAGGATAAATGGATTCCATTTCGACTTTTCCAGTGACTACATATCATTTGGAACATAAGAGACGACAGACGTATCGTCGACCCACCCTCTATCGAATCGGAAATATTTTTTCACGATTATAAAACTCAAGAATTTTGTAGTATAGTTTGTTCGATAACAATTGCCTAAAAAAATTTATCATCGTATGCCGAGCAGATACGTATACATAAGGGGATTCGTTTTTAAAAGGATCGCGTTAATTAGACATTTTTTTCCAAGGTCCACGGGAACGTACGTTCTTTATCTATTTCGGAGCAAACATTTTCTTAGATCGAATATTGATTTTGTGATAAAGCGTTGCGCAGGAGTAGCATAAGTCAACTATGGCCCAGCTCGATTTATTTTCAACACTGCGGTTGAACGTTCTAATGCTCTCTGTGCTTCAAAAGTAAGGCAAATTCGTTATCAACATAAGTCAACAAGTGAACATTTTTGAAATGTAATAAAAACAGCGAAATGTAAATAAGTTTCGACTATATATAAGCCTAGTTGAACCGATTTGCGACGAAACTCTGAAGCGCCATCGACTCAGCGACAATGTCCAAATTCATCATCATTTTTTGCGTCGCGGTTTTCGTTTCGGTGAGTAAAAGTGAACAATTCAAAAATATTAAAAAACATTAATTGATTGTAAATTTTTGGATCTTATTATTCTTCATTAACCACCCCTGAAAAGTCATCGATTATATATTTTTTCAGAAGTTGTTTTTTTTTCTCTTTATTCATTCACCTATTGAGGGCACTCCGTTCATATTTATTTTACGTGAACTAATGAAATTTAATTATGTGGAAGAACACATCTAATGATCCAACGGAAAGCACGGTATGGAAGTTGGGGTTTCGTCCAACCGTGATTAAAGAACTTGATGCATTGATAACCGATCTTTCATGTTTTTCTCGGTAACCAAACGTCGATAGTTTATTTTTATGGATTTGATAATTATTCCTGTGTACTGTACCAGCTATAGAAAATTTACTCTGTTTTGCAAAAATTTTTCTTGTTAATAAACTCATTTTTTAATGTCTACAGGCGACTCACGCTGCATCCATAGAAAAGTCTAAGACGTTAGAGGAAATTAAAGAGGAATGCATCTTTGGGATAACAGAAACGTTCAAAAAGTTCGAAGATGAGTTGTACAATATGGCGTCGAATAGTCAAACGGAAGCCGGCCGTGCGGTAAGACGTCGAAACGATTGATAACAAGAGTACCTTAAACTCGATTTAATAAAATCAACGAATTCAATTAAATCATGTCTTTTGTTAATTCCGATTCAAACAGTTATACAATTACGGAGTAATTCTCGTTGAAAATCTCATCAAGCAAGTACAGAAGGCAAAGTCCATTCAACAGACGAAGGAACCCGTGCCCATTTTCGTTGAAATTCCGGTGAAGTGTAGCAAAGAGGTGAGTGTCGTTTATCCAATCTCTACTACAAAAATGTGATTGACGCAGCTTTTCACGCGTAAACTGTACTGAGCCGATGCGTGTAACACAATCACGAAACGCAAACAATTATTTTATCTCGATTAGCGATGTTCATGTACTCAAAAGATTGAAATGATTTTTTTAATCTGTAAATAGGTCTCCGATGCATTGGTCAATTTCGTATGGGGATCGATGAAAATTGGCGGACTAGTACCATGATCAGATGATGAAAATATTTCTCATTGAATGTTCGAAATTGTGAAAAAATTGATTACAGACAACAAGCGATAACTCAAGGGAATCTGATTTTTGAGAATAAAACGTTTACGACAACGATAAATAATAGTTCACGCTTTTATAAACGAAAAAAAAATAAAATGGGCAACAGAATTTTTACCAATCGGTGATGGACATAGATCGGCTCTAAACCGAAACGTTGGAAACACTCCGGATCAAAGTCCGACAAACATCAGTCCTGCACACAGATCCGCACGGGATGTGGAATAAAATCCTAAAAACCGCTGACACTAACATATTTTTTTTGTAGTTTATTTTCATATTTCGTAAAATATAATAAAAATAAAAATTGCATAGCAGAATATATAGAATTTTCATGAATCCCAACTCGATCTAACAATTCTCCCGCGTCAATCCTTATCGAGAAATGAATCGTCATCTCTGAGCTAAATTCAAATATATCTGCCACTTTATTTCCACTGTTGACACGTTTCCAAAGGATCATGACATTGACGAGTCACCGTTGCTCCAAATAAGTACACCGGCCATTGTCTTCTAATTGTGTTTTGGGTAAAACTATTCGTTCACTTTTAATTCGATAAAACTTGGCACACATCCGAAGTAGTAAGCTATGAAAAAGACTTTTCATAACATTTTCGAAATATTCCGATTATTTTAGAAGGTCAAAATGCAAAGACGATGTTGAGCTCCTAAATCTTGCGTTGCGACACCGTAAAAAAACAGACAATTTGATATGACGATTTCCAACCAAAGCATGAAACGAATTAGTAAAGTACAGTGGCACACTTTTAATATTTTTTATGCTCAAATATTGGGGGATCCACTTTTCTGCGAAGTGTAAAAATCATTCGTCAACAAGATTGTAAAATGAAAAACGAGAATTTCGATTGGACGCAGGAAGGTTTTTGGTAAATTTGTTTTGAGATTTCTCGATACAGAATAATCATCCGACAGGTGCAAACTGGTAAATGTTTCATTTTAGAGCCACTGAGAAAAAGGGAATTTTGATACGCTAAATTTAAAAAAATATCATCGTCACGTTGATTTCTTATTTGGGTTCTGATTTTTCAACGATTTTTCGATGTATCTTCTCATGATTGTGTGTATGCTTACGGATACAGACTCGACCAAACTGTAATAAGAGTCGTGCTAATTAAATGGGACTGGAAGCTCTCGTAATGTCTTCGTTTTGCTACACGCTCCGATACTAAATTGTACTTTATACTGTAAACGCTGTGAGCCAAGAGAAATAACGACATAGAAGCTAGGCAAGAAAGAGAGAAAGAGAGAAATAGTGGCTATAATATTATTGTAATAAGGAAATTGTACGTGGTGGTGGGTTAGGTTGGGTGAAGCTTTTAATGAAACCGTTCGCCTCACGTACAGCCGTTGTGCCTGCCTGCGGATGTGCCCGACACGATACGGACTCTTTCTACTGTACCACAGTGGAAAGTGGCATCCACACGGACGATCGATTTATCCGCACCGTCGAACTGCTCTCCGGGCTGCCGATGGCTACGCGAAAAATTGACGGCTCAAAAAATAAACGACATGAAAAAAAACAAACAAACGAAAAGTGCAAAGAAAGTATACCCTCGTTTTGATAGTGTCATTCCGAGTCGTGTATAGCCGACCGATAAGATTTGCTCGTGCACCGAAAAAACGATATTGATCATCGAGGTTGAGATATTTCCGTGCATGAATTATTCATTTTCCCCATTATAGAAGCCATTTCAATGCAAATACACAACTATGTTTTTTTTTTTTTATTCAACATATTGATTGTATCTCGTTAAAAAATTTTATTCCAAGTTTTTTTCACTCGTTAAAATAACAAGGGCATCCCGAATGCAGACGATTTAATTATTCCTTTTTATCGAACGTTACGGAATTCTCATTGAATCCGATTGGAGAGACTAATGAAGATGCAACGAGGTTCATTATTTTCGGGATTTTATTATAGTTTCAAAAAATTTCGACTACATCGCAGCGAACAGTTGAGTAGGATTTCAGGATGCAGAAATCTCGTTGTTTTTTGCATGATCGGTTGAACAAATTTTTTGTTCTTTTCGTTGGTGAATACAAATGACCGAGAAGTGAACAACCGGTAATTGGTAGCTGGCTCGTAGCCAGTCAATGCGGATTTACGGGGATGAACAAGCACTTCAACGATTCGTTATTAGATTTTGCTTTTAGGTACAGTAAGCCGCTTATCGAAGTTTCCTCGGATTTCGATCTCTCGACTCATCCTCATCTAACGCCAAAAATGCACGTTGCTTTTATACATTCACTTCGCTCGATACCACGACTGCGCTCAATATCCATATTTTTACAATAAAAATCAAACTTTTTTTCCGGAATGCTAATAACTACGTTAAAGTTGGGATTGTTCGTATAAATTCGTGAGAGATATACCCGTCGAGGGATCGTCAATGGTCCGGAGGTTATGTATAGCTTATGCAACGAATCAATAAGTTACCAAGATCGGAGGAAAAAACGTCGAGCTGAACTCGAGAGACAGAAATTTCACAAACTGGGGACAGAGCAAAGTTTCCAGCGGATTTTAATTCCTAATTGGATCGAGATTCCAATGTATCCCCTATCGCAATTAAAAAATCAGTCCTTCACTCTCTTCTCCTGACGCGTCGACGAATCTTGTTGATTGAATTACTCGTAGGATACAAATTTGATGCGAACATCATTGATGATGAAGACTTCTCAAGAGAACGATGAGGCTTGCAAATCGTTCGATGCACTTTTCCAAGCGCTAGCGGTTGAAAAAAAAAAGCAATATCACGACAGGGAATAGTAAACGCAGGATAAACGTTGCGACGTTAAAAGTTATTGCAATATCCACTTTAGCCCGAATCCCTGGAAATTAAAGTAAAAATGTCGGTTCAACGTCGGAGCAGTTTTTCTTTAGACGCGGCCTCGTAATTCCGTCAGGAAATCAAAAACAGCGGAGCGCGTGAAGAAGGTCAGTAATTTGTGACTCCCGAGATTTCACTCCTTGTAAAACTTGGCGCAGTTATATCGCGTCGTGTGAAATTATCCTTAATTTCGCAAACACCGAGTTGGATTAAAAAACAAAAAAGCTATGTATATATATTTGTATTTATTATCGTTCCGGCTTGTAGAGTCACACTCTGTGTGTTGGAAACGCGTTCGCATGTTCATTCGTAAGGAAAAAAAAGGTTAGGGGGGTTCGTCGGGTTGGCCGGGTTTCTCTGTTCCGGCGGCGGGGGTTGAAAATGTACGCGCCCGCGCACTCCCGCAAACGTTGTAGGATCTCAGTTTCGCAGCCTCCCTTTCGTGGTCCGGTATCACCGTCACGACCAGAGGTGTGCCGTCCGTTGTGTTACTTCGCGCCGCGCTTTCGCGTATCTATCTCGATCCTTCCGCGTTATCTCATGCCCACGATTTTTCACAAACAACAAGTTTTCAATAAACCGGAATTCCGCATTTTTATTCTATCGTTATTTCCTCTTTATTTTCTCACCTTCCTGTTTTCAGTCTTTTCGACATCGTTTGTTGCGACACTATGAATCACGGTGAAACGTTCGGTAATCCAAGAAATTAACCTGCATTGATTATGCCACGAATCGAAGTTATTGGATTTTAATAACGACTGCAGTTGCGAAATAAATGATCAAGAAAAACATGTGATTCACTGGAAACAGAATTACATTAGAACTTCAAAGTGCGCAAATATCAAAGAAGAGAAGAAAAAAAACGAGGGAATTTGCAAAGTTCGAGTGTGAAATCTTCACGTGCTAGTAAGATTTGTCATTTTTCAGTATTCTCTTTATTGTAAGTTGTTCTCATCACTGAATGCAATTCCATTTTGTTCATGAGGTACGTTATATATTTGGAAGGCGATACACGCGTAGTTTATATTTCCAGAATATAGTTTCTCAGTTTTTTGAATGTGGAAAGAAAATTGGGAATGTCAAAACTTCTTCCCCCTCACTGAGTTTTTTGCTATTCCATTAGAAACAAAATTT
Organism: Hyposoter dolosus; assembly: GCA_963921915.1. Lineage (NCBI taxonomy): Eukaryota > Metazoa > Arthropoda > Insecta > Hymenoptera > Ichneumonidae > Hyposoter > Hyposoter dolosus. The sequence continues at coordinate 4,279,863 of OY998134.1, forward strand.
CATTACTTCCGAGCATATTGCCATGTTGTTCATGGATGAACGATGAGATCCTAAAAAATTCATTGGGTTTCATTGATGCAATAAAAGGGTATGAAACCGTGCCAGTTTTCTCGGAATTGCCCAATTACACAAATCCTGCACTTTTATTGCATAATCAATAGAGTTATTCGGTACGAAAAAAAAAGAAAGATGAAAATATAATTTTCCTCTCCGTATTATTAAGCCATTGGGAGCCCCTGGAGGCATTTAAAATTACTGCACCGGACGACTCAACTTTTATGTAATTTGAAAATTGGTTGTTTAAAACCATAATGAATACACTTCCCATAATGAAGCCAGCGAAATTCTTGTGTTATTTATTTACCCGCGAACGCTTGAAGTTTTAAGATGATTGGAATAAAAATGGGGTTCGCATTACTTATTCGGGTGCATCGGTGCACACAATACGATCCATACACTCGTGCATGGAAATTGTTGAAAAGAGGTGCGGATTCGACAGTGACAAGCGTGATGCACTCGAAGCAAAAATGTTTCCTATTGACTCAAGCTTCAATGCAATGTCTCGAATTTTTTTTCCCCCTGAATTCCGATCGATGACTCTGTTAATGTCGAGTACTTTTTCCTGGTATTCGTATTGAAAGGAAAAAAGGAAGGCAAAGCTTTTGGTATATATACGGATGATCTGTCTCGTTTCGAAGGATGCGCGATGTTCCAGCGGCGATGACCCACTTCCATTTATCAAACCACCCCCGATATAGGGCTCTCTCTTATTCGCCCTATACACCGAAGATTAATACACACTCGAGATGAATACATCTACAGACGAATCATTGCGAGTTTACGACCTTATATGCATGGATTTTTTTGTTTGTTTGCTTACTCCTTCAATTTTCGGGAATTAATATACTGCTCCATCAAGTTATCATCTGGTCGAATTCGGCAGTGGGTTGGAGCTCGTCATTTTCGTGAAAAAAAAATTGCCCCCGTGGCGCGAATCCTATCGAACGCGAAATAGTGACACTTTTGTGTTGTTGCACCGTTGCAAAATAAATGAGGTTTATGTAGCATTGAAAATAATTCGACGAAGGAGAATTAATCATTTATACTCAATACATACACTACAGTAAAGCGAAATAAAAATTTCTTTGTTTTTTTTTTTACGTCGCAGTGATACAAAAGTTCCTGTGGGTAAAAAAAGTGGTCGGTTCTCCGTAAGAGTCGCGCATGTTATACGGTATACAGCCTGAGGGTTTTCTCTCGCCGCGAAAAGAAGACGAATTTTCTCGTCCATTTGCCAGCTTTGGGGAGTCGGTGACAAAAACGAGATGAAAGGAGGGTCGACGTGAGATCTTAAAAGGGCACGGGGTTTCCGAGATACAAAAGCGGCAACAAAAACCAGGGAAATTATGCTCTGTGATTTCTTCAAATTTATCATTTCTCTATTAATATCACTAGTAACATATTACTCTGAGGAAAAAATCGTGTGTGAAAAATGAAGATGGGACGCAGAGGTTTCGACGATGAGACCATTTTTTTACCTCTGCAAATAAATGTTTTTTGTTCCTTTTTTCTTCTACTTATTCTTATGCTCGAAAGGTTCGTTTTTATATTATTATCCAGGAAAATAATTCATACGAATTTTATGGACAATCGTACGAACGAAATTCAGAGTACGATTGTGTCGTGGCCCTGGATATCGGAATTGGAGTTAATAACTTATTTACGCTATGCAAATACGTCACGGTGCATGGCGTAAAAACAGATGGTTCGAAAATACACATCGATATCCACCATTAATATTAAAAATAAACAAAAATGTACAAACATGTTAAAAAAATAATATTTCTGGAACTTTAAGCGGATCATTTATCCCCTTGCTGTTGAAATTGCTTTAGCAATGGAAGATCGCGTTGATTTTCTCATGAGGTCGATGTGTTCAATTGAAATGTAGAAAACGATCAATTGTCGATAATTCGAAGGATGTTCGTGTGGAGTAGCTTGAAAATAAACAAGGATTCTATCGAATTAAGCTATTTCCTCGGGAATTGGTTTTTGATAAACGAAACATAGCAGAGAATATTAAGGTTGGGCGACAATCAATTTTAGTTCACGTACATAAATCCCTATATCACTCTGTATATACAGTACCAAGTGCCGTTACGTCACAGAGAGAGTGTATGTGTATGTGAGAAAGGGAGAGAGAGAGAGAGAGAGAGAGAGGAAGCGCGAAAAAGCGAGATGGAGCATTTACGTTGACTTGGCTTTAGAATGAGCTATATATGTAGTGACCCCGAAGTTTCATCCCTTCGGACTCATCTGAGTGCATTCGCAATTAATAGTCGCTTGCCAGAGTACTCCGCAGGACAATCGAATTTATGTTGTAGTGTTCTGCACTTTTATACCTATATACAAGGCTGAAAGCCATAAACACGTCATATATATATACATACATATAAAACATCTAATATACGAGAATGCACAAAAGTGTATTAACGCAAATCTCATACAACACAATCTCTATTCCGCTTATTGGACAAATGTGTAGTAAGCCCTTAACTGCGTTAAATGAACCATCTGCAAGTGGGCGTGAACGAGAAATACAGTTCGTGCAGGAAATTCAGTTGAATGTGCTATTTTTTTCGGGTGTTTGTCTTTTCCACTAGCCAAACATGAAATTTGTCCGCAGAGCTGGAACAGCTGACTGCTCTTTGATACAAAAAAAATTAAATTGGCTGCTGGTGATGTTCAATGTCACGTTTTGACTCGACGACAAAATATCCTCGGGACAAAAACGCCGTTGCCTATTTTCGTCTATGAAGAAAGACGTTATGGTGGAGCCTGGGGTATATGATGGTTCATGGTGTGTGGGGAGATGTGATGGTTAATGGTGGAACGAAATACGATGATGTATGGTTTTGAATGATGGTATATGGTGGGATTTAATAATGCATGGTCTGATCTGATTATTCATACGTTAGTGTGTGGTGTGATGGTAATAAATATGGTGCGATATAAAAATGTATAGTTTGATATGATGTTTCTCGTAGCTACGACATTATGCTACGTTTGCTCAGCAGCCTACGAAATTGAGGATATTCTGACTTGTACATATTTCTTGGCCCTTCAAATTATTTTTTTCCGAAATTTGATTATTTTTCTGTTCTCTTAATATGACGAGGAATTCTTTACTTTTTCAATTTTCCGCATTGCGTATGGGAATAATTCTAGAACCAAAGAAGTCCAATTGTATTTCTTTATTATTATTATTTCGATAACTAAATGCTTGGAGCAGACAAGTGCTGTCCATTAAAAAAATCCCTCGAGCGATCCCAGTTGCATTTCGTTGTAATGAAAACAGCCTGGAGGAATTGGCTCGTGAGGACGAACCGTGTTACCAGTACAAGGTACGAAAAAAGAGTTTTAAAAAATGCATTGAAACTACAGAAAATAGGACAGCGAGTTATTCGATGCACGTAGCGCGGCAAGAATGAAATTTGTCACGATGGAAAGTAGGAGCGAATTAAAGAGGGTGAGGAGAACGTGTTGTGTGCGTCCCACGGTTGAGCGAAATAGACCGATGTGCGCGAAACAGAGCGAGAGAAAAGGGTATAGGAACAGAGGCAGAGAAAACAATTCTGTGGGTGAGTGGAATGGACACCGAAGGCTCGTACAATTTAAAATGTAAAACGTTGAATACGCTATTTTATTTTGTGTATATCGTGTAATATTCCCTTGCTCCCTCTCTTTTGTTCGCTTCGAAATTTCATAAATATACAAAAATTCTTCAGAATTATTTAATTTTACTCTGTGAAATTGATGTTTTTGCATTCATTGCTCGTTATAGTTGAATGCGAGTAGTCAATCCTGTGGGACAGAAAAATATATTTTCTATATTCGAAATACATATGCCGAGCGAATGAGCTGCAGCATTTCTGTATTTTCGCACGCATTGACTAACTGGCTCCCGTATATTGTCCTCGTGATCCTCGAGTTATTCTCACGAAAAAGCTCTTTTCTCAGTGTCTGACTGATTTTTACGAAATTCAGAAAAAAAAGCACGTGATGGATTGAGTTTCGGAGAGATTGGAACTTTAAACTCATTGAAAGTGCTTTAAGCGATTTTGTTATATTTTTAATTACTTATTTATCCATCTTTCAATTGAAAATCAAATTTTTAATGGCTGAACTAGAAACAGGCAAGCAATCAGGCCAAATCCCCGTGATAACGGGATGTCAACGACGTGCACTCGATTAATTCTCTATCCCACGTTGATAGTTTTACTTCAATCTCGAGAGCTCTTGATGATATTCTCTGAGAAGCAAACGAGAGGTCTTTCGAGCACCAGTCGATCCCAACGACGAACACGTATCACACCTCTTGACCGCTTATTTCGCTCAACTCCCTCTTCAACTTATATCGTCAGGGTTGAGTGGCTTAATTCTATACTTGTTCATAGCTGACCTCACAGAAAAAAATACTGCAAAATTTACAGTTTTCCCATCAATGACGTCCCTCGGATGTGTAAAAATTTGATATTCCATACATTTTAAAACACTAAATATACGAATCTTTATAGTGTCGAAGAGACAAAAGTATAATTAGCGGTGTTGACTATTAAAATTGAGAAAAAAAAACGTATTGAACTTTGTAGTTTGTTTTGATCAAAAGCTCGCTGTGCTTAATCTTTATATATTCTAAGAAATGGACATAAATAATTGTTATAATGAAAAATCTATTAAAATAAATCAATTAATTATTCCGTATTAATGAGCGTGGATCGGAGTATAAGAATGGAAAAAGTAGAATCAATCCATAGTCGCACCGTTCGAAAAATGTTACAAATATACTTGAAAACCTGGAGCTCTTAGTTTCCCAATTTTATTTTCTCCTCCGTAAAATCTATATTGGTAGTAGTACCCGGAAAAGCACGATTAGTCAATGATGCAGTTGCCAATAGATTATAGAGCAGATGGGAATAATTCATCCCCTCGACTGTACACGATAACATTTTCGCATTCACATCGAAACACATAAATTACTTGAATTGGTCAAGACGAAATCATTTCAATTTAAATATCCAATTAAAAATCCAACGGTTCGATTAAATTCGTTATTCGCGTTCATAAACTGAACTTTATTATTTTCATAACTGTAACATGTGCCAATGTTCGTGTATCATTTTCATCATATTAATTGGTAATTCGTTGTGGAAAACATATTGAAAAAAAAAAATGAGAAATCTCGCGTGGCATCAAACTTCCATGAAGAATGATTTCACGGTTGTTTTTCATGCGCTAACAGCCATTGAGGATCGATTGGAAATTTTAATAATCGTCTAGTATTATTGGAACATATTCGTGATATAAATTCGTAATGAATCGAAGGTGAATATAATTTATCCAGTCATTAGTTGATTCACGATTGATTTATATTCCCGCAATACTGACCCGAAGTTTTGTTAATACATGAATTTCTAAATGTTTCCATAATTCATGACAACAAAATCAATACATGCGACGCTCATAGAATCGTGCGAGCGTGCTCAACCGCGTGATCTTGTTTATGGTCCGGCCGCAAAGTCAGAGCAGTTCGTACATAAAGACGAATACTCGTGTGCGGTTTTTGCGGTGGCTTTACAATTTATTCATCCCTCGTGTCGCGTGAGTATGGGAAAATCTCAACGAAATTACAAGCGCTTATCCAGGTTGAAGGTGACGGAGCTTATCGTGAGTCTCTCGCGGCTGGCGATAACTAGCTCCCTCTTGCGTCCCTCCGTCGACATGACGTTAATGAACTGGCTTGCATAATTAACGTGAAATTTCGACGGAAAGCGTGCAGACTTGAAAAGGAAAGAAAGACGATGAAAAGTGCAGAGAAGTGAAATGTTCTGAGACTGTAAGAGAAAAAAGAAGATTCTCCGAGCACCAAAGAATTCTACCGCATCTTCGCGATTTTCAACTATTTTTTTTTCCTCCCATAAACTTTTGGTGAATTCACCAATGTTGGCACAAGAATATTCCGCGCTCCGACTAAGTTTTCCAACCCTCGATCATCAATTTTTTTCAGACTCTCCAACTTTACAATTATCGCATCAATATTTATTCGCTTTGATGCAGTAATTAACGTTGGCAAACGAACACCCTTATTCGCTGCATTACCCCGCGAATCATTCAATTTTTGTTTATGAACTATCTCGATAATTCTGCCTCTCCCGCGTTTATTTACTTTTACTCGAAAGTATGTTTCAGCATTGAATTTCCGGCGCGGTGTAAACATTCGAATAAAAATACATTGACATTTACATTTATTGAATACGCGGAAAATATTTTCTCGTTTCCAAGTTCTGTAACGATTCATTTTCAAGTGAATAGAGATTGACTGATGGTTTGTATGGAAAACAGTTTGAACAAGAATTTAAAAGAAATGCTCAGACTAAGACGCTTAAGGAAAAGCATCGAGCAAGTATTTGAAAGCTTTTGAAAACGGCGTTTCAATACCCAATGAGTCTGTTTCCATTAATAGTGGATCAAACTTTCATGAAATTTTCCAAACGCTTAACGTAGCGATTTTGATGGTTTTTTTTTTTACTGAAATAACGGGAGGCTGAGCGCTCGACGCGATTGAAGAATCCAATGAAATCGGTGAAAGGCGAGATCGAAGAGAAAATGAAGATTCGCACTAAGAAGAATAGCGGCAACTTGCTGAGAATTTTTCAAGAAGAAACGCAAAGAGAAATTCTATGGTGTACGAAGCGGAAATTCTTAACGCTCGGTTACCTTGGGCCACACTCATCCTCAACTCCCGTAGGATTTCTTGACTCCGCCTCTTGCACTCTTTTACCCCTGTGCGAAATGTGTGTGCGTATCCACATTCATATATACGTATAGACACGTATGTATAATGTATCGCTTTGGATAAACCGTAACGTAGGAATGAAGGAACCTGCGAGAGTGCACTTTCTCGTGAATGGCACACAGCTGCTAAAAAAACCGGAGAGAAAGAAACAAGACGTCTCGTCGACGTTCCAAGACCTCCGGGAGCTCGTAGATTTATCCACGTAATCTTATGTGCATCGTTGTCGTTGGAATAGTCGCGGACCGAAAGAAATAAACCTGATGCTGAAATTTTTGCTGACTTTTTCAAGCTGACGCTGATGCTCGACGGAGAGACTGACGTCTACTAATTTGCATACACAGAGAGGCAAAGGAGAACTTATTCCGTATGCCCCACATTATTTTGGTTTAATTAATTAATTCGGTGGGTTATTGACTTATAATTAATTACGTGATGCTGAATTTCTCAAGATCATCGACATAATGCTGGTCTGAATGGATCACAATGGTTCGGGTTATCATGAAGTTGTTCAGTGACTGTTCCGGAAAATATCTTTGTTGAAATGATTAATTAATTCGCACTATTGCTGATCGTAGTTCAAAGAAATGGACAGAAAGGCTATGAGTCACAATAGGTCGTCGCGGGTTTTAATTTCAATGTCTCTCGATCAACTGCATGCTGGAATTTCGTGTTAGTTGGTGCTTCATAAAATTCCCATGGGGTATAAAATACTTTAGATGGATGATGAGGCGCAACTGACAAACTTGGAACGTAATTAATTTGAGGATATTTTGCGATATAGTAATTGATCGTTCCGTGCTTTTGCACGTCGAGTTATAGGATTTTTTTCCAGCAGACAAGTTTTGAACGAGACGACGAAGATCCATAATACAAACACTGCCTAGAAAATCCAGTCTTTGTTCCTCTTTTGTATCTGCAAAGCATTTCATCGTCATGGGCGGTGAAGCTGAACGGAGCACCTCATTCACGTTAAATTAAAAGAGAAAAGTTTCTTTTTCGTTGGAAATTCTACTTTTTACTATTGTCTCATAAAAGTAATTCTTTGAAGCTTCCTTAGCTTTCAATGTCGAATCAATGTGGAGTCTGTTTACATATTTTCTTATTTGCAACTATGAGCGAATGATTTATTCGCTGAAATAGTTTGGCTCGGTATTGTTTGCGTATTTTTGCTCGAAACTCACTCATTGGAACGAATGGATCGCCTCATTAATTCTTAATGAAGAATTAGATTGGCTAGCAATAAAAAACAAACATGTTCGCTAAGTGAAACAATATGATTACACAGTTTTGTTTTGTGTATCGTTATTCCTGGCTTAATATTATTCTCAGGGAACGCTGCGATCTCAATATCGTCCGCTGGCAAACCAAAGGTCGTAAAGTACACGGTTCAGTATGGGATAAGGATTGAGGTGGATTGCTCCCTCTTGTTTACCACTAGTCAATATATTGAGGAAAGTGTATACGTCCTTGTGGCCAGTTGTTCGTCCTTTAAATTCAAACAGTTAGCTTTATACGAACCCTGTGCCCTGTAGGCACAAAGGGTGAAATAGAACTTGTCCCCAGAACACAATGCGGCAATCCACAATGGAAAATTTACAAGGCAAGAGTTGAAGGGACCGGGAAAAGCGAGCAGGAACCTTGAGCATCCCTGAAAGGACAGAAGCAGCATCTTGGATGTTCATTGTGAGTTTTGATCAGGAACCATTTGTGGGCCGAGCCGTAAATTATGGAAATTGCACCAAGAAGAGCGGACAGTCTCGTGTTTTCTCATTTGTTCGTGAATAAACCTATATTCCTATGTATGCGCATTCCCAATGCTCACCAGCAACTTTGAAGATTTTGTATTATGTTAGGCAAGAACAATGCACGATAGCCGAGCTGCGTATTGGAGAACATACGATTATTTTATAAAGCACTGCCTCAAGAACGCTTCCGTAACTTTGCCAAAACGTTCCCGAAAGGGGCATAAACGACAAAAGAGACTCGAGGTTTTCCTATTGTTTTTCCTCATCGTAAATAATATGACTTCCGGATCGACTAGCAAGAAAAATCAAAGAGCCAACGTAAAATATATTTTTATCAATATGATAAAAAAGGGGTCAATTTTTAATTACTGAAATCTACAAAATTCCTGGTAACCATGAAAAGTGTTTTTTTTTTTTAACAAAATAACAGAAAATAATTATCAGACTGTTTCGAATGAATCTTGGACAGGGTTGGGCTGTGCATTTTCGACTATCGAAATGATTTCCCACCGCGCCCTGTGCATGTTTCGTATGTTTGTGTGAATCTACGTTTATGTATGGAGGATCGTATCAGGCTTCATCCCGGATCAAATATTTCCTTGCTGGGATATTTTGAACGTGCTAGCAGGAGCATAACAGCGCCCACAATATCTCATTTTTTTTCCTCTCGCCAATCTTCATTATTACCGCGCACACGTGTGCGTATAGATATGAACTGGTCGATGTATTCGGGAGTTATGATATCCAAGGGGGGATCATGAATTTCACTGGCTAGCCACGTGAAAACACCTGCGGTCATTCGAGTGAACCATAAAAAAACGCGCGCACTCGTGTCAGTTTGTTTTATTTTTTGTTTTGTTTTTAATGGAATGTCCGCGAATTTTATAGGAAAAGTTTGTACCGAACAATGAGACGGTCTGCGTGTTGACGTTCGCGTTTCATTTCCATTTTTATACGACGGATCACGAAAAATATAATGCAAGCAGTAATTTATTTAAAATATATATATAGCACAGCTGTCAAATGTATTTGTCCCGAGTCTCTTGATGGGTGTGAATTTTTTTTTCATCGTTGAGGTCGCGACGCTGTCAAATCTTTTGATATACGAGGCTGACTTGTCGTATGGTCACCGCTATTCATCGATATTCTGAACACGTCAATTCCACGTGAATGTTGAAATATACGTCTGAATATGTGTGCTTAAAAAATTGGTGGAATTAAAAAATAAATATAAATCGATTGTTACTGCATTTCGGAGTATTTTCCTAATTGAAAAGAGTTTTTTTTTTTCTCCGAAGATTTCGCCTTTTTTATGTTGGAATAAGAGACATCTGGCGAAGCTGAAAAGATATAAAGGCTTTATCGCGTTCAGGTGCGTGCTCACATGAGAACGTATGTTTCGCGGTTAGTTCCAATTCGTTTGATCCAACCGCATTTCCGCGAGAACGCCCACCTTAATCTCATATACGGTAAAGTTGCGAATCTGCGGCATAGAACGCGATTGCTAACGTTACATATATACGAGGGCTCCGTTTAATTTCTATATTTTATACAATTTTTGAGAGAAGAGAGTGAGGAAATACAAAGGTTAATAATCGAAGAGAAAACATTGTGGCAAACGCTTCGACCGGGCCACATCGATTGACTCTGCATCGAAAATAGAGCGCAGGAAATTTGGGGTTGCCTTTTCATCTCTTCAAAGCCCTTTATCCACTGCGAATGTGCCACAACGTATTATATAAATATCCCGATAGAGTGAATCGGATAAAACTACAAGCTGAGAATTCCACCGAGTAAATCCCTTCGGTTATCTTTTCCATCCGTAATAAAAATTCTAAATAAACAACAAATGTTTAATGCTGCTCATATTTATTTGAATTTTTCTGTTAAATCGATGTCAAATTCACTCTCCAGCTTAACGAACACCTAATTTCACATTGAAAACATTCACCCTCCTATTTTCAATGAATGTTTTAATAACAAAGGGATAAAATTATATTTCCGAAAGTAGCTTCATGCTCAACGAGGCAAGTCTCGTTTCAGTCGATATTTATCTCCGTTAATATAGCGAGATTAATAAATAATTTAGATTCAAAGGAAACAATGAATAATTCATTGCTCGTTATGTTGCAATTTATTAATAAATGATTATCAAACGATCATCATAGCAACTGATTACTCTGTGTAGTGAAGATGAGTCGTTTGGAACATAAAAACAAAAGCGTCGGTTGAATTTTTCATCCTTAAAATGCGTCATATTACGAAAAGGATGAAAAATTCACTTTTCTTCAGTCTCTAGGGCGATTTATCATCGCTGCTTCTAGTCCGTTAAAGTTTACATGGACAGTATAATTAATAAAATGAGGTATGGGATAATGAGAAAGGTAGCGATTTTATGGAAAGAGGATCGAATGAAGTCGAGGAAAGAAACTTCGATAAAAATTTGATTGATCGAGTATTTCCCGGTGGTACGATGATCAAGGGAAAGAAAGTGAGTCTGGGAGGAGAGGGAGCAGAGCAGGGAGAAAAGACGCGTTATCGGGCCATTAAGATGTGCAGGGAATTGCTCGTGGACTGGCGAGAAGGAAGGTAGGCAATCGGAAATGATGTATAGAAGAAACGAAGAATATACGCGCCCATATAAACTGGATGATATATATATCGCAATGGTGACCGTAAAAATCAAACCATCGAGAAGAGAAATCCACGGTACACTTCCAACTTGAACGATAAAATTAAACGTTGCTGGCGATTTGAGGATCGATTACGACCAAATCTCTTCGTTTTGTCACTAAGAAAAATACCGACAAGAGTCTTTCACGTCCAATGAATATCGCTATCGAGCACTAAATGGAACATTACGAATTGACGATTGGGTTTCCATTTAATGACATTAGCGAACGAGGACTTTCCAGATCGTTTTAGAACATATTGTGCATCACGTTGGAAAACAAAAGCTTTGGCAAGGATTTTCGCTAAATTTCGACCAAAACGCCGATGATTCGTTGATAAAAATGAACTTTAAGAATATACTGGAAATCATTTCGATTACATTCTTCTAGAAAAATATTCATTTTTCGTCGGAAAGTTGGACGTTTTCGAAATTTTTTGGTATCGTGATAAAAAACGAATGAAATGTCCGTGGACTAGGAAGGGCTCGGTATCGACGTGGCGAATTACGTATTCGATTCGATAGGACATTGATCAGAACAGCGTGAATTTGCATCAAAGCGAAACTAGCTGAAGGCAGACACGAAAAAGAACAAGAAAAAAAATACAGAAATACATATCAGAACTGTCGATCGTTCCGTGGGCTGTGGTCGAGAGAAATGTGAACGAACAGGAAATGAAAAAAAAAAAACCCAAGTTTTGCGATGGACGTTTTTGAGAATGCTTCCCAATCGTTTATTGAAAGCCCCAGAGATTAATGTAGTTTCTGTCTATCTATAAAAGTTATGTACACATATTACTGAGTTCTATAAAAAACGAATCTTTGTTGGACAATCGACGAGGCTCGATGCTCGAGGCCTGAGAGATAGAGAATTTTGGAAAAAAACGATTGAATTACAACGGACGAAGGTGCATGAAAAATTTTCGAGAGACGAATACGATTCGAGTTTCCATCGAGTGAATATTCGTTCGAGTTTACCAAGCGCTGTCGATGAAAATGTTTCAATTTGGGAAATCGCGGGGCGTACCTTCTAATTGTGCACTGTCATCGAATTTCTCATCGTTTTGATGTGCAATTTCAATGCTCCGAATTCAAATGTCAATCACGACGTCGATTCTCATTATTTTTCTCATTGATTTGTGCTCCGAGTCGAAACTGTCAGACATTAATGAAATATTTTCATTTCTGATTACAGCACGGAATGTCGGAAAAGTCAGTTACATGAGCGGTTTCGTGTTTTTGCATTGCGAATAAAAAAGGAGTATTTTTCAAGCTCCAAGTAATTCGGAAATAGAAACAAAATGATGGGAGAATCGATGGGAAACGAAATAGAAATAAAGCTCTTGTGAGAAAGACTCTGCTGTAAATTCTTGTCTCATTCCGGAAAGAGGATCAAATCGTTTTGACTGAAACGTCGATCGGATAATACATTTTTTCTCGATGAATATGAAGAAAAAAAAAAAAAAAAAAAAAACATGCACGTAAACGATGAGCAGTATAACGGAGGTAACGGTGCTCTAATAAAAATAATATTACCCAGCACGTACGTAAAACATTTGCCTCTTTTAACGCGCACGTACGCGCTCTCTTGCCATGGAAAAACTTTACATTCCAATATTTGTTCAGATCGCTTTGTCTTTCCGTGCTTATAAAAATATTGAGATTGCGCCGGCGGGTATCACAAGAAAATACACCGGGAGAAAACAAGAAAACAAGAGAATCAGGGATAAAAAGAAAGATCGTATATTTGTTCGGACGGTAGAGCAGGATTCACCCTCGGAAATCTCAGAGGTCCATTTTCGCTGAGAAAAGGATACTACTCGATATAGAATCGATAGAAAAGAAGACTAGCGCGCTATACGATATTCTAAACATTTTTTTTTTGATTTTCCTCGTATACTCTCTGAATCTACTGATAAAAATGCACAATCCTTGTGCCCGTAAAACAAAACAGTTTTACGTAACCTGACTCTAACGTATGGGTCACAAAGATACGAAAACCTGAGACAATTATTGGAAGATTTGTCTCGTAAATACGATCACTCGGAGCTTCGAGTCAAAGTAGATTTTGTTTTCTAACGATAAGCAAATTGAATGTTTTGTAGTTTTGTCATTAACTCGAAATGCAATGAGTTTTTATCGTAAATATTTCCAGGGCTGATTTTTGTTTTTCATTTTCATGAAAATTCCGGAAACTCTACTCCGAAGTGACGAGCGTCCTCGCCTTCGGCTCGGCCTGCAATCACACGAGTCAGAAAAAGTTTTTCGTACGCGTGTTATACGAAATTTTATATTATATTACGAGGTGCGTCCATTTACGTACCGCGTGATATAAAAGCCTTTTTTTTCTCTGCTCTCGAAAAATAAAACGATTTTTCAGCCTCTAGTTTGACAGGGTTTCCATGCTTCCTGGAGCCACTGACTGCTCGACTTCCTCCAACAATAAAAATGCTTTTTTTTTTATACCTCCCGTGTGTCGACATGATTTTCGAGTCTCGTATTTCATGGATTCAATCGTACAATGCGCTCGAGCGATCCGAGGTGAAAATATCTTCGTGTAATTTACAGAGCTTCCCCCTGAACTCTTGCAGAAAAATGAATATTTAGGTAGAAAGGAAAAAAAAACAATTTTTTGGGAGTTTTTAAAAATGAAATTTTGAGCGAGGTATATTAAAGGGACAGTCTTGCCACCGTCACGTTCAAGAGTTCTCTTTTTTTTGGTTGATGCTTGAAAACTTGGATATAACTTCAAAATCATTCAATAATTCCATGTTAGATTTTACAGAAATGTAAAGATATATGAGCTTTTGGAAAACGTGTTTTATACGAAGTAACCAACGACCATTCCCATGGCTAATGCGAATACGAAATAGCAAATTTGTTCGAAATTTTGCACGTCCTTTCTTCATATTCTGTAGGAAATAATTCTGAAGAGACTACTAGCTTAATGATTGCGATTTTGCCAAAAGAATAATTTGTTTCCACTTCGATTTCAATTTCCTTCTCTCGCGATTAGAATTTTTTTAACCAACACCCACAACATTTCTCAACTTCCATGTGACTACATTTTTTCTACGCTGTTGAGGTAGAACGAAACGTTTTCGTGCTGCGTAAAAAAAAAAACGGTTCGAATTGAACGACTAAACAGAATTACCGAGAGACCAGAATTATTTGTCTATCTATGGGATCGCTAGTGGCGATGGTGAAATTGCTATTCTCTCGAACGAGCGTGAGATGTTGGAAAATTTTACGATTCAGACGATTGAATTTCAATTATTCATGGGAAAAAACCCTTACAAGGGATGGAGAAGAACGAATATCATCCCCGTTACAGCGTCAAACTCCTCCATCGAGTGGTCTCTTTCCTCTTTCCGGTAAATCTTTTTTCCTTTGCTATTCTTCGCCACAATAAATCAAAACCATTTTTCTTGTAACTCCGAAGCAATGTATTCCAAGCAATCGAAAAAAGTGATGAGATCTACAGATTTTTGTTCGAGTAATAATCGATCCAAGTGACTACAAAGATTTTGCATCAAAATACAGTGATTTGAAATTATTTTCAACACTGAACCGAGCGGTGAATGCGAACGAATGACAAAACTGAATGAAACTATATGCAAATAATATCCGCCAGGTTTGTAAAGTGTACGGCCCTTCTAAGAGGAAAAGAGTTTTTTAAGAGGCAACGTGAGTGGCGAACAAAAAGTAGGGACGAACAAGAAAATGAAGAACCTGCTTTGTTTACCCAGCGTGGCGAAAAACCTCATCCACTTGCTGATGACATTGTTGCTGTAGAACAACTATGTTAATGAGTTTATCGTGACAAAATGGAATGCACGTCGGCCAGTGGCTTTAATTCGCTGTTGTCACTATTTTCTAACTATATTTGCATATTCTACGACCAGAGTACAAACGCTCTAGTAGTTTTCTACGTATATATCTTTATGTGAACGTCTTCAGGGCCTTTCACGTTATTAAACAACTCTGAAGCGCTTTTTAATTTGTGGAAATTTTCCCATACGTTTGTTATTTCATGTAAAAAACGGGGCGGCCACGTATTTCGATCTCTTTTTATGGAGAATTTTCGGTTTTTCTTTTTCTCTTCAGCCTTCCGGTTCCAGGCTGCGATAACTCGAAAACTGCGAGTGCCACAATAACAAGAATGTCTGAAACTAAGTTCGGGCACTTGCGGACATATTTATTTATTCAAATCTTTGAACAATTGCAACTTTTCATCATAAACGTATCCTCCGAGCTGTTGCGAAAAACGAAACGAACTTTTCAGAGGAATTGGCCGTTTGTTTTGTTGAAGTTTTGTTATGAAAAAAGAAAAAATATGAAAAATTTGCACGGACGAGAGAAGGTCGGGTTGTGGGAATGTAAACGTAAACTCGAATCCCCCATATATTATGTAACGTGCATAGTTGGCACGAAAAATAAATTGCCATGGTTAACAACCTTGCTACGTTTATTTTTGTGTGAGATTAATTAATCGCAGAGTACACGCACAAAACAACACTGTGTTTGAATCGTTATAAAGGCTATTGTTACCTATTCAGTAAAATGCGAAACAGTTTTTTTTCCATCCGGCCTCGCCTCTTTCTTCCTTCAAATCCACCCTCGTTTATCAGAATTATTAATTCTTTTCCTCCACCCAGGAATTCCATTTTGAGAGATTTTTTTAGCCAAACGTGTAGAAGGAAAAAATGGCACGAAACCTTTCGTTTCATTGGAAATTTGCTAGGATACAACCGACACTTTGTTATTCTCTGTTTCATTCCGGTTCTGTGCAAGAGTAATAAATCAAGCGTGGATGCACGATGATTAATTAACCCGGCTTTTGTTGTCTCGGGCTTCCATCCCGAAATGAACGCTCCACTTTAGGATTATGGAATTAGGAGCATAAAAACTTTCCGAGCTGAATTACGAAATATTGTATTTCGCTATTTTCCTTCGTTCTTTTTCTCCTTTCCCTGGTTGTGTTGAAAGCTTTTTTATCTCAAGATACTATTTTTGTTGCTATTTTCAATTTCCTCTCTTCTAGAATCGCCAGCAAAGACTTGAAAATTCAGCGAGAAAAGTTTCGCCAAAAGTGCCGAGTCGAAAATTTTCTTCTTATCGCGCGTACCGCATTGTTAGCAAGTGAACGGGATCAACGGGCCAAGCAGCACTATAAAGAAAATTATGGCACGTTAATTTTTTTGCGAATCAAGCTCGTAATAGAAAAAAATAATATTTTTCGAAATAACTACCCCTTGGCACAGTGGGTCAATGTGACCCGAACTTATATCTCGACATTGATAAAATGCCTTCACACGCAAAGGATATTGACGATTGAAAAAATTATTATCCCTGTCGAAGAAAAAGCTCAGTTTTTCGAAAGTCCGAATTTGAATAATTTTACACTCTGGGTCAAATGGACCCAGTATGGTAATGCAGGAGACAAAATGGAGCGCAACAACCAACAGCTGAGAAAAAACAAGTTTTTATGAATTTGAATGTCGATGTTATACTGGAGAGTACCCAAAACAAATTTCCCAGGATCGAATATCTGTGCAAACTGTGAGGCAGGCCCGCAGTGCCTCCACAAAATGTTTCGTCAACGATATTAATTATAAACTTTGGCATCAGGCTCGTTAAAGGAAGGCAGGAAGGAAGGCCACGTGAGGCTAAATTAATTTCGATTCACCTATCACTTTCGTTGTGTAACTTTGTCGTTTAGTCTTCCTGGACACGCGCTGGAACGGTTTGAATTTGAATTTCGTCGCTGCATATGAACTCGCCGGACTCCTGCGTATCAACAATTGATCAGTGAATTCACATATTTTCATTAACAAAGAAACTAATGAATTTAACTATTTAATTGGCGATAACTTGTTAATTAAACGAACCGAAAGCATTGGCAGACTTTACACATTCGTCCGTTGTTCATTACCCAATGTTCACAGCAAGCATAATTGAACGTTTGGATAAAAAAGACTATCTACGCTAATCATTGTCGAAATTTCGACCCGTTTACACATTTACGCAATGTCACAAAAATCCTCCCGTTGTAATTTCAACAGTGCTCGATCCTCAGACACGACTACATTTTGTTTCTGTTCGTGCATACAGATTCAGGGCTCGCGTGAATTATTAGCCGATCCACATGAAACGCGAACAAAGCAAGTGCAACATGCTCATTGCGAATGTAGGCCGATGAGATATCGATCCATTTTATCTCATTGCATGGAGCACCTGCTAATCGTCTCTTTATTGGCAACTCGTGCTATTGTACGTTTAATTATTACGAGCACTTTTCAATCGAACGCGAAAATTTGCCGAATGATGCATCATATCTCACGTGCATTTTTCTATTCAACTGTCACTCGCTATGCTTTTGATCTTTCGACTATTGTTGCATGCGATTAATGTAGGATTTTTCAGACTAGTGAAATCCGTATGGGCGAGCGAGATAGTTGCGACGAAGCTCGAGGTTGATTCTCGATAGGGACCGTGCTCATCGGCGCTCACATCGCTACAGAGAGAGAGAGAGAGAGAGAGAGCAGCAGCCTCAAGGCATGAACACGGTGAAAATTCTGGCGCGCGTATGTGGGAGTTGTAAATTGTTTAATGAACAAACAGTGTAGAAATAATTTGTTGGGAATTTCTCTATGAACAACTCACGTTTCCCGTATAAACAGCAACTTTCCTCAATTTTTTCAGCTGAAAATTGTTACAGTGGATTCCCCAAAATTATGCAATCTCAGATAATAACGTTTGTTTTCAATTTGGCATAATTAACAAGACACTGCAGAGATATCGTTCGTTCTCGACCGTGAATTATCGTGAAGAATTAAATCGATCTTGAGGGTTTTTTTTTTCATATCCTTGGCCGTTGAGTCGACAGAATTTCCAGCCTCCAACCGCTCGGAAGCCGGATATTAATTTTATTCCAATTATCGATCCCCCCGCGCCTGCTCGCCCTTCGTGCTCTCGTTCTACCCGTTCGTCCGCTCTCTTTCCCTCTCTTCTTCTCCTGACGACGTTCTTAAGGAAACTTTTTCCAAATTATGAACCTCGAACCAAGTTGACTTCGTATACTTTACATCGTATTAATAAAATGTCAAGAATATAAAAAAAAAAAGTCATAAACTTTTCAGAGTGCGATTGACGTCGCCTTCCGTTCGAAGCTTTTCAGAGTTTTTTTTTTTATAAACTTCACATTTTTCCGTGGAAGTTTCTGAAAACAAGAATGGTCAGAAAGAATTCATCATTTCAGAGCTTTTTCATTGTGCAAATAAATGGAGTCAAGTTTTCTTCGAATATACGAGCCCACTGCGTTCTATGGACACGTCCACTATGGACATGAAGAAATATATGAATGAAAGAATTCGACCAGCCATGCTTTTTCCGATACTGTTGTTATAGCACCGAGCTAATAAAATTCTGTTACGGTTGCTGATTGTTCGATAGAAACCACTTTTTTCCTACCCTCGTTCAATTATGACCTTCAGACGTTTTTCTTTCGGCACGATTAGACAGCGTACATTTATAAAAGCTACAATACATTAGAAGAAAAAGAAATATCTCAATCTTAAAAAAAAAAAAGATCATTCATTCGTGCAAGCTCAATCGAAAATACTCGTAGCACCGTTCGTTAAAATTCCATACAAAAAATGATCGGAAAATTAGCAAACACGAAATCAAACTTGCACAAGAAGGAAAAGACTTTTGATCCAATTACGATTTCCAATAATCTTGAATAGTACAAACTTTCGCGCGGGAAATCGTAACGAAACGTTCCTCGTGAATCATAACCGGAAAACTTTCTCTCAGAACTTGCAATCAGAAGCTCTGGTTAGTAGGAATCAAGGGTGCCCAATCAATGAAAATAGAGAACGCTATTTTGTTGCGCATCTTGACAACAGCTAGACAGAGAGAAAGAGAGAGAAAGAGAGAGGAAGCAGGAGAGAGAAAACCAGAGAGAGTTTCAGGGTAATCAATCGTCGAGCTGCTTCCCAACATTGTTTACATGGCTTCTGTTGCTTGGTACTACTATTCGAGCAGCAATTAATAGAGTCCTATTTACAAATAGACCATAGTTTGGTGGTACATACACAATGTGCCAAACTTCCATCAAACAATCTCCGCTATTTCTCTCCCTCCCTAATAGTAACTTTGCAGTTTCCTAGCATATTCGCCATTAACGAATACACAAACTGAAAATGCCACAACTTCTACTTTAAAATGCATTCCCATGCATCGCAATGAAGTTTCCAACATTCGTAGTTATGTCAATAATGCGCAGGTTGAATCGTCATATTCTGTTTTCGAACGCAGAACCGAGAGCTCTATTGCCACAGGCTTTCACATAAAAATTTACATTAAAAAATACTCTGCCGCAATATTTTGCATTATTTATTATTAAGTTGATTGTCATTCTGATCGAGCTACGAAGGTGAGAGACACAGCTGCCAATATCTATTCATCCGTCTTGCTCTCACGCAACCGACAGGCGAGCTTATGTGTCGGATTTCTTTGTTCGCACAGAATATAACAATTTTTATCTCGTTGAATTCAAATCATTGTCGTTTCCAAATTTTAATGTTTTTAAAGTGCGGTACTCACATCCTCCTCAGTGGTGAGAGCGGTCGCAGTGCTAGTTCACAGGAATCGGGATCCGGCGGAATGTCCGGCAGATGGCTATTTTTGATCGTCATGTGAGAATCAGGAAAGTAATCGAATGGGAAGATCCTCTCAGAAGAGATCTCACAGCATCGCAATACCTGAAAGATATCGAAAAAGAATAAGAAATTGAACGCAGCATCGAATCGTCGTTAGAGGCTGATAGATTCCTCCAACGACTATCCCTGTCTCGCATGTAATTCGGTCCGAATTCAGGGCATTTGTCTTTCGGACAATCCATTCTGGAAACTTTTTCTCATTTTCATCGTCCATTTCTTAGTATCGCGGGTCAAAAATCGACGATGTGCGGGTCAAGAATCGAAGAAACTGAATAACAGTAACTCACCAGAAGTGGAGAAACTCTACGGTTACCAAAGAAAATACAGTCGGATTTCAGGGGGGATCGCTAACCCTGCGTTTCGAGAGAACGACCTTGAAACATCGAGGCCTCTCATTTGAGGCTATGAAGCACGAGGAAAGAAATCAACTGTCCCGAGAAGTCGCGTTATCCGATCCATCGTTTCCATCCGCACCAATTTGCAACTTTACACGAGAACGTCACGAGTACACTTCACGATATGAACTCTAGTACACTATCTAACACGCGAGCACAAAGCAAAACAAAACAATAAACAATGCAGCAAACTTTCGAAAGCAGTGCGTTCATCCACCGACCCAAATTGAGACAGCGCGACGACAATAGCAAGTGAAAACAATGGCGTCCCCACAGTTCTCGGAATTCTGAGTTCGAAGCCCCAAACACAGGCCCTCCCTCCCCCTTTGCCGCCAAGCGTGTCGCATCGCGAAGAAAACTGCAATACGATTGGTCGACTGTTCGCGCGCGAGAGAGCCTACCGCCACCACCGTCACAGCGAGAAGCTCGCGAGTCGTAAGGGGGGAGGGGGGGCTTCGCGGTCTTCAGTTCTCGTTTGGACGAGGCTTCTGTATTGCGGGCTGTAGTTTTTGTTTTGTTATTTCACAATTTGTAAAAATATTGTAAGTTTTGAGACGAACGGTTGATGCTTTTCGAGCTATTCATTTTTTGCGTGTCGATCGTTTTCGGTCGTTTTGTGCTCGCGAGATCGGGATTTCGTGTCTCCCTCTTGTTGTCGTTCTTTGGTGCCCTTCTGGCCATTGTCATTCTGTTGTCAATATCATAGCAGCATTGCGGTGAGAATAGTTCAATAGCATAAGTGATATAACGCGAAATTTGTGTAATCAATCGTAATCGGAAAAGCGGCGTCCTGTTCTCTCTGCTCGTTTGTGCCAATCAAATCGGCGTATATTTTCGTGGAATCCCTTACGCAATGATCGAAACATCGAGGATCGTAATTGGCGTCATTACGTGAGTCATTTTCGAGTTTATTTTCACGATTTTATAACTTTTCAGTAACTCGGATTTTCCACGAGCTTTTTTCTCATTGTCAATACATCAGCCATTGTTATTCGTCGTTACGTAACCAACGAAACCCACGCCATCGACACAACCGACCAAACGAACGCCATTTTCAGTACATTTTTATTATTTGCCTGTCGATTAAACTCATATTTGCTATTTTTTCGAATCAACAATCTCCCAAAGCTCTATCATTTTCTCTCTATCGAGAGACGCCGTTCTGGACGAAAAACATGTGTTCGTCGTCAACACAACCTCACGACTCACGAGTGTGAAGAGACGTAGCCGTGTGACCTTTTGTCCTTGAGCTTGATTTATTGTTTTTTGCTGGTGAATTTGTACTCTTTCATGCCCACAGTCACTTTCGTTAGTCAGAGTAATGCTTCTTCGTAAGTCGTATGAGAGATCGAAGTGTCGGTTTGATAAACTTTTTATAGTGGAAATTAACTGGCGGCCAAGCTGAGGAGTCTCGATCGATTTTCCCCGGAACGAAGAAACGACTTTACTAAAAAATCGTTTGAATCGCGGGTGACAGCCTAGGTAAGCGCACAGATCAGAAACGTCAGCTCACTTTGAGTTTTCGAAAGTGAAATATTTTGAAACCGTTTGACAGATCGAAATAAAAAAAGTTCGAGCCCACACGTGAAAAAATGGCCTGAAATTTTTTATATTCCGATCGAACGATCGTTGTCGAGAAATTTCACTTTCGTAATTCGCAGTTATCGCCCTCCCTCACGCCGGCTGCACGTGTCAACCGTCCCATACCCTTGAATAACAAAAAGCAAGGAATAAAATTCTCAAAGGCGCGGGAATAATAAAAAAAAGTCAGGTCAACGGTCGAACCTTGACCTTGGGTTATTTACGGCCGAGCTTATCAATGCGGAACAAACACGTATCCCTGTAAATACTCTCGTCTTCCAAAATTTACGGCTCAATAAGGAAGCGGTCACTATTGTTAAAATTTTACGTCCAGCTGTGTAGAACGTTCGTCCATTTTACATTTTAAGAAAAGTCAAGGTCAACGCCTCCGGAAAGCCTGCATCGTGTAGTTTTTTTCTATTTTATTGAGAAACCATTTTTATCATTTCTTTTCTCATTAAATTGTTTCGTCATCACGTTCCCTGTAGTTTCGGGGCATAATAATCACAAAATCCACGTGATTATCATTGCATAATTATTGATTCATCATTCCCCTATTGTTTCGCTAAGAAAAATGTCTGAAAACTTTGGCTTTTATGTTTCAGGAATTCGAGTATCATTCGATGGATGGAATAATACGAGAAACTACGAGTTCTCCATAAACAACTCTCCGGAAAGTTTCACATAATCGTCGAGGGTAAAGTTTAGCTTAATTACAAAGTGATAAATTGTTATTAATCCTCATTAACTTGAATCTTCGATTGACAATAATTAGATTCGCGAAACATCGACTGACATGTGAATTGCGAGGAGACTGTGGTCGCGGTGACAACAAAAAAATGGTCGGGAATTTTTTCGTTCAGTGACTATTAAATCATCGAGGAAGTCGAGTTGGACGCTAAATGACGCGATTGAAGAGAAACTCGGGAAACAGAATGTTACGACGAATTATAAAAAATTTGACGACAACCGCGAGCATCGTGGTTGCGAGCGCTGGAGCAGCGAGTATATCGCCGACCGATCCATCGATCGATGAGAGATCCAGCCAGCATTCTCTAATCCCATCGCCCTCGCCACCGACCATCCTGGCTCTCGCGATTACCGATAGCGTCACACTCCCGGCTAATCCGTCCATGGCCTTAACCAGCCCCGCGGTTACGACCACGACTAAGCCCGACCAGCACGTCTACAATTCTACGGGCTGTCTTGTCGAGCAGGATGAGATCGAATACAGTGAGTTAACCAACCGCAATCAAATACGAACAAATAACAGAATCAAAAGAATCGACCAACAACAAAAAAATGAAATCAAAATAACTTTTCGAGTGCACACCTCCTGTAAGTGCATATTGGGTCAATCTGACCCAAGGCATTTTTCAAATCCTTGTATTCCGGTAAATATACATTTTTGTTTTTTTTTTTTTTTTTTGCATAGAGACTCTTTAGTAAATTATCCATATTTTATGGGACTAAATGAATTTTTTGATGGAAAGGGAAATTAAATGCCGAGCAATCGGTGACAGATTATTGTTGGGGTCTAAACGACCCAGTATGCACTCGAAGAGTTAAAACTATGTAAAATCGTAGAGAAGTTTATCACAGAGAAGCAAATACTTCATGGAGAACTGTTCTTTTCGAAAAACACTCAAATTGCAAGAAGCAAATTGCATGTTTTTCCTCATTCAATGTTGACACTGTCTTTCGGTTTTCGATTCATTTTTCAACGAATATTTGCAGTGTAAAAAGAAAATATTCACTGTGGCTCGAGTTCCAATTTGCACAAATAATTTTCTATTTTCTTTTGAGAAAACGCATCACATTGGATTGATGAAGAATTAATTATATTATAGCTTTTGAGAGATTTTCTTACGAATGTGCTTTTGCAATGTGTGACCACGGTGTCCCACAGATAACCGGTGGAACTGATCGAGGCGGAATTGGGTAGAAATGTTTCAAGTTGAAATAATTGTTCGAACGGGAAAACGATAGAGCAAAAATTAATAAAATCAGAGTTGAGCACGTTGCCATTTCGTGCTTGACAGAGTTTACTTCCTGATATTTTGATTATTATTGAAAAATGGTTCGGTTCGGTGTATTTATTAAAATATTCTCAATTTTCAACAAAATTTGTATTTCGATTTTCCATCGGTTGTCGACCTTTTCCGTAAGATATAAGAAATATAGAGTGGGTGAGCTTTAACGTAGGTTCAAAAGGAGAAAATCCGAACTTTCCATTTCTCAAAATTGTCGACAAGGAAAAAGGGAAAAGGGAGTATATTGGTAGTCGCTGAAATTGATGCACGAACGAACACGTTTCGAATCTTATTTGATAGGCTGCCGTCAGCTTACCTTCGTCTTTAAAGGTGCCACTTTCATAAAAAAGGTCTGGGCTCATTTCCTGTCAGGGGAGGGCTCTCTAGCTACGTCCCCTTCAAACATTTCTGCACGTCGATCCTCTCGGAAGGATCTGGTAATATGAAAGGGTGCTCTTTCGGTTGGCGATTAAAAAGATAGTGGCTATAAACGTTTGTTCCAAAAGTGACCCTTCGCGGCTTTAAATCGTCGAGAAAGATCGTACGGTTCCTTCGTTAATTTACCGATAACTTTATTTTTCACTGAATTATTACGAGAATGATGGACAAATTTTTTTTTTGTTCTTTTTTTCATCGGCAACTTTGACTGATCAAGCAGCGTGTTAGTTCAATCGTAACCGTTCGAGTACACATGCCCTTATATAAGTGCCCATTGGGTCAATCTGACCCAAGGCGTTTTTCGAGTCGTTGCATTCCGATAAATAGGCATTTTTTGTTCTTTTCGTTGGTGAGACGTTTTTGTAGTAAATAATCCATATTTTATGGCCTTCAATTTATTTTTTGACGAAAACGAAAATTAAATGCCAAAACATTTGAAGCCATTGAATGCCAAAGAATCGGTAACCGAATATTGTTGGGGTCAAAAGGACCCAGTATGCACTCGAAGGGTCAAGGATCAACGCCACAAAAGACCGTGAAATCTTTGCCTAAATACATCCCTAAATTTTGAAGTCTGACGAAAAGTCTTTCGTAATAATTGAAATACTCGTGAGTTTAACAAACGTTATTAATAATAACGAACACCTGGGGAGCCGGTAGCTCCTCCGTGCATTCAGCCCTTCGTTACGCAAGAGTAAATCTTGCTCGAGCATCTTCATTCTTGTCTGACCACTCGTTGGCTACTCCACTAGCATACTAAAAGCGCACCGCGGCAAGAGAGGCTTGCGGTTCGCTTGGCAGCCGCGTTCGGGTCGATACGCGAGGCGTACGAATTCTACACCACCGTTTGTGCAGTCTTCGTTGTTAGTCCTACGACCACCACCACTCGTTGTTACTACAACTACGTCTAGTACTGTGTCCACCCGTTGAGAGGACTGCAAGCTCGCTCGCACAAAGTTGAGTCGACCCGGCTTGCGCCTGATAGCCTCGCCCGTTCGTCGCCAGCGCCTTCTCGTATTTTATTTTTCTCATTTATTTATTTTGTTTTTTAATTTTGCTTCCCGAATCGTATGAAACCGAAATATTCCATGGAACAGGGAAACAAAAAGCCGTTCCCATCATATTCCGACGTATCGAAACGCCGATCGTTCATGGGAAAGAAAAACATCGTGATTCGAAAGAGTTTCGAAAATATTTCGCTATCGATTGATCCATGCCGCTAAAGATATGTGTGGAAATTACCGCGAGAATTCTTTCGTCTCTAATTTGTTAAAAAGAATTCAGCAGAAATTCAGATTTGTCACTCGCTCGTTTCTCGGACGTTTTCCCTTATTTCCGATTCATTCACTATTTGCGATGGCAGAAACATCAGGCAACAAAAAGCTATAGTGCTGTAGGATTCCCTTAATTCTTATCGGTTAGTTCCGCGATATCGCTCTGCAGATTTTACGAGCTATAAAAAAATGGAGTGACACATAAACGAGCTTGAAATATTACTCGTTTCGCCTCGGATCATCGAGTATTTTCCTCCTGCTTTTGTACATTGCGACGTTAACAGGTGCGATAACAAAAAAAAGCAGATGCTCAAGGCCGAGAGTGAGAAGTTTTACGAGCTACACCCTTCGTCTAACTCGTCGATCAGCGATAACTTCACCCTTTAATGCATAAACGCAAATTACGTCGCAGCGATGCCCTCGTTCGCATCTTCGCCAAAAGATGGCGCTGCGAATAGCATTTGTTGCCAACTACTTTCCTCTCGCCTGCAGGGATCAACCGAAAGTGTTAAGATGGGCTCCTCCAACGAAAAACCATATACGTCCGTAATGCTGTAACGAGATTTATGATAATGCAATCTATCTTTAGTGCCGAAGCGTGAATCCTACGAGAAAAGCTTCGCAGAGTATTAACACGCATCAAGGGAAACTCAAGGGCGTATACGTAGTGAGCAAAAGAGTAAAGAAAAGTGAGAGAGAAATATCGGCTTGAGAAAGACAGCGATGACGGGAATAAGATGAAAATAGTTTCTTAACTAGACGGTTGGAGGAAAAGTTTACTTCGAGTGACGTCTCCTCTTATGAATGATGATGAAAAGCTTTTTAGATTTTTCACAGGCTCTAAATATCAAAGAAATCTGTACACAACAAATATTTGACTCCAAATTAATTTTCAATGTCCCAATAAGCTCAAACGTGTATCGCTCCGTGCATCGGGACGTGAGAGTAGGGGGAATGAGATTCACAGTGCTCGGGGATCGTCGTCGAGTTTATTAAAAGCTTCATCAAGCAAATTTGTTTATGGATGTGAGGAAAATAGTTGTAAAATATATTTCAGTGTTTATGGTTTTTCTCTCGTTTGACGAAACTCAATTTGTACACGTTGAAACGTCGATTTGCGAAAAATCGCCTTGTCTCGAATATTGACATAAAAATTGATGATATAAACGAAACGTGCGAAACAAAATAGTGCAAGTTCTCGTAGGAGATTCCGGGCTTTAGGTTTACAAATGCCCACATAAATTTGCTCTCGTTATCGGAGGCTGTTAACCCATAAAAACAACCCTCCATGCAGTCCGCGTTCCTCCGACGTGCTACGAACTAGTGATCCTAACAAAAGGCAAAGACAAGCCGATGTAACCGGAAATTGATGCGATTCCCTGCCGGAATCGAGCCTGGAACGTGGCTAGGATTACCTCCGAAAGGGATTGACCCTGAGAGGCGTTGAGCTTGAATGAATGTCGGTAAAAGGTCACCGATTGGGTGAAATAGAACTTATCGCTTCGAACGCCGATATTTACGAACACGACAAACCAATAGTCCCTAACAATTCGTCCGATAAAATCGAATCTTTCGCGAAACGAGATTTTTCTTCAGCCTTCAAATCTCTATCCGTCCCCTTTCTTATTATTTTTGGAATATCACTGTGAATAATCTCTTTACATTTAATAACCTCAGCAGAAAAATTGCCAGCCGAAATCCTTTGACTTGGCCCGTGTGTTAAAATATTTAGGAAGAAAAAAACTGCATTCGATGGTTTACATTAAGAAAACTCTTGGAGTTTCTTTTCAACCAATACTGTTTGTTGGAAACTCAAAAATTCATTGATCAACGAGACAAATTTTGTGAGAAATATCATTGGATTGGATAAGGGAATTTTGAGAGAGTATTCTAGTGCAAAAAAGAGTTGAATATTCAAGAGTCTGAACGTAAATTAGAGTTCGGGCGAAAGGTACATCCATAACGAATCTTTCTGATCTCGGTCGGGGGTCTGAACACAGGAGCTGCTTTTATTCTACTCGATTGGCACGGCCCACGCTTCGTGAAAATCTCATTTCTTTCGTTTCTCGAGTTTCTTCGACGTTTCGGATTTACCGAATAACGTTTTGTTCCACAAATTGCTACGTTCGAGGGATCGTACGCTGACCCACTTTCCGAGGACTCTGACGTCCTTCGACGCTCGCGAGACAGCCTATTTTCACAAATAATCGTCGACGAGCTCGTCGTTTCCGTTTCGATGTCATTCCACGAAGTCGCGTAATTTGTACTCGAACCGCTCGACGAACAAGATACAGATGTGTCACATGTTCTCTCGTGTATAACACTCGTCATGTACGGTGTTTGCGGATGTTTAGGAGCTTCTCTCTTCGACGTGATGGCATTCCGTCTGCAGCCGCACGGCAATGTGTATTCAACGAATTTCTCGTTAAATTGCTCCGAACGCTTTGACATTGTTTGACGACGATTGCCGTATTTTCCAGCTTGCCACCCATTTTCCATTCCCTCCAATTGAGCGCGATTGCATTTGGCTATCCAACGATCTGCTATTGACTGTAATTTTTATCATCGATTTTAAACTCGCATCGATTCATAATCATCACTCGCTGTCTCTCCTTCGAGTCCACACATCCTACAAGTGCATATTGGGTCATCCTGACCCAAGGCGTTTTTCAAACCGTTGTATTCCGCTAAATATGCAGCTTTTGTTTTGTTTTTTTTTTTTTTTTTGTAGATACGTTTTCAAAAATTAAATGCCAAAACATTCGTTGCCCTGAAATGTCAAACAATGGGTGATCGAAAATTATTGGGGCAAAACGATCCAGTATGCACTTAAAGGGTTAAAAATGGTAACTGATCGATTATTTTTTCAAAAGATTATTGTTAAGGAGTTTCGAGTTAAGTTTAATTATTTAAAATTCGTATGAACCTTCTTAACAATCATACTCAACTGTGGGTAAACTCTGAGAAAGTTTGACCGTCTAGAAATCGAGTTATTTGTTGTAAAATATCGTCTTTTTGCCTAACTTCCCATAAGACCTCATGGTAAAGTAGCGATTTTAAACACTGAATATCTCGATTCCCAGACGGTGAAAATTTCTCATATTTTTTACACATTATAATACGACGCTCCAGAAGATTCAAGCAAAATGTCAAAACATTATCTTGGAAAATTTGTATCTGATGATTTTGCCGTTACTTTGTATATACTATTATGATAATGGCGACAGAACCTCTTTAAGGCGATTGGCTACACCCAACAATGTTGCCATGTTAAAAGCATAGAAAAATTCGAAATTATTAGAATTTAATGAAATTTGATGAGTATATTCTGTAGTATTCAATATGAATATGCAAATTTTTGAAAAAAATTTCTTCTACATGGTTTTCGAGAAATTGAACACCAGAGTTTACATGCGTAACTATAGGATTCGGATATATATATAGGTATATTTTTTGCATAGTGTAAACTCCAGTTATTCGACAACTATGTAGACGAAAAATTGAAAAAAAAATTGTGTCATCGTATTTGATGCTAAAGAATGTCATTACAAAATTTTATTAAATTCTTATCATATTGTCGTATGTAGCCAACCTCCTTAAAAGAATTGTTGGTACAAAGCAATTGGGAGTTTAATCTTTTCAGTCTTGAATATTCATGGATGCACTGTCTAAATGGCTATAGTGAATTGTTGTGGGTTAGGGTGGAAGATATATAATATATAAGACGAACTTGTAGTTCCGAGATCTCGTCAGAATCCAAATAAGGATACAAGAAATCGTGCAACTCGTAAAACCATTTGGTCGTCGGTACGTATCGGCAGTAAGTTGATTTCGAGCGAAGAACGTTCTTGAGTTCGGTAACATAGAATTTTCTAACCTCTCGGAGCTTCATCATGATCTCGAGGACAGTGAAGGCTTTATTGGTTTCTCGACTTGAACACGTCGTCATGTCCCGTTGAATCCTCTCGTAAGCTCGACGTTTCCGTTCAACCGTAAGGTAGAACGGATGGTTTTGCTTCCATAGACATGGATTTCTCTTGTACGAAGAGACGAGCTTGCTGATATCGTTTTCCGACCAAACATCGTGACGTTTCAAGTTTCCTTTAATTATGTTGGTTCTTGGTCTCGACCATTCCCCCATTTCACTAAATTGTACCAAAAATTCGCATTGCCAATCTTGACGAAACTCGACCATGAATTATTTCGTTCCATCGTCGCAAAAACCTCTCATTTATTTACACCAATTTTTTCCACCCTTCGCGCCGCCCAACATTTCCGAAACTTAACCTAAATTTACAATTAATGAATTTTCTATCCTCGTTTGTCACGAAAAATAAAGATGAGCCAAGAGTTTTCACAATTTTCACTTTTCTCTGCCTGTTCAAAGAGATTATACATTTAACCAGCTTAATATTGATGCAAGGACGTCACAGATACATCTGTACTGTTCCATGCTTTATTAGCTTTTCAACCAAACTTTTCTCATCGCCAAAATTCCCAAGTACCCTCGAGAGTCTATATATTATGGATTTTGCCTACAACTGTGAAACTTTGAGTCGTTTGCTTCCAAACTCTCGACGTATCCGCGATCCAGTTGTCTCCTTAACTCGAGATATTGAAGAGAGAGTTGGAAACGGAGAGCTTGTGTTAAAAGAGCTCGTTTATTTAGGTTCAAAATTCAAACCCTAGGAGTACAAAGGCTGAAAAAACTCTTTTCATATGAACTAGCGAAATGTTAAACTTTGGAAAAAAAAGGAATTACTATAATAATCAAGTAATTGAAAAGTTGATGAAATTATATAAAGAAACGTGTGTTTCCCCCGTCGCCGAGCAGGGGGAATAAAAAGAATTGGATATTTCGTGTAATTTGTACATTTTCCATGTTTTACGAACGTCCTCTCCGTGCCAATGTCTCTGGATCCTCACGTTGAAATAAAGGACAGCAAGCTAGTTTTTCTCGTGGCTCTGGCGATGATTCATTTCGGACGAGTCTGACGTTTTTCCTTTGGCAAATGCAGTTGGTTGGAGCTTGCAAAATTCTGAGAATATCCTGACGTGCCATGAGATTTTTCTCCACATTCGCAGCCTCACACATATTCACGCATGCCTGAAAGGAAATTTCTGTCGAGATTGAAACGAGATCCACCTCCGTGTCTCCTTATTTTTTTCCAGCAACCATTTCCTTCCCGACTGTGATTCAGGATGAAAAAGCCTTCGCAGCCATCAGCGTGTCGTTGTCGTATTCAGACCGAAGCTTCTCTTCCGATTGCTTTGTCACTCTGTTTTCTGTCTTTCCTTCGAGGCAAAAGATCTTTCATAGCTCTCTCTCTCTCTCTCTTTCTCTCCCCTTTTCCCTTTCACCGAAGATCAATGACCCCCGTCGTCTCCGACTACGGTTTCCAAAAAACAACAAAAAAATCGTTGAACCATGCCTCTTTTCGTCTTTATATACCCGTGAAAAAAGAGCTGAATGCTTTTCCTCTGCGAGGTCACACATTTCGCTTCTCTCCATTCTTTATTTCTTCGGTACACGAAAAACTACTACATCGGTCTCGGAACAACGAAGCTGTTTGACATCGGCTTATCTGAAACTTTCTTAAGATGTAATAACAGATGAAAAGAAATATTCGTGTATTAAGGGTATCGTTACCCATCCCACTCGAATGTTCAAAAGTGCAAATTTACTTCCCCATTCGTCATGGATAATTCTGAACTTCACAATCAATCGCATATGATCGAATTTTTATTTTTTCATCAAGTATAAATGTCCCACAACATATTTCCTAATACGTGATAAAAGAATGCTTAAGGTATTACTATCACAAAACGACTTTATTTAGGGTTCTTTTAAAATGTTGTCTTGCCATCAAAATGAACAGTTTTCTCCTATGAAGAAAAATTTTCTGACGTTTAGAATTCGAGATATTTAATTTCCAATTTTTTATTTTTCCCATCTGCTAAACGCGTGTAAATTGAAATCACGTTTAATTGAAAAGTTGCAAGAAAAAAAAAAAAACAAAAGAAACGCGACTTCAATTTACACGCGTTTAGATGGGAAAAATAAGAAATGGGAAATTCAATGTCTCAAGTTCTAAACGTCAGAAAATTTTTCTTCTGAGGAGAAAACTGTTAATTTTGGCGCCAAGAACGTTTATACAAAATTTTGAAAGAATCCTAAATAAAGTCGTTTTGTGATAGTAATACGTTAAACCGTATAATTAATGTAAAAAGTTTAAACACGAACAACGTGATTGTTTACTATTGAGAAAGCACCGCTGGCGATGTATAACATGTGGGCACCATAGAATGTCGATTTACATAGCAGGGAGACAGGTAAACCGCGGGATCATGGTTGGTCAGAGCGATGCGTTTGCAGAGTGCCGCAGACCGTTAGGACAGTCGACGACAAGCTTTGCCGCAAGCTGACGCACTTGACGTCTGCTCGTCAACGATTCAATGTCGGTTGGGGTTCCCTCTCATATTGTGATATTGCATTTACAGCGATAAACATTGCTGGATAATTGTTCCCCAAACTCGGCTTTGCTCTCCTGCGTACAATTTTCACTCTCTTGTATAGTTCCCCAGGGATAAACGTCAGCGGGATGAATAAAGTGTCAAGCTTTCGAAGCGTGTAGTAATCGTCGTGTGTAGCAGAGAAAATTCACGTTCTTTTTTCTATTTAAAAATATACTAACGCTGATCAGCGATATTTCAACGTAAAGAAAGACTGTAATTAAGTTTGGCACTTAATCAAACATTACGGAGAAGTTATTGATTAATCAATTAGCAGAGTCTCTTTCGTGGTTGTCTGAAATCTGGCATCATATAGTTTCCAATAAAGAAATGTCGTGTCAACGTATAACGGAGTGAATCGAATGGAAATTTGTCAATTGCTTCGTAAAGCTTGAAGCGACTCGATTGAACTGATTACGAGGAGAATTTTGATGAGATCTATTTTTCGACGAACGAGAACTGCGTTAATTGCGAGAGTTTCTACACAATGGAGTCTGTGGGAAGGAGTGATAGAAATCTCCCGGGGTTTTTCGGTAAGTGCCTTCCGAAGGAACGTCTCGGTGGGATGAACAATGCGAGGAAAGTTATTACCAAAAGGGTGACAAGAATTAGCAAACGAGAGGATATAGTTTGTGACCTTTGAGCTTCGGATGCAGCAGAAGCGAGTCAAGGTTATCGTGCGGAAGTACTATAGGGGCGAATAGGGAATGAAGCTCGATTACCACCCACTGTTTGAGGGATGCTGGTATCGTGCTTTACTTTTCTCCAGCCCTGAGAGTTTTTCCTTCCTCTTAACTTTTCCTCGACTCTCCCTCACGGAGACTTTGACTCAATGCTCTACGCGTTTGTTTTTCTCTTTTTACTTGCAAAGACAGAATTCTCTGCAGTATTTGCTTTTTCTACGTAACGTATGCTTAAAAATTTTCAGCACGTTTTCCACAGAAAACGAGGTCATTTTCTATACATTTTCTTGCAGGTATAGTAGAAGCTTTCTGCGACATGCAAACCGTTTTCCTCGCTTGCATCTCGACCCTTCTCCCTTTGATCGTCGCTCTCGCAATTGGATTTGGCGTCAGGTAAGTTTTTACTTCATTCTGTAGCTTTTTTGTCAGTACATTTGCACATTGCTTGAAAATTATTCTTTACGCCGAGTCATTTCGTTAACCAATTTTAGGATTTATCCGTTATGAATTCTTAACTATTGTTTCTTCGTGCGTTACGACGAAACTCGAGCCAAAAACTACAAACAATTTTTCTGCGTCGCTTCCTATTATTCATTTGGCACGAAACATTCGAGCGCACAGACTCTTCATTAGTATTTTCCACCCAAATCAGCTGTTACATTTCGAGATTCATGCACACGTTTTTTTTTTTTTTTTCTAATCGTGAGCAAAGGGCGACTAATGAGAAGACAAAGCTCTACTAAGAGTTGACAAGCCTTTTCAGTGAGATAAACCAGATTAATTACGAATGAAAAATAAAAAATAATTAAAAAAGAAAAAAAAATAAACGAGACTAGAGATTTGGAGTCTTCACTGTTTCTGAATCGTTGAAATACTCTCCATGAACATTGCATCGAGATGGAAAACGACTCAAATCGTCCTTCTAGCATAAAATTGGACTCGTGGGTGATGATAAGGGTCGCGAGTGGATCATTCGTTTCATTTTTCTATAATGAAGAGCATCTTGTAGGATCGAGGAGCTTCGGAGCACACTTGAAGGTAAATAGTCCATGAAAAGTGTTTGAAAAAATGTGAAAAATGGGTTTTTGAATGAAAAAAAATGGACCTAGTTTCCTGTGTCTATGGTATAAACTCGTGTAAGCAGCACTGATCTAAATTTGGATAAAAAGATGGAAGAAAAAACGTGGGGCAATTGCAGGAATGTCAATCCTCGGGAAATTTCTTAAATTTGTTATTTTCAATTAAATTTCGTGACTGTTTTGACTAGCACGTAAATCATTCGAGTATGTATTAATAGAGTGAGGAATAGGTAATGTATTGCTCGTGAAAATGTGGTGAAGTTAACACCGCCACGTTCTACGTTATTAATGTTTGGCGTAGCGAATAAGAGCGTTCAATATTTATTCTCCTTCTTCCTCGTCCTTGCGTCCGTTCTCTAATATTTACGGTCGACGCTCAAGGTGAAATAATTCATGCACCGGTGACATCGTTATGACATAAACGTACTGCAACCTCGCACAGGCAAGAGTTTGTGTACAGAGTAAAGTCTTTCGTTACCGAATTCATCAGGTTTCGTATACACTCGCAACCCAATTTTGTTGAACACAAAATTCAATGTTTTTTTTTAATGACAAAAAAGTTATTGTTTTTTAAACACTAGAGTTAATTTCTTTGATGATTATCAGCAAAATGTACGATTGAAATATTAAAAATTGGAGCGATACACTGTCCATTTCCAACGGAATTAAGTTTTTAGTGTTTTCATTATTCGCTGCACATTTTTTGCTCGAATAATTGCGATTGCAACAAAGTCATTTATTTCAAATCGCAATTCTTGTTGGGAATATTTTTTAAAATAATTTCTTCCTCTCAATCGCTATAGACACGCATGGAGAAAATATCGGAATAGAAGAAACAGCTCATGCGGATTGCCATGGTACCGGGGTGTCTGTTCACGAACCGATATTGCTGAAACACTTCATCATCGACCCCACTCCAGAAGCGACAGCATTCAGCCAACGAGAATCCTCTCTGTTCAAGACGTGAGTTGATACTTTTTATTCAATTCGAATCTTCTCACCACTCGCGACCAACGAATAACTCAACAATTGTAATTCTTGAAAAACCATTTTGTTACATCGAATTATTTCGGCAAGTTCCCATTCCTCGAGCTGCTCTAAATGGTTTCAAAACAACGTCCAAAAAGAATACCAAAAAACAATCCCTCAACTGTGCTAGTTTTGCACATGACCTGGTCCACTGGACCACCGAGCGCGAAGTATTTACGCAGCAAGAATTTTAACTTTGAAGGTTAAGCTCGGTGAATTGCGCTTGTGATTGCTCTTGAATATTTCTTTCCACACCGCCCTTTTGTTCTTTTGTGTCGCAAGCACAGTACAGTGGTGCAAAATCTGCGAGAGGTCAATTCAACCCCGTAGTCTGTATCGAGGCTCAAATAATGGGAAATTGTTTCATCAGAAACAATTATAAATGCACGTGCATTTAAACAACGATACGCTCGAATGAATCTACTGAAAAATCGATCGATCATAAGCTGTCTTCAAAATTAAACATCGAGTAGAATTAATAGCAGCATTCAATATGCAATAGAGCAGAGAAGATCCGTATCGTGTATTTTTTGTCCATACAAGCATCTTTCTTGTTTGACTTGCTAGCGCATAAGTACAAAACACAACCCTTTACTCGTGTAAAACAGTCTACACAGCTATTACGGAGGAATATGCGGTTGAGGATAGTTTCGAGTTTAGAAATTGGTTTCCCTTGCCAAGGATGATGCAATACATGCTGCAGCCTGAGCAGGAACTCGTTGTGTCCTCTAGTAACCAATACCACTAAGACCAACTTTACCCTTATAGATATATGATGATCTATTTGCATACATATACATCTGAACTCACTTAACTTGACGCACATCTTCGACCAGCTCTCGGAGCTCTTTCACCAAACGAGACAAACTTCCAACACTTTTGCATCCCTCCAAATTGCTTTACTTCCATTATAAAACTCCTTTAACCCCCGCAACGCGTCTCCGCGATGCATTTTTTTCATCTCCAACTTTTTTCATTCGAATTTTTATCCACGAACGAAAAATAACACGTTGACATTTTTTTTCTTTAAATTTTTGTTTCAGTGTCAATTGTAAATCGGTGCAGAACGTGGTGAATTAATTGAAAAACGATTATTTGACTCGATTCTTTTGCAATTCGGAAAAATCCAACCGTTGAAATTGAAAAGTCATGAATAAATTGTGTCAATTTACTATTTTCTCCCGAATTATTTCCACGTGATTTTTGGCTGAAAGGAAAAAGCAACAATGTGAGATTTTTAAAGGCGAAATTTGCAACTTTTTGTCGCTTAAGTACCAACGAGATTTTGTGACAAGTGGCTACGGAAAGAAAAAAATAGCTCATTACCATGAATCTTGTGAAAAAGAGTTTTGCACGGGCGAACACGAGGGTTGAATTTAATATGCGATAGTAACACATGGAAATGGTTCTGCACAGCAAAACAGGCGCTAATGGTATTTTTTTTTCTTCAACACTTCTGTCATATGAACGCGTGAAGAGAATAACAGAGCGTGGAAAAGCGAACGCATTCACCATGAGTTATGGTTCAAATTAATAATTGCAAAAACGAGAACGAGGCCTTAGTGCGGGAAGCCTCTTTCTTCTTAATAGCCCGAAGCATGCACGGAGGAAGAAAATGGCTTGCGCCTTTTAACGAAGCTGTCGTTTTCAGTGGATGCATGCGGTTGATGCAATTAATTATTCCGATGGCCGAGAAAATACTTTCTTTTTGTCGTAGTCTTCTGATCCCGATCCATTAGCGGGAAAAAATGAAATTCTATAGAGCGCTATGAGCTCCTATTTATATGAAGAAATAACTTTCCTTCATTGGTGAAAAAAAGAACTAACGTAATACAAAAATACGGACATGTACTTTCGGACGATGCTTACGGTGCTGGTTGCCCGATAATCCACGAACTCTGATGTCCTAGTCTTTTTTCCGTTCGTCCTTTTTTCTTTCCTTTGTCTTTTTTGCAAATTCTCTTGCCATCAATGAACAAACACCGAGACTTGCCGTCGGAGTTTTGCTTGCAAAAAGTTGCCATCGAAACGGTAGTCGCCTCCGTTGGCTACACTCTGCGCTGCGGTGCCACCAGAGAAGCTACACTGTTTCTCCATTATCGAGAATTACCGTGGGCTTTGACCCGATACGAACGAGAGAGAGAGGGAGGCGCAGAATGAAGAGTTGATCTCGTGTATCGAAAGAGGCTTTAAAAAACGAAAGTCGAGAGTGCCCAGACAACACCTAAAACCTTAAGCAACGTCAACCACCTCCCTTTTCGTAAACAAAGCTCAAGCTTTCCTGCTCCAAACTAATACAATCTCGCATCGAAGCTTCACAGCACGAAGATAACCTCCCATCTGACTTTTCGTGACACCGGAACATCGTTGAAAATTTTTCCTACAAAAACCCATTACCGAGAAGCTCGATGAAGAGTGATCGCGTTGTTCGAAACACCGAATAAAAAAGTTTCTTAACTCTTCAAGTTCTGTCAGGCATTAATTATTCAGAGAATAGGAACGCCCGAGGAATATTTTCGAACATCGTGAGCTCACATAACAAACGTATCGTGCATCCTGTGCACGGTGACCTCCCAAATAACCCGCTTCGTGTTTATCAAGCTTTCGCATCGATTGAAATATCGGGCAATTAAGAAACGCTATAAATGGAACAAATTCTCAGCTCTTGGGATTCATTAAAATTATTTTACTCGCAAGGCGTTTGGATATCGCTAACGAGCACAATTCAGCTCGTGTTCGCAACTACGAAGCTTTTTGCCGAGACCGTAATAAATGAAAATACAACTATCAATTTATCAGAGTCTCAATACACGTATCAAAAGTTTTTTCTCTTTAATATTCCGAGTTGGCGGAGTAACTGCGAAACATTCGTACAGATTTTTAATGTATTTTACTCAATTCAAAAGAAACCTATGGAGAAGTTTGTCTCAAAACGTCGAGATTTTGGCCATTCAGAGACGGTTGTTTCTCAAACTTTGAACTCCATTTTAAACACTTTTTCCGAAAGTTTATATGTTTTTACATTCGTGTACGAGGGAGCGACAACATTATTAAATTATTCCGCGAGTAGTGTTCACGTTTTCGAAAAATAACCGAAGAATTAACTTTGGACTGTAACGGTCGCGTATTTCCTCGAGCCTGAAAAATTCGAATGCAACTGGAAGATGTGCAGCGACTTCCGGTCACGTTTAAATATTTGAAACTGTCACAAAATTGGCTGGGACTATGGAAGCAAACAATTATTTTAACAATCGGATTACTATGGGGAGAAAGGAAATATTTAGTGAATAAAAGAAATGGCCGAAGCATTTATGGATCAGATTTAAAATCCGATCGATTAAAAACGAATCATGGTGGGTTTATCTTATTCGATAAATCTTCTTTTATCCTGAACTCGTATCGCAGTTTGCCCACAGGGAAATTTAGCGATGTAGACAATGTTGATCGATAAAGTAGAAGCTTTTGGTTTAGAGGAAACGTTGAAACCACCTTTGAGACCGTTTATCGCTCGTAACCAAGTCCGACAAACCCAGTAGACCGACTGGATATTCGCCCCATCATTGCCTACGGCAGCTCCGAAGGTTTGCGATCCGACTGGCCTTATATCCAC
The DNA here is from genome assembly GCA_963921915.1 of Hyposoter dolosus. NCBI lineage: Eukaryota > Metazoa > Arthropoda > Insecta > Hymenoptera > Ichneumonidae > Hyposoter > Hyposoter dolosus. The sequence goes on from OY998134.1 coordinate 4,318,496, forward strand.
GCTAGGATGTACAAGTAAATATGGCTGGTTGTGGTCGGACACACCAGCCGGATAGATTATGCGTAAAGTTCGCTACTCTCTGGCATACCAAGGGCCTCGGAGGATCCTGAACGCCCTAATCTGCAGAGAATTGTGGTCCCTGGCTTAACTCCGAGAAACAACACGATATTCGTGTCCATGTGTGTCACCAGAACATTTCCACCCTGCTTTCCCCAAATGTTTGTAACGTTACTCCATTCATTTCCTTTGCTTTCCACTCGGCGATTCTCTACTTAAACACGCTTTACACGTACACAAGATTTTCCTGCTCTAATTGCCAACTTTTCACAATGTCATAAGGATCTTAACAAATTTAATAATATTCCCAAGTCATTGGGGAATGTCATGAGAAAATATTTTTTCAATGTTCACTGAGTTTTTTTTTTTTTTTTTTTTTAATATAACGAATCTCGTGAAATGCGTTCGTGAAAATTCCTGAAACTTTTTTTTCCACTAGCCTTGAAACTTCCTGAGTGTAATATTCGTATGAACGAGACGTACCCCGTAGGCTGCGAAAACTGGACGCGACGAAGCATACGATTAGTTATTATAATGAAAGTAATAATTCCAGTTTTAAGAACGCTTGTTTGAATTCATCGGCATCCTGTTTCAAATAAATTCAATCCGCGATTTTCCAACGTGCGAGTTTTCGTAATTAAAGGGAAATGATGACTTTTTTCGTTATGAGGATCATGTTTTGAGATTTACAGCTCGTAAAAAGACAATTATTTATTTATTCGTGGGCGACGAATTGAGAAAATTAAGTATCGCGAATGTTTCGGAGTAATTAGCGAACCGAGATACCGTGTACCTCAGCAAATCTCGAGACTACGAATTAAAGTTTTTCATCAGAATATCTCGCCACTACGGAGCATGTACAACCAAAAGGTTAGCTGTCTAGCGAAAGGAAGAGCGAGCTGAATGGGGAAAAAGAAAGAGAGGGCTTTACTTTTAATTACTGCCACCGGTCCAACGTTAATTAATGTTTCAACGGATTTTCATGCATGGCTTCTTTCATTTCTCCCTTTCCTTCTGCCCTTCCACCATTCCTCTCCTCGTACCCTCTGCCTCATCCATCGTGAAACAGAATATCGGACCATGCCGACTTTTGTCCTCGTCGTTATGCGAAATGCCAGAAAAAGGTTTTTTTTTTTCTCGATCTAATTGAAAAAAGCTTAGGGAAGTTGAAAGATAGAGATTTCTCCAAATTCCCCATGGCCCATGCACGGCTTGGATTCCTATGAACAATAAACGTGAACTAAACACGCGGAACGAAGAAAAATAAAAACTCCATGGCATCAGGACAAAAGAAACCTCGTAAAGGGAAAGCTTTGATCCCAAGAGAATGATAAGCGTCGTTCTCAGCAAAGGGATATCTTTTCTCGACAGAAATAACACTTTCGTTGGTCTGGTCAGCCTCTTATGGGCCATCAATTCTGTATAGAAATCACTCAAGTTTTGTTGGGCTTTTCCAACTTTTGACTGCTTTCGTCGTTCGTTCTCCAGGGGGTAAAAAATTGAGCAAGTATATCACAGCAAGAATATATAAGGATATAGCCTTTCGTGGAGCACGATATTTCATTGAATATTTCCTGGAACGTGGCAAAAGTTTGCCGTTCGAAAAAGCTATTTCAATCGCAAGATGGAGCCACGTAAGAGGAAGTTATGGCTGAGTGTATCGAAGGATAAAGAAGTCAAGATGGAAAGGCCACTGCGCGATGAACGTGACAGCTAAACCGTCAGAATATTTACTGTTGTGTACACTAAGAACGATAAAGCTTTCCCACAGCTATCATCGATCTTTGTCCAACTTTTTTACCAAGATTTTTCATCCCTTCTCTCGCACTTCATACGTTTAGATCTCAGGAGCAGTTGTGTCCAAAATTTACTTTGCACCTTATAAAAAAATCATTCGAATCTCGAAGTCCGTCAATCCGGCCAGGAGAAAAAGTTTGTTTGCCTGTTTGTCCGGCTAATAAATCTTTTGCAGACAAAACTATGGATTTCTAGCAAGTCATTTCCGTCCACAGTCTCGAAGGGAAAGAATCGACGAAATATAAATGCGATTTTACTTTTGAATTACGTCGACCATCGCATAATCACTGACTTCCCATTTTTGATCGACGCTATGCTTTTTTTCTCACCCTTTCTCTCGTCTATTTTCTTCTTTCCTCGACACAACATCAACGTAGTTCCTTCATTCATTCTCAAAGATCTTTTGGACAAGAGAAAATTCATTCCCTAAGACGAGAACCAGCTCCGAGGACACTCCTCAATCCCCTCGAGCTCATCTCGAGCGTTCCGTCAAGCGTGCCGGATTATAGAATTGTCTTTTCTCGAGAGAGCGAATCTAAAGGAGTAACCACCATTCTTTCTGAACGAGCAACTCTTCAGGGAGAAGCTCACACACTCGCTGCGGCTACTGTCGAAAGAAAAGGAATCGCCGATCAATCGAATTGGAATCAGTAATGAAATCAACTTTACCCTCGAATTTCTCATCTTAATCAACTCGATAATTACTTCAGACATTTCATTAAAATATCGACGTTGCTGAATAAAGACTGAGATTTTCTCCGGAGGATATGCAATGAATCTTTTTCCAATATTCTCCGTTGGTCAACTTTATTCCACAACGTTGAATTTATATTTGAATTTAGAATCGAATTTGATAAACTCTCGTCGTAACTTCAAGTCCCATAAAGAAGTCGCAATGGCCGGAAACAGCGAGATCATGACATTCGTCTTCTCGTACTGACGGGAGAAAGGTGTAGAAACTAAATTTATATCGTTCACCTAGCATCAAGTAATATCAAACTCAAAAGAGTTCTGTAGAGCGACGTGCTTTTCATCCACTTTTATTCGAGGCTTTTTGGTGCCAGGAGAAAACTCACTCTCTTTTTCTTTGCATACACTCCCCTGGTTATCGTTTTAATTTTATTTTTATTTTCTCGTCCAAAGGTAACGCAGTACACACCAGTGTACTGTAGAAATTGGATACGAAGCGGGTTAAACACACGCTGACTCCGACTTGTGTCTCTCACTTTATTTTTATCTTTTTTTATTCGACCCTTTGCTTCTCTCTTTTATTCTTACAGTCGTCATCACTTGAGAAATTCTAGCGAATGCACTCATTGTACGAGCCTCGTTAGATTTGCCCGGATTCGCCAGGTTTTATTATATAAAACGTCATTTTTCTAACGCGAATTTGTATTTATGAACGTAAAAAATCCTTACGAAGAGGAATGCTTCGCTTTAACAGGATTGCAAGTTGATCCATACACATTCCATTCACTGGCATTGTAACTAAAAAGCAAAGTGTTTGGATCTCGTGTCACCGGGGCACTGGACAAAATTGTCATATAAAAAATGATAATTTCTTTTTTCGATTAAGCAGATATAGATTAGCTCCGGAGTACGAATTTGAAAACTGTCAAATTTCCTTTTGTAGTGTTAATCGATGAAACTGGTCGCAGACAAAAACTTCTGACACCTCGAAACGATTTCACTGACGAAAACGAGATCCAAAAAACTTCTAATCGTCGTTCCTGGAGTGTTGGCCTTGTTTGTTCTTAATATCTTTAGCCGAAGGAAGTGTAAAAATGCGCAGTATACGTATGCACATTCGATAAGCTGCTTTGACTCGAAACTTACGTTATCGGTTCCGGAATATTGCACAGTTTCTTTTTATCAGTAAGAGTATAGCGATCGTGGACTGTGTAGAATGCATATGTGAATTTATGGAATGCTCCGTTGTACTCGCAACATATATATTTTTTGTGCACGTGGGTGTGAGCGGTAACCATGAGACGCAGCCCAAAGTCGTGTTTTTGCATCAGTAAATGCTTCAGCCTTTTCTCTCTGTCGTTCTCTTTCTACCTCCCGCATTTGGCTCCCTCTCTCTCTCTCTCTCTCTCTCTCTCTCTCTCTCTCTCTCTCTCGCTTAAGCGTGAAAGAAAAAACGAATTAAAAAAAAAAAATAACCGTTTGCATTGCACGCGGAGTTACCACATCTCGCCTTGCCCGAACTACCCGTACAGCATTCCGCACTACCGCTCGACGACCTCTGTCACACTTGGGAGGTCCTGAGAGAAAGAGAAAAAAAGATAGAGATGAAAACAGAGACAAAGAGAAAAGTCTCCAGCTTCCATAGCACGTTGATGGTTCCCTGCAGCAGCTCGTACTTTTGACTTTCTTTTATCGTGTCCCACCTAAACATACTCGCACCTATACAGAGCTTACATCATTACTACGAAACTACTATTTCTGTTTACTCAGAAAATGAATCGGGCTTGAGGAAAAGCTTCAAGCTATTTTTTAGAATTCAGCAAGTCCGGAAAACATTTAATTTTTCAATCCTTTTCAACGCAAACAAACATTTTTGTCTTTAAAATAATTTTCTAACTAAAATATCCATCTATTTTGAGACAAAATATTCTGGTTCGTGTAATAAAGTTTTAGCGACAAATATTGTTTCTTGAAATGTAAGTTATTTCGCAATTTTCGAGTTGACGTTCCATTCCCCGGGTACACGACGATTTTCTAGCTTCCATTTTATTTTTTGTAGACCGAATACTTTTTTTTTTTTTCTTATTTCACGGTTGCCCCGCAACGTTCTTGATTTTTCCTACTATTTGCGTAGAACTTTCTCGTGTATTGTTCTTTGAATTTTTTCCAAGCTTTCTCTGGGATTCTCTTTAACAAACTCTTCAGTCTACTTAAGTGGGAGAGAGAGACAGGAGGATGGGAGAAGATTAAGCTCGAGGTATCCCCCGATGTCATTGTAACTTGAGTCAAGCTCTATACGTATAAATTCGTTTCTTGTATTTCGTGCTCCTAGAAAAAGCTCCGTTGACCCACTCGAGAAAAACATTTTTCACGTTTTCCGTGAGCAAGCAACAGACAAGAACTTACGAGTTTTCTTACGAGTTTTTCAAACATCTCCATATATCTGTAGCGAGGAGTAACCATGCACATAATCGTATACACTTTTTCTCTCATCCTCATAACGAAGACAAATGGATAGTTGCTCGAAAAGATGCCTCCATTGCACTTTCATGATTATGCAAAGTGTTTTCCCTGCGAGATGATTCTGTTAGCATAATAAAAGTGTCGCTCATTCAATTCTCGTTCTCCATTATGTCGCTCGTGATTATGAACGAAATATCGCTCACACTTCAAAGGTTTCAGCATTTTGTTTTATCACGGAAACGAAGCACGTTCGGGACGAACGATCGAGACACGCGCAGCGGCTCGTATTTTTAATATTTTTATTTACACATAAAAAATTACACTTTTTGAACATTCATTGAATTATTCCTCGAATAGAACGAAGTTTATCGAACGTCTAGTTGTTTTTTTATAAACGTTTGAATATTTTAAGGACGTTGTATGGCCACGGTTAAATCTAAGTTTTTGTTTTCAGTTTTTTTTTACATACTAAATGATTTGCGAGCCTAAGTTGATTAAAAAAAAGTTTTTAGAAATTGACTAAAGAACAACACACTCTAAATCCAAGATTGTCCGTGGTATTTGTTATTTAATAAACAAAATTTCGACAAAAATTTACGATCGATTTTCTTGAAAAACTAAACGAAGCTTCTTCGATGTTATATAAAAGTGTATGCAAAGCTTTAAGAGGCTTTACCATTTAGAAATCGAAATATTTAATGTTGAAAATTGCAAATTTTAACACACCCTCTTATGAAAAACTACTGAAAATTGTGATTTTTATAAATAAATATTCTCTTTGTATCGTGCAAATTTAGAGAAATTCTATCGATAGAAAATTTTCTATACAACGTCCTTACGCTCGTAGACTCACCGCAATCACGTTCAACATTCCGTGGAATTTCCTAATTGCTCCCTTAAAAATGCATGTCAAACGCCACAATATTTGATTGTGAAAATTTTCCAACGCATGATGGTGGATCCTTGCGAAATGTTGCACTTAATTGCATAATTGTGTCCTAAAATTTTGTGGGAAAAGGCTTTAGCAAGACTGATGCTCTAAACGTAATATATAATGAAGTGTATCGCTTATTTTTTGACTGGTGATTGGTGGTGCTACTGAAGGATCGTTTCAAGCTTAAACTCAACCATCAAATACTTTTGCTCCGCTTTAAAAAAATGTCGTCCTTTTATAACATTTTTGTTCGATGCTTCCGGCCTGTGGCTGAGCGTTCCTGTCTCTTTCCCTTCCTCTCTCTCTCTCTCTCTCTCTTCACGTTTCCCTGTTGCTTCCTTTCTTTCTGTCGCTTCCTCACTGTTCCCCAACCTCTTTTCCACTGTTCCATTGAAAAATTTCGATACACGTACTACGAGGGTAATTACTCTTCGACGTCGTGATCGATACCAAGTGCCCACTCCCATGAATAACCCTCGGTGAATGATTGATCAGTACTTCCTGGAAATACGAAAGAAAGAAAAAAGCAAACGTGACGAGATTGATACGATGCACTATAAAATATCGAGAACCAAGGTGAATATTTCAACAGCTTTCGAAGAAGAATTGAATCGCTTTGGGAGGATCTTTTGCCAGAAATTCTATAAATAAATGATTCTCATCACAATTTGTTGAGCTCGATTCTCGACGCAATAGTAATATCGCTTCATATACGAATTCGTGTATATAAAACTCAAATCATCTCACAACTATATAAATAAAATTTCGTTAGATTTCGACTTTGACGAGTTATTTCGAAGATAAATATTTGAATAACGCACGTAGAGGAAGAAAGTTGTTTTTCCAACGAGCGTGATGTGCTTGCACATTTGATTTCCTCACCCACGCAGAAAAAGGTACCAGCTTTCTTTAGACACATTCTTAAGAGAAGGGCGGACAAAAATCTCACCGCAAATATTTGTGGAGACTTCATGCTCGACAGTTACGTTGTAGCCTTGCGTGTTCTTGAACATCTGATACGTGCCGAGGACGAGATTCAACTCTGAGCAAACATCTGCTTTGCTTTCAATTACATAATTTCGCCTAACTCACTGTGAATGAAATTAATGCATCGACATTATATCCAGAAGAAAGCTTTCAAGTGACAGAGATTTCGCTGAACTTTTTTATTCTCGTTCAAACTTACGAAAAATCAATTACACGCTATTGTAATTGTTGCATTAGGGCAAAAATGCTTTCCGCACATAATTATACATGTCTGCGTATGTTTCAAAACTCATTTAACTCGCACGAACTCTCAGAGCTTCGAAGTTTACTCTGAAATAAAAAGTCTGCAGGAATAATGTTTTTTTGCTGCATGGACAAAACTTTCTACTCACCATCGCATGATCGACCACTCTCAACTTTCAATTTTGAACCTGTAATTCGCAGTATCCATGGAAATAGATTTCCTTCTTTTAATTCAATAATGGATCGTATACTTTATTGTAAATTGATCGAGGTTTGATTTATTCAGGAATAATTCACATTTTACATATGAAAATGTGAAAATTTACCGTGCAGAAGAATTTGTAGTGCGAACATTTTTTTCGCACTCAACAATTGTATTAACTATAATATAGCGAGGTATATTGTGAGAGACAGAGCTATGCAAACGATCGTATTAAGGTTAATGGGCGCAGACGACGTAACATTGTCTCTAGCGACTGTATGATTTTACCTCTCGACTCGAGCGACGAGCAGATTTGCCATTTCTCCCAAGTGTCTCGTTCTCGTGACTCGACACGAGAGTGGCAGGTGTTCTCCGTCTCCTCTTTAGGTGAGAATATACATTACGTTTTCCGTCCTTTTGATGACGCGCATTTTTGCACCTGCTAGAGAGTCAACGAGTACGCGCGACGTTTGCCTTTGAGGATTTTTACCTCTTTGTGCGTTGAATAAAGAGAGTGTGAAAATTATATGTATATGCGGCGCTGTGAAATGATACAGATGGAAAAAAAAGATAAATAAAAAAATGTCGATATTTCGAGAGTTTTTCGACTTTGCAAAAGGCACACTTGTCGTTCGTGCATATGTTTTTTCACGAACGACTTCAATGATCTTTGGTGATTCCATAAAAATTCACTGAAAAAATTTGTTGTCGTGTTAAAAAAATAGGGGACGTAAAATTTATCTTGAGACGATTCCCAAAATACGAAAATAATGGAGCAAAAACCAGAAGTTCGTATGCATGTGTTTAGAACCTGCTCACGATTCTTACGATATACGGGAGAAAACTTTCGAAACGTCAGGAAAGTTCACGAGCCCTTAAAATGACATTTTGAATGTCTCGTTGTTTGGCCACATGTCGGAAACATTGGTAAACCTAAGAGTGAGCGATTTGCATGAAACTACGGATGTGAGTCGAGAAGCCGGTACTGGCGGAATGTCAATAATCGTGCAAGAGTAAGAATACCATTCAAGAATCTTTCGTGAATTTCAGAATAAAAGAATAAAAGGGTTTCCGTCAATTCGCAAGCTCCTGATTGTTTACCCTTTCTCTCTCTCTCTCTCTCTCCCTCTCTGTTTCCTGATGCGGCGAGTCCCTCGATATACTCATGAAAAAAGAAAGACTCTCTGCGTCGCTATTTGCGTACGTTCTCAACTCTTCCGCGGTGTCCATCACGAGAAATTTGTCCACTCTGGAGAACCGGAAGTCCGGTGCTTCACAGTCAAATGCCCAGAGCCTAATGTTAATTTTTTCTGTCCACCAATGGCAATTTACGTTAATAAACATTTTTAATATATTTTCTAACTCGTTGGAAGTTTGAGAACGTGACCAAGAAGGAAAATTTCCAGATCCAGAAATGTAATTTTGCCATTTAACGAAATGATCGTATCGTCACGGTCTTTGCCTAACCAGCACTGTCTCATTGGATATTTTTTCACAGCTTGAGCTTCCAAAGCGCTATGAGCCTCTAGAGGGATTGTCGACGAAGATTGAAAATCTAAATGCATTTAAAAATACGTGTGAACCAACATAATCGGGACGAAGAAACAAGTGCGAAATTTTGGGGTAAAAACAAAAATAAGTGGAAGCAATATGTGAGTTGATGGGGAACGTGATAAAGAATAAAAGGATAAGGTGAAAAAAAGGAGAATGAGCCGGAGTTTGTACGTGATGCCGAAAGGGAGAATATATATAGGATAGAGGATGGTTATAACAGAGTATAGAGATGAAGGCTGTTAAAGCGATGATGACGGGAGGCTCGAGGCTAGGGATCGAGCGAGCGTGCTACACGAGAAAGAGCGCGGAGAAGAAAGGGGGAGAAATATTGAAAAAGGACGAAACGGAATGAAGAGAAAAAGCAGCGTGCTGGGATCGCGGAGATAAATTATACGTCGAGGAATGAGTGTAGTGGCAGAAAACAAAAATGAAAAATGGAGGGAGGGGGTAACGCGCAGCTTGGCGAAGATGAGCAGTGTTTTTCTAGGCGATCCTGAATTAAAAACGAATGAGATTTATGTCTAGATTTAACGACGATCTTCCAATCAGCTTGAAGGAATAGTTACTGCCTTGAAAAAACACGACGTTACCTTTTTTTCAACCGTCCACTTCTATGACGGTATATATACTCGTGTATACATGTATATACACATGTACATTATGTGTTGAATCGAATGCAATAGGAACATTAGGAGAAGCTTCTCCCTTCGCCAGCTTTCTTGTCTCTCGAGTTCTCGGACTTTGTTCATTTGGCATCCTCATCTTCAGGGGCCAACCAACGTCGAAAAGCTTGACTGTGTTCGTTTCTCGAAGGTCTCTTTCTCGCAAGAAGTGAATTACACGAGTGCCCTGCTTGCTGCCTATATCCCGAGCGATCTCCCGTTGGAAGCTGCTGTTTCAAGGGACTCTTCTCCTGCTCCTCTGCTTCTCCTCTCAACTCCCTTCTCCCACAGTCACGAACCTTTGGTATTCGAGATCCTACTCTACACAGGCTGTATCCACTAAACCATCACTATACATAGTTCTAGAAAGAACCGGGTGCGAGCTCCCTCTCTCTCTCTCTCTCTCTCTCTCTCTCTTACTCTCTCCCTCCCCGCTTTCCTCTTTTGCTCTGCTCGCTCTATCCAGCTCTCCTGTTTCTACTTGATTCTCGTTCTGCCCAACCTCACCACCAATGTCCTCGCATACCAGGACCAAAAGCGGATTCATGGTTATCGGACTTTTCTCTCTCGTGGAAGAAGAACCGGCAATGCCGCTGCTCAACATCCCAGAGGATTCGAGAAGAGCCAGCAGCTTCGCCAAGCACACTCGACACCAAGATCCACTAGCAGCCTGCCTCCAACACTTTTTTCTCTATGCAAACAAACCCATCCTGCCTCAACCTGCTCTACCGTGCAACAGACAAGGGAATTTGATACTATACGCATCATATATGAGCCGCGACGAGCGTCTTTCGGAATCTAGTCAACTCGTACCGCTTTCGACATCTTCTATCATGAACTTTAATAACCAACTTGGCCAAATCCCATTTGCCAATATTCCTATCTTTAGCGTACGCCCATCCATCAACCATAATTTCCTCAACTGTCGACAATCCCCAAATGTCCTGCCGGAATAACAGTTTGCTCAGAAACGTCGTCACGTTTTCCCGAAGGACATGCCATACCAAATTCAACATTCCTCTGTATGATGAGAGTCGTAGCCCATACACAATAGAAGCAACAGACGTTCACGTCACTCGAGCGTGTTGCTCTTCGTGAGACATTCGCACGAATTAATAACGGGGCTTTCTGCTTCTCTGTTCTACCTTATGTTGCAGTATTGTTGCATTCTACTTGTATCTTTCTCTCTCATTCTTCAGCACTATCGAGCTCATCCTCGTGTCTGTACATAGTGACAGATGCAAATATTTATTCCAGGTGACACATTTGCCAATCTTCAAAGTTTCGAGATTCTCTGCTCGATACATTTCCCAAAAGACAATGCAGATCTTTCTGTTTGTACTCTATCGAATGAGTTATTTCGGCCATCGCATGGCCGGTGTGCTATCTGACGTACGTGGAATCGGTGGAATGCGTTTTTTTTTTTTTTTTTCATTCGTTCCGTTTACATTTACCCTTTAAATAAGTGGAGCCCGGGATAAGAAAATGTATCTGTGGCTGGCTTTGAATACCGACAAGCACAATTCGAGGTACTGCTCGCGTCCCTCGACATTATGAAATTTTTCCCCCAGGGCTTTTTTGCAAATTGTCTTTTCAAGAACGTGTTATGACTCGAGAAACCGAACAACCGCTCTGCTCTCTAATTCTTCTCACCTCTTTTCTCCAGAGAAATACTGCATTCTGCGGAATGAGTAGACTTTTACAACCGCTCCTTGCCACTAGAGGTCACCACTTGTATCCATCGTCCTTGAGCTTCATTCTTCGCTCTGGGATATATACTAATATGGATACATGTATTGTCTACTACGTACCGCTTATCTCATCATCCCACGTTCTCCCTCTTAATCACCACATTAAATATAAAGATCCCACTTCGGTGGCCCTCATGCTTTTCACTATGTCCACTCGGTTTTTCCTCGCCATAACGATCAAGTAATCTTCACGTATTCACAGATAACATCGAATAGAATTTTCATGTTGAAATCACTTTAACCTTTTTTTCCACCCAATGATATGAATATTTTTTTAATTTTCCACCCTGAACTATTCCTGTAAGAATTCTATTTTTTTTGTTTAATAAAAGAAAGCATTTTCAACGTCATGGAAAGTTATGACCTGTTTTTCAAATACGGACACGGTTTTTCGTTTTTTTTTGTTTCCAGAATATTGTAGATTGGCGAATCTTGCGATTATGGTTTTTGTATGGAAACTGTGGTGACGTGTCGAATTTTCTTAGGATTTCTAAATGGGAAGTTACAGAATTACGCGTTGAGAAGAAATTCATGTGATTTGGTGGGGAAAGGGTTGATGAAATCTTTTCTCGGTAAGATTGTTTTTTATCTTCCTGCGATTGCGGCACGCAATTAAGGTCTGAACTTCTGATTACAAACGCAGTTTTTTAGTTTAGATTGGATCGTTTCTTCCAATGTGTTGGCGAGTACTCTATGGGGAAAATGAATTCAAGCGAATGTTGGAAATGGAATGCAAAATAGTGCGGGGTTATAAAAAAGTAAAAGAATAAGGAACAGAGACATCTCGACAAAAAGTACATTACAGCGAATCCACGAAAAATCTCTTGCATTTTCCTCAGCAATATTTATGGACTTGTTCAACTTTTGTTTTACTCTCCCCCCTCCTCATTCCTCTCCCTCTCGGTCGCGCTTTTTTCTTCCTGTCTTCCTCTCCTTTCCTGTTTTATTCCAGTCTCTTTCTTTTATTCCTCTCGAAGGCTCTTCCAAGAATGTTATATCGCATCCCACGAAAGCTCCCCGTCTTACCGTAAAACTCTTCGTTCCTCTTAACCCCCTACCCTTTCGCACTGTTTTCCAGCAGGTAAGCTGTGCCACAAGGTAAGCGAATAGCTAAGAAAGTTTCCGTGGAATATTCCGCTTTTCTGGACAATATTTTCCACCTAGGTTTTTGTTCATTCTATTTTTTTTAGTTTACCCAGAATTATGGCACCCAAAGTGCTAAATCTCGTTGAGATTTATTTCTCATTTTTCAACACCGCGAGCTTCGAAGCACTGAATCTCTACATTTTATTTTAATATAGCGACGTAGAAATGTCGATTTTTCCTCATTATTGTCAATTATTACAATCGATTGTTCGATCTATTTGCAAAATTGATCAAAAATTCGAGTTAAAATTCATTAAAAAATTGACTAAAAGCTGCAACTCGCTGAGAGTGGACACGATCGATGATAGCGTCGTCCGCAACGTTTATTCTGCTGTTCCGTGGTAACGGAAAACGAGGAAATACCGAAATGTTTCTCTAGTAGGTGCACGAATCTCGCGATGCGTTAAAATTGATTGTTCCGCCGCGTATACGTCGAGTTTGTGCGTGTTTCGAAAGCCTCCTTTCGTAACTTGATTGTCACTCGCCGAAGATTGATCCGTGGTGGACATTAATTGAAACAAAAAGTTTGTTTCATGCTCGGAATTTTTTGTTCGACCGATCGTTGTTCTTAGCTGTTTAAAATAACGTTGCTCAAGTGCCTCAAACTCTATGAGCAAACAGCTGTTCCGAGTTGAAAAATCACCGACTGTAAACGCGTGCCGAGCTAATGAAAAAACAAGACTTTTCAGACGACGCTTGGAACTCGGCTATCGAAGGCTCGAGAAGTATAAACAAAGTTTGCAATTTCTTTTAGTGTATCTTCCGGGGGCAGGCGAAAAATCTTGCGATCGTAGAGTCGTAATCAGGAAACTCGTTCGTAACTAGCATATCTGGATCCAAGTTCTCCGGGGACCGGTGATTGCTTCTCGGAGCAGGGCTAACATCCAAAGTGGTGTTTGACACAGAAAAACTTTGACTTTGGCCAAAGCATATCATCGTGGCAAACCATCGAGCAACGCTGCTTTTTCCGATTGCCGAAAACTTGATATAAAATCCGATTCGGCCGATTGTTGATTGAAAGCCTCGAGCGGTTCCTCAATGCAGTTCCCATCCAATTATTTCGTCGGGAATCATTATCGCCTGTAAATATCGCAGCTCACTTTTTTGCTGATCATTATTTTCGGGAAAAAAATCTAACTCCATATCGCGCACGTAATGTTGGTATAAATAATTAGTGTCAAGTTTAGGGGAGCAATCAATGCAAGTGCCAATCTAGAGTTTGAGACGCAGAGAGAAGAGTCTCGAATATTATAAAGGCTTGGAGAGGTCGTTTCGAGGATGCGTCGTGGCTCAAGGTATACATTATAGCTGCAATAAAATAGCCGGCTACCGGTTCTTTTTTAAGTTTTAACGACCTACGGGTGTCACGGAGTGTGGATTTTTTACGAGCCCTTCTCTCCTTTGTGAGCTGTGCGGTGGATAGGTCGAGAGAAAATGACAAGCTAATGTGTTTTATACATGGTACACACTTAGGACCTCAAGGACTGAATAGGATGCTCGATTTATTGCATCTCAAATTAGTCGACGCGAGAAATCCGATGTGTTCCTTTGAATCGTGTAAAAACGTAATTAACGAGTTCTATTTCGATTGGCAAGGAATAAATTCGAGCGAAAGGTATTGAACGTGATTTTAATGCTCGCGAGAATAATTTTTCGCTATTGTTTGATTGAAAATGAATTAAAAAATCAGGGTGGACCATTTATTTTTATTATCGGAGAAATTTCCTCTTCCCGATAGCGATCTAAAAACTTGTTTTCATTGTAATGAAATGGCTTTGCATCGAGACGACCATTTCCAATTCAGGTTTCCTCCGAGTGATAAAAGACACTCCTGCCCTTTGAAATCCTCCTGGTACGCCTTTTCCTCGCTCTCGAACGTAAACGGACGAGTTTCGGGAGCTCCGAACCACCATTCCCTTTCATTCGGCATAGTAAATCCGTTTGGAATTAATGTTCAAAGATCGTGAGAAAGAGGAAGACAACAATCTGTTATATAGCTCGCCACGTGCGGTTTAATGTTGAACCGAAACTCTCGTAAGCGATCAAACGATCGGGGATCACGTATGGAGAGAATATCTCCCGAACGCCTGCAGCTATACTTCTACTTCGACACCCAGAACGAGAGATTATTTCGTTGCGATCACAGTTCGATCAAGGGGTCGGGCTACTACTCCAGAGCCCAAAGAAACTGCCGCATATTTAGAGATTTCTCTTCAACGAAATGATAAACAAATTCTCGACAAAGTTCCGTTGGTTGCAGGGAAAATTCGAAGAATCCTGCCTTTGCAGCATCGAAAAGTCTCTCCAAAGTGCATGAATATTTAGACCCAAATAAGCGTCTTTAGTGTAAACAAATAAAGTTTTCCAACGATTTTAATGCAGTCTGTGACAATTTATTGAATTCTCTGTTGATTTACACTTGATGCAGCATTGTTCTTCATCAACAAAACATTCGTCAGTTGGGCCTTCTTTCCATGCTTCAAGAGTCTTTGCTCTTTAATTCGTGATTCTGGTTACTTCAGAAACTCTCGTAGTTCAGTAAAAAGTATCGTTATATGTTATATAACGTTTGATGGTAGTTGACGTATCAAGTAGACTCGACGGTTAGGAACAAAAGATTTCAGTGACCCGGTTAACGCGTGCCTCCACAGTACACACGAAATAATCGCGGACGGCTCTTCATCCCGTTGGACGACAAAACTGTGGCAAAGCACAGTTTCCCGGGTTTTCTGTTCCATTGTACGAGCAAATTGCTTCGTGATGGAAGACGACGACGACGACGACGACACGTAAAGGAAAATTTGATGAAGTATTTAGAGCAAACATTTACCAGCAATTCAATCGTTTAATAATTCATTTCTTTCATCTACGGGACGTAGACTAACAACAGAATCAATCGTGACTTTCTTCCGCACTGTCGTAAAAATTGCATTGACTCTTTCAAAAAGTGTATAGAGAAAAGCTTGAGTGAAAAATCGTTGCTATGAGATACGCAAAAAAAAAAAAAAAAATTGGCTTACCTCGGAGCCATCTCCACGTGTAATATAAATCAGTTGTTTACAATGCACTTTGGAAACGTTATTTTTTTCTCAACGTATGCTCAAAGATTGTGGTGGACGACCTCCCATTCGAAACGAGCCCTGGAGACCATTTAACGTATTACTATGACAAAACGACTTTATTTAGGATTCTTGCAAAATTTTGTATAAACGTTCTTGGCACCAAAACTAACAGTTCTCTCCTCTGAAGAAAAATTTTCTGACGTTTAGAATTCGAGATATTTAATTTCCAATTTTTTATTTTTTCCGTTTAAGCGCGTGTAAATTGAAGTCACGTTTCGTTAAAAAGTTGCAAGAAAAAGCAAACGAAACGCGACTTCAATTTACACGCGCTTAGATGGAAAAAATAAAAAATTGGAAATTAAATATCTCGAATTCTAAACGTCAGAAAATTTTTCTTCTTTGGAGAAAACTGTTAGTTTTGGTGCCAAAAACGTTTATACAAAATTTTGAAAGAACCCTAAATAAAGTTGTTTCGTGATAGTAATACCTTAACCAGCAAACGGTTTGATTGAATTCAAGAAAATAACACACGTGCAGAAACAGTCAAACACAGGAACCTCATTTAACCTAAAGAGAAGATTCTAGACCACTTTCCTCTACTTGAAAGATTCCTCCAAGATATTTCTGGTCTCGGTTCTATATTTTTCATATGCGTTCCGCAATTAAACCCATAGACATCGCTTTATTCGTTCTTTATGTTCACATGGACGATAACATAAGTTTTCAAACAGAAATGTTCATGAAGGGATATTCACTTCACACGAGTCAAATTGTTTTCGTGCCAAAAAGTTTTGTCGAATGGAGTCGGCTCGAAAAGAGTCAGTGAGGCGGAGTTGTTCCTTTGGGAGAATACGGACGTTTTTTTTTTCGACCTGATTCCAACACCCGGTAGATTCTTTTCACTCTTTTGTACAATTTCGATACTTCGCATTGAAATTTGCCAAACACCATGAAATTTCCAACAGCGTCGATTCTTCCGTTTTCTGATAAAGGTCAAAGGAAAATTTGCCGAAGGAAGCGACATCGATTGAATCATTTGGGAGCAAAGTGTGTGAAAAGCGCGCGGAAGCAATATGTGATCTCGGAAAATGTTTGATATTATCAAAATGTAGTGAAACGTGTGTTTCGGTCACCACGAGCCATTATGCTAGAAATTTTGATTGCGATTTGATCGGTTTCAAAATGGGTTATTCGGGAGAGCAAGTTTCTATCGATTTTCATCGTACGGCGTTCAACCGTTCGCCATAATTCTACATAATATGTGAATATATCGAACTGAATGTACCGGAACGCACGTCATAGCCAGTGTACCGAAATTATCTTGGGTATAAAGGATCCTACGTCAGTAAATAACGGTAGGACGTAAACCTCGTCCCATAATATCTTCATGTATCTACGGATATATATATCGAGATACTCTTGATCTCGTGGGTATGCCCATAGGATTGAATTATACGAACGGGCAGATGCCCAGAATTCTTGGCCTCGCTATCCTCTTTCTCCCTCACACTCTCTCGTGCTCGTCCGAACCTCAACGTCACAGCTTTTATGTTCCAGTGAAAGGAAGTCGTTGCAGTGTATAGCCACAAGGAAAGTGCATGCACGGAACGTTTCCTCTGTCGTTGAATCGTTTGTATCAAAATATTACAGAAGAAACGTGACTACATTTCTGAGGGAATAATAACATTTATTATTCGAGAAAGTGGCATATAATTGAAAATCGAATAATAGGTGACTTAACTGGACAGAATATCGACTCGTCCAAGTATTAATTCGTTCTCCAAGGAATAACAAATGAATTATCGCATTTCTTTAACCCCGGCACCGGAAATAATTGCAAATCATATGATCACCGTTGAATAAAAAAATTCTTTCCAGTTCGTCTTAGGAAATCGATAAACTACTTTGTCAAACAAGAAACGAAATAAAGAAGTTCTCGAGGTTGTGGATTTTTGTATCTGTACTCGTACTCGCCGCAACCCGGCACTTTTATTTTGTGCAGAGGTCGGTCGTTGATCTCGAAAGGTAAAAAAAGCCTCCGACAAGTTGCATCGCAGTCTGAGAAGTAATACGTAAATCCGGTGAATCTTTGGGATTCGCGATATCGAAAACGTTTAGAGATCGAATGTTCGGCTTTGATAATAATTTATTAATCAAGTTACGTAACAAATGTATGGTGTCAGTGATCGGTCCCGCGACCTATCCGATCGACTTGCCCTCTCATCCTCGAAGTATCAGGGGTGGGTGATAATATTCCATGACCACGCACCCCCTCAAACATCCCCCTCCTTTCTCTCTTTCTCTCTTTCTCTCGTTCTCGCGTTCTCGCGTTCGCCCAGCTGTAAACTCATTAACCCAGTTCGAGCCGCTGGACATCCATAATGCGGTGTGTACTCGCGGTCTCGAGTTCAAAAATATCCTTTATTGAGGTAGGATCTATTCTCGATACCGCGAACACCGAACGTATGAGTCAGCCGAGCTAGGACAGTAGATATACAGAGAGAAACATATAAAGAGATTGCGGGTTAACGTGGTCTCCATTGCGGAAAAGCGGTTTTCGCTGATAAGCGATGATCCCTTGCGTAGAACAACAATCCATAGGATCAATCGAGATTTTTAAAATCAATACCTCGTAAAACCGGATCAATGTTTTTTCGATCAAAAATGTTGATTTTGGAATAGATTTTTCAATGAAAATTCATGTTTAAATATCTAAATGATTAGAAATGAATGTTACAACATAGGTTTTGTGCAAATTCCGACGTAAATTTCATATTTATATTCGATTGAAATAAAACAAATTTACCCCAAATGCAACGATTGTGAGAACCATGAGAATTTTTTAATGCCACGGTGTGAAACAAACGTTTGAATGTGTGGCAATGTGTGCTGTGACTGCTATGTGTGTTTTGGAGTTATCACCATACGAACTGTGATATGTCTGTACATAAAGGAATCTCCGAAATCATACAGAAAGCTTCAACGTGTCTATAGGCAGTATTGTATACACCAAAATATATAGAAGGTGCCTTTTGTATCGGTTCTAGTTGCGTGCGAGCCAAAACTTGATGTTACCTGCGGCTCTGTTTCGACATTAATATTATTATACCTGTATGGGTTGCCCTATTGTTGTATCGGCACGACCGCCGTTGTGCGTGTTTCGGCAGCTTCGTAGAGTCAACGGCCTCTGTAAAGTAGAGCCTCGTTTGCTTTCGAGAGAGACAGAGAAAGTGACAGAGAGAAAGAGAGTTCAGAGAGTTGCTTATTACCATCGCGAATCCACGTTGTTGCGTTATGGCTTCGGATCAGCGAAAACAGAATTCGAAAATTTGTCAAGACTTGGTGTGTCATTTTTACTTTATTTCGTAGCACGGTGAGGAAAACCCAGACAAATGGGACACTTCGAAAATTTCTGCCTATGCAGTCGAATGAACGAACAAACAAAACATCTGGCACAAACAAAAAACCCACCTTGCCTCTTGAAAATATTAATACCGCTAATCATAATAACACTATGAAAATATCGTCAGGTCTGAAAGTGATTACACATTTATTGAAATTTTCTGGATTACCCTGATTTTTATTTATTCAAATTATATTGAAATTCAACGAGTTTGGATGCTTGAAAAAACATCGAGGTTATGATTCATTTCGTCGAAAGATAACGTGTGATGAACAACAAGAAAATTGTAAGCGGAAGCTATTACTATTTAACGTCGGAATAAGTTAATCGCTCTATTTATCAGGTGACGCAGTTGCACGGATGTTAATTCCCACCCAGTCAACGTAGTCGAATATGCTCGAATACACGTTCTACCGTAATTTCACTTAACGACAAACAGTTAAATTTAATGCTCCAATTTTGTGGAATCGGAACTTATGCACACGAGATTTTTTTCTCCATCTAAAAATTTGTCTTTTTTATGGGCTTTATGGATTATAAAACTTCAGCTTGTATAGGACGGATGGAATGATTATACAAATGAACAAAAATTCATGGACAAATATTTTATTTCATGGAATGGAAAATTCTCAATATAATGTGACACAAAGTTTTTAAAAGAGCGAGTCGATACAAATTTATTTCATTCAGTGCCTGAATAATTAGTGAAGTCACGTATAGTCGCGGAATCTTTCAAAATCATTTGACAACGAAAACATTTTTTGCTTCATTGGTTGATGTCAAAGGAGCTTGATTTTATCAGAATGTTCAACATCAACAACGAGCCTTCTTTCTCTCTATCCTTCTCTCGACTTCGATCGGCCAAAGCACTCGATCGACCCGGAGCCGGTCGAAAGAGGAAAGAAATAAGGAATAAATTACCTCTTTCACCTGGTTGCCTGAAAAACGTGATCGCATCCTCGTGACAGTGTGTTTCACGATCAAAATAAACGAAGGAAATAATTATCTCGAGGAAAACGCCCGTCTGAATAAAGTTTGATAAAGTTTATTCTATCGAGGAACAAAGTCGTCGTCTGAATTTACGAGAATTCGTTTTTAGATCGATGATCACTGCTGACCGAAGTATTTTGTCATTTTACCATAAAAGTTTGATATATTTTTGTCATATTCCATTACGTGGGAATATATTTACACATATTCTTCAAAAAATACTGAATCAAGAAAAATGCATTTATTTTGTGCAGCCAAGCTGTAAATTTCTTTCCTTGACCTCTCGAGTTCGTCTGCTCGATTTTTATCGTAATCGAAAGCGTTTCAAAGCCTGCAACACTGAGTTTAAAGAGCTTCCAAGTTTTATCCAGATTCCAAGGGATTCTGAAGCTATAAAATATTCGACAGCCATCAGAAACATCCTCTCCAGTTAATTCGGTACTAGGAACCTTTTGGATTCGCCGAATCGAAGTTTTATCCTTTTCAAATAAATGCTGGACCATCCGAATTACACCGATTCCTCTTTAGCATATACACACGTGATTCTAATACACGTTGACTCATTTGGGTCCTGCTGTGTCCATCCAAACGGTGAGTAAACTTGACTCTCCGTTTGCAAACCTCCACCGGAAGTCATATACATATATGCGAACCCACACCCATAGATCTGCGTACATCATGCATAGAGATTGGTGTATTCGTGTGTGCAACGAGAGGATCGATTACGATGTGTGCTGCGTGAACCACTCTGCGTATACCAATCTGGTTATGCACGAAACGCAGCGAGTCAATTTGCCGCATATCGATTGGCTGACTGGGTACTCGATTAAGCTACCAACGAAAAACTACTCAAATAGTCTCGAGAACCAATTGTTTCGGTCAATGAAAACATGAAAGGTGAAGTTTGTTATTTTGACTGGATATTACGAGGAAATGCAGAAAAAAAAAAAAACAAATAATTTGTGTCTCGCACATTGTCGAGAATATTTCAGAGGGTCGATGAAAACAACCGAAGCTTTGGAAAGTCACGTTTTCGATGTTTTTATTGAACATTGATGCATTTCAACATTTTTTATTCACTCGCAACATGCGTCCTGGCAATTCCCGTCGATGAAATTATTTTTTAATCATTCAAGAGGATCGAATGGTAAGGTCAGTCCAAAAGATGTTTGGATAGTTCTGAATGAGCCACAGAACTGTGTTGTGTTCCGGCTAACAATAATGTTCTGTACGATTCCCATTAGCCTGTGCCTCTGTGTACACCATTCTGCTCTCGCATCTTGAGGACATTCCATTGTGATTACTATCACCCAGTGAACATATAGACACAGCTTTCGAAGCATGTACGAGCAATGGATGAGGACGGACCCGCGTGACAAGGTAATTTACGACAGACCTCGGGCGCAGCCGACCCAACCTTATTGCCTTGTCATGTCTTGAACATTTTCCATCAGTTGACTTCCGATATTACCAGAACTCAACAAACTTGATAAAACAGCTGTGGAAAAGTTTACATTCGGTCTCGTAGTCCATGGAGCATCATAGAGAAAATCCATTGTGCAGCAAGACTTTGTGTTTTCTGGATCAATGCAATTGCTTCCTTTCTTTCTCGTATCCAGTCCGACAGTCTTTGATGATACGTGTCCCGAATGTGCTCTAATCAAATGCGTCCAAGTCCAGCGGGTTCTCGCAAAGCTAGATGAACTTTTGTCTTTTCATTTATTCAACAAAGCCAGTCAATTTACTTTCTCGTCGTAACATCAATGCTCGTGTTGTTTACTTGACCAAAGAGAGCAAAGAGTTGAATAAAAAAAATAAAAAAAATCCATCGCAACAACCAAATTTGACGATTCGAGCAGGCCTTTCTGCTATTTTCGATTTTCCATCTCATTTTAAAACAATAAACCAATGGCAATGAGATTCTGAAAACAAATCTTGTCCCTTTCGTGTCTGGGATTTGTCGATCCTAGAAATATCGAACGATTCGTTTAGCTGATGTAGCGAAACGGCTTCTCGCCGATGTCGCAAAGTTATATCCGCGTTCACCGCGTTTCCTGTCATTTGATGTTTCATGTTTGAACAGAAAATTGAATGAATTATTTTGTTCCTGTACGCTCTCGTGTAATCCTTGGATCTTATACGTTCGTAACGGAACTTTAGAGACACCCTGTATCTATGTGCATGACAGCCTTACAAAATACGTCCAGGAGAATACATTCTTGCATACTAACCAACAACATACAAACATACTTGGAGAATTCGCAATAGTACATAGTTTACATACGGCAATGTATACACGCATATAGGAGATACGAAGAGAATCATGCAACGCATGGACCGCCGGTGGAGCGCACTGGGGACCCGCCCCGCAGTACGCCCTAGTACATGAAGCTCTCTCACGCGAATGGAATACGGAATTTCAAATGATTTCGTGCTCTCGCTCATCTCGACTCGTCGCTACATGAGCAGGTCGAGGGTTAATAGCAATACCTGCTTGATCACTTACGCGCGTCGGACACGGTCTCGATAAGATCTCTGAGCGATCGTGTTAGAAGATACTTGCACGCGAGCTCTAAGAACTTTAAAGTGCACACCATGCGATGTAGTCTAGTGGGTGAATTTCGGAAACGTCAAATGCAACAAAGTTTTTCGACGATTTCTGTAATCGCGCTTTTCGATGTTTCGAGACATTGCCAATATTTCTGCTGAAATTCAAGAGAATTATGACAAAAACTTTACCATATTCAAAGGCGAAGATATTCCATGTCCGGACCCGGTCGCTTAACGATAAGAGGCAAGCTCCAAAAAAAGGGGCGTGAGACTCCAATGAGATAGAATGTACATTATACGAGGCCCTCGGCCACATAGAAAATGGAAAACCGATACTCCGCGGTTACGTTAAGATGAAAAAAAAAAAAAAAAAAAACAAAAGATACAACGAGATAAATGATGCTCTTGGGCGAAGATGACGACCCTCGTAACCCTTTGGGCCATAAACGTCCTTCATTTTCAGGTCAACATTCGGCGTTTTTGCCCTCGTCTCTTAAATCTCGCAAAGCTCGATAAAGTTAAGGGTGAGAGAGATTTGAGTCTTTAGACCGCTTACACACACATTTCCGACAAGAAGCTCTGCTCCTTCTTTATATCTTCCTACGTGTTCCATCTAATCTTTCTTTGCCGTGTGAGCTATTCACTTTTCCCTTTGCCTTTTCCAATCTATGTCCCAGAAGGCTGTATATGCAGAGCCTCTTACATACAAAAGATAGAGCCGCAAGCTTGAACATATACATTAGATACCAAGAAGGCTATCGCCCTACATTCACTTTACGCCTTACGCTTCGTCCATTCCGTCCTTTTGATTATCACTACTTGTAACTAACTAAACGTGCACACACACACACCAATACACAAAGCTTGCTTCTATGCATATATATTCATATGCAGAGCTTAGCTCTCGTAGATGCACTCGAATGTCGGTCCTGAACGTAGTCATTCCCTGGGGTCCATATCTCGACATAACTCATGCTACTCCTTCGAGGATAGATCGAAAATGCAGACACACACACACACATATAGAATAGATATATTCTTGTTTCTCTGTAACATAACTGAGGCTTCCCACATAGCACGTATTGCGCTATTCCGCAAAACACGTATGCACTGCATTCTACTTTTCGAAATATATATCAGCCAGTTCCGAGTTTGTAACATATTACATTGTGACATACACACACAGCGATACATGGCCACATGCACGTATTGTGAAATACAACGTACGTAATCGCGATAGAACGTTGCTCGCGTAATATATCATCGAAAAAGTTTCCCTTACGAATTTTCGGGATTCACTCTGGATCGTGTACATTCATTAACAACAACTTCATGACGTATCTCTCTCTCTCTCTCTCACTCTCCCTTTTCGTAAATCGAGCGTACAAGCTCGTGCATACACATTCGCGATACGTACGCGTGATTTATGGGGGAATAAAAATTTGATAAATATTTTCAAATGTTTATTCGATCCCCGGAACAAAAATGAAACCTCATGAAAATAATTTAACGATAATGCCGTTTTTCGCACATCATTTTTTTTTTTTTGCCATATTTCTTTGAGGGTGGGTTCTCCGTGGGGAATTCCCCGGAAATTCACAACCATCTCCCGCTCGTACTCCATTGGACTACCTATATTTTTCTCACAAGCCGACACACTCTGACACTTATTTTGCATGGAATAACGCTTTTGGCTCGAGGGCAAACTCGACGTTGCGGTTACATCCTTATCTCGATCTATTCCACGGATTTCCAAATGCACAGTAATATAAAAGGGAATCCTCGTTTTATTCATGGTTAATTCTCTTAGTTGTCATGCCGAAACGAAACTGCGATAACGAGCTTTATTACTAAAAGGAAATGCCACCACGGAGATGCAAGACTTTTATTCGATAATTCATATTTTCGTGAATAGATCCTCGAAGAAGCAAATACAACTGCATAAATACAAATGGAACACAAATGATGCATCAGCATTTTGTCGATTCATTCAAAATTTCTCAAACTCTGTTTTCTGTCGTTCGATTCTATTCGTAAAATCATGTTTTCAGTCGTTTCTGATCAACGTTTGCACGAATAATTGGAATTTGAATAATTGGCCAATCACTTCTTTCCAGAAATTGCTTATTTCGTTTCAATGATTCATGAAGTATTAGGGATCGAATTGTAACGTAGAGAGGTAAAATAAATTATACTATGACAAACATTCAAGAAAAATGAACAAAAGACTTGAAAAGAAAATTTACTTTTCCGATAACTAGGAAATTAATCGGCGGAGCACTGAATATTCTCACTGTTACCCATTATATTGTCAACATTGAAAGCAATTGTGACAAAACATACGCGAAACATGGAAGTGTTCAAATTCACAAGAATGCATGGATGTACGTGATATAATAGTTATGTGCTAGATATTATTGTTGCGAATTCCGAGGAGAATTCCCCTCGAATGTTTTTCTGCCTGGTATACACCAAGGCTCGCGAACAGCACAATTCTTTCTTCCGTTGTCCTTTTCTATTCTCCTGTTCGCGACTCTCGCGGTGCTGCCAAGATGCGAACGTCCAGCAGCAAGTCACGTAGCAAATAAGACAGGAGAGAGAGCGGCGTGTGTGAAACACCGAACCTATTTGCCACGTACACGAGACCGCGAAAAGCTTTATAAACGATAGGCAACTTTTTTCGCTGCCAAATTTTCCAACGTGACCCGGCAGCACTTAATGGCGCATGAAACCGGAAGTTTGCCTTGACTGAACAGTCGATCGAACTGTTAATAATAAATCCGACTACATGACGGTGCAAAAATTGTTTCGAAATATGCTGTTTGTTTTTATTTTTCGCGTATTTTAGTTTTTCAAGCATCGTCAACTTTTCACAATGCAATTGGCTTATAGGTAAATATGCATAGTGCATACTTTCATTAGCAATATTTGACGACAGATATTTATCGTGTTTTTGGCAAAAGGTAAAAAAATGCTGTCTCAAGTGTCCCAATTGGTTTGTAGATTATAAATTTTCGCATATTTTTTACACGAATTTGTACTTTCGGTAAAGCAATTACCGCCCGACGGAACGTAAAAAAATGTTGTAGCAGGAAATTGATTGTTTGGTTCCCTGTGCAAAATATAATTTTCAGTATATAATTTATAAGCAGTGTAGATTTGAATTTCTAAGAAAAAGAAAAACTTTCAATCATAATTTCGACAATTTTGATCATTTTGCTGTTTTATGATAGATGGAAGGTGAGTGAGAATTGCATTTTGCAAGAACATCGTAGTTCTCGTGAATTTTTAATAAACTGTTATCGTTGTTCGGGAAAAGAATTGGACGAAATTGGAGAAAGAGTGTGTAAAAATATGATGCGCGGAAAACCACCGAAGCGAGCATGTCGAGCGTGTTTCCGGCTTGAAGCGAAGAAAAAGACAACGACGACGAGAAAGCTGTCATGAGCTACATAGGTATATTATATATAAATATAAGGATCGAAGGAGTTGCTTCTTGTGTTTTTCATGATCCTGTCTGCAAACAGGTTCGAGAAGAAACGTACGTCGTGCGCAGCCTTTTATTGTAACTATATCCTCGGCGCCTGCTTTCACGAGATACCATAAAAATTTATCCCAACTCCTGGGTATATATTTATACCTTGTCTATTCATGTTAACACCATAATCGAGAGAGAACCTTGTGCCAACATTAAGAAGAAAATGTATCCAAATATTCTTTTGCTTATCCAAAAATTTATTCATTATTTCTTTACAACATTTTCTTCTCGCAGTAATACATTTATTAAATATTTTTATTGTACGAGTGAGACACAAATTTTCTTCATTCCTTAGCTCAGAAATATTTTGAAAGTTTTCATACGATTTTCGTGTCATTAAAGTACGAGTTCCCAGGAACTTGAAGCTCAAATGAAACGGAGCTTATCTTTTTATTATGAAGGACGAAGTACCAAAATACTGAACAGTACAAAGTGATAGAAAATGAAAAATCAGGAGTATCAAATAATAATCAAAGTGCTAACAGTATGAAATGTGAAGGAAACACAACGAATTTGGCCGTTATCCTTTTCGAATTTTTACGATCGCCATGGCAATTTCTAATTTTTAATTGCGAGTATCTTTCTCAGAGAAGATTGTTATGGGTTAATCCGTATTTATTCTGATTATACGATTTTCTATGGATATTCTTCAACGCTTTACACAATTTCAATTTTAAACGACAGTTCGCAATGATTATTCATGATTGTTTGAAAAATAAAAACACACACACTGCCAAACTACCGATTTACAGTTTCGAACTGCATATTTTATAGGAATTTTGTTAATTACCGAATATAGTTTATTTAAATTTTGTTCATTTTTACACAGCGACCACAACATTTTGCTGATCTTTTTTTTTCGTAGACGTTTTCTTTGCTTTTTTACATCGTCGCATTAATTCGTTGAAACATTGAAACTTCATCACTGTTTTCGGTATGTTCTCGTGTTTGAAGAACTCTCTTCCATGCTTGGTAGACTTTCCCGAGACCTAATGAACGTTATAACTCATCGGAACGTTTGCGCTTCAAAAGCCTATCCATCATGTAGGTTCACGGTGTAATTAAACCCATCGTATTTTATTTCCGGCAAGAGAAAAGCATTTCTATATCCTTTGTCGGAAAGTTCTGAATATGTGCATTTGGTGTGAATATTAGCTGAATTTGAACTCGAGAGCATTCAATAATGAAACGAATGAATGAATTCGGTCATCCGGTGCATTTTTTTAAAATTTATTACACAAATTTTCTCAATTTCATAAAATTTGGTGTTTGGTCAGTTAAATAATAATTGATCGATTTTGCGAATATTTATTTTCCAGTCGACAACGACTGGAAATGCAAAATACTCGTGTTGTCGAAAATCCTATTTCTGTATCTTACCCAGGATTTTTTTCCTTACGCGTTTTCATTTGTTAAAAAAAAAAAACATCGATGACACACTCTGTCGAAAATCCAATTTTGCGTTTTGTAAAAGTGATATCCATAGAAAATATCATCCATTACTCGAAGCACTCTCGTGGGTTGCTCGTATCACTCAACGAATGGAATAAAAAACTAACGCGGTTTCGAAAAAGTCTGCATACTCATGAAACACTCCGGCCAAGGGAAACGTTGTCACTGGATTTTTCACGCAAACTATTTTCGCAGCCCGCATACCTTTTTCAAAAGACGCAAAAGTTTTGCTTTGTTCAAGGTTGTAAAGTTTCAAAGTTATTCAAATATTTTCGTTTCCTAAAAATAGTTTACAGCACGTTGGAGATTTGTGGTTTTGTTCGATTGCGAACATTGGGAGGGAAACCCTTACGCAGCCCAAATTTCGTTGACCATAAATGAAAGACATGAATTTCTCAGAACGTGGGGCAACACTGTAAAGTTGGATTTGAGGTGATACAAGTTTTTTGAGTGCAACCAAGTCATCTACATGGCAAGGACTCGCAAGAGTGAAGCCACGAGTTGGCAAAACTTCTGCGAAATATTGACGAGGGAAATGACAAAAAATAACGAAAAAAATGGTTTGCATTCCCGAAGCATAGTAGTTGGGATAGCTTTTGGTGATGGCTTGCTGGTTTGGCATAACCCGAGAAAGCAATCGAGAAAAGAAACTGGGGCTTGAGAAAACGAGCAAGAAGCAGGAGCAGAAAAAAGCGAAGAAACGATGAAATAAACGGGCGAGTACCACCCAGAACTATGCAGACACAGAGAGAGAGAGAGAGAGAGAGAGAGAGAGGAGAAAGAGTGCGAGAGAAATACGGAGGCGATCCCGTGCCCTTTACTCCCGAAATCGTTGCTCCGCGAAAAAAAAAGCACTACGGAGTAAAAAACCATCGGAAACGAGAAAAAGAAAGATCTCGTTCTGTGGTCGTACGTGAGCAATAGAAACGCGAAAAGAAAGTGAGATGGAGAGAGAGAGAGAGAGAGAGAGAGAGAGAGAGAGAGAGAGAGAGGGACAGACAGACGGAGTAGACGAGGGAAAAAATGTGGAAGGAGCCAAAGATGTAGAAACGAGAATAAAATAGAGTTTCGTGAGAGTATGAATTGGAGAGATGAGTGATGAATGCAAAGAGTAGCCTCGAAAGTCGAGAAGAAAAGTACAAGAAAGTAAACAAAAAATGGGCAAAAGAACAAACAAAAATTATTCAGTAACTGGAGCGAAAGAATGATGGGCGAATGCAGAGCAATGGGAAAAAAATGAGTAGCACGCAAGGTAAAGAGAAAAATATTCGAGAATTTGTGGGAGTGAGGAAAAAGAGCACGTTAATTGACGGTAAACGTTATCACGTAAACAAGATTTGACAATAATTTATAACGCGAAGGTTCGGCACCGAAATGACCTTCCAATAAAATATATTTTCATTCTATTTTTTGGCTAGACGCGCGCTAGATGTCGATGGGTTTGAACCGCGTTAGATATCACTTTGGAGCACTCTATGGTCTATGGTCGAGGCTAGAAGACCGCGTCGCTCGTACTCTCGATAGTGGGGGGTACAGCGCGCCTTCTTAAAGCTTCGTGGTTTTTTTCAAAAGCGAGAATGTTTGCCCCCACTATGCGAGGCTGATGGTCGATGCACTTTCGTTCCACCTCCTTCGTCTACCCCCTACCCCCGTAATTCGCGTCAGTCCAAGCAGCTCGGCTTTACCGTCAACCCCACCAGGGAAGCGACAACGACGGAGGCTTTGCGTGCTCGCGAGATTAATGGTTTTCTCTCACTTGCGCAAATGTTACTAGCGCTAGTCGCTTCTCTCGCTCGCTATCCGGTTGCCAATGCAACTTTTTCTCCTTCTCGCTTCTTCCCACTGCAACCCAATCTTTCTTCCTCTCCTCCTCCTCCCCCCCCCCCCCCCCCCCTTCCCTCGCTCTCTCTCTCGCTCTGTCTTCAACAGGCGAAACGTAACGACGATTGGCCATTAAAGGCCAGACGAAAGATGACAGTGATTGGACAAAGACTGCTGCGTTTCGTTGCATCCGAGCCAGTGTACCATCAGCTCTTTTCGCTGTTGTACGGCCAACCGCTGTCTCCGTCATTCCCTAGCTCCGTAATATCCTTCTCGCGCTTCTCTTTTGGCCTCTGGTTCGTTCACTCTTCCCCCTTTCCCCTTTTTGCGCACAGCTCGCGACCCGATGCAATTTCACATCGCGCGCCCGTCTACTATACTAGCTTATACATTTCAACACACATCTATGTATCAGTGAGTGTATGCGTGTATGAACATGTGTAGATCTCGCGAAGCGAACAACATGCACGAGAGTGAGACACGGAGCTCGCGAGCAGACTCTCTCGTAGTATGCGTTCGCACCCGTAAGAAGTCTTCTTACCAATGTGTTTCTTCCTCTTTCTCTCTGCTCTTCATACGTATCAATACGTGTGTGTATAGCACATGAACGCGTTCTATGTACCAGCGGGGCAGCCAAGCTACATGCGCAACCAAAAGTGCTGCATGCTTCGTAAATTGTACCCGCGAGCTTGGACAAACCACCATAAAACGTATAGGTACAGTCTCCCTCCCTCCCCGTCACCACCCTCCGCCCAAGCTGCATTTCGCTTCGAACCAGCAGCACGAGGCCACTTTGGTTTCTCGAATTTTCGAGCTAAAATTTCATCCACACGCTCCTTTATTCGGGTTTGCCGGTTTGCGCCTACGGCCCACCAAATTATCCATCACGAACAATACGATAATGACTCACAATGCATACCAAATGTAATTTGACTCGAACATACATTCGTGTAAATTAGATTTTTCACCTCAACATCTTTTTACTCCGAAATAACCAGTATACTCGATAATATCCTATTCCACCATGAAATAAACTCGAAATTTCGTCCCACCAGGAGGAGTTGATGACGTTCATTCTATTCATTATTGTACAGCAATTCAATTTCTTGGGAAAATAGGATTAAAAATGAAAACTATTAGTTCGAGCTTCATCCAATGAAGCTTTTAATTAATGCATTTTAATCCAAATCGCGATCGATCCAATGAAAACTATAATGGAAATGGAATAAAGTTCGATCGCTTCATAAATAATTATGGCTTCGAAATCGACTAATTAGTAACAATGTTATTTTTCGAATATAGTGAAAAATATCTGTTTTGCAGACTTTTTCAAAAATCAAATGATTCATCAAATTTTCACGTATGAACCATGAATAGACATTTGTCTGCAAGTGTCCGCGAGCAACAGCCTTTTCGATTGAATGACATCGTCGTACAAGATCCATTTTCGTTTATTACTTTTTCTGTATTATTATTTTTGTTTTTTTTTTCTCTCTCCGGATCAATAAGACACTTCTCTCGAGCAAAAATATAGCGCAGCATCGCGACTGCCAAGATCCGGGAGATAAGCACGCGAACGACTTCCAACTCTTTCGAATTATTTCCCTCAGGGGGTCTTCACAGTAAAGATAGCTCCTCTGTATGTGTGTGTGGTGTGCACATATATCGAAGATGTGAAGAGGAGAAATATTTGCAAAACTTCTTTCCAATGGCAATTGAGAGCTGCACTCTGTACCAACACAAAATTTGAAAGTGGTACGAAGCACCAGGGAATCGAAAAGAGATAAAACTTTTTCACACTCGAATTTATTACTGCGTTTGTGGGAAAAAAGAAATTTTCAGCTGCAACTGGAAAAGTATACGCTGCCCAAATCAAATAATTTACACTAACAAAGTCTTTCGAATTCTTTGAAGATTCAAGTTTCACATGCAGGAAGATGACTAGAGTTCACTATATTCTTCATCGTTTCAAATCGTCCAAATCTAACCCTCAGGCATTTGAGAATTTATAAAGCTCAATTGCGACAGCGACCAATCGGAATCACACACGTAAACATTGCTGTTGAACATGAAAATCCATCAGCACCGCGCACTGAGCATGCTCCTATCGTTGTCCACCACCAACAATGAAGTCCATATCATGTAAAGCATTGGCCAGTCATCCTCTCGTCTAATCTGCTTCAGTTTCCAACCCGTAAACAGTTTTCCCGTTATATACCATGTACCTTTATATACCAGCATATGTACGCTGGTGGATAACGCGTATATATCGAGCCCCTGGTTCGTTAGGAGCTTTCCGAAAACTGGCTTATGCAAATTTGCTTTAAAAGGAAAATAAAGCGAGTCGGAGGCGAGAGAGCGATAGGGAAACGAGAATCTCGCGTTGAATACCTACGCTATTCGTATTTGCCTCTAATCAAAAACGTCATAATCATAATATGAACCATGCCATAACTAATAATAGCGCAGCTGAAATATTCGAACGAGTTCGTACTCCTCGTAAAAATTCAAGTAGCAACAGCCACGGAGCAACCATCAGGCAAAGCAGGAAAATTCTAAAATGCATTCTCCATAATTTCCTCTTTATTGCCACGACGAGCTCGCGCTTCCACCAATTTTGACATAAAAACGATGATAACAATGTAATTGATTGGTTATCGTCAGTTTTCTTTTAACGATGCTGAAAACACTTCATCAATAAGTTTTTTCCCGATTTACTTGGATCTCTAATTGCTAATTAATTAATTAGGCTGTGCAAATGTTTTGAATATTTTTTCAAACGACCTGACTTCGCAGAATATGTCGACAATTATCACGCTTTAAATGCGTAAAGAAGAAATAAATGAAAGGAAGAAATTGAGTGATATTTGTGGGATTAATTTGAACTTTACTCAAACTTTGACGTCGTATTCGACAATTTTTGTCTCGTGTGAACGGACGTTTGAATGGCATAAGAAAGAAAAAGAAGGATAAATGAGAACGAACGAATATATTGTAAATGTTTCGCCCTCGTGGCTTGCTCTCCGAACGAAACGCTCGAAAGCTAAGCCTCACTTTCGCATTGCTAGACTCAATTCATGCCAAGGCTGACTGGGTGCGTTGCCCTCTATTGCCCCTATGCTCTGGGCATATATAGACGGTGCTGCTGGCGTCACTGGTGCATCAAGCCTGCTGCTGCAGGCTGCACACCGCTTTCGTCGCTGCAACCGCCAACGCCGCACGATTCCCCTCTTGCCCCCTTACTCCTTACCAACTCTTGTTGTACAACATCGAGCCTCTGTAAAAAAGATTCGGTCAAATGGTGGTCACTCAAGAAAGCCTCTCGCCAAATATTTATTCTTCCAATCAACCGTTCAACATTTTAGCATACTTTAATATTTTATCCCAGCCAATTCTCCTCACCGCATTGTTTTCCAAACTCGAAACTTTCCGAGAGTTCGTTACATTCAATTATCACGATTCCTAATAGCTCTCAATGCTATAAGGAGCTTGAAAACTTTATTCCACATTGAACTTTACATTCAACCCGAGTTTATAATTTATTTGCTTTCAAAAACGCAACGAATCGAAAAGAAAGTGGCGAAAGTAAAACAGAAAAAAAAAACTATTATATTTTTGTCATGAGTTTTTTCGTACGTTCAACTCGAATAAATCAGACGTGAGTTTTCTATCTTGAGAAATTTCAACGATGGAAATTACGTTCGTAAGGAACGTAATTAAATTTTAAGCTAGAGATCTTGAATTTTATGAGGAACACTCATATTTGGTAATGATCACCATTACCCCAATTTATCTGTACTAGGCACAGCACTTTTTACGCCCCACCCGAAAATTTTTCGCGGAGCGTCAGCAGCGGCAAAACGTGTATATAACCGAAGAGCCACGTTGCACCCGGCCACGATGCACAAGCGGGCTGTACCTCGAAGACCAAAGAGCCGAGCTGGCTGCTGCTGCTGCAATTGCCTTAGACCTTAACCGCTCTTGCACACTCCGCGTGTGCCCAATTCCACTTTATCCGTTTCGCGAGAACCTCTTTCTCACTCTCTTTTCTTCCTGAACCGTTCCGGACGTTTGGGACTGGGAGTTTTTGCTCACAGTCTCGCCTTTTGCCTCAAGAAACATACGTTATAGAGCCGCAGCAATTTCACCAAGCATACTCATCGTTGCCGGGAAAATGTGCGAATCTTTTTAGGCCAGGCATGTTGGCACCGTTGGAACATGAAATAATTGCAACAAGTATTATAAAATTACGTTTTCAACTACAATACCGAAATATTTAAAAGTATGACCTTAATATTCAACGGAATGTTAGAAATAATTTGACGTTTATACTGCATTTGATTTTTTCGTTCCTGCCAATGAATTCGATCGATAACGATATATCTTTCGAATTTCCAATTAATCGTGTATTTTAAAGTAGACGAAAATTACGAATATTTTTCGAGTTTACGGCTGAATAAATTTCGGTTCTTGCGAGACCGTAATACCGAAAATTAATACGTATAAATACATAAACAGAGCGGAGAATCGTTGAGAAAAGGGAATTGACTCTTATTCCGTATACTGCGCATGTTGGCAATAATCGCGGTAACGCCTCCCATAATATTTAGCACGTTTTCGAGGATCAAAACTTTCACTGATCGCTTGCATCTTCATTAACGAAGTGTCCTTGTCTTTTTCCATTTAACGGGCTATTCAATTTTAGTGGATAAATTCCGATGGGCTTGTTTGGCTCGCATACGCAATTGTATCCGGCTGGCAAGTAAAGGGCGGGGAGGGGGGAGGGGGTGGTTAAATTTCGAAAGCTCTTGAATCTGCGCCGCAAAATTTTTGACACTCGCGCCGCAGAGGTGCCACCAGAGTGAATGATTTCTTTCATTTATTCCATTTTATTTTATTTTTTATTCTCGCGTGTCGAACGACGCAGAAGTGTTTTTGTATTAAAATTCATTGCGGTAGATTCGTGACTCGTGAATCGCTTATCTGCAATTGTGATTGCCGAATGCGTTTCGAATTCCTCGTGGGTCACTGACAAATCATTATAGTTGACGGATGCGCCCGACCTTCCTAATATATATATAATAATAGTCGACTCCCAAATTTTCAACGTACAAATCACACACGATGCGATTTCTCGTACAACCGAAAAAAGAACTCGCGCCGATTCTTCGCGGTGCAACCCGAGTCAGCTCGGGCTATTCTATTCCGCTGACCCCGATCAATTAATAATATTATTGTTCCGTTTGAATGCGAGAGTTCGAAAAGCAAAGAACATTTTGCCTGACGGCGACGTAGCGAAAGTTTTCGACAATGGAATTTCAAATTGCCTTTTGCGCCCGAGTCTTCAGACGATGAGTTTGCAACGAACGCGCCCGGCAACACACAAACGCACACATTCTCGTACAATAAAAGAAAACTCGTTTTGTTTCGTTTCAAAGATCCGGAAAGAAATTATAAATAAACTAGTTCTTCCTGCGGCCTGACCCGCGATCAAAAATATACTTTTCGAGTTTCCGTCCAAAGTGCTCCGAATTAACCTGCTCAACAATGCATGAAAAGTGACGACGTACCGAATCTTGACATCCAAGTTTTTAAAAGCGTTGACAATATGAATTTTTAACGACAAAACTCGACTATAACGCGATTCATTAGTCATTCTCATCAGCCAAGGAAACCATATATGACCTGTGATCTAGTTTGATAACAAAAAGAGTACAACGCAAGACTAAAGCACATTTCGTCAACATTAAACGACGAAAGTGCGCCCAAACAAAAAAGTTTGTACAAAAGGGAAATATTCACGAAATAAATTATAGCCAGCACTCTATGGGCGGGTTGGGCTTACAGCAATTATTACTGACTTCCAAAACTTTCTTGTCATTCTGGTTTTGAACTTTCAAATAGTGCTATAAAATTTAATTGCAGCATTTCGACCGACGACTTTTTTTCTCTTACGGAGAGAATGATTCTCGTAGATCTGTTATCCCATACAAATAGTTTTTTTTTGTTGATGAATAAATGTACGACTAATGCGAATGTATCAACGTATATTATTTCCAAGCAACGAGAATCTTTCCGAAGGCACTTTTTCTTCGCTGTCTCTCTGTCTCTCACGCACACAGACGCTGGTCCATCTTTCACTCTGTAACGTACCGTTGTTTTATCGTGTTTTATTTTATTTTTACATCTCTCGTCTCTGTTCGACAAACACATACATAGTCATACACCCTGAGACGTAAAGTCTCGCCTGTCTCGTCGAAAGAGCCGCGTTTACAAGACCGAAAACGACGGACCCGCATTTTTCATTAGGCCCGTTAGGCCATCAGTATCTTGCGGGCCTAGAGGATCCCCCGTGCAAGAGGCTTTTCTCTCTTATTCCCATACTCGAACGATGCTGTGCTGATCCTGCTCTTGGGAGCGGCCACGCATCACACGAAAAAGAACTCCCCGCGGCCTCGTGCTAAATTCACGATGCGCTTTCGACTTGAACACTTCGAGATTTGACACCGTTTCATTCAGATTTTTTCTTTTCTATACATTTTACATTTTTCGATACATTTCGTAATATATCTTCCAATCCACGCCATATGCGCAATTGCGATATTTTCAATACATTGTTCGAAGATGAATCAATTTCATTTTATGACTTCGTTAAAAGAATCGCAATTACTTTTGAAAAGTTATGACGGTGACTTTTAAATTGCATGCGCCAAGCGCAAAACTTCTTTCCTCCTCAAATCTTCGTAATATTTCAGTGATGTCGCCCAAATATTGCTGATACGCATCCATGCATTTTTAAAATTGATTCACACGCTTTGATGGCTTGGTATATGTGAATGCAGTGCGATTCATGAGCAAAATTGAATAACAGATAGACGTTCGGTTGATCGTACCGATCGCAAGCATCAGCAATGCCGACGCTCAACATATTCTCGAGTTATTCTTCTCCGTCTACTCTTTCTCCCCCCGCTCCCATGACAATCTCGCTTTCTCTCTTCCTATGCAAGAGATGCGTTTAATTCGAATGGCAATGGTGCAAGTCTCTCGTTCGTTTGCCACGCGCGAATATCGTGAACTGTCGCCCAAAGTAGGCCACGCAAGCGAGATGCACGGAGCTCGTGCAACGAACGAGGAGGAAAAAAATACACGTCAAGAGGATCAAGAGGGGAAACAGATGAGAATATATAGAAAACGATGAGAGATTCAGCACTCGAATCTCCCGGAGTTCTTCATCGTTGAGATGAGTAAGCTTTTGTTCAAAAATTTCTCCGCGAACTCTCAACCAACGAGTACATCCTTTTTCAAACTATAAAAAATGTGTAATTTATAGAAAAATGTTTTACAAAAGTTTTTTTTTACAACTCGGAGTAAAAATATTTACTATCGTCACTAATTACAATATTGACGCCTGGTTATAAATTAAGAAACGAAATTTTCCCATCGAACGGAAAGACGTAGGTCCTGATTCGAGGAAAGACACTTCAAAGGGGCAGAGCTCTCTTCTACTTCCGTCTTTGTATTTTTGGAACTCCGAAAATCGGTCTTTGTAGCTTTGTAAATATGCTCATGGATACAGAACTCGTTTCAATATTTTCCAATCATTTAAAGTCTTATTATCGTTGAACAGATTTTTTCTAGCAATCCATAACCGCTAAATGGCTCGCCAACCCATTGATGAGCTTTAAGTCGAGCTATTTTTAAACAGCAAATAACCGCGTTTAACCTTTCTGTATTCCTCTCACCCCTTGATCAACGAGAAAAGAGCGAATTGTGCTGAATTTTCGTCTTTTTTGGAATTCACTTCCGCCATAATTTCCTCGTATATATTTCCAGCCTCCTCTCCACATATTGTTATAATATATACATTCGTACCGAGTACGTATGAGCAACAATAAGTCGCTCGAAATTACTCGTGTCAGCCGTAACATTTGCATGGAAATGCATCAATTCTTATGCAAATATTTCCTTTGAATTATATATTGCGAAACGTCGTTTTCATTATTATTATGATTTTTTCCCCTTTATTTACCATTTTTATATTAAAAGGACCGCTTTATACAGCCTTCCAAAAAGCTCGCAAAATACGAGATACTCGCGTTAAATGCTTCTCTGCGCACGGAAAACCTCGCGCGCAAAGTTCAATTTTGCAAAAAAAAAACTCACTTCCTGTAAAGCGAATGGTGGCAAAGTTTAAAACTTCATCACGTGCATTTCAAGTCGCCGAATTGAAACGAGTTGAAAGCTCCGAAACTCTAATATTCCACGAATTTGTTTTTCGTGAATTGTATAGCGAACGTATGAAAAGAAATTTTCAAGTTAACAGCATTCGAGTCATTCCGCATGAACTGGCACAAATCGCACTTCTGCACTAGAACCTCCACCGAATAAAGCCGAAAGCTCCGTTACTTTTCATAGTCCACACAAAATGGACCAAATATTGAAAAATAAATTTCTGGTGTCAATACATGTTTTAAAGTCATGAAAATCTGGCAAAGAAAATTTGGAAGTTCCCGCTTTTGACGACACAAATACAAATTGGAAAAAGAATTTCATGAGATTATTCGTCGTCGAGCATTTTCCACGATTCGAGTCACGTTGCGAAAGTCATCCGTCGTTCCCCGGGTTCACCGGGTGTTTTTTATCGGATGGTGCACAACAGCAATGGTCCGCGTGAGCCCACAAACGCACGTAATTCATCGATTTATAAGAGACAAAAAGCGTCAAGGAATTCGCGAAAAAAAAATATATTTTGCCTACAACGACTTGAGCGAGAGCAACGGTGACGTGCAGCGCGTGCACAACACGTGCTCGATGCTCCGCGTGTGTGTCCACTCTATGCAAACAACAACTTTTCGTACGCAGCATTGCATTTAAAAAAAACGTTTTCAATTTCCGTTCCATGCATAGTCCACGCCTGCGAGAATGCCGGAGATTCTTCTCTTTCCTTTCTTTTTTTTCCCCTCGCAATTTTCCGTGTCTGGCATTTTTCATATTTTCGGCCGCCTCCCTTCTCATTCACGGAATAAGCTCGTACAAAGCTGATGCCCATGGTTATATACAATGTTTCTCCACTTAACATACTTGGGGGAAACGTATGCCCGAGGAAGCCTGCCTACCACAATGGCGACCCAAAGAAAATGAAGAAAAAAAAATAAACGGTCGCCTGCCTGTCTGGAAAAAAACCGAGAGGAAAATGTTTTTTAAATCCATATATCGAGACTTACATCCCTCACACAAAACGATTTCCTCTAACCGACCAGTCATTTCTGCTTGGTCAACAACAGGCTGACGCCCTAAAAGGAAATTCGATTATTCCTTGGTTATTAAAAATACTGTTTCATGACACACCAAAAAAGAATTTTCAATGTTTTTTTCATGCGCATTCGATTTCTTTTCATACAAGAAAAAGTTCGGTAGAATCGACTTATTTTTTAATTTGAAAAAAAAAAACATTCTACGTATAAAAATGGATCCAACAAGCTCGCAAAGTACTTTCCTCACATTCTTTCAAAGTTCAAGTCTCTCCTTAGTCGTTTTCTTTCATTGATATTTCATTGAAATTTAAAATCAATCGATAAGAGTCGAAATGAATGGAAGATTGAACAAGATCTTGACATTATGCATTGCTGAGGTTGGGAACGTTCCGAATGATAGGATCGTTAATTCTTGAGTTTGTACCGGAAAGTGTTCTGTGGAGCAGGGTCGGAACAAGGAAGAAAACTGAAGCATCTCTTGAGAGGAATGAAGTCTGAACACCTCGGTAACTACTTACGCAGAAGAGCGGGGAAACAGAGAACGGAAAGAGTGTGGGGGAACGAGCGAGGATCTGTATCGAGGAAGAAGTTGGGAGAATATATAGGAGAATTTTCTGAAAATTACTCTTAGACCGATTCCCTTGCTTTCATCCGGCTTGTTTCGTTCTTGCGTTCTAAGCCTCCGCAAGACGAGAAAGAATAACAAAAGGAACGATGAAGAGTCAAGAAGAAAGATAGAAAGTGGGGGAGGAAAAAGCGAGACGCAGGCGGCAAGAGAGAAGGAGTAAAGAAAGGAAACTGCAGCGGACCACAACGAATGTCCCATCGCATTATTTCTCGGAGTCTCCACCGGCAAACCCGAAGGAGAGTTTTGGACTTTTGAGCAAGAGAGGTCTTTGCTCTGCGCTAGGAGCAAACTTTTTTTCCATCACTGTCTCGCACTTCACAGTTTCTCTACCAATTTCTCCGTCTTGAATTATCCCGGTCTCTCTTTTTCTCCCGCGCTTCTTTCTCATTCGTTCGTCACCCACGAAAAAAAAGAAAGAAAAGAAAGCACGAGTAGTTGCTCGTCTCTTAAATGCATTTCTTCCATTTCTTCGTGTAGAAACTCCCTCCCTCAACATCTCGTGATCACGCGAGGAATCAAGCAAACCTCCGCGAGGTTCCCTCTCTCGCTTCTTCTCAAACGCCAAAACAAGATGAGAGAGACTTGATCATTTTTCTGTCGTTATATACGAAATCGTGAGCGTGCAAGTTGATGGCATTCTCATCGACGCGCGGTTCCTCTACATTCTCGCCGCGACGAATATCATCCCGTCTCCTTTTTTTTCTCTTTTTCTTTCCTTCCCTTTCTCTCCGTGACACCAAACCGCCCGAAATGTTCTGCTCTCTACCGCCACCAGTTTGAAGCTGTGACCAACGAATAGCGATCTCTCGACGCCGACACATCCACTAATATCCTGATGCGATTTCTCTCCGGTTTTGTTCGACCCGTTGGCCAAAAT
Organism: Hyposoter dolosus; assembly: GCA_963921915.1. Classification (NCBI taxonomy): domain Eukaryota; kingdom Metazoa; phylum Arthropoda; class Insecta; order Hymenoptera; family Ichneumonidae; genus Hyposoter; species Hyposoter dolosus. The sequence goes on from OY998134.1 coordinate 4,358,557, forward strand.
GTGTTGCACACTTCTCATCTTTCTCGTTCCCATTTTTACTTGTTTTTTTTTTTTTTTTTCTTTCCTTCTTTTCATCCTCTCCTCGTTAATCCTGGTACAAAACTTTCTATCACGTGGCTGGCGCCCCCTGCTGCTAATTGCGCCTGCATTAATGCGGATGTATGCGTGGCAGTAATTTTAACGTACCTCGTCCATCCATGTCCACAGTTGTGAAGATTTTTCTCCAACTAAATTCCACCATGGAGCTTATAACAACACCGAAAAACGTTGCTGACCAAAACTCGAACTGTTACCATAGATTCAACGACAAGATTACCCAAATTATCCGTTCCCACGTATTTTCATTATGAGCTCTCGCACTCCAAGATTCGCCAATGCATGCTGAAATTATTGCTATGACGATAAACTGATATACACATTTGAGGTAAAGACTACTATATGCTTTCACATTCACCAAGCCCTGCCACGAAAGATTTTCGCTGCCGGATCGAATAGTATCCCTCCAGGGTTTCGAACCAACTGCAAACCGGTTCAGCCCCACTACGTCAAACGTTGATAGAGGATAGCACGAGGAACGTGTATAATCAACCATCATTTACCAATTATAGTACTACAGTAATTGCACTAAAACAAAAACCTTACAATACTATTTTTATTTAGCGTTTATAATTGTTATTAGGACTCAAAACTTTTACGCCACATCGAACCTACGTCATTATAAATCTCATCAGTCCTACCATTATTTTTCATTCACTGAAAAGATACTGTGCGATAAATCCTCAAAGATTATTCGATTGTCAGTGAGTAATTATCGTTCTAGAGCCGATTTATTCCGAAATAAAACGTACTTGAGTGTTTTTTCGACAACAAAACAACCGTCTGCAAAATTGACTATCGTTTCAAACACATCGGAGATTTTTTCAAAGCTCCATTAACAAAATGGGAGAATAAATGTGTTTCCCGCATCAGTTTTTTTAAATCCAAATTGAAAGATTTTCGCCGACCCGGAAAGATTGTTTTTTTTGTTTGTTTTCATTACCGATAGACGTTTATGCATAGTTATTTTTTTACATTTTCTGCGACAGATTCGGATCACGATCTGCGATCTGTCAACTGGGTTGAAACACGAATGGTAGCACTCAAATTTCCGGTTGCAAATCTATTCGCATCAATTTCATAGAGCGATGCTTGGCTGCATTGGTTGCATGAACACGATATACACTCTGTACTACTGTCCGATTAAATTTATTTTCCATTGCGAGATGCTTGTCCCTGTATGCAGGATCTAGCTATGAACCGATAGGGCATCGACCCATTATCGAGATGAGAAATTTATCCGGATGAACGAATTCAATCCTGTATATCCGGTTACTGGTTTCCCGTACCAGGGCTATCAGATTATTGAGTCAGCTTGATAACACTGCCGACCCTCAAAACAGCTATACGCATATGAAAACATATAATGTCGATGCTCTCTCGGTCCCATCACCATTTCCTGGCTCTCTGCTTAAATGGCTTTTCCGCTCTGATTGCGACCTTTCTATTAGAATTTATCATTCTTCTACCTCAAAAACTATGAGACACTATTCGTTGATCGAATGCGGTGAGGAAAAAAAGCCGATGCACGCTCGACTCTTGCTGCGGTCCTTCAGACCCGACATAGCGACGTTTTTCTAATTGTTTTTTCATTACTTTCAAACGGTTCTCATGGGGAAACACGTTGAGTAAAGGACTTGGCGGTTGTTGTGCAATGCAATATTTTTATTCCTTTTTTCATCGGTCCTTGTTCGAAATCGATGCGTTGACCCAAGAGTGTTGGGAGTTTTTTTTTTCAGGAATTCTACAAGAGCGACGTTTGAGGAAGACAAAACAAACGCGGTATCAGCAACTACAGTTGTTTTTAGCTCGATCGGTTTCGGAATGGAATTGTTTAGACGAGAAAAAACAATTGAGTGAAATATTTCTCGTTTGCTAGGGACGAATAGCGTCTGTGACATCTCAACTGCGATTTGGGTTTTTGCGCTTGGACACATTTTAGTTTCAGTGCTTATAGAACTTTCAGAAGAAAAGGAAAAAGAAACTTGTCCTCCTCAACACTGTAATCTTGCATGATCGACACGAACTATTCTCCCCGGAGGTGGAATACATCGAAGCAATTCTTCGACCGTACCCATTCTCTTAACACTTTGAAAAAGAGGGTTTTAGGTAACGTGCTATTACCCAATTTTAACATAGCAGTCCCTTCTCCACTTGGACTCGGATGGCTCGGACGTGTGTGGTGTTTACGCTATCTATTCTCACCGACGATGGACGAAAGTTTCTTCATTCTCGCGGTTTGTATAATGCGTGAGTCGGTATTTCTTTATCCCCTGTGGTGTTTCGAATAGTTCGAGACTGGCGCGGTCTTTCGCAGCATCGGCCACGGAAAGTCGAGGTTTCGGTGGTTCTTTTCTCTCCTCCTTTGCTTATTCCTCCGCAGTCCATTCGTCCATCTGTCCGCGTGCGTAAGTTCAGGTTCGCGGGGTGGCTGACCCGAAGGTAAGGGTCGTTGCACCCAGCGCAAAGAGAAGCAAGGCCCGCTTTCATCCCCTCCCCATGCATCGTCATGTTCGCGATCGGTTCTGTTGGTGATGCTGCCGTTGGTCAAGCCTTGCGGGGACCTAAGCCTGCTTTTTCGGCGTCGTACGACGTGCATGTATGCTCGTTTCTATTCCTATCTCTTTTTCTTACACTCTTCTCCCCTTTGTACGTACTCCACCTCGATGCCCTGGTGCTGAAGAGTGTGTTCGCACATCAGGGTTCTTGAGGATTCGCCACATTCTCTAGACATTCACATACTTCCATTTAATAGCGTGTGTCCTATATCTATACCCATACAGTAGAGTTTCACGACCACACTAACGTTGCAACGATGGCTTATACAGAGAGTGCGAGAAGCCTTCCTTCCTTCCTCGACGATACATCCATATACTCGCGTGGACCAGCGAAAGAAATTATAGTTATTTACCACACTGGGCTCCTCGAGAGGATAGTCAGTTATTTCGCGCGGTAGTTGGTCCTCCACCGATGCACCATCCTTTCGCTTAAGCTACCACTTGCACACTTGCATTCTCCCAACTTGATTCTCGTCATTCGCTCCTCCTACTCTCGTCCTTCCTCATTCTCTCTAGTCTCTTTCTCTTCGTCTCCTCCATAGTTTCTTACTTCCCAGCACTTCCTCTCCTTTCTTTGGTCTCTCATGAGCTCGCTCACCTTTCTCTATACGAACAGAGTCTTTTTTCGTCGACTAACACATTTCTATGGCTCACTTAATCCCCGAGACGCTCGTAAGCATAGGACGTACGGCCAAGAGACAACTTCTTGTTTCGTCGTTGAACGAAGAACACGACGATTTCGAACAGAGCTCGTACGGATCGAGAATCGTATTATACGTGAGATCCAAACGTTTCGACCGTGCCCTTGTCAGAAGCCACAGGGCTGAGGTCTTCCAACCGTAACACCATCAGAGCAAATGGTGCCATTTTTTACTGCTCCAGAATTTTCGACTAGGATCTTTGAGTAATGCAAACTTTTTATCTTCTGTGGCACACCTCCATCTTTCTCTCTCCGCTCCATCTCTTTTCCTTCTGAGCCCTTTCTATCTTCAAACTCCAACCTTTCATCCCATTCCCCGCATCTCTTACGGCATAATATTATGGAAATTATGATTTCTGGGCCAGTGAATTGTTGGTTGTCGCCGGGCGACAGCATCCGAACACTCGCCATATTCAACGTGCTGCTTTGCTTCCTCGAGCCTCATCATTGTCGCGATTTTGTCAACCGGAAATACGTTTTTTCTTCGGCTTCGCTACAGACAATTTTTATTCTCCTCCTCGCTCCGCTACATCGAATTATTTGTACCATCCATTTTGCACAATATCATTTTCATCAGAAATATAAAAGTCCAAGTTGTCAGAATACTGGACTTTCATTATATCCTCAAATATTCATAATCTGAATTGCGGAACTGCAATTTTTCAACGAAAAATTTTCAACTTTAAATTCAATGTCAAAAACATTTTGAATATTCATCACAATGCCAGTCGAAAAATTCTCAACTCTGAAAAAATAACGAAATAGTCATTCGCGCTTGTCCCATACGTACGCTGGACAAATTAACTCTGTGGATGAGCTGCACATAATTTTCCAAGTGCCCCGACACTATTTATTTGTTAAGTTTCAATGAACAAAATTCTCTCCCTATCGAAACTCGTAATTTACATTTCCGGGAAATAGTGTTGAAAATATTTGCTTATTCCAATGACAGCGGATGGTACCGGATTTAACGCGGATATACTCACCCGCATTTTTATATCCGCTGTGCAGCCGGTTGCATATACATACACATAATCAGGTTCAGAGAAAAGTTGAACGCCCTTGGGCTATCGTGATGGGTCGATCGTGTGCACGTGTACTTCGCGATAGGAAGAAAAGAAAAAAACACAAAAAGTAAGTATACCGCGAGAAAGTGCTTCTCAAATCTTCGAAAACCATCAATTATTCCGTGGAACAAACGAAAAGTTTCCTTCTGATCGTTTATCTTTAGATTTCATGGAGTTGATCCACCCGAATCGTAAGAAAAGTTGGATAAATGGTTTCGATGCACAAGCAAGAGCGTTAGTTCATCAAACGTTCGCGTGCGATCTGCAGCATTTCACCGTACAGCGAATTGCCATCCATTTGGACAAGAATGGTCACAATGAGATTTAGACAGCAGAGGCTTCCGAGAGAGCAATGATTAGGCGTTTATTTGTAATGAGGGAGAAGGGGAGGCAGAAAAACGATTGGTCAGTCGAAAAAGCAGGATTTGCATGTCGTGGTTGCGATGGCGCACATGCCAGCATTGAATTCGTAGCTCGAGGTACGTGGCGAAAGCATCGATACTCAGAAAAATGGTAGTTGTAAAGAACTTCACCAACATTCTCTTCCTCTTCTTTTTGTGGATGGAAATACGTCATGCATGGTATGGGTATTGATGGGATCTCTCGGTTAGGTTACACCAACACTTATAATCGTGCGGTACAGTGTATACATCGTACCAGAGATAAAAAAAAAAATGAGAACATATTGGTGTTCGAAAACAGTGGAGCAAGGGCTTGTTTTGCCTTAAGGGCAAAACGGCCTCTAGTGAGAAGTATGTGCATGAAGATTGAGGCAAAATTCACTATGGAGAATGACGTGAAGGTAGAGAAAAGAAGAAAGGGCTTCATTTGAGAAACACGAACATGATAAAGGTACCTACAGTGTGGAGCGCGCTTGGTATAGCGAAAAAGCACAACGGACCGCAGGGGCCAGATTCTTTTTTATTTTGCATCTTCCCCTCTTCAGTTCTCTTCGTACCTGTTCCACCGAACGTCTCCTACTCTCTTTCTCTCTTTCTCTACTCAGATACTGCGCACTCTAAAGAATCGTGATTACAGTCCTGTCATATTTCATTGCACGTTCGGGGATACACGATGCAAATAGCCGCGGCAGTATACAGCGGCGCTGCTGCCAGCAAGTTTTGTATGGTCCACGATAGTACCGCTAAAGGCAAACTCATCCGTCTCTTTTCTTTCTTTCTCCTTCATCTTCTTCTTTCTTATACACCTATCTTCACTCATTTTTTTCTTTTGACCTAACAAACACGAACGTACACCTACGATGAGAGGCGACACCCGTTGCCTCCGGGACACGTAACGCCCTGTACTCTTCCAAATTTTCTTTTTGATGAATCTTTTATCGCGTCTATACACGCTTTGACCGGTTTCTGCCAAAAAATTTCTTCTCTCATGCAATCTTTCTTAACATGTGTGCAGTCATTTTTGGAAGAATACCGAATTCAAGAAAAATTCAAGTCGTTGGACCCGATTCTCTTGAAAATAGACATCGTACACGTTTTTCATAATATTTTGCTTGTGGTTCATTGTTAAAAAGTTCGCCTCAATAATTTTTTTTCGTAATACTCTTAAAGATGAGAAAAAAATTAAGTCATTTGATTCTTTAGTACATATTGATGTTCGTGATACGAAAATTTGACCAAACAACCGTTTGATCGGATATGAATATTCAAAGTTGTTTAGGCATGTGTAATTAAGCGTTAAAGTTTCAACAAATCGAGAGGATGGCATATGCAGCATGACTAGTGAATCTAGGGCGTGCTATCGCTTTAGAAGACTCCGGTTTTAGAGTCGAAGCAGGAAACAGTGCAGAAATTATCAACCCACTGTATATACATGTTGGCGAGAATGATAAGCCCCTTGCCGACGGTTTGGAGAGATTATTCGCTGCCTCGTAGAACCAACTTTCCGCACTAGCGTGACAGAGAGATTAGCACTTATCTCTACCGCTCTCAAGTATACTGACGAAATTCTCCTATGCACGTACGGAGCAAATGATTTCAATGTTTGCAGCAATCGAGTCCGGAGTGTAAATATTATCACAGTGATTGAGACTCGTGACGATCGAATCATCTTCCAGTCTAGAAAAAAAAAAAAAAATAGGATGAGTGTGTATGAACTGCAATTTGTGGCATAAATGTCCATCGCCAGTAACAATATACTGCAGTGTCGGCTTTACGGCACAATTTTCATGTTACAAGTACCAGATTCTGCAGTACCAGAATGCGCAACTCTGCAATGATGCAGAGTTGCGCATTCTTATGACCAAAATATTGCAACCGGTTTTAAATGCACTCATCCGTTCGGTTAACGATAACCTTTGCGCAGAGTGCAAAGGGTAATGGTTCTATTCGAAACTCGTCCGATTCGATGATGCTGATGGTTCCCTTTCTATCTTCTCCATCATATCGTTCATTTTGATAACGAAGAGAACCTCTGGTTCTTTCCAAAGGCTTCATGATGGGTAACGCTTAGCAATTTTGAATATCTCCATTAATCTTCTACGGGTTCGGCGAACTCGTATCGCTCGTCGAGTGACTTGGTAGGGGTATAAATATATATGAGTCTAAAGCAGAGACCCGTAGAGCCGCGAGAGTGCACACGCAGGGCACGCTATACTCCGAATATATGCCTGGCCGTTCCACCCGCTGGAGTTGCCAGAGTAATCCTAACGAGCGCACACCGCTACTTCCCGCTCATAACCATCAGGTGTAAAGAAAACCAACGCCAACATGAGTTGGCTCTATTTTAACTCGTCTCCTTCTTTCAACTATGAGCATGAAAATCTGCAATTGGTTAATTTCATGTCGAAGTGAATTTATTTATTTATAACGTGTCAGCAAATAGAGCGTGGGAAATTCATTCCGAAGCCAGTGCCAATCTCAAAAAACCAAACGCCTAAAATGCACACGTAATTACTTCAGGGTACACGCAAAAAAAAAAACACTTCTTTCTGAATGAAAGATATCAACTTTTTCACAGTGTATATCCTGGAATTGAAATTTTATCAATTTCGCGTATACCCTCAAACGTCCGACCCCAAATTTTATTTATTCCGACTCAGGCAGTTTATTATATAATTTGCATTTGACAGAACGTCACAACGCACGAACATTATTTTTCACGCTTTTGTATAATTATGGACTGGTTACGTTTTTATTTTATTTTTTCATTTCAACGTAAGCAAGAACTACCACAGTGCCGGTCGCGGACTCCACTCGGGTTTAGACTATAGTTCAATTGTGGGAAACCAGAGGCCAGCGTACACGATGTACGACGAAAGTCCTGGACTTACACAGCAATATTTTAATTGTTTCCTTCGTCGACACCTCCTGCAACAAGACTCTTAGTAATGCTCATACTGTACTCTACGTATAGTTGTAAAGATATAGAGAATGTTTTATATTCCCATGGAGGAGGAACGTGGTTTTTTTTTTTTCATTTCTCGGTGGTAATACAGTTCTTCAGTCAACGCTTGAAGCAAGGTGAAACTTTGCTAGGATGGCGGGAGACTAATTTCAATTTTTAGTGAAAAAGAGCTGCAGGAAGCCGCGAATAGAGAGAAATGAGCAACGGAACGTCCGGTCCACCGAGACAAAAGTTTACGAACCGTTGTTTCCTACAGTGGACCTCTTTCCGGCGAGCATTTCTCAATTTTCCGCGGTCTCTTTCGCACTCTTAGCCACAAGGACTCGACGTTCGGAGTTACTTCCTCATCCGTGTATAATGCGTGTCTACTTTTTGCCTGCTGCGTAAGATAAAGGAGAATTAACCGTCTATGCAAGGAGATTTGGAAGAATCCTTTAAAGTGTCAAAAAGTTGCATTTTTCTGCGGCAGACTTCTCATTAATTTTGATTTGTTTTATTTATTTTTCTCTAGATAACGAAGAAAAGACTGGCACGTTTTACTTGTTGGTCTCTTTGAAATTCGGAGAAGCGTTGAAAGTGTTTCTCTTTCATGAGCCTGACAGGCTTCCGGTTTGTCTCGTATACACTCCGTTCATTTGAAAGATTAATGCTTTCCGTACAGCTTTCGCTACTATTGGAAATACGGACTCATGTGATATTCATTTTAGGAAGAAAGGAAAAAAGGATATGAAGTAACGCATATGATCTGCTTGTATGAGAGACGCAATCGAATTTGGTCTCTGGTTGTCGCATCGAATGTATTTGACCCCCATACGAATGCGCGACTTGTTCCGTGAGCATTCAGCATGCACATTTCTGAAATGCAGACTTGACCTGCCGGACGAGATCTGCCCGGAAGGCCGTACGCTTTGTCTACCATTTTGCATAGGCGATCAAATCTCAATGTGAATGTAAAATGTATCAGAAATAAATCGAGCGAATCTCATTCTTAAGCAGTATTTGTATGTCCGGATGACAAAATCTCAGCAAATGTGACGATGCGCAATTATCATTTGGTCAGAATAACGAGAAACTCAGCCGCGACTGAAAGAGACGAGGAATACGATACACAGAATGGAGCGTGTTGTAGTACGAGCTCCGAGAAGTGGGCAACCTTGACCGAGAATTCCAGAGCTCGCGAGCTCTCGACCGTTCGCTGTACAGACAGTTTTAATGCCGGCAGTCAGAGCAGTCGCAGCACAGCAAACAGGAAGAGGGAAATTCCCTTTCCCCGTTACAGAGTCCGTTAGAGTGCAATCGCCTACAGCGTACAATGTGCATCGTCGGGGTCTAACGCGCACCGTGCACCAAGGAACGCAATTACGAGCCACTTGCTCAGAGATATGCAAAGGAAAGAGAGTACGACACAACAAACAATACATATTTAGGTATGCGCGTGTGCATGTGAAAATTTGTTCGACTCGGTGGCAAGTTCCGTATAAATTCATTACTCCCTCATTCAAGCTCCAGTTCATATTTGATATTGGCGCTAACGATCTCGGAATTTGCAAGAGAATCGATTCTCGCGTTCATAGGATGAGATAGTCAGCTAACCACCTGCTTTCCATTCTCTGATGACCTTTTGACAAGCCCCGAACAGCAGCAAATGCAGTTATCTTATATACCACGCATACTACCCTTTCAATTGAATAGTAATGGGACATTTGTCCGTCAGCCGTATGACCTAACAATGCTCCCGGACGATCCCACTGGTTTCTATATTAACCAAGAGTGATGACTACGTTCAAAGATTGACCACTTGTCATATGCGAAACGCCACCGACTGACTGATTTCTAACGCTTCAATAATTTGTCAGATACTCTCGGAGCATCAATGATGAGCCGCCAACTTTTGGTAACTCGATTATTCCCATGCCCATGTAATGCTGAACTATCGAAGGATCCTGACGTGTCATGGTCGTCGAACGTTATTGTCTGTACTAATAGGTTCTGATACGAACATTGTAAACAAGTTACGAATAAATCTCCAAGGAGTTAACGTCATTGGAATGTGCGTGTCTCGCACGATTTCACGTTCAGCTATGCTGCAGTAGTTGCGATGTGGAATCGCATCAAACTGAAAAGGTATTTTAGGTGGGCGTAGAGTCGATATTCCACCTAGGGGGAATGTCGATGTCTGGCCTCCAGACGCCTTGACACGTATCAATGAATAATTTTCGAAAATCCGTTCGTACGCTTAGAAAAACTCTCGCTGACCTCTGGCCATGTTCGCGAAGGGTTACGTCATCGGTTACACAATTTATCGTGCGGCAACATTGCCACTAAGATCGAGGGAAATTTGAAACTCGCACTGGGAAGTTTCGATAACGATAGCTAATAATAAATATGATAATCAATAATTTTTGGAACTTACTTTGATGGACCATCTTTTCTCTTGATCCTCTCAGCAGTTTGGAAATTAAAATCCTATATGGTGAAACTTGAGAAGCGGTCGATCAAGTTTTTATCGCAATAATCTGCTGGTTATTTTAGGTCAAAGAGAATTTTGTGTTCGTTGCATGCATCGTTCGTCACAGAAATTCGCAGAGAGGACATACTAGAAACGATATCAACATGGCTTTTATGTAAAGTACACGAGCCTCGGTAATAACCGTAGCAAGCGGCAGCCCGTTGACCCCATTGGGTCTGAATAAATTCATAGAAACGTGTGTGCTTTTGGTAAATGCAGTTGCAAATCTCCATATCGTTGATGCTCGAACTAGCGGTTCGCTGAGGAGAAAACGAGTAGCATCGCACATTGCACACTTGGGAGATGAAGTATGTAGTTCTTCTCAACCCTCCGATTTCTCATTTCTCTCGAAACTCTCTCGTCCTTCCGCAAAACGTTTTTAATAGAGCCATTTGTGTTACACTTGGCGAATGTGGAGCCAAGCTGTGGAGTTACACACCAGAAAAGAGGGTGGGAAACGTTCCGTTAGAGTGTGGGAGCAGGTCAGACAGTTTTATCAGGACGCACACCTTTCAACCCTCCGGGAAGAAAAGACTTTTTTTGTCGGAAGCAACTGGCACATCGGGACCTTGCACGTATTCTTACTTAATAAAATCTCAAGCACGAACCCACGACACCGCCTCTTCGGTAAATCTGACCTCTAAATCTCAGCATAAATAGTTTTAGCTGTTAACGAAAGAAAAACGAGCAAGAATTCATTAAAATTCCACTATTATACAGGCTCCCGGTGGAAGTCTGCTCCTGCGAAATAGGCACATGGCATAAATGCGCAGAATCTCCTGACACCCATGGTCTCTGATCCGATCATATATAATCTATATTAATGTATCTGCGAGCAGCATTTACGATGCCGATGATGAGTCGCATATACAAATTTTAGTACGTCTGGTTGTTCACGTTTGTGTTGTAATGGCTGGCAAAACAGCACAAACATCGAATTCTTGTAGCCTCGAATATTTATTTATTTTTTCTCTTTCTTTCTTTCAACCAAAGTCACACTTACACACATGGAGATGACCTTTTGCATGCTAATCGGGAATTTGCCAGTTTGTCGGAGCTGAGAGCGCGTCACACACAATCGCAGGAAGGCACTGGTCGAACTACTTTGGTAATTTACTAACGGTATTACTGCTCGGACGGCGATCCATTAAAGATGGACGAAACGCAATTTTGCAGCTGAATTCCTTATTTCATGCGCATGTTAAAACGAACAAGTGAGCGATAAGATTCATCCAAATTTAATATCAAATCAACGAAATCCATTTGAATATCGCGTAGCATATGCAAATGCTTTTAATTAATTTTCTTCATTTTATTTTGTTGAATTTATAGATGTCTAGACTCTCGGATATCTGACACAGATGCAAATTGGGCAATTACCCACCAAATAACAGAATCGAATTTTATTTGATTCAAATGACATTTATTATCATAATAAACCTGTTTTTTGGGATTTATGTATAAGTCACATATATCACAATAACGATGTGTTTTGCGTAATAGTGGGACTTTACTCCTACGTCGTTCACCTTCGCTCCCACAGAATTAAGGCCATCGATCGCGGTTGCATCTCAACGAGTTACAAGCCTCGATGACGATGTTCCCCGGTTTACCGTGAGCACAGCTATAAACGCATCAACGCTTCCTATTACAAGTATAATTCCCTTTTGCTATATAAATCAACACAATGTGAATCTCAATCGGCACGATCGAAATGCAACTGCAAAACATGAACAAATCGCTCCATTGGCAATTCGATATTTGCCCTCTGGTTCGATATTTGTGCCACTCGAACGAGAACCGTAAATCCGGTCAAGTTCAACAGCTGTCGAGGCCTTCCCGGCTTTTTAGCAGATCACGAAAACCCTGTTCTATTTGGGTTAGCATGGTCTTGACTGTTGTTGATGACTTTGAGAAAAGAGCAGGGAGACGCGTTTGAAATCGTTCTCGTCATGTCACTGACCACCGACACCAAATAATCGCTCATCGTGTTAGAAAATTCCAGATGGGCATCCCCGCGAGCGTTATATTTTCATTACTCATCAAATTTATCTCTCTTGGCGTTTTTTCCTCGGGTTTTGAAGAAAACGTTTCGAAGGCGGACATCTATAAAATTAGAGCGAAACTAAATGTTACGGATTACACATATATATACTCTTTTCTTTGAGTAACCAAGTTAAAATACCGTTGGGTCAGAAAAGAGGAGAGTACGAGATCCGGATATATATCGCGTGGTGAGCGCCCGAGTCATTATACCTAAAAGCAGAACGTTGCTAGTCCACAAACGAATTCACAAGACTCCGAGTCGATGAACGAAAATAGCAGCCTCTTTTATAGCGATATATATTCCACACATGTATGTGGGAAGCTTGATGCGCGATAGCAATCCAGGTTGAGGAATTTAGCCTGCTGTCTCAAATCCGAGTATTAGTCTTGGAGGTTTATTCACCAACGCGTATACATAAGTATAAAAACAAGGTGGTAATGAAATAATCTTCATCGCGAAAGAACGCATCACTGCGACGCTATACTGGGCTCGAAAGCAAATAAGCTGGATATTTTTTCGCTTGTCACGTCTCTCGCTCATGCGACCTCAACTGTTTCCAGCATAGAAGTGCAATTTTCGAAAGGATCCTCTCACGAAACGACGCTTATATTTATCTAAATACACGAATACATTATTCGCATAATCACAATCAAAATCTCTATCTCAACTTGGTATATTTCTGCAATTATGAAATTGATCAATGCCAATTGACAAACTGGTTTGTATAAATGTGCGGTTAATATATACGCAACCGTAAGGTTGAGAGAAGCCAGGCCATCCCGTCTATCTCGTTTATATTCGGCCTAATCTGACACAAGACTCGTCTTTTAACGGTATTGCCAAACGAAAAGACATTACGATATGGGAGCTAGTCTGACCCAGATTATCCTCTTCCAAGGTATATTTTCACAAACACACGGATATTCGTGCAGACACGCACGAGTATGAAAGAAAAAAAAAACGACATTTCAGACAACTATAAATTCACATAATCGTTTTGAATCAATTCCTACGTTGCGTCCAAAACTTCGAGGTCCGCCTATGAGAGTCGAGCCCGAAAATCATTCGCTGACCGATTCTAATAATATTTCGCGCAAAAGTTCTCAGGAGAGGCCGAAACCTTGGGCTCGTACTATTACGCAATTCTTCTGTTATAACAGAGAATTTATGAAATAGAAAGAACGAGGGAGCAGAGAGAAAGGAAAAGGCAGACGGATAGACAGCAGCCTAGGCGAACGTAGACTTCCTTGCCCAATATGGAGTTTGACCGTCTGCGACCCTCGTCGATGCGATCATCCTGGCACATTAGAAATAAAAAGCACAAGGCTAACCGGTTACGATTTCGTATTACGTGAGCAGGATTTGCGCTAGACAAATTCTCACGTTCACTTCGTTCTCCACTATGACCGTCTGTCAACTCTAACGGTTCTCTACGTGGAGAGCGAAGGTCTCTGTATATCTTTGCCTTTCACAGTCTCTCTTCGAGATCTTTTTTCTTTACTTTCAGGATCTGGAATACGAGCAGACGGTCTATTCTTTTTTACTATCGGTATTAGAATCCCAGAAAACGTGAATACCGGACGACCATCGTCTCGAATATGCGATCGGCGATCGAAGCATTTTTGCAGGTGCCTACGACTACGAGACTGTCTCACGTTATGTTTATTTTTATTGTAAGAAAGGTGGAATAACATTTTCATGGCCGTGCACTGTGCAGCTGTGTAATTTTTACATCACATACTCGACAGACTTTTTCAATCGCGTCATCTATATTCTTTATATATAGCAGTGCCAATTTCTTTGATCCTCAATACTTATTTCAACCTCCCAATATTAAATAACGAAAACGTACCACAGTCCAGTAGAAATAATGCAAAGCCATATCATTTTTGAAATTTTTTTTTGGAAAGATAGCGGGTCCTAAGATCTGCATGTTGCGTATAAGAAATATTTCTTTTCCCTCGCAGTAAAAAGAATGCGATACTTGAAATAGCACCAGTGGGGACGACCGTGTAATAGGTCAGACGACACGAGTAGCAGTCATTTTCTTTGCACCGATCTGAGAGAGCTCCTTTCATAGCATTTCTATTTTTATATCGTGTGCATAAAAAAAAAAAATAGATCTCATTGCGTTTATTCCCTTTTTTTTAGGTTCATGATGTGAAAATATTGCATGAAGATTCTTTCGCCATGAGCATAAACCTTTATGTGTACTATGCACTCGCGTTTCTTATCAACTTCATCCAGAAAGGAGCGGCCGCGATTTTTCGAACCTGTTCGAACACCTTATCTCGCACTTCTCCTCCTTTCTCCGAAAGTATCTATCCACTTTACGAGATAAAGAGGAGCAAGAGCATGCGATCAAGAAAGGACGAGAGAGAGAGAGAGAGACGTGCGGTTTCCACAAGGGCCGCGTGACCTGCATACACCGAGTCGATGACCTGAAATCGGACAAATCGATAGTGTTACTCTCTCTCTATTTCCCTCTGCTCCCTTTGGTGGTGCACCCACGAACGAATTTCTTTGGTATGTGTCTCGAGGAAATTGCTATTGGCGATAATCCTTTCCTTCGATTCTTCCAAGAGTCCATTGTTTTCCTCATGCATGTTTGTGAAAGTTTACAAATGTTGTACAGAAAAATGGATCCCATGATTTGTTTCGTCGTCAAACAAATATTTTGTGTCTACATTAAAAATAGCACAGACTAGACGACTAATCCGTGCCACTTTGATAGATATGAAAAGTAAATTGTCGTGTTTGCTATTTAAGATAATTCTGGGGTCAATGTACGATCGATTAGTTTAGTGAATCGTGGCTGATAATAATTATGAAGCACAAAAGCGTCTGTGAAGTGACTTTAATATTTGGAATTCTATCATATCTTTTTTCAAGTCTCGACTCATTTTATTCCCTCTCACTATATATCTCTCGGTCTTTCTTCCACGCAAATTTAAACACGCCTTTTCTCTGTCTAACGTATTTAATACTCCGAGGATGGCCTTGGCGTGTCACTAACCTATGTTACCGCCCAGACGCGTCTAACACTATCACTTGGACGACGACACTCGAAAGTATGCGCTGTCTTCGTCTTCGTGAGACATACTTGGTTCTTATAACTTCGACATTAGTACGAGCCAGACGCGGAAACGCATGAGTATATGTGTGTTGTGTGTACTAGAAGCGCTTCTCATTGCCAGACTTGAGCTTCGCTGACGCACGAAGACCGTCAAACGCTAATGTTATTCCAAACACACTAGAAAGAGAAGGAGAAAAAAGAGAGGCCAGACTTCCGTCTGGCCTAGCCTTGAACTAGCACAAACCAGTTTGCTGAATGCCTACGTGATGATTGCGCGTGAGTGTTTCTCCTTACGCATACATACACCGATAGAATAACTCGCGTCTAGAATCCAGGTGTAGAAACGATATCATAAGTTTCCGTATAAAAAAATATCCCCATCTTAGTGTCTGTTAAATGAGAGAGAAAAAGAGAGGAGAGGCAGAGAGACGGAGGAAACATCGACGGCGAGGAGCAGGGAGGTAAAGAGACTACTTCCAACGCCTCCGTCTACTAGCAAACGTTTCTCGTCTTCGTCCCAGTTCTTTTCGCAACCCATGCACGAGAGTGAGTGAGGAGAGAGAGAGAGAGAGAGAGGAGAGCGAGGAAGAGAGGGAGGTGAGAGCAGAAGCGAGAGAGTGTCGAGCGAACCATTCGCACAAAAGGATCTGCGCTCTCCGACAAAGCTCGATGCTAGACGCAATACGTCGCAATCTCTCTCTCTCTCTCTCGCCCCTCAGGAAGTTCCACAGACGTCGCACCAGCACATCGCTAGAATAGTTTAATTCCGAGATTGGCAGCAGTGTGCGTTTCTCCGCCGTGACGCGTCACAAGCTCGATTTTTATCGCTATGTCGCTATCTTTCTCTCACGCCCCCCGCGGATGCGTTTCGGAGATCCTCTGCCTACCATTCGTCGCATCACTCGAACACATAGGCCAACTCTAATCCAAATAACGTTATCCGATAAAAATATCAACCCCAAACGATAGAGAGGTGAAGAGGAAGCGAATTTCGTACGCAATAAGTGTTAAGCACTTAGCAACTTCGCTGTGCTCTCAACGAGCCAAGGATTACGTAAACGCCTCGAGGTCTCGGGACAATGACGAGTCTCTGGCTGCGTTTCGATTATTTACTCTCACTCCGGGAGACTCCATTGCCAAAAGTGCACGTCCAATGAATACTTCCCACGATAACTTGACAAGTCAATTTCATTTGACGATAATTCACCATTTTTTTTCGTTGACACAATTCAATAGCGTCTTTCCAAGAATTCTTATGCATCGCTGAGTGTGAAACATCGATGGAATATTCCGGAAAATTATAGTTGCATCCAAAGAAGATTTTCTTCCGATCACGAATATTTCAATCTTCAAATTGCACAACTGCGTGCGGATCGTTTATCAAATACAACAGTACAATGCACCTACGATTATCGCACTATCCGCTTATCTCGAAATTTATTCTCAATAAATTCCCATTAATCAACTAATTATTATTCCTCTTGTAATCAGCACACGATCCAATGTCTCGTCATAAAAAGTTGCTTATATTTTCGAGATCTATTTGCTGCGAATATGCTTTTGAAATAATTTGGAAAAAACTCCGTCAATTTATCTAAAACTTGGCTGTCCATAGGAGGTCCACACAGTTGCATTCTATCGTTGATGCAGTTTGGCGGCCTTCGACGCCCCGTGCATCGTTCGACGCAGTTTTAACGGGCAACGACCGGAGGTCTACGACCACGGCTCAACTCTTTCTCTCTCGCGAATAAAGCTGCATTAGATTCAAGGACGAATTAGAGCTGCACTCGGCTACAGCCGATCCACTCGAATCTTTCCTCTTGAGCGACTACATCAAAACATTTACTCCAAAGATTTCCATGGACCTAGGCCAAGTTTTCGAATTTATTCCACCGCTCCTCCAACTAACAAATAATATCACGAGGAACAAAAATTCTCGTAAATTTTGCAAACATAAACTTCAAAAAATATGCCAACGAGGATGACCAATTTTCTATTCACGTATTACGTGAATTGTGGATTCCTCAATATGAGTTTTATTGAAATTTTAACGATATTGAATCATTTTTACAAAAACTTATGGATTTTTATTAATTTTTGCATTGAAAATTATGATTTTCCGCAGTTTTTTAAATACACAACCGTTGCTCCTGATCTTATTAAGCCATTTTTGGAATCCACCAAAAATACAAAGTAGTTTATTACGTAAAAGAAATAAAAATGACTAATATCGAGATGCTCGTTGACGATCCTAGTGAAACGATCAATGGCGGAATTAGCACCGGTTCTTTGTACCCCCTGCTTAAAAACAAGACGGGCCGCATTCCTCGAGCTATGTACAGGGGCTCGCAACCCGACCATGTTGTGCAGACTGTCGAGCATATTACAAAACTATTCAGGACTTTCAACGTGAAAAAAGATCATTGAACTCTCGTACACTAACGAAACTTTTGAGTCAACAATTTCGTGTCTCCGGACAATTATTTCCGCATCAGTCTTCTAATACTATTCCAAACTATTTTCTCTTTCGGTAACATAAGTTCGTCACCTAGGAAGCTTGTAATTATGTAACGAACCGTTTTCCAATCTTTACCAAGTTTTCCCATATTTTATTATTGTTTGCAGTAAAATTTGAATAATCAAATAAAGAAAGTTCTATCGAATCGAAAATCGGTTATAGCGAAAAACATCGATGGAATGAAGCCGAGATCGATGTAATGGTTTTGGTTCCGAACTGTCAAAAATTATTGCAACACGCTTTTCAAATTTATATACATATATATATATATTTTTTTTCATTTTGGCACACAATATAGTAAAAATGAATACAGTAAATACGAAAGGTGAAAGGCCCCGAATATAGGACACCGACAAAACTCGTCTACGTGGGATTCTACCTTGTCTTGGTTGCCTGATGCTGTAGTTTCGAGACTGTGTTTGCCAGCACTCTCCAGTTGTGGGAGGAGGAGATGAGAGGGCCACGAGCCACACATACGAGAATGAGTCTTAGTCGATCCTTTTACGGACGAAGCCCAGGATACAAACTGGCCGACCTCACTCGAATCTCATACCTTACGAAAAACAAAATACAAAAATAAAAAAATACGCACCTTTCGCTTTGTAGGCCATGAGAGAGAACTAAGTATACCAAACGAACCAACGGTACTTCACCAAGGGCAGAATGACAAATGTACTTCGTGAAGGCGCGAGCATTAACGACTTTGATATAATATAACGTACGTTTCGAGAGAAGAGTAGGAACGCTCGAAGGAAAGCAGAATTAATTCATGCAGAAAGATCTGGAAATAAAAATTGCATGCTCGTCCCAAACGTTAATTATGTCTGAGAAAAAATCGTTTTTTTTGTACTTGTTATTGGTACAAACTGATTCTACTCATTAGCATCATTTTTTACTTTTGAGACTTTTTATTAAATATGTTGAAAAAAAATATGTGATTGTGAAAAAAGATTGAATGCATTTTCCGAATGTCACCCATTCGTTTTCTTTTTTGTCGAGTTTCGCTAACACGATTTTAAATTCGATGTTCGATCTACATCAAAGCTTCTGTCATTTTTTAAGTGAATATTAAAAAGCAGATTCAAACGCGGTGGCTCACGCTTGTCAACGCAAACCGCCGGTAGGCCATAAAATTTTAAACATCCATTAATTATTGGCCATGGCTTTTATAGAGAAGATACTCATGTGCATTCCTTTTTACGTTCTCAATGATTTTCCATCCGAAATCATGGTTGCCAAAAGAAGATTCCAAAAGTTGAACAAATTAGAAAAAAAATTCTCGCAGAGGAGATGAAAACCGACGATGCAACGTCGATTCAATAAATCATGGAAACAGATGAATGAGGATTTAATCGATATTAAACAATTTGGATCGTTCCTAAGCTGCAAACTATGGTGACCGTGTTTGTTAAATTCATGACACGTTTTCGCATGCATTATTGCTTGGAGCGAGTATCACGTTCCGTTATAACAAGTCGTTCAAGCCGTTTCGATTTTACGTTGAACGTTTTTTGTTTTCCTTTTTTGTTGCTGACTTCCATGATGCGTGCGCAGCCCAAAATAATGGTCAGATCCGCAAAAAAGTGAAAAAACGAACAGAAAATTTTGTCCCTTCTTCCATAATTGCCACTGTAAAGTACATGCACATTTGCACATGCAAATGCAAAATTTTGAACTGAAGATTATATTTTCGAGCGTTTTGATTTATGGAATAAATTCTTTTCCATTCCGTTATCCTACCATTCTCCTATTTGGTGGATGAGAATTTCTGCAAAAGGTTTGAGAGGCAATTTTTATTTTGGCAAATGCTCGCACGATCGGTCGACACCGCAAAGAGAAGAAGATACAGAGTGAGAAAGAGGCAAGAAAAACCGCGAGTTGGGCATTGGAGGAGAAGGCATCATCTCTTTCGTTTCTTCTTCTTCTTGTATTTCTTCTTGTTCCTCTTCTTCCTCATCCTCGTCGCCGTCGTCGTCTTCGTCGTCGTCGTCATGATGGTTCGCCGGTTGCCGGTATGGCGAAAAGCTTGCTCGAATCGCGTGGCCGAACTAGCCGGGCACGGAGAGGAAACGGCGGTTTCGGGACCAAGATCAACGCCCCTTGGGTCAGGGTCAGTAGCCTTTGCCATCGCTTCTTTCTTGCTCCTTCGTGCTCTTCCTCGTGTGTGCTCAAATATGTCGTTAAAAATGTGAAAAAAGTATACGGATTTTAGTGATGACCAATTAAAAAATCTTTACATTGTTCTACATCAAAATAAGCAAAAAAATAAGAAGGAAAAAAGACGATACTTGATGTTACGATTTGTTTTTACATCGAAACAAAATATTTATTTATTTTAATCGTTTCCGAGACAATAAGTATAAAACAAACGCAATAAACATTAATGAGAAATATTCATAATTGTTTCATTTGCGTTTGTTCTAATTGTAAAAAAAAAAAAGAAATTACGTTTGGAAAAGTTTCATTATGTCCAGCGTCTATTTTTATCTTTTATGACTCACTCATCGAAACTTCTATCAAAGCGCGCAATTAAATAGGTGTTTAAAAACAGCCGCCTTGTGGCGAGGTACCGGAGTGTTGAGCAGCCTTGACTGGTCTAACGTCTGAGCGTTGTCTAGACTATTCACGGTCTAGCGCTTCCCCGTGTCTAGCACTTTCGCCGATCTAACACTTGTCTAACAGGTTTGAGTATTCAGGTGGCTGGAATAATTATCTCACTATCGTTTGATCTGGCTGACCGCAGCGTACGATTCACCGAACAGTTCGCGGATTCTATAAATTAGTTCATCAGTAAATTTCGCAAATTGCGGAATAACGAATTATTGTACTAATTTTTGGGGCGAGATCGAAATGCCGATTAGGCTTTCTACATTCGATGTTGTCGTAAGTTTTGTGCAGAATGTAACGAACGGAGAATTTCTCTCGTCATTAATTCTCGTTCAAAACTCCCTTTTCTCCATGATGGTTAAGGGGGTTGGCCGAGAGGTACCCGAGCTGAGTACCAAGTAATTAGAGTGGTACGTGCTCGTCCCAACACCGCCAACTTTTCCTCCAGCCGAAGATCGTCTCGTTATCTATCGCTCTCTCTCTCTCTCTCTCTCTCTCTCTCTCTCTCTCTCTCTCTCTCTCTCTCTCTCTCTCTCTCTCTCTCTCTCTCTCTCTCTCTCTCTCTCTCTCTCTCTCTCTCTCTCTCTCTCTCTCTCTCTCTCTCTCTCTCTCTCTCTCTCTCTCTCTCTCTCTCTCTCTCTCTCTCTCTCTCTCTCTCTCTCTCTCTCTCTCTCTCTCTCTCTCTCTCTCTCTCTCTCTCTCTCTCTCTCTCTCTCTCTCTCTCTCTCTCTCTCTCTCTCTCTCTCTCTCTCTCTCTCTCTCTCTCTCTCTCTCTCTCTCTCTCTCTCTCTCTCTCTCTCTCCCGCTCGTCCTCTGTACTCGGGTTCACTGCTGTCTTGGGTCTACGTACTCGTCTCCATACGTGGTTCGACTTGGAACTCTTTCAATTCGACAGAAGATACAAGTAGGCTTAGCGTGAGGTAAAAATTGGTTGTGTAGGCCATTATCCTCTACAGAGATAAAAGAAGAATGGTTCTTGAATGGTCTCAGAGTTGAGGAAAGTTTAGAATGAGTGATAGTAAGGAACGTTCATCCAACTTTGTGCCATCAGTGCGAATGATCTCGGAGCAAACCAGTTCGTGCGCCTTGCGAAAAAAGGCATTGAACTTGTTATCGCGAAAGACTGAAGTTCGTCGGAAAAAAGTTAGACAAAGTTTCTCTCGATATTCGGTTGCGAATCGGGGTGAACGACCCTGTCCCACATTGCAAAAATATTGATATGCGCGCTCCAGACGTATTTTTACCTTCGCTATTCTTTTCAATGTCATTGATGGCTTTTTTCTCTATCTCAATGCGAAATAAGTACATGAAACTATTGCCACTGAATGTCGCATGTACCGGCAGGATATTTAACTGGACTATTCAACTGCGACACACGTATAAACAATTTGGATTATTTTGGAGGTTGATTTAGCTTGACTAGTAGAGGAGATGGCTTTTAAGACACGCAGCGAATAAACGAGCGTCTTTTGTCCAAGTTACATACACGGAAGCTTTGTAAGTCGGCGTGGGCCCACACGCGCGATGTAATGGTTCGCTTGCCAGGTCGTTTGTGATACAATGCCTTGGTAATTCTTTACACACGCGGATTCGCAAATGGAGAAAGAGGATAAGCCGTTTTCAACGAGTTTGTCTGGATTTTGCTTGAGCACGAATAGAGCACAGTACATTTAGTTTGGCCGGATAGAAGCAAAAAGACGAATGGCAGTTCGTCTTGGAGCCAAAGGAAAAAGAAAGATAGCGCAAAATCTAAGTCTAAATCCACCGACGAGGTTAACGACCTCCATGGGGTACCGTATTGTGAAGGCGTCCACCTTAGATTGCGTCATAACCAGCCGGTTCCTCAATTAGGCTTCGCAGTTCTCAGAACTCTTACTCAAGCCGCTGATGCTTCGATGCTGAACGTCTGAAGGGCAAAAATTTAGGACGACCGGCGGGCAAGAATACATAAATCAACCTTGGAAACAATGTCAAGATATGTTTAATTTCTAGTCTTCGTTCAACCCTATACTTAAAAATTTCCGAGCTCCTGAATGCGAAATCGTTACTAATTCGATCCACAGCGTAAATTCCCGTTCAAAAATTACTAGAAAAAAAAAATCTCTGTGGTTTATTGACTCTTGAACTGGGATCTGTGAATAAATCTGAATTTGCCAAAAAAATCTCCAAAAAATGTATTTCCTCAGGACAGAATTTCATGCGATTGATTTCAATGTGTTGATTCTTGTAAAAATACGCCAAAACCTTTCTTGAAGAAATCAGAAGCCCCGCACGGAACCCCGACATCGTAGAAATAATGCGAAGTAGATAGAATGTTGGACAACAACGTTGAGAAATTTCCAAAGACATTGGCAAATAAGGACGAAGAGAAAAGGGAAAGCATGGGAAGTAACAAGAAAAAGAAGATGCAGAGTTCGCTAGCTGGATGCGTGTTGCTTTCCGCCACTCCAGGATGATATTGGATGTAGGAGTTGTACGAATGGTTCCATCGAAGGAGGAACCTGACGACATTAGTTACGGATGCGTTTTTCAATGTACTGTGCTTATAGCACACGGTATAGACGCGCTTCACCGTTCCCAACCAGAATAGTAGGGAAGAAATGGCGAAGACATTCCGCTTAAATTGCCAATTTCTTCGTTCTTATGCCAGTATTCGCCGAGGGTTTGTATACCGAGAAGTAGCAGAAAAAGGGAAAAGAATGGCATGGGATACGGGGTCGAATAGGAAAAGAAAGGGGTCTGCATAGCTCGGCTCCGCAGGCTCATGAAATTGAAAGCAGACTCGTAGAAGTGCGTCGTATACCGAGACTCTGCGTGGCATGAAGCAGGAGGATCGATATGCTCAGATGTGTTTGGAAGAAAGAGCTCTGTGGCTTCATCGTTTCTGGAGAACACGCGTACGTACATGCATCCGCACTCGTTTCTGATATCACCGCTTTTCCAATCTCACGGTGATTCATCGATCCTCTGGTTATAAAGCACGAGTATATATCATAATTGCTGGCCACCTACTTACGATTGGCCGTTCGGTGTTGTGTTGCCTGGGAAACGCAACAAAAGATTCGAGATCGATGCTGGCTTACCGCACGCGGGAGCCAATCGATGTAATGTAAGGAGACAATCGTTGCAGACACCGTGGACTATCACCAAGACTTGGATCTTAACCAAGTGATGATGCCTGGGGTGTTAAAAAAGCAGGACTCGAAATCGAATGTCCCATTGAAAGGAATGGAATACGATGGAAATATCTAGAGAACTCAGCAGAAGACATTAGCAATTTTCGTATAATAGTGCACTTACGTTAAGAATACGATCCAGAAGAAGAAAGCTCTTCGGTCTTCCCTCAGCTCCCCATTATTCAATATTTCCCAGCTTTAACGAGCTCGCAAGTTCTTCTTTTCCTTTGGAAATACGGGCAGGAGTCCAGACCCAACACTGTCATTGTGTGAGGATTGATACTGCTACCCGGTCAAGTACGTGATCGGGTGCATCCCATCAAGCAGAAATGGGCGTACCATCCATTATCCTACGGACAACAGGAACAATAAATTTAGTAGGAAACCGGAAGAACGAGCATCTGGAAATAGACGTCAGAGTGAAGTTGGAAAAACACAGAGGCGAAGAAAGAACTGATGAAAAAAAAAGAGATTCATTCGTGTTGATGATAAAGTAAAGTTTTGTCTGGTTCGGTAAAGTGGCCTGCGAGTTCGAGACTCGTGTCTCCCAGTTTTCTTATTTAAAAAACGATTTTTTTCAATTATTCTCTGCGATGTCTAACAAAAAGCTTACAAAAGTGTTAACCACTTTCTCGTCGTTTCCCTGGAACCTGCTGAGCAGAAAGAAATTCCAAGAAGAAAGCTATTCGCAAAGCGAACAGGTGTAAGGACGGACTACTGATGTGAATAACAATTCAGCTACAGCAAAGATCGTAATACGCACATTGATGGCTATGTGATACCTCAGCCATAACAGAGCGTCAAGGAAAACAGCGATATAAAGGAACGAGCGACAGAGAGCTAACAAAAGTTTACGAGAGAACTGAGGAACGAGGAAAAAAGATTCCTCTCTCTTGCCAATGTAAACTTCTGGTAAACTACCTCCGGTATAACGCACCCTTAGTCGAACAAAAACTTTGTACATTTCGCTCGTTGATACAGCTTCCAACAAGAGCTCTTTTGCGGAAAAACTCTTTGTACTATCATGACGCTGTCATTCCACTCCTATATGTGTAACTTCGTGAGAAAGACATGAAAGAGACTGCGATGTGAAGTAGCGAAAGGAATATTTATGTCTGAGGTACAATGGTGGTTACATTCGAACCGTTACGATTGTCATGTAAGATAAATCATGAAAAGGTATCTCCACACGGTCTCGAGGAGCGATGGATAAATTGACGGATTGTCAATAGAAACTGTCAAGAATTCAATTTTCCAGGATTCGTTCTGAAGTATGATTCAGTTTGATCGCGAAATTCCTGTCAATGATCAGCTCCTAAGGACAGTTTCTTTTTTTTCCAATAAAACGTGGTTTTTTTTCTACTTTTGAGAAGTCGTTCTATGCGCATGTTTTTGAACATACGAAAATGTTCTAGCAGTGCATCGTTAAATCTTTCTTTCCTCGATGTCCTTATTTACTTAAGCTATCGCACGTTGCACTCCTCGGGTCATCGTTAACTCGTATATGCTATCGCTGAAAGCAAAAGTCAGTAAATATATATATATTCCTTTCGATTTCAACAAGATCAATATTTAATTCTTCCATCGTCTCGCGTGTACACGCGCTCTTAGTTCCAATAAGCTCGTTCGGACTGAGAAGTCTCGTCCATTCATGGCATCGCTGCAAAAATGAAGAATAAAGAGAAATGGGGGACGAGTCGAACGGTCTTCTTGGGATGGCTATAGCAGCAAAGTCCAACGAATCATGACGAAGATTCAAAATTTATGATAGAGATATCCAGAGGCCTGGAAAGAGTGAATGCCTCGCTATGGGTATTCCTTTTCGTGAAGCGACGAAAGTCTTATTGGAAATATCGATGGGCGATGTCATGAATCTCCCAATCCTTGAAATTAGATCCGGAATTCTCCTGAAAAAGTATCTCCCTTCCTCTCTCTCTCTCTCTCTCTCTCCCTCGCTCTGAACCGTTGAAGTTGTTCAACAGAATCGTTCCCGTAGGAAGAGTAAAAGCTTGGTAATTCATTTTACTCTCTTCTGCGGTACGCTCTCCCCTCCCAACGAATCTCGTTTCTCTAAATGTTCTTCGTTTTCCCTGAATTTCGATTAAAATTCCAGCCAAATTCACACTCTGACAATCGGACAAGATCCGTGGAATTTGTACATTCTGTTGCAAAGATTCTCGACCCCATCGCAATGAAATCAGTGATACGCAACGTAGGACCATCGTCGCTACACAGCGTTTTCTTATCTGCGCTCGTTCCCCTGTTTCTTCACTATTTAAAAATCCTTTTTGAAATCCAGCTTTGACTTTGTCCACATGACAATTAATTCTGACATGATATGTTTACGAATTTCACCGACGTTTCATTTTTCTTTCTTTTCCCCTTTCAGTTGGTGAACGGTCTCGATGGCCCAAGGTATATTTGCGAAACCGAGGTAATGGATGAAGTGGCTCTTGTCGGAGCTGCGACAAGCAACGCTGCTGAGTACGCATCCCCCGGGAATCATACCACCAAAAATGCCAACGGCAACATTATCACCCTCACACTTAAGAACAACCACATCATTGTTGAGACCGAGGAACGGGCTGTGAGTATAATGCACATTATTCATCTATCTATGCAATGTAACTGCAATAACTTGCGTTCCCATGCATGAACTCCGAAAAGAAAAGCGTGCCATGATAAACTTCTCCGAGTTCATGCCTGATGAGGACAACGTCGAGAGGTGAAAATGAAGTTCGAAGACGATCGTGAATTTAGTTTGCATACATCATATGGTCTCTCTTAGCAAGGAAATTGATTGTAACTTTGAATTGAGACTTGTGCACCAAACTCTCGGAATGAAGAAAAAAAAACTATAAAACGATAGACAGGAAACTGGGGCTGAAAGTTTTCACCAAGCTCGCTAAACAGAATCTTTAGAAACAAATCGTTATTGTGAAAAAAAGTTCATTCCCCCGGTCGTGGGGTAAGAACGTATTTCTCTGATATCAATAACAATCAGTAAAATAAGAATATCTCGGGATTCTCAGTAACATGATATTCTCGAGTCGACAGCCTCGCTTCGTAGGTGAACAAAAGGGAAGAATTTTTCTTCGAAAATATAAACATTAAAGTACGACACAATGGAACTAGAATATTCTCTTGGAAAAAGTACCGAGCACTTCCGTTTTTAGGGATTCGTTAATAGCAAGGAGTGTTGTTCTTCCTCCGTAAATCTTTCGTCTCAATGAGCCGCGGTAACTCTTCGTGTTTTCCGGCGAGAGATGCCTTGGACATTGCTGGAAAGCCTCGGAACAATGAAAAGGCGTGGATTACGAATTGGTGCGTGGCTTGTAGGCAATGTTTCGGAAAGAACGGAGGAAGCTTTTCCGCATCGCACATTCTGTAGGAATTGTCCGGATTCACAGGTCTCGTTGATTCTTTTTTTCTGTAGTTACGACATTTCTTTCAACGATTCTTCGGTTGGCTTTGATAATTATTGATTAATAATCAATGTGGTCCGGATATAAGCTCAACGAATACCGTTGCGCGATCGTTCGAATTAGATTTCTCATTGGACGAGACCGAACCTTGCTGGTCCGTTATAATCAATCACCATTTTTGGCGCATCGTCAACAGTTAATTCTGGAATAAAAATGTCAGCGTTCTCTGCTTAGTACATTCCAAGCCCGCGTCCCCAATAAAAATAGTTCTCCGATGATCAGGAAGTGAAAACGAATGGAGCGACGAGTTGAGATGCTGGAACTGGGAAAGCTCGATCAAGCCGCATCGAATTGTCTTGGCGGATACTCAGCAAGAGAGATAGCGGAAATTCCGGGTAGGCGTTAATGGTTGATATAATGTGCGAGATGAACAGCCTTCCTGGTGGCATTGAATAACCTTCGTCCCGTTGCCCCTTTCCATACCGGATGTGAATTCCTCTCTGGTATTTTCTGTCCATATTTGTATATACCTCTATATATTTATTTATGACAGAGAACCAGAGACTTGACGCGTAAGAGCAACTACTATGTCACCCCTTTTTACGCCAGTGTCGACCACCCGTGTCGACGTTTTGTCCAGGATCGATAGTGGACATTCTAGGCGCAGCATCCCTGGGTTTCTCGCGCGTCTTTACGAAGCACAGTTTTTTTTTCCTTCGAACGCATCGTCCTCAGCATTTTTCTGCAATAATCGATTGAGTAAAATTCTCCAAACTACGGGAAAGAGTGAAAAATGATACAACAGTTCACAACTGGAGTATGTAAACACAATAAATAAATTTACTGATAAAAAAATACTAGTTTGTTATATTTGGAAGAGGAAAGTTCCTTCGAGCAAATTGGATGCAGTCTATGTCGTTTATGACAAAAAATGTTTGCCTCCAAGTCAAACATCTCTGGGACAATCTCTTAATGCGAATACTCTTGGGATGTTTTCTGAGATTCATGAGGGATTACGAGCCAGAAGCACTTTTAATCCTAAAGTCCTTATCTCACCAGCAGAACGTTTTCTATGCACAAAGCTTTGGCGGGCTCGACGAAGAACAAAAAAGTACTTCACGCCGGAAAATCGTAATCTCGGAACATGCCCAAGTTTTTAACGAGATGTGACGGTATCCAAGCATTCAGAAATCTATGGAGAATTCGAGAACCACGAGAGTTAGCGATCGTCGATAAACCAAGCAGATGAGCTATCGAGGAGGTCACGGGAACAGATCGATGTCCCGAATGTCAAGCGGAGTGTGCATCACTCGTACGTTATGTACCTCCGAGCCGAGAGAAAGATAGACTCGGAAATATTTGCGCGAGTAAAAATGAGAGAGAAAAGCGAGGCATCAAATCGAAAGAGAAAGATGGAGCGAGGAGAAGGACAAGATAAAGTGAGAAAGAAGCTGATCACACGAACCTGTAGTCCGTGAGATCTGACCCAGCTTCTAGGCGAGAGATCCGATCGAAGCTCGATTTCCAAGGCAACTCGCGTTAACCTACAAACTCGATCTTATACAGTATAAATAAAAATAAATAATAAAAAAAACAAGCCAAAGCGTTTCTCTCACGTCCATACGTCTATTATTTTGCTCTCGAGTCCCCCGAACACATGACGAAGAAAGAACGAGCATTTTTCTCCAACGCTTCTCTTTCGTACTGTACTATACATAAAATAGCACAGTGGCCACGTATACTGAACGGGGAGATGACTAAAGCTCTGTACACAGACGTTTGTGGTGATAAATTCGCCCCACATTTTACAAGCTTCGTTCCCCAAGCATTTCTCAGATAGATGTGTATTATTGCCAATATGGCCGACACTTGGATACTTGAGACATACTGGACCAATCGATTTACCTCTCATGTGTCCAGAAACGGTCGGCATTCTCAGTCTATTGAAAACGATCACCGTTTCAAACAACATGGCCAAATATTTGTTCAGCTCCAACTCGCCTTTTCTTTCTAGGACGAATGCCAAAGCTTCACCTTCACAGGTTAACACTCACTGCTCGTACAAACACTTTGGCACCGATTTTTAACTTTTCAGCGAAACTCATTTTTTTTTTTACCCCTCGTATTAAAGCCGATATGTTCGTCGCTTTGAAAGTGGTCTCTATGCACCTAGAAAGATTGATAATAACGCAGATATATTTTATCTTTCAAAGAAACAAGGTTCAATGGTCTTATTGGATCAAACGTGTTGCAGGTAACGATGGAAAGTAACAGCAAGTACCAAGACAACAATTGTTCCTTCGTGGTGGAGGCACAGACCGAATATCGAAATTCTACAGGTCGCGTCACCGATCAACAGGCACTCGTGCATCGCGAAGAAATCCCGGAAGACCGATGCTCTGGTGAGAACTCTGTTCATTCATTTTTATGACGAAAAAAAAAAGTATGGCGTGGTAATAACGGTGCGTTCTCTGTAACGAAGTTTTCTCATTTTTACTTTGTGCAATGTGAAAAAAAAAACTTTCCCATTATCGTAAAAAGAGGAATTCATTTTTTTTCTATTACTTCGAAATAAATGTTTAATCATTCATGTTTATTGCAGAATTCGACAAGACGAAATTTTTCGGTAGCACAAATACCGGACTATCGCAGTCGGATCTTTCAGTATCGAGTCAGGGTTCGGTAAATCATAGTTATTGTTACGGAAATCAAGTGGAATATGAAGCGGCAGGTCGGTTTGGTTATTCAACTTACGAAAACGGGGTCGGTGATTACGAGCCTGATGCGACGTCGCGAAGACTCGAGGGTGGTTCCAAGTGGATGGAAATTGAATATTCTCCCGACACCGAGAAGACTCTTCTCAACGAGACGAAAGCTTCGAGTATCAAGAAATGGGTCGAAACTGATTGTCCCTCCGATAACGACAAAGCTATGCTGAACGATACAAAAAACTTGACTATGGATAAGCAAGACCTTAACGACCAGGTGAGCTCGACATAATTAATTGCATAAATTTCCCAACCTAGATAACGCCTTCGAACACGATTTTACATTTTCCAAATGATCATAGTGGGATTTTCGTTGCCGTATCTACTTTCTACATTTTTCAAATTTTTGGACCAACTTTTGATTTGGAAAATCCTTCATTTTTCTCGGTTCACGTTAATATAATAAAAAAGAAATGACAAATACTTTCTTTTCCATGTCGTGAAATTGTGATTCCTTGATATTTTTCAGACATCCTTGATAGAGAAGCGGAACAACGTCGATTTATCGCAAGATTCCGGTTCATCATTGGAGCACCAAGATTCAACAGACGCGAGTAATTCAACAGACACTGTGAAATCAAATCCGAATCTCCAGATGAACGGTACAACGCCAAACAAGCTGGAATCGATGGAGTGCAAGAATTTGTCGAGCGATTACTTGGAGAAAAGCTTAGAATCGAACAAACCAGTGATAACGGGAGTTTTGCTGAAAGACGAGTCGCTGGAAGACACGCTGCAGGAACAACAAAGAAAATTGGGCAACGGTACTTTGACACCGGAGCACAAGATTAACGAGAATACATCGACGATTAATGAAGAAATGAAAACAATAAAGAAACAAAAATCGGAGGGTTCGAGCACGTTCGTCCCAACTCACAAGCGCAGTGGCAGCATACCGCCACGATTAATCGAAGAAAGTCTCGAGATTGATCGTAAAAAGTCACTCGATATTTACAGTCAAATAAAAACCAGTACGAAAAACATTTTGCCTGGTCTCAGTCCAAAATTCGAACTGTTGCAGAACGAGGTTAGCCCGATCGAAGAAAAAGAGAGTTAATCTAACCACCTGTCTTCTTTTTATTAACCAAACAACAAATCGTATCGTTCATCTTGCTGAATCATTGAAGGTCAGCCCTTGTTTCATAACGACGGACCAAATCTTCAGCAATTATACATATTGTCGATTGTATTGTATCCCGTCAAGGGGAAACTTGATTAACGACTGCATTGGAATTTCTCCGATTTCACTCACATCCGCTGCTTTTTGATTCATGACATTTTCAAAAACACTTTTTTCAACATTCAGTCTTGAATCTCCCAGATCGATCGGATCTATGTCTCCAAATACCGGCACCGTCTAGAATCTTATTGTTCCATTATTTCTTCATCCATAACAAAATATTGAATTCACCGAATTATCATATTCCTTCGGAAAGCGAAAGTGCCCCCTTCAACTACGATCATGACTCCAACATTCTTTTAGCCTTATTCTTAACAAAGAATTTCGTCCTTTCGTATTTCCGTTTGTGCGATTTGCTATTTGCTCGGTTCGAGGAAAAATAATAACGGGGATTTAACGATCCACTTGACGGACATCAAAGATGAACGTCCATGACTTACTACTCCTGTCAGAACGACGCTTGCTCTCTGTCGCAAAGTCCATTGTGCACCGGTGAACTAAATTGGTCAAATTTCGGGAAAATGCATGCGGGATGCGAATGTCAAGGAAGGTTAGAGAAAGAGTAAAGAGACAGAGGAGAGAAGACGGATTAAGGGACAGATGAAAACGTGGCGGAACAGCCGCGGTCGAGGTCGACAATATAGCCTAATGACCAGCACACACCCACTGATAAATATATATTCGTGCAATCCTTCCTCGACACTTTGCAGGACAAATTCACCGGAAAAGACAGCTACCGCTAAATCGTCAGACCGAACAATCGTCTGCTAACGAACTCACTCACCACATCTCGTATTACGAAACACCTTCGTACACAGACACACATCCTAAAAAGCATTGTTCGTCTGGAGCAAAGTAGAAAGGAAAGGAACGTTTATTTTCGTGACGTTTACAAATTTTGCAGAAATTATCAAGATACGAGAGTGTCAACACTTCTGGACAAGCTACGAATTGACAGAGTCCACGAATGTCATCTTCTTGCGAGTATATCACTCATTCGATAAATTACGAAAAACAACTATATCTTCCGGATGGAAATCGTTTTCAATGACCCAAGGTTTTTACTCGGGCTCAATTCGACCCAAGCAAAAATCGATCTTTAGAGCAAACGGTGAATTGTTTTTTGTTTTGTTTTAACTAAAATCTAACCAATCGTTTTTCGACATCGAGTCTCGTTCCATTCGCTTAGTAGGGAGTTCTACGATTCTTTGAGAAAAAAAACGTCTCAGAATATAGCGATTCTACGAAGAGTTACGAGCCTGCAAAGTGGCCTGGGTCAATTTGTCTAAATGTAGAAACTCCGAGGTACGAAAAAGTACAGTATGAATCAGGGCTTAATATACCTTCAAACTGCGATCGCTAATTTCACTGATTTATAACTTCTTTTCTATTGAAGCGACGGAGATTACAGACTCGGAAGGAGACAGAAAATGTTTCCGAGGCTATGAACGTTTGATATTGTCGCAGAGAAACGGGTTTTCGAAAGAAACGACGAGCATCGAAAAAGCTTCCTATTTTTTGCACTCTGATTGAATGCGTTTGGAAAAATGAGCTATTGCGGAATCCCAATGAGATATCCACAATGGATTATACTCATTTTCGTAAAACATGACAATTTTCTAATGCAACAAACTCATAATTACAGGATACTCATTATTGAAAGCGCGTAAACAAACGCGAACAATCGCTAGGGAATTGTCAAATTTTTTAGCGGACAAGCATTTCCTTCGTGGATGCTGGACGTTTTATGGGTATCAAATATTTTGAGCATATTATGTGAGCACAATGATTGCGCGACACGATATGAATTTATAGTGCCAAAATAGTTCCTTAAGACTTCGAACTACGTAACTTTATAAATGTTTCTGCGATTACACATTAATTATGATCGTGAATATATATATATTAACAAAATATATTCAAATATAAATTATTATATCTCTGTTTTGAGTATTAATACTACGTTATAAATTTCAAATTTTATATACGATTACGTTGAATACATTGGTAACATAAAGACACGGATTATTGGCGTTGTTAATGATCTACTTGCGTGCTAGTAGTTTTTAACGTTGGTATGATTCCTTTTATCCAAATTAACGAGAGTTTTTTCACATGGAGCCATGGGCAATAACAATCCGTTAGGAATTCGTACATCTCCTCAATTTCACGTTCCGTTTTCATTTTTTTAAATCTTTCTCTCTCTCTCTCTCTCTCTCTCTCTCTTTCTCTCGTGTTCTTTTCGAATCCATCGGAAATGCTTACTTAAATCAGCTCTCTTAATAATTAACATGGGATGGAACTCGATGAGAGAGACAGAAAGAATTTTTTCGAGCGTCTCCTGCTCGCATTTTGCGTTTTTTTTTGTGGGCGTTTGAATTTGCCATTTCGAAACATCGTTTCGGTAGATAAGAATCGCAAAACCAATAGCAAATAAGCGAATTTCGCATGAGAAACTGTAATATAGACTTTTAGACGTCATTATTACTGATAGTGTAAAACGGCCATTCGTGTCACGATTTTTTTTATTTATATCGCCTTTTTCCTATAGTTAGTACGAGAAAAAAAAAACAACAGATATGCAAAAATCCATTATCGCGTCATCGAGTTTCAAAAGATGACATTTCGTAATATTTAGGCAAGTAATCTAGGGTGCTAAAGCGTAAGTGTGATTAAAAGGGTTGATCTAATGGCTACTATAGATTTTATATTAAAAAAAAAAAAAACAAAATGAAGGTTACGACGTAACATTAATATCTGACGTAATTTCTAGAGTCCATCGTAATTTACTGAATATGAATAAAGTCGTAGATTGTGAAATTTATGAAAAGAAAAGAAAAGCGATAACCAGAAAAAAACGTCTTGGTTGATCGATCGATCGTCCGATTTTTAATGCACGTGTTTGTAAATTCAACTGTTATCGATTATTCTTTTCAGCCGATTTCTTGCAATTATTTTTATCTGGTTTCTGCAAAATGCAAAAGGATTTGAACGTTTTAAGAGCGTTTGCAAAAATCATTTTTATTCAAAAGCAAAGATTTCGTGGGTGTGTATGCGTGTGTGTTTAATTTCCAACATATTTCACGCCACGTCATTCAATATAGAAAAAAATCATCGCTTCAACCCAAAGATTGAGTGTCCCATTGACGAAGATCAAGTTACTCGTCGTCAAGCCAACAAAACTCGAGCATTCGACTTTTAATAGCGTATCCTCGGCTTTTTGTCTATGCGTTAATTGACACCATGCAGCAGCTGTTATCGTTTGAAAAAACCTGTTTTTTTTTGCTATAAAATGTGTTGAGCCTGCAGTTCGATAGCTTATTCCTTTTTTGCGTTAAACCTTTGTTCGAAAAATTTTGTAGCGCGGTTATGTATCCTAAATATCACGAAAAAAAACTTTTACTAGACGAGAGAGATGTGTGTAAGATCGATTTACGACGCGAGAAGAGTAACTTTGTTTCTCTTCGATTTTTATCTCAATAATGTCATCGATACAACGTAATTGTAACCAACGCAGTTTTTAGATTTATAAATCCCATAGACTGGAAACATATATAATTTATTATACTACGATTCATAAGTATAAATTATTTCGAGCTAATTACTGTAATAAGTTGGTCAAATTTGCTGAGTTTTCTCAATGATTTTGTGCCAAGTTCATTGAATAAATTAAATTTTCTGAAGATGAATTTCCATTTCATTGTGTCTCTTTATCATAGAAAAATGTTAATATCGATAGATTGAGAATCCATCGAATAATGGCACATTTTAATCGTAATTTTAAAAAAACTAATCCGCGTTTTCGACTGATTGCATGAAGATCAAGTAAAAATATGGATTATTCTTTGAAATATTTCGATGCAATGTGCTGTTAGGACTTTTGCTCATTTGTCAGTTCATAATTTCGGAATTTATCGCTATTAATATTTTTATACTTTAACGAGACATGCTGTGATACAAATTCGCCTGCCCTGAGCAAATAATTTGTGCGTCAAACTTGGCACGCGATCATTGTAAAAATTGAGCACTCATTCGATTAGCCAATTACAGGAGTTACCTTGAACCCATGAACAATATATCTATAAAGAAATAATAACAATAAATCTAAGTACATAAATCCATTAAAAAAAAGACGAGTTTGGGGAACTTCGTCACTCAACCGTTCCATACGATCAATTAATTATAATCGTAGTTTAGAAATCATGGGACTCGCGAGTTCTTGTCAATTTTAGTGACGAATTATCGCAATCTCGTTGACGATCGTGAAACATGAAAGCTTGCAGTCGAGATTGTGTTTTTTCGCGAGAAAATGCATTTTTACACGAATAAACTCCATTTAAAAAAAAAAAAAAACCAACAAAATCATTGACAACTTTATTTCCGTTTGATCCTTATAACAAAGTTTGTACGTATGAATGTGCGAGTGCACGTTTCCTGTTTGAGAGTGCGAGTGTCCATGCGAATCGACGCATGCGTGTGTGCGCAGGTTGAAAAGGAACGAACAATAAAATCGAAAGTAACAAAAGAAAACATCATGCTATTGTATTACTTATTGTGTAAGAACGTCCATTTTGGACCTGTAACAAAAATTCATTTTCGCTAAATCGCTAAAGTATCCCCCTTGTATATGTCAATTTATTTTGCAAAATAAATTATTAATAATAGATTGTGACCGATTGGTTGAGTCGTCTATTTTCTATGCAATAATTACATCCGATCCTTTGAGAAACGAAAAACAAAGTTTTTATACTTCTTTTCTCGGCCTCCGTTGAAAATAAAAAAAGGAAAAGATTAGAAATATCTCTTCCGATTGAATGACAAGGAATCGAAGTTGTGGATTCATCGTAATCGATTGTCGGGTTCGAAGAAACTGCTACCTGATGCAAAGTTGAGGGACAATCAGGGAATAACGAGGGAGAAACTATTTTTTATATACCAACCGATGGCCATGGAAATTTCCATGATGGTTTGACGTACCCTGGGTTTTTAGCAACCCTTGTATCAAATCCCATTTTTTCATCCCCTAGTAAATACTTTGCTGTTTGACCGACCGATGGTCCAAGATACGAGGGTGGTTTCCCGGTCCGCATCCTTATCAACATCTATCAGTCAATTGAAGCAACATTTTCGCTGAGAGGGTAGAAGGTTCCAATGAGCATGACGATGGGTAACGACGACCCCTAGCGCGCGAAAAACCGTACAAGAAAGTATCACTGAATTATGCATGCGCGTTTTTAATTCGGTAATCAATAGTAAAAACCGCTCGTGCGTCCCCTCTACTTTGTGTTGCTCACACCCCTCAATCGAGGAGGCTCACTCGTGTGCCCGGTTACAAACGACAGAGCCGACCCTCGTTCATCCAGAAAGGGAGGGGCCGCAGACAGAAAACTCTTCCGGCAAGCTTATATTTAAAATAAAGAACAAAAAATATGGCCCATGTTTCTTGTGGTTGTACAATTGACCCTAAAATAACTTTATCAACGAAAAAACACTTCATCGATCCTTTAAAAAACAGAATATATCAAGACTTTCGATCATGATTGCAAGAAGAGAATTAGAATTAAACGGCGGTCACCGACACAGAACAGAATGAGGGAACGACCTTGAATTTTGAGCAATTTTTATGGAATACATTTTTTTTACGACAATGAAATCAATTTTTTGTAATATTCGGTATTTTCGTATATTTTTTATGAAAAGTTTTACTCTGTACAGTATAATTGCTGAAAATTCAAGGTCGTCGCCTTAGTGCAATTGTGAAGGACAATTTTTCATTTTAATCTTTTTCGTTCGATTGTCATGATTTATAGATCCGTCGATTGATCTTATTATCGAAATCCCTAATCACTGGATGCCAAAGTGCATTATTTCCAGCGAATGTTGAGGGGGCGGCAATTGAGCGTTTAGGACAGCTGCATTATCAATGGGAAAGTTCAGCAAGGGCAAAGATCGAATTGTAAGTTAATGAGAACTTTTTTTTAGCTCGATTGTTTAAAAAAATTGGTGATCCATCTTGCACACGTCCTTAAGGGTGGACTCGTATTATTGTAATCGAAGGATCATTAACAATTAAACCAGATTATGATCGCAATTCGTGATCTCGAAGAAAATTATAATTGTATCAATTATATTTTTCCTCCGAGTAAAATTTAGGCTCGACGTGAGTACGAAGAGAGGAAGAAAACACTAAAAAGCCCATTCTCGATGGGCGCAGGGGCGAAATAACGCTCGTCACGAGCACATCGCCCGTAATGACTGGATTATTAAACTCAATCGCAAAAAACGAAACAGGTGCGCGCATTCAGGTACAGAGAGCCGTCATTAAACCGCGAAAAAGTCTACATCTTGGTCGGAGCCTCGTCGAAATTTGAGACGGTCCTGGCATCGTGGCGTGTTTTGCAGTACTTCGTGCAGACATTTCGCTCATTTATTTCTTCCTTAGCAAGCCCAACGTCATTCTCAGTGCATACAAGTATATTTATTCACGAAATGTATGAATACATGATAAATAATCGTTAAGCATGTCATCACGTCCATAAAAATGAAAGAAAAATGAAATGACAATTACATTTATCCTCAGGAAGAATTGTTTGTGGATTAGACACAAACGTTATTACGAAGATCTTGCTGGCTAAACAATTGAGCTGTTGGAAGGATTGAAGAATTTCAATGGTGCCTCCACAACTTTTCGTTATCAATTTATTCCATTGATTAAAATTCAAAAAATTACAAAACTAAATTAAATAATTAAAAAATTTCAAAAATTAAAATAAAAAAAAAACTAAAATTTTTTTTTTAAATTTCATAAATTTGACGATTTTTAAACGCAGGTCCCGCTGTAGCTGAGCTATAAGCAGCGAGGTTGAACTTTCGCAGTGTTCAAAAGCGAGCTTAGCTCGAGACAGGACTGTGCAATTATGTCTTTTTTTTTGGCTGCACTGAATCGTCGTTATTTACTCGGCGATTAGCAGCGTGATTTAATTGTGCAGTCGGCATCCCTCGTTTCGGGTGATTTTGGTCGTGCAGCGATCGAGTGAAAAAGAGAAAGAAAAGAGAGAGTGCGAGAGGGCACGAGAGTGAGATGGAGGAGAGCTCTGTCAGAAGGTACAAGGATGGGGTGCGGACGTGCGGCTTAAGGGAGGGATGACAGGAGGGCCGGGACTTGAAATATACATATATCTTTCTCTATACATACGTTTCTCTATATGTATAGTAAGGGAATGAAAGTGCGGGTGGTGGATGAGGCCATAGGGTATGAGCGCGACGAGGGGGGTAAAAGAGAAACGTTGGGGAAAAGTGGGCGTCGGTGCCTACGGTACAGATACAACATTATGAAAACACGAATGTACTTTTAAATCAATACCATAGCATTGTCGACGTTCCTAGGAGGGGTGAAAAGAGAGACGGAGCGAAAATGATATTCGCGACTACCGTCTCGCGGATTGATCGCCCTTTCTCTCTCACTCCTTTTACCAACAGGAAAACATCCCTTCGCGAATGAGAGAGAAACATAAAAAGAGAGCAAATTCTATACTATCGGAGCGGGAGCGTAGCGGAGGGGATTGGTTACATCTCGTAACATTAACCAATGCCTAACGTTCGTAAAGGTTTATACTGCCAGGGCACAAAACGCCCGCGTTTCCATTATCAAATACTATTAACCCATTCTTATATATAACTATACATTCAAAGCTTTGACACCTGATACACAAACTGGCCAAACTGGGAGCAGTTTTCTGCTCTGTGTTCCATGAACCCGAGCCTTTTTGTTTCCCAATGATAGATATATGAAAATATTAAGTGGGTATAACTATGTATTCGTCTATCTCGAGGGGGCTTACCACCCCATCGGGTGTATCGGCTTTTTAACGCTCCTCGC
The DNA here is from genome assembly GCA_963921915.1 of Hyposoter dolosus. Lineage (NCBI taxonomy): Eukaryota > Metazoa > Arthropoda > Insecta > Hymenoptera > Ichneumonidae > Hyposoter > Hyposoter dolosus. The sequence goes on from OY998134.1 coordinate 4,397,529, forward strand.
ACCATCCACCACTCGTTTACGATCGAAGCGGTGGAATGACAACGATATTTTTGACGCACGCAACGTTTCCTATACATACATGAATGATCCAGACGTGAAAATCCTGTACACATCGAGTGGCATTTATTCAGCACATTGGCACACGTACACGAATTGATTCAACATAAACTCGTAAGGGAAAAGTGTTATAACGCTATGTTTCATCATAGCAGGCAATTTTTAATTTTTCCTCTGCATTCGCACCAACTGATCGCATTGATTATAAAATTTGTCCGTGTATATAAGCGTATTTAAAAATGGCAAAAAAATGAATTCCGATAGGAAGTCCTTTTCAGATAAACGTTGTTAAAGTTTTGCAATCCGATTGTTTTTTTTTTTTTTTTCCCTCGTTATTCTTCAACACCACGGATCGTTTAATTCGTAACTTACGCTTTTGTCAGGACGATTCGCACATAGAGCGGATTTTGATTTATTCCGGAAGTGCATTCGGCCGACATGGGAGTTTTATTGTCGTAGAACGCGAACGCAAAACGAGAGAACAGAGCCACGGAAATTATCAGCACAACGATGCTTCTATTGTTGTGAGCTTGCACCACCGCTTACTGTACCTACCAGTCGTTACGAATGCATACATATAAATCTCGATAAAAAATATTTATATGGGTGCGCGTGTGTGTTTAAGAGAGAAAGACGGCGTGTGGGGCGGTTTGGCAATCCATTTTTCGTTGTACTCCATAAAACGAGGAAAATAGAATTTGGAATTCATTTGAAAATGTTCCACCAGTACAAATATATGTGCTTTTATTTGTGCATGTGAAAAAGGACTGCCCAACCCTTTTGGAACCGATCAATATCATCGTAATAACGAAATGCATATATGCCAACATATTTTTTTAATTATTCGATTACACAACATTGAATTGAACAAATTTTACATTTCATTAATCACAAGATATGCGTTTTGCACAGGTTGCGGTGATATGCCCATGTACATTTTACATGCCTGTGTATATATTTATATTTATTATATAGATACATAACAAACCAATTTTCATATCGGTACTGTTGTCATTTTATACGAAGTGGGGACAGCTGCAACCGGATTCGTCGTTCTTGTTACGCCATCATTTATTCCATCATCATCGTGCACACACAAATAAAACTTTTCCCTCTGGAATAACGCGGTTTTCGATGGCGTACACGTAACTGATTAAATCATCCAGCCCGCGTACAAGCGAAATCATTATACATTTTTAACCGAAACAAAAAATATGCATAAATTCGTTGAAATTTGTAAGCACATTGTTTGCGGTGATGAATTCAACGTAACTAGATGATCAAGTTATAGGACTGCACGATGTCCAGAGTAATCAAAGTTTCCTGGCATGAGAAAGGGAACGGAAATTTTGCTGCTAAATAACCAAAAAAAAAAAAAAAAACAAAAAAGATTGCTTCGATTATTTGAAAAAAATTATCGCTGAGCCTTAAGGCAACATCTCGGGAAATGATAATAATTTGCATGTTCGTGGGTTAAAAATAACACTTGATTGGATTCATTTGTCTGATGAAAAGTTCCCAGACTCTCCACTGGCCTTGAAACTGTTGTCGGTTCATGTGGATAAAAAATCAAGATAAATTGACATATTTAGAAAACGTTCGTTCGCTTTTTTTCCCCTTGAATGTTCGATTCCTGTTTTAGGAAGTGGTTGCATTTTCCGTCTCCTGTTGAAATGCCGCTAAGCTCTAGATGTCGGTGGTGAGGGGTGGCGAGATCGGAAAACTGGAGCAAGAAAGGGTAAATTTCACCCCTTTTCGCACATTCTCTCGGCTGTTCCGTCAGTCGCTTTCAGGCTGTACACCACGTGCTTTTCTCGATGTACCAACAGTTCTCCCGTTCGTCGCACACAGCTACGAGTGTAGAGGTTTGTACACACTTTGACGTTTTCAAGCTCATCGGGATCCTCATCCCACCCTTCGAAAACGGCCTTTTTGCTATCGCTCGCTTCAACAGACTTTCTCGTTTTTCCCACACACATTCTTACGTCCCTTCTCAAAGGTTTGGTCGCTCTTACACATCGACCATGGCCATATCTCTTCCTTCGTGTTTGTAAACATATGTTTGATGCTCGCGCATCACACAAACGAGCAAGAACCACCCCCGGAGCACCCTCAAACACGTACACATCCACACACACACACACACACACACACACACACACACACACGCACGCACACACCAACACGTGATCCACGTGTACTTGTATTCGTATAGTCAACATGTAGGATAGCCTGGTCGGCCACCTGTATGCTTTTGCCCGCCGTGGATTGAACCTTACCTGTTACTCGACCGCCGGATATATATAGAGCTTTATATCCGTGTATATATACTGTATGTCGCGCCACCCTTTCCACACCGAGGGTGAACCAAGAGTGAGAAGAAGATAGAAAGAGAGAGAGAGAGAGAGAGAGAGAGAGAGAGATAGAGAGAGAAAGCGAGAGCGGTATAGATAGAGAAAGAGAGAGGGAGAGACAGAGATCTTCAGAGGTCTGGTCACGATGGAGGGCTTCCGCTTCCGGTAAAGGGAGAACTCGACGGAGGTAACTGCGTCGTTGCGACGACAACAACGACGACGAGGCACTCGATCGGCCGTGACGAGGTGGTTAATTCTTTTCAAACGGTGCTAATAACGCATTGTTTACTCTTCGTTTTTTATATTCACTCCGATGTACCCCCATCAACTCGGAAAACAGCGAGTTTTAATTATCCATTAAATAATCTAGTTATGTAATCCATATTCCGCGAAAATATCTGTGAACAGGTAAACACAATGGGGTCCAATACACCGACAGGAATATTCAATTTCCAGCATTTTACTGAGACATCTTTTTTCATGATTATGTCAACTTTGTTTATTGAATTACTTTTATGATTCTTGAACAGTCAACTCATTGACTGTTTCTCCGAATTCTTAAGAGTCTGGTATTCCGAGACACTACCATACACGCCACCGTAACAATTTTTTCAATACATACTAAATATTTGTTATTACCTCACGATATGTGAGAATTTCGATTATTCGTCCTATTTCCGTTTTTATGTTTTCTGTAAACTAATATTGGCTAGAAACATTGACTTAGGCGCACAAATGGGCGGAAGACGTGTCTAACGAGAGAAACAAGATCCACGCGATGGTGCTCCGTATCAAGGATAGAATATACATATGGATTTCGTCGTCAACAAGAATGAAACGACGGGTGAGACTAGAGAAAAGGGTTATAAATACGAAATTCGCAGTGAAACAAAGCCGGGGACGGATAAAGGACGCGGGTAACGAGGGTTGTACGGAGAGACAAGGCACATATGCATGTGTAGAAAGAGGAAGAAGCTTTTTCTGACGTGGCCACATAATAGAATGCGAAAAAGGATAACCGTGTATGCACGTATTTGACGGGTAGGAATCCCTCGGCTCTTAGGAGCCGGAATATATATTTTTTTGAAACGAATATTGAAATTCCGTCAGTAACGACATAAAGAACGCGTCGCGGTATACATACCAATATATGTGCAGGAGAAGATAGCAGCAGGGACTATTAAAAACAAAAACCCTCACACAGAGTTTTGTAGGCTCTCGCTCTATCGCGCATCGCGCGAAATTCGAAGGGTGAAAAGAGGGAGGGATCCGGACGCGCGGGCACGATTTTCAACCGGTATAACAGTGCGAACAAACTACCCAAAGAGAAAGGGAATGAGAGAGACGGAGAAAGATTAAAAAAGGAGTAAGAGAGTGAGGTCGAGAGAGACAACAGACTCGGAGATGTCTCGTATAAACATGAAGAAAAAGCGAGAAGGATGCATGAATAAAAAGAGGGTAATATAGAGAAAGAGAGAAAGAGAGAGGGAAAGCGAGAGTGAAGGATGGTTCTGTCGCTGTCGTGGGCGGTCGACAGGCAGAGAGCATAGAAGGGTAAAGGGAGAAGGTGGTTGCTCTCCGGGCACGTGGTGCCACTATTGATTTTAATTTTAGTGAAAGGGGTGGAAAAATTAGAAGGGTGGGCCGGGTAGCAAAAGTACGAGAGAGAATGAATGAGGGAGTGAGAAAAAGCTGGCTCGGGAAGCGCCAGTCCGCGATAGAGAGGGCCCAGCCGAAAAGGGACGTGGAGCTTTGAGGGGCGCTTCGGCAAGCTTACTACTGCTCAACAGTTTCGCTTTCATTTTCCTCTTCTCGCTCTTCTCGAGTCTTCATCGTACTCGTTCTCTCGTTCTTTTTCGTAGCTCTACTCCACGACCACGCACTCTCTTTCTGGAGCTCTACAGAGGGTTAGAGATTGTAGGATATATACGAGCCTCAACATTGGCTACAGATTCGTATATAACCCGCGGGGGACTGAACGGGTTAGCGGAAACGAAACAAGACGTATAGGAGAAAGATACGTGAAAAAAAAATACACTTTCGAAAGGGTCAGAAAAACACATGGAAAAACGTGTGCAATGAGAGAACCGGCGGAAGAAGAGGAAGGAAGTGGAAACGTAAAAGGGATTTGGTGAAAGTGAGGGGAGAGCAACGGGGAAAAGATGATAGAGAAAACGGAGAGTCTCGCCTTTCCATGCTACCCGCTGAATTCTATATTTATGACTGCATAGGGTGGAGCAAAGAATATGAAATAAGAGAAACTATTTCTTGAAGCTCATAAAAAAATGCGTAAGTTTCAAAAAGGGTTTAGGACAAAAAGGGATAAGCAGAAATGTTACAATTTCATTCATTTTTGTTGAAAAAAAAATTAGTCGAAGAAAAAACTGTGCATATATAAAATTGAATCATGCTACTCATCAGCTTTTTGCTGAGTCGTTACAAAGTTCCTCGTGTATTTTTATAATCGAGCCAGTGAAAAAAAGGTTTGGTGGAACAGAGACAGGAAGAAACTCTCGACTATGTAAAACACAGAATAAGACTCGGTAGCGTGAGGTGCTTCATATTCAGGAATCGTGGGATTCGTTTTATCCTTGTCATTCCCGTTAGATCCTTATTACACATATATGGAAGCCTCGACGAGACTCGCTTCTTGGTCCGGTGTACCGAGAGATAATTCTCATTGCGACACACGCGCGTTTCAACCCCGTCACGCATCTCATCCCTTACCGCTTTTCCTCCTACCGTGTGTACTAACTCGATCTTTTTACGTTTTTTTTTTCTTCTTTTTTACACCCTCGCTCGCATATATATTTATCTACGTGCGTAACACCATGCCCACGTCGCACGCATGAACGTATAATATACCATAATATTACACCAAGGGTGCGGTACGAAGAGGCATGCTAAGGAGAAAAGGGAGTTGGGGGTTAAACCGTGACTATAGAAAGAGCGTGTCTTGGATGGCATGCGTTGTACCTACACCAGACTCTCCTCTGGATGCGTGAACGTTCCTTTGTGAAAGCTAGATTAAAGGCCCATCCGTGTACCGATGGCTCGTCAAAGGAAACTATTAGCGTAGATGGTAATGCAATATTTTCTCACCGGTATTTTATATGTGAGCAGGAAATCTTGGGGAAAGGAGACATTAAATTGCTGTCAATGCCATCCTGAAGAACTGGCCTTCAGGAAAACGTGCGCATAATAAAGTTAAGTCCGTCAGGCACTCGGTGTAGGTGAGTGAACGCAAGGAGAAATGTGAATTACAAGGGACAATCGACCATGCTGAATGAGTGACTAACGCCAAACCACCTCATCAATTCCGATTACCTCAAGCCAACTCCTTAGAAAAAATGTTACACAGAGGTTGTTTTCCTCATTTCATTGAAAAAGCATCGACGAAGAATAAAACGCTATAGATAAGTGCCAACGGTTAATCTAAAATGTTAAATAGCAAGCAATAGCGGAAGCAATTGCTCCCGATTTAGATTTTTCAATCGACTCTTACCGAAATTTTCAGACGCTTTATCTTCGATTTCTCAATGATTTTACTCTCAAAAATTTACGGATTCAACTTATTGAAATGTCGATGGAAATATGACATCGAAGAATTTTCCATTCATTCAGCAATGATTCTGAACATTAACATGCTGCTATATGTTAGTAAGACATGCTGTAAGGTGATTCCACGGCCAATTCGAATTATTTGCTTGTTCATTTGCGGTTTCCTTTGTTAAACGCATTATGGAATATCAAATTTTTTATTTGTATTGACAGTCGTACATGGAACCAAAATTAACATGTTGTCAATTTGAAAATACAAAAAACAGTAAAGTTTCATTCAAATCTTTATTAAAATAATGAATAATCCATTATTCGGAATCATGTATTCGATGAATAGAAAAACACATGGATACGCTATAAAAAATTACACGAATACAGCAGCAAAGGTATCTCCATTATCCAGTACGAAATCAATGAACAATTGCAATGGCACCATTGCCAATTAACAAAATAATGAAAAGTGGATGAAATTCTATCAATTTCGTAAATATCACATATTCATTACGGAAACCGCGTGTATTATTCACCAACCTCAAAAACAATGGTGACGACGATTTCTTTGTACAAAATACAAATGAATAACGAAGAGATTTTTCTACATGCGCCAGAATAATTATTGACTGTGGGTAGTCAAAATGATCACGTTGTTGCGGGTAATTAAAAGTTGATGAGAAATTGAGACAAGACGCATATTTGATATTTTATGTATGGGGTAGTAAAGTATATAACTTGACATTAAGACATAGAATCATAGTTACAGAAGCAATGGAAAAAAGGGTGGGTTATAGAGAGCGTCAACGAATCTGGGCGACGCTCAGCAATTAAAACGTGCAACGGTCGAACGGCAAAAGAACGAGGGGTTGGTGGAAAAGAATCGCTGAGGAGGAGATGAGAGATGGAGAGGCAAGAAACGACGCAATAAATGTACGCATTGCGCAGCATTAGTTGATTAAAATATAAAAGAAGGGAGGCTGCTTTGGAAGAGGGTTTTTAGAGAGCACGAGAGGAACGGCGAAAGGGAGAGAGAAGTAAGAGAAAAGTGACTGTATAGAGCAAAGAGCTAGGCGATATGGAAGAAAGGATAGAGAGAAAACGACAAATGAATGGATAGGTAAGGGGGGTCAGGCGCCCTCTCAGGATGGAGGAGAAAAAGCTCGTCCTCATACACCCACTCCGCGCTCACTTCACCGCTTCTCGTCGAATATCTCTCACTCCTCTCTCACTCTATCTTTCTCACTCGCTTCTCTTTTGACTCAAGTATACTGCTGTACACGTATCTCTCTCTCCCACCCTCTTCTCATCTCTTTTCCGTAGCCTCAGAAATAACTGAGACAGAGAGTCAAGAGAAGAGGGAACAAGTATGTACCCTTCGGTATGCTCGTTCAGAATACATATACATGCATTCATATACATATATTTTTAATGTACATGTATATATTTAAATAAAGAGTGAGAGTTTCGGAGATGGAGAAAGAAAGGAGAAAAAGCGCGAGCGCGAGCGAGGAAGCGAAAGGGAGAAGGAGAGAGAGAGAGAGAGAGAGAGAGAGAGAAAGAAAGAGAGCAAGAGAAAGCAGCGGCCCGGGAAAAGAAATAATCTGCGAGCTGTATTGACGTTTCTAGTCTAACTCTGATTGAATTATGCATGAGCACACCGGTGTGTGCCCTCGGTGCTCCTCCAGTCCAAAGACGACCAACTATACAGCGAATTGTATAAAGTCGATGATAATGTTGGTCCCTTTCTGTTGGTAGTTGTAAAGAATACATCCCTTGGCCCAGTCCCATGTGCCTCATACATTATCGATTCTATGATCCACCTCGTTCAAGAATGAGAAAAAGAGATGGATAGAGATTTGCTCAAACCACCGCAGAGTCAGTTCTCGCAGCTTCCTTTTCCTCGGCCCTTTTATAATCGTCCACGATTCACGTGATAATAACGAAAAACATTGCGTGACAACTATTGAAATATCAGAGTCTCGTGACGAGTCTCAATTCTCGAGGTAAACTGGGAATAGATTTCAAAAGCCGTCATGCCCAGTTACAAATTTTTCATCACAGTCACGTGTTTAAAAACGCCAATGGATAATCACTTAGATCATTCAATTGCGTCAGCAGGATTCACGTTTATGAGGAAACGAGGATTCCTGCTTGAAAAGGACATATTTTACTCGAACGTAAATAAGTTGTTACGGTGTTCATTGAGAACATCGTACACTACCCCGATTGTGATTATTTATAAATTAGTGGGGTGAATAGAAATTGAGGTAGAATATCTTGTGGCCGTTAGATTTTAGAGCGTACAATTCGATACATTTCAGAGAATTAAGCACAGATTGGTGAACCATAAAACATTGAAAAAGGAATCAGTAGAAAAAATTTTGAACACCGCATGAGCGTGTGTATTCGAACGGTAATGATTTCCTTGTTTGCTTCATGTAGCAATTTTCTCTTGGTCATTAGAGTGCGAGAAAGATGTGTAACCAGCTCGAATTCAATATGGTCGGGAGACGTATATCCGAAAAGGGTATACATCAAGGGTGAGTAGAATACACACAACGAGAATCTCCACCAAACTTGTTTTCCTCTCTTCAAGGAATAAGAAACGGAGGACAGGGACGTTAGAGCAAAAGGACACTTCTTCGATGCCCACGACACATCAAACGATTCACTGTACCACTCGTTTCGACTATTTCCTGCCCCGTGACATAATCACGATTAATGGGATGGCTGTGACCATGAACTCATGAAATTGCCCACAATCTTCATAGAATCACGAGTTCAGACTAAAATTGACACGATCATTTTAGCGATAACTCTAATTTTACATATGAAATCTCTTAATTACTCATAAGTATGGATTTTTGCGACGTTGCTATTTTTATCAGAATAAATACTGATAAAGGTTAAGTGTCATGATTAAGAGATAATAACAATCGCGATAATAATCTCAATTGAAAAATGCAGAGACGATAATGTTTGAAGTATCGTTCAAACACAGAATCCAAAAAAAGAAAGATCACCCCTATACCCGTTGTACATGTGATCGAAAAATATAATCTCTGCTAGTTCTTTACCTTTCTTTGGCATGGTTGCTGAACAGAGATTGACGAAAAAGAAAATGTCGTAAGAGGGCTGCGAGCAGGTAGGCCGTTATACAGGTCCTGTTGGTTCATATACATAACTGGAGTTTTTCTCTGCTGGGTTCTCCGGTGGTGTACATGGTCCCTGGATATGATGGTGCCTGTTTGCTACGGGGTGGCTGGAAAAGTTGAGCCCTCTCGGCTGCCGTACGACCCTGCCAGAAACGGAAGAGAGAAAAAGCGAAAGGGAGAGAGAGAGAGAAAAAGAGGATATAGTCACCCTCTCGGCTCCTGTCCGCATCATCCCCACTACGGTCGCTATCACTCCCCCCGTTCTCTTTTATATTTTCATAACTAATCTGCGCGGTGCGTACTATTACGCTCTCCGCACATTTTATAACTTTATGGATTTTCCTATAGCTCTTCTCGCTCGTTCTTTCCTCTTTTCTCTCCATCCTTCTCACTCTTTCTCTCTCACCCTTTTTTGCCCTCTGCTTCCCGCTACCACGACGAGTCGCGCCCCCCTTTTTCAGAGCCCTCTCTCGTGTTTCAACCACCACTATACCAAGCCCCCGTTTCGTCCTCGCGTCCTCCTAGGCATAGAAGCAGCACCCCCCTTGCCAATCCGCCATTCCCCGACGCCCACCGCGGCAGCGGCACACCGCCATAAAGTCGCGGAATAAAACGCGTTACACGGAACGTTGCATTGCTCGAATTTTATACAGGCAACATAACGCTGGGAAAATAGAGAGAGCGTCTGAGAGAAAGAGAAAGAGGGAAAGAGAAAAACAGAGCCCCCCCGTAAAAGCGGCCATGCGCGTGTTCAGTTTCGCCAAATATATATACATTTTTGCTCCACCCTCGCAAAATGCGAACGAAGAATAAAGAGTGTGAGGCGGACAGAGATGGACGTATAGTTGACTCTCGTCCTACCGCGTTACAATCACTGGCCAGACGAAAAACCGAAGCGCCCTCCCTGTATAACATACACGTCAATGCAAAACACTATGGAGGCTATTTGTCCTGAAACATATATATTCCAAAAGCACCATTGAACGGCTCATTTTTTCGCACTACAAAAATTCATTGCATTTTTTTACTCTTTCTTCAAAATTTTTTCACGATACTGCAAACAAATATTGTTGGATGGATTCCATGCAAACATCACACAGATATACCAACACCATAATATGCCAAAACATTTTTTTATCCATATTAAGTTTTGTTGGATTGTTGTCATGTCCATTATTCGTTGAATGTATATATAATTGATATTACAAGAATGGTCACTAATTTTTATAAATGTAACTTGGGAGGAATGGAGAAATGTCCTCTGGACTATCGTCGTATTTTTTCAAAAAGTTGTGATTGAGATTATTTTTTACGAGGTAAACAAGATGTATGTAAGGCTTCTTAGCAATCGTTTCCTCGTGTTCCTTTGCCTCGAAGATTACGCTCTACATAATTTATCCTTCGTCGTGTAACGTCAAATAAGAAAAGCTCTCACGAGATCTGAACTATTAATAGGAGCACGTGTGAGAGAAAGCTTCATGCTGAGGATACAGGGGAATTCTATATGGGAAGCTGTGTAATACATGGATGGTCAACGGGGCGCGATAACAGGGCGAGAAAATGAAGGGTGGAAGAAAAAAAATGCGTGCCTCGCACCATGCGAGAGTACGGAGTGCGCTCGTAACCACGGAGATGCTGTAGGAAATACATCGCTCTTCAACCGAAGTTTCCACGTGTGTAATCGCAGCGATGAAAGGGGCAGGAAGGAGAGAATTTTTTAAAATGAAATAAAAATAAGTGAAAACCATGTAAAAAAAAAGGAGAAAAAAAAACATGCATGAATTTCGTCTGGTTGATTCACGAGCGTTTCGTTTGCTGAGCAGCTGTGTGAACTCGACGCTTCGTGATTTTCATCTTTTTTTTTTCTTCTCCAACGCTACTTTGTCGGAAAAAAAATGCTTTTAAAATGAAAATTTCACGAAAGGATTAAAAGTGCGAGTAATAAAAAGTGTGAGCGATGAAAATGGAGAAAAAAAGGAAATCCTTTTGCAAATAGAACATTATTTCGTTTTTTTTTTTTCAGCCACGATAACGCATTAAAGGTCAGGAACGAATGTTTTTTGGTTCTTTAGTAAAATCAGGGGAAGCGTGAATTTACGGAATTTGATTACACATTAACGCACTCATACATTTTGCATCGTATAGCTACGCGCCCCCCCCCCCCCCTCTCGCTGCTTTTGCCCTTGTCCCTCTCGTTCTCCAGAGCAGAGCTCTCTTTCGCGAGGACCACGAGAGGGAGAAGGGCACAGGGTAAATCGGGCAGAGGCAGACGGGGGTGGATGTAGAGTGGAGAGCAGAGGGTAGTTTAATTCCTACCACCACCGCGCACCACCGGGCAAATTCTCCCCACCATCAGTGTAGTGGAGCCAGAGCCAAGCGGCAGTAGTAACAGAGCACGAGGAAGGCTTTTACGTCTAGGGCGAAAAAAGCTTCGGATCGATACTAAAATGCCTTTAAAATCACGGATTTTATATCTGCCGAGAGGTCGTAGTGGGGCTCACCAAGGGGGTAAAAACGGAATTCTCTCCTATCGCGTGGAGAGCTTGCTCCGGCTTTATATCCTGGACCTCGCTCACAAGCTGCTGCTCACTCGCAGAGAATAATTCTTATCTCAAGACATTTTATTCTTCATTTTTTCTTAACCTTCAAATCACTGTATACATATATACACCGGTATATATATATATATATATATATATAAGTGAGGCGAGTACATTTGCACAGTACGTAGAACGAAAGCGTTCTTCGAGCTGAATTTATTTTACTGTCACATTTTTCCCAATGGCTCATGAATATTCGATACGACCATGGAAATTCTGTTAATCACAAATACCTCATAACCTTTTTGTAGTAACGTTGAAACGATGTAGCCTTCAAAAATTCTATTGAAAATTTCCCACATAAAATTATATGACGAACTCGTCCGATTCTGCTAATAAAAATAATTTAATCATACTCGTTCAAACTTATGCACTCACTGAAATTCGGACACTATGACATTTTTCATATTCGTAAACGAAAATATTAAATCTCAGCACAAAAATTTTGCTAGATGAAAAAATTCTTTCATCTTTAAATTTTGATTGAAATTCCGAATATCAAGAACCTCTCTGGTTATGCCAATAGAGAAACATCTTGTTTGTGCGTTTCAACGTTACGAATTCATGGCTGATCATTTTCAATATACACGAAAAGAAAAAAAAAAGCACAAGCTTACAAGCATGTAGTACTGGCAAAAGAATAATTTCTTAGAGGCAAAACTGGAGCCATGTAACGTTAATCCAAAGGACTTTTACGACATGAGCACAAAGCAGATAATCAAGTGAAATGATGAAAACATCATAACTGTTAATTAGGAATCGTGTTCATCAGTTGGGAGAAAAAAAGCTTCTAATTAAAAATAGTGAGTTTTACTGATCCGCAAACACTTTTAAATTGTGAGAAACATTAGCATGTATGAATAATCGTGGTCACAAAATTGTAATCATTAATTATTCATACACGGTTTTCTTTTGTACCTGGTACGAAGAGAGACGAGAGACTATGTAACGAGTGTGATGAAAATTGAATATGTACATATATAGCACTATGCCCCCATGTATATGTACAGAACAAATACATGAGTTGAACGTGGAAATGAGGGAGGATGAGTGTTGCTCGGTAGTTGCCCCAAACGTATATTCAAAAGTCTCGCGGTGTTGCAACCCCAATTCTCTCCTTGAGCAGTCGTCATCGTCGTCGTCGTCGTCGACGTCGTCGTCGTTGTTCTCACCCTCGTTCTATGCAAAGGGCTACTCCTGTGTGCACATGTAGACTAGCAGTGAGCGCACTCGCTCAAAACCATCCCTTATTATTGTTGTTTCTGTTCATCCCTCGTCGCCTCTCTCTCTCTCTCTCTCTCTCTCTCTCTCTCCCTCCCTCTCTTTCTTTCTCCTGTATCCTTCTGAACATATCTCATTCTCGACGTTCCTCTTTTTTCTTGGTTGAAGCGGAAGGGAAAGTCGGAGGTGCGTTCGTGATAGACGGAAAGTACGTTGGCGGTGATTAGAGGGGGTTGGCGAGGGGGAGTAGACTCTTGGTAAAGCAAGGACGGAGTGAGACCGAAAAAAAGAGAGAGAGAGAGAGAGAGAGAGAGAAGAGAAGAGCGAATGATGAGAGGAGAAAAACAGAAAGAATGAAGAGAAGTAACGGAGAGAGCCACAAATATATGCATTGAAGAGAAGAGCGAGAAAATACACGAGGTGAGTTTTGTGCAAGGGTGACATGGTATAGAGAGAAAGAGAGATAAAAAGTGAGTGAGCGGGGAGGAGGGAAGAGGAAAAGAGGAAGGGAGGATAACAGAGGACAGCGGCAAGCTCCCCCTTGTTTCATTCCGCTTTTTAATAAGGACCTCGTTTGGTACTCTAGGCTTTAAATAGATCAATACCTACGTACTTCATCCCTGGCAACGAACCCAATCCCCTTTCCCTTTTTACCCTTCGGGCCGTTTTTATCCCACTCTTTTCACTCGCACTGTACTTTCTTCTTTCTCTCTCTCTCTTTTTAACCTTCCCCCGCTCGACCCCACCGAACCACTCACCCTTTTCTATCCTTCTTTATTTCGGTCCCTTTCTCTCACTCCCAGTATTTCAACCCCTCCATCTCGTCCAACTCGTTCTATCCACCCTCATTGCGATTTCATCCCACTTTTCGTTCCCGTCCTTTCCGCACAACGTGTACTTGCTCTCGGTGTGTCTCCATCTGCCTCGATCTAGTTCGTATTTCCTCTTTTTCACTCTTCTATGTATCCGCCTCTCATTTTTCCTCCCTTCGTGCTACTCCCAGCTTTTCTCTCTTTCACTCTTTCGCAAACCTTCCCTTCGTTCCCTCAAACTCTTTCCCTATTATTCGCTCTTCCTCTCTCTCTTTCTCTCTTTACTTCGACCCTCTCGCGCTCACTTTTATGGCGTGTGTTTCTCTTTATATTCGCTTCTCGCTATTTCGCTCTGGCAACTCTCGCTGACGCGGTCCAGAAACACTACCGCCCGTGCTCGTGCTTTATACGAATATATCTATATCCAAAGAAGCACAGAGAGCGCGCGTCAGCCACCTATGCACGCGTTGCCCGCTTTTTCCGTTTTTCCGTGCTCCACTGATTTTTTTTTCTATTTTTTTTTTTATTCACTCCATTCGTTCTTTTTTCCACGTTTTTTCTGTATCACTCGCTCTATCGTGGCCTCTACTCCGCTTGTCATTCTTTTTTTTTCACCTCCACCTTCAACGCTCTGCGTGAATGGGTGAAACGTAGGTAGGAGAAACGTTTTCACTTTCTATACGGTAACACGCTCGAACCTGGACGAAAACGAGAGTCACGTCTCTATATACGGATCATATACACACCTACACACACATCAACATTTATACATACATATGCAACTTGATGTAAATTTATATGTATGTAGGAGAAGACAAAGAGAAAGAGAGATGAAGAGAGAACAAGCTATGTACGGGAGCAGAGTCAAAACGTGAGAGAGGCAAAATGTGCTCCAGTGTATACCACGCATCAGACACACGTGGCTAGTACTGTCTTCTTCGTTCTCTCTATCGAAAAGTCAGAATATATCAAACATTATCGGCTTTGAGCACCTAATCTCGTATTTATCGAGTATTGGAGCTTTTATACTCTTCTGATTCCGAACTCTTCCACAGTGGAAGCTCGTCCAGATATTTTATTAATAGACGAAAGAATGTTGAAGAACTATGAAATCTCTCGTTTCATTATTTTAATGTTTTCTCTGCATGATATTAATCGTTCGGTGAAATATATGAAAAGTCTGTATATATGTATTCATAATATTGGGAACGGAAATTGTGTATTTATATTTATAATTAGTGTTTGTTAACACGAGAATCATCTCACCTGATGACTTTCGGTTCATCGCTTTTCAACCCCCACCGGCTCGTTTAGAGAATCACTCGTGTTTAAGTTCTCATGCGATGTGCATACACCAATTGATTTAAACCTGTATGAATTGGCCATAACCATGTACCTGTAGGTTATGTGGAATATACTATATAACTTCGAGTTCGTGATAACCGTATAATTTATATACATATACGTACTTGTGGAGATCGACTGACGGACGCCGGGGTTATGCATTCGCCGCGACGAAGAGCATGAGCCTGGAAAACACGGTTGAACCGTCAATTGGTATCCGGGCGTATACCACCACGCGTGTTTGACATCTGACGCCTCCGCACCCGCGCTCCGATGATTCGTACGTCGCGGACACACGTTCCAAATTATTCTCTGCTGTCAAAACAAAATTAAAAAAAAAAAAGGTTATAATATTGAATAAAATGTAACATTTGGAAAACGAACTACGAGGAGTTTACGGTGCATTTAGACTAGCAATATATGAAAGATTATCATTTTAGTAATGATGTGACAAAATCCAACCAAAACTTTTTATGATCACCAACGATATTCCTGATGAAAATTTCGACATTAATTCACGAAGTCCCTCATTCAACGCGGCTATTGTCTCTCATTGTTTTCATGTCATGTTTTTCTTCCATGAATTTTTTTCCCTATAAATGCAAGGAAACTTTCACACAATGCTACGAGACTCATTATTAAAATATTCAGGGTCCTTGAGAACTTGTGATAGTGCCTATAACCATGAAAAAATGATTTTTTTCTGAACCACATGTGTGTTTGTGGTCGTACGATGTGGTTTTTGTAAATCGTTTTTAATCGAGCCTTCTTCACGAGTAATAAATAAACAAAATTAATTGTTAGTGTGAGAACTTTAAGTTTGTGAAAGTCCTGAATTGAGTAATACTTATTTATCAGGAGAATTCTGGTGCTTTTCAATTATGATTATCCAACGATTATAATGACATTGGAAGAATTATTGCAAGTAAAGCGATGAAGCTTAAAAAAAAGTACTTGGGAAGGGGGAGCCATTTTTTTCAGAGCTCGATTGCACTTTTCGTCACCCAGATTTCACGAAAGAAAAAGAATATGGTAACGGACAGATTTTCAGGGTGGTATGTACTACAGATACGTATATAATACATACATATATAAACGACCAGCACCATTTTTTTTATGACCGATCAGGACCCACGCTATATATGCCCGAGGGGGTGAAACACACGCTGCACCGCTGCTGCTCTCTGCGATCCTCTCACCACTCTTCGCGCTCGCTGTGCCTCTCCCTCTCTCTCTCTCTCTCTCTCTCTCTCTCTCCTCTCGTTTTTTTCATTCTTTTTTTTTCACAAGTCCTCTCTGTCGGTGCGTCTCTTACCACCCTCGCTCGTTCCTCGCCACTCTCACTCTCGACGTTACGTTTCCACGTGTTCTCGTTTCTGTGTGTATGTGTGTCCGTATTTTTGTGTGTACAAATGTATTTGTCGAGCTTTTTTTCACGGGCATTCGGGCTCTGGAAAGGGTGATTTGTCGACCTGACCCCGAGAGCACCAACAGCACACCAGTTGTGGATTCGCACCGTGGGAACGTCCTTGACCTATCGACGCCGAATAATCTCGGCAACAGTGGAACACCCGGAAGTCGTTGTACCAAAATCAACGGGAGGATGAACGAATAAGGGGTCTTCTGACCTTTGCATTTTCTCGAGGACCATTTTCGATAAAGTATCCACAGATTTTCTTTCATTTTACTTTCAATTCCGTCAATTAGTCATTTAGTTGTCATTCCAGCTAAAAATACGGGCCGATGTAAGGAAAACTTTGTAATAATCGAATAGCGTAATGAAACGTTGTTCGATGATTGTAATAAGTTCAATTTTGATTAATCACGAATCTAGCTCTACATAAAATATAATTGTTCATAAATGTATAAGATAAACAAACGCTATGAAAAACAGTCCGGTAAAATCTCGTCATAGGGCATTTAATCTGAATTGGAAAGTGAATACAAATTTATTAATATTTTTCATGAAAAGATATATTTTGAATTCTCAAATTGAGTCATATGTGTGAGCTACAAATTTCTGAAACTTTGAAGATTTTTCGCACGAGGGTCGTTATTCGTCAGGGTTGAAGGAAAACGATCTGCAGATCAGAATTGAAAAAAGTAGGCGTCATATCCAATAATAAATTAGCGATACAAGGAGATTAATTAGACGTTGTACTTGCGTTGAGATTTTTTAGCAAGCGTGTGCACAGCTCGTTATGGATGAAAGTCTGGGATAACAGATATGGCGTCAACGATGTATAGGACGAAAGGGTGGTGGGTCTCCCATGAGCTTTTTCGCATGCATACATAGCCCATATGAATGAGTGAGGACGGTGTAATTTCCGTCGACCGCCGCAAAATCAATAAAAGAAACATTACATTGGCGGCTGGTAGTACGTACTCTGGCTGCGTGGAAAGACCATGGTATTGGATGGGACGCGATGGAATGGGTCGCGCGCAAGCGTTCCTAGACTCTCGTGTTCTTTCTCGTTTCCCTCTTTTTTCCTCTCGGGCCCGTTGTTAATACGGGAGCGTCAGGGTAGGTCGGCGGGAACGACCCCTCGCGAGCAGAACAAGAAAGAGAAAACTATGGAAGAAGAAAAGGAAAGCAGGAGCAAGCAGCAATAGCAGAAGCACAGCAGCACAGTCTTATGAAATATGGCCTCCTTACGAAGAAGCCTGATTTTAAGATGGGAGCATAGAAAGAGACGCGGAAAACGGCAAAGATGCCGCGGAAACGAGGAACAAGTTGGAAGGGTGAAGAAAGAGGAAACGCGAATGAAAACCGAGAAACTATTCACATATATACGATGACGTAGTAGCGGGGTTTTCAGGATGGAAGGAAAAAGATGGAGAGTCCTAAAACGTCGAGGGTAGCTTGACTCGCCAAGTTATACACCTACATATAAAAGTTCCATAAGGTCCTTCATGATCGAAAAGATTCGCCTTCCCAGTTTCCATATACCCTGCTCTCATTTTTCATCCCCTTTTCCTTATCATTTGCTTGTTTTTTTTTTTCCGTACATCTTAAGAGACGTGCCTAGTATCATTACAATTAACTATTTCCTAACATTGAAGGTGTTTCACTCAGTATACACAATTCCAATTAACTTGATTATTGCAAATATACGACGGTTTCACTTTTAATATTCCCCGATTGTTAATTATGATGGATTGTTTTTTTTTACACAATATTACTTATCGAGATAATGAATTCATAGCTATTCGATGGATTTTACAGAAACAGCACGAACATGCGCAATGTACAATCCCAAAAATACTTCCTGTGTATATCCTGATATAACGACAAGATGAAGTGCATGACGCAGATTTCAATATCCATCCAAAAACCTCTCGAATGCTGCTCCTTTATGAACTCGATCGACGCTATTGTCAACTCGGAGCCGTTCGCTACGTCGCGAGATATTTGGAGCTCAAATCCTTTATCTACTCAAAGGAAATATTACGAAATGTGTCATTTTATCCAATCAGACAAGCCATAGTATTATTCAACGTTTAGCTTACTGAAGATGATGAAAATTGGTGTCACGTTGATCGTTCACGGGTTTTGCAATTACGATGGACTCGTGTCTTTTTTTGGACGGTTTCTTCCCAAGGTTCGCGATATTATTTATTCGCTCTCTAATTCCACAATAATTTCCGGAAACCCTTAATGAATTAAATCGAGAAAATAGCATCTCAGTCTGCCCTTTTATTTTACAGTAACTCTCATGCCTCTCTAGGAAAGCCTAAAAAATTTGTTGCTCTATAATTATTTCTAGCGGATGTTTACTGCCCATGAAGACTTCAGACAATTATTAATTTGTCATAAACGATCGAAGCCGTGCAGCGTTTTCTTTTTTTTTTAATTTTCGAGTTTTTTTCACGTAATTGCTACAACCAATCAGCAATGGAACAAAAACAGTTAAGACGAGTTTCAATGCAATTTCCAACAATCACACAAGTTTTCGTACCTCAAGTTGGTCACAGTGTGAGACATTTGCGCCCTTTTAAAAATCAGTGCTTAAAATGTCCGCTGACGAAACTCATTCATATACGTTTTATTGCAAGATCGCCCACATAAATTCATGTAGATGTGTACGGCCGCAGCTGTGCAGCATGCAGTCTAATCGTACGAAAGCGACTGTGAGGCCGGAAGAAAAGCATTTTGCTGGCTTGTCTCGTGGCCACACGCGGCAAGGTCATGTCGTCGCAAATGGAAAGTAAAGGAGGATATTACTCGCAACTTTCGTACGCGTAACGAGAGCTCTCAATGTGGATTTAACCTTCTACCCTCTCACACACGCTGCGTTATATAACATTTACTTCCGGGTGCGTTAACTCTCCCTTTGGGAATGCAAATACGCTGTGAGATTCCTCGCCTCAATGTATACTGCAATTAAATGCTAGTGACGTCGAGTTTTCACAGTTTTTCTCAACGTTGTAATGAATTCAGTAAATTGCTAATATTTTAAGATACTATTGAACGAACCGGAGCTTAAAATTATTATTTATTCCATTAGACAAACGAAAACATCAAATGACACGATTTTTGCATTATTGCTGACAATTTTTCTCTTTTATACATTCGCGTTGTATAATTCCGGAGTCCATGGGTCATTGACCGTGGTCCTCCAGCCCGTTTCTGTATAAATTTGCAAGTTCCTCTTCGATTTCATTAGTTCACAGCTCTGGTATTCAATGAGTTGTCTAGCGGGAACGTCTCGATGCAAAAAGCTATAAATGTTACAACAAAAAACAGCAATTTTGAATGTCCCAACGGAGCAAGACTCAGTATTTATTCAGGAAGAAATTGTCTGATGTATTTTGCAATTTGACTATGAATATATATACGAAGTTGACTTTATCACAAATTATCCCATACCGATTGGCCAGATAGCGACGTACTCGCGTGCACAAGTTGGCCGTCTACCTCATGCGTGTGCAATCATTTCGCATACATCGTGAGTCTATACTCTTTCGATGTATGTGCACGTGTACACTGTTTGCTATTTGTATGTTTATGTGTATGGCTCGGTCGTCTCGCCGCTCAAATTACGTTCTTCATATGTTGCACAAAGACCATGTCTCGTTTTATAACGAATCGATCGAAACGAATATTATGAAAAATTCTGAGGCAGACAAAAATGTTTATACGTGACTTTTCACAATTATACTAAATACGGCGTAACTGTTACACGCGACTCACCATATAATCATGTATCTCCGATCTCCTCAGTATGATTAATTTTACATTAGCCGAAACAGACATGTTCGATCGATAGGGCGAAGGATTCGGAACAATTATACAATTAATGACGAATTGAATAAATCTCTGATGAGTATAGTGATTTCGTTGGATTTCAAAAATAGACGAATCCAAAAAAATTGTGTGAACATTCTGATAATGCGAGTTGGAGTTTCAGCGAAACATAAGCACGAATATCGAATGTTCTTACTTGAAGGATATTGGAAACAATGGTAATACGATGTAATCGTATCGATAACAAAACTAATATAGAGAATGAACGTTTGAGACAAAAAAATATTCGTCAATCCGTGCGAAGAGGCAGCTGAAAGGATATTTCTTCTTAGCGATCGAGGGATCGGAAAATATTTTGGGAACCACTGAAACTAGTCGTCAGGATGAGGAGGAGTAGGAGGAGGAGGAGGAGGAGGACGGCGAAACTCATGAAAAGGAAGAAGTGAAAAGGGGACGGGAGTGCAGGAGAGTACGACGAGCAAACGCACACAAGGATAGGCCGAGGCTTTGAAAAAGGAGTCGAAAACCTCTGGTGAACCCTACTTACCCCCCACTCTCACGGATTGGCCTTTCTTTCGATTTGGGCCCGGTGCGGAAAGCACGAGAGGCTCTGGTGAAACTCGGAGCACAACCTGTATGCGCCTAAAATGCATTCTAGGCTCCCCCGCCCCCGCTGCTGGATCGGACGGACCCCACTTCGTCGTCGGGTGTTCGGCCCGGCATGTCGAATTTTACCACGCACAGACACACATAAACACATAGTGGGGCTAAGCTCACTGTGTCCTGCTTCCCCTCGGTTTCTCCTTGCTATGCGCGTTGCTAGGCGTCTTCTCGTTGCTAGGGCCCACTTCAATTCGTGGGCCTCACCTCCGCCTCCTTCTCTATCCCCACCATGCATTTTTACCAAGCCTCGAATAGTCCCAAAAATGCATTGGCTGCGAGCAACATCGACGCTCGGTCCCCTCTATTCCTTCGTTCTGCAGGCCTCTCTAACCGCCCAATGCACGCAAGGACCCGAAATGCATCGAACACGGTGTGCGCGCGCGTCTTCTCTCTCTCTCTCTCTCTCTCTCTCTCTCTCTCCTGCCGCCTTTTTCTCTTGGATGATCTCTCGCCTCCCTTTTCCTCTCTCTCCCTTCTCCATCTTTCTTCCTTCGAACTCGTATGCACTTCCTATACTACTCTTATGCACGAACGGCTTTTCAGATCCCACCATGACGTCCGTGGCCTTTTCTCTCTCTCTCTCTCTCTCTCTCTCCCTGAATCTACCTCCCCTCTAGTTGCTAGGCCCACTTGCCCCCTGTTTTTTCCACAACTAGACATATATCTATACTTCGGTGAACTTTCTCAAGTAAAGAAAAAATGAAAGAGACAAAGCGAGAGCGAGAGGCAATGATGGAACGAGTACCCCCGGGCCCTTACCCCACCTTAGGTGCAACGGCCTAAATGCAATCTACTCCATGGGCCGCGGGTTTCGCAAGTTTGCCTTTTCTTTTTTACCTAGGCTCCGCGCCCGGGCCAGCGAAATAAAGAAAAACGAAAAACCGTAAGCCGCCATTACACCACCATACAACGACGACCAAGCACCATCATCATCGTCATGCCCCTAAAGAATATTGCCGTAACTATATACTGTATATAACATACTATATATTTATGTATATACAGATATTTATGTACTATGTATATATATACATAGCCGAATGAGGGAATGCACGTGGATCATCCAGGAGAGCTTGCAATCTCTCCGATATCGCGGACTGGTGCGCAGTTATCTTCTACACGCTGTCAAGATGGAGAACCCACGTTGTATAAGAAACGACTTCTCTCTCCGTCCTTCGCCCCCCGGCCCCTTTATTCCTTCTCTCTTGTTCGCTCTTTGCCTCGTACAGCTTTGAAAATAAGGCTGCGCCTACATTAAACCTGTCACGAATATACATGCACAACCATATTTCAGAGTCTGCCATCGAGTTCCGCATTTTCACAGCGAGCAAATGATAACACGGGTTCTTAAAACTTTACTATAAGAATCAATTATCGATTACATAACTGACCCAGCAACCTTGTCAACGGATGATTGATCGTCAATAGCTGCTTTTTTGGTTGCTACTATTAGAATTCTTAGAAATTAATACGAGGGCGATGAGATTTTCTTGTCCATTAAAGGCCTTCCAGTCATATAATACTTGGCTTGGCTTGTCTCACACACTCTTTTGATGTTTTTTTGATATTTTAAAATATTATTTTGATATTTAAAAGTTTGTGTATTATGGCTATATGCAGCGGTTGGAAAATATGCAAAAAATCAGAAGTTAATCTTTTTGAATTGAAGAGAAAATTAGGGTGACGAAGCTGAGGTAATTAAGAAATTAGAGTTACGCCCAAATATCGCTTTATACAATGAAATGTTTTCTGGGAAACTCGTAAACGTTTTTTTTATCCATACGGGCATCCCAAGTTTGGAGAGTTCGTGATTGCGTGAAATATGCAGAAAACAGGGCTATCCACTCATTGAATGATTCTAAAATAATTGAGGAAAATAATTGAAAATGATTGTTGGAAGAAGAAATACGAAGAAAAGGAAACGTTTATGCGAGCGAAAAAAATTTCGTGAGTATAAATGGTCGATCGGATCCTGAGGGTCAGCATGCGGCCCTGTCTCTTTGCTAGAGACTCGTCTCCCTCCTCCTCCTCCTCTTTTGGCCAAGTTGGCCGATGTCGGGACTGCAGTTGCCTGCTGCTGCACCTAAAATGCACTATCCCTCCCTTACCTCGCCCGTCTCTTCGCCTCTTTCTCTCTCTCCGTTGGCCGATCTGCGATGGACGCAACCGTCGGGCCATCATCACACATACGAATATGCAAGCATGCACGCAGACGCGCATACATACACAAAAGTATACAAATATATGGATCCCCACCAGGGGACTATGCAGCGCCTCTATTTGGGCCCCCCACCATACGAGAATGGCCGAAAAGAGTGCAACGGCCTAAATTCACGATGGGGAAATGGCAAGGGGCCTTGGGCTCTCTCCCCACTCTTCAGGTCCGGTGCAACAACCTGATTTCTAGACCCTCTTTCCCTCCTTTTACACCCTCGCCCCTCGCTACTGCTACTTCTCATCGGTCTCTCCTTTCTCTCTTCGTCTATCTTCCTTTTTCTCTCACTCTCTCCGCTTCTCTCTCTCTCTCTCTCTATCTCTATCTCTCTTTGCACTACCACAATCTCCGACAAATGCAGTCTCAAATTCGGTGCAAGTACGTGTCTGCGTTCCCGTACAAACGCTACTACCACAAATCTCCTCATCCGCCATCAGCTTTGTGTCTCTCGTGCAGGGGAAATCGTGGCGATGGTGGTCGCCGGGTAATTGTAATGATACCACCCTTGCGAAAAATCTAAGAGCAATGTTGCCAGGATCGTGTACTTTCTCTTCAACAACGTTGATCAAGGACATCGTGTATTTTCCAACATATTTTCATCTTTTTCTTCTCAATCATCGCGAAATTACTAATATTACTTTTTCCTCTGAGTATAAAACACAAAATTTCGAAAAGGGAGTTTTGTGGGATGAAAAAGGATTATTTATCGATTCTCATTCCCCAAGTGTTCCTTAAAATCGTAAAAAATAGGTTTTTGGTGTTGGCTATTGTTACTCGTTGTCCTTATCGTCTTTAGAGTTGTCGCTGTGGTCGTTATCCCCGCATCCGTTGCTCGTGCGAGTGAGGATTCCGACCATGATGGCGGAGCAGGCTCTTTCGCCTACTTAATGCAATCGCTAGGCGGTTTTCGGTGGCGCCGTTGCCTTTTTTTCCTCTTTCTTCTTTCTCTCCTTCTTTCTTGGGCCTCCATACTGCTTTTGCAGCTTGCGTTCTTTCTCCGGTGTCCTCGGCTCTCGCCTCTTTCTCTTTGCTGCTCTCTACTCTTCTTTCTATAATGTCTTCTCCTCCGTCTCCTCCTTTACTTTTCGGTCGTCCTACACTCCATCTCCGTAATGTACGTTTTTTTTTGTTTTTTTCTTACCTTCCACCCGCTGGAATCGTCTCGGCTTACTAGCTACGGGGAGGACGATGAGCGCAATACGAGACGCGAGCCTACATAAACTCGCACATGAACAACCATCAGAGACGTTGCTAAACTAGTGGTAAAGAGAGGAGAGCCGCTTGGGAAGCCCCTCTTGTTGCCCGCTTCATTCTCTGCGCTTCCTCGCACTTCCAGCTCTTTCGTTCATTTCATCCATTCAAGGTCCATGTTCCCCTCGTACTTCACATGCATGTGTAAACCCACACAAGCCCGTATTGCAAAAAGGGCGTAACCGTCATTACTTTGCCAACTAAATCCTCAGGATTATGTACTTTCGATTCCAAGTATATTTATACCCATATGCGTGTATGTTTTATGCAGATGCTTCCTATAAGGACGTTCAAATTTGTATGCATTTTTACAACACGTATAGATATAGATGTATGGATCGTACATGAGATTGTCATTCAAGATACGACAAATGATGCACCAGCTTTCTCAAGAAAACTTCCATTTCACACAAGTCTGTAAGAATATGCCGTTCTTTATGGAAAAAAAAAACTGAATATTTCGAGACGCATGAAGACACGAATGTACTACAGCCTGACCAAGAGTGTCCGACCATGTTCTCGTATATTTTTGTACCGCAGCGACACAGGGTGTGAATCTTTAATTATGCTCGTACAGTGTTCCATTGTTTTCATCCTGTATCATTGCGACCTTTTTCACTTTACGCTTTAATTTGCATATTTGTCGCGGAAAATAATATTTCGGCCTGTCAATGGTAGTTGAAAATATGTATATTTTTTTTCTGAGATATTTTCTTCATTGAAACAAATTATCCTTGCCGTCATGATGATTAAATCAACGCCACGACTATTTCTTTCGATTCGATAATGCACAAATAGATATCATTGTGCACAAAAATGAGGGGATAAAAAAAATGCGGAACGATCGCTATTAATCGGGCCGGGAAGTAGAAATCATATTTTTTTCTTGTTGATTTACGGCTCGTCCAGATTTAATATTCGTCTTGTTAAATCTCGATCGGCTGAGATCGAATTGCGCTAGGAATATCGAACTTGTTAGAACTGAGACGATCCTATCGTTGAAAAAAGAAGACGAAGGGCAATAGAGAGCCAGAAAAATTGGCGTGCTTCCGGTTATAACAAAATAATCGATTCTTTGAATATTTGGTGCATCGACCGCGTGCAGGCACCCCGAAAGAGCCCGCGTCAGCGCCATGGATAAACGAAGTCGATGCTCTCGAGCATGATACACAGAAGAGAAGGAGAAAAGATGGAGCTGAAGAAAAGTGGGAAAAAGAGAACGAGAGAAAAGGCGAGTGTTGTATATGCAAAAAACACATAGACGTTTTAAATTCGTGTGTTATGCATCAGGCCCACGGTATGGAGACTGCTGCTAATTCTCAACGGTTTCGCGTTGCCCTCGAAGCACAAATAACCGACACCACACACTACTGCTACACACACTAAAACCGCCCGCAGTCGTTTTTTCGTACCATCCTTTCGTGAGTATTTCACACGAAACTTCATCTGCTTTCACATATTACGTATATATATTTTTTTCTATACACATATATACTGGTGACGTTGACTAAATATAAAAATGGCTTCTGTCCTCATTTGACACGTGAAATTTACGCCCTTTTAAGTAGCTCTCCACTTATGTATTTACATATGTAATATGTACATGGATATTCATAACATATATCCAAGTGGTATACGTATAACGTGTAACGTAAACGAGTTGGTAGAAATTTGGACCACTTGCTTTCTCAAGTATTTTTACATTTAATTTTTGAGCTGGATTCCGAAAAATTATAAATACAATGGATTTACGAGTGATTGAATGTAATCGGACGATAAAATTTCTAATTGCATTGATTCTACGCCACGATCGATTTCTGAGAATCATTTTCCATAATACTGTTAATATTTCCTGATTTTCACTGACTAAGAAAGATTCTATTATCCACACGAAAGGCCTGTTGACCAAAAACGATGATTTTAAATATTTGTTTAATTACGTCGATCATGCAGACTTCTTTTTTCGAAATTTATAGACTTATTCATTGAAAGTTCAATAAATTTCTCATTTTTTACTTTCGAAATGAGTTTTTATTACCGGGGAATAGGTGGTCCGGATGGTAGTTACCGATCGCAACGACATCTGGACTTCGAGAGATCCAATGTGGATGAATTTGGACGATTGATTTATGTGTACTTGGAAGCAGATTGTTTTTCGTGCGAAAGTGGTCCAAATTAGCACTAACTTCTTAATATCTCAATATCAGTGTGTATGTATATATAGATGCATTGTGAAAACGCGGTATGAAGCTATATGTGTATAGTCGTTGGGTCGTTTGACGCGAGTCTCCATACTTTTTTAACGACAGACAAAGCTACGCCGAAATTTTATTCTTCGTTGAGTCTCTGGCTATCGTCGGTGCATGCTGCTGGAGAAGCTGCATCAAAAGAGCACGCTTTCTCTCTTCGTCTCGATCGCGTCTTCGTCGTTGTTGTCGTCGTCGCCGTCGTCATCGTCGTCTTCGTAGTCAAGGATCAACGCCCCTGAAAAAGTTCTTTGAGCCGAGTTGGACCACCTGCCCACGAAAGGCCCAGCACTCTTTCCATCCCACCTCATCCTTTGCCATCCTACTTCACAATCCTATGCTCTCTGCCTCTCTCTCTCTCTCTCTCTCTCGCCTCTCCTCTCTTGTATATACATCTATACTCTTGCTTTTTCTCTCTACACTTCTTTCGCTTCGTTTTATGCTGCGTTCTCCCATCATTCTCTTTCCATCTCTCTTCTTCCATTTCCTCGGTGCATTGCCCCTGTTGACTTGACTTAGCCATTTAGAATCTACAGATTCCAAGTCTTATCGTTTTTATTTTCTTCAATTTTTACTAATCTTTTCATCGTCGTATCAATGGCTTTGTTTCACGGAAACCTCCTTCAGGGTCCATCGACCTCTCAATGGATGCTTTGTTCGATTTGCTAATTCCGAACAATAAATAAATCAATGTTAATACTTCAAACTTCTTCAGTCATATACAGTTAGGTGATTATTCAAAACGGAATGAAATGACAGCCTTTTACTGCTGAATATCGTGTAAGGAGATTCGGAAAATTATATAATTCGGTAAATACGGCATAAATGCTGCACTACATAATATTATATGGCAAGAAACGTAATATAATGTTACGAGAACCCAACTTGGCTCTCCCTTCAATACTTTTCGCCTTTCCCTCCGGCTTTGAGAATTTTGACTATAGTTTGCTCATATATCGCGAGCGTCAGCGAAGCCACGCTCTCGTTCGTCGAGGGCTTTTCGAGGTGCAACGGCCTCAATCTCTAGGGCCGAAATTTTTTTTTAGTCGCTTTTTTCTCTCTTTTCTTACAACGATGCGTGACCATCGTGCGTGCAGCAGCAGGACGAGGCTAACGTACCCAGTCCAAAAATTGACATGTGCACTACAAGACTATGTATCGTATTCTCGTGTGTGAGAACCTCAAACCTCAGAATAGCTGATTTTCCATTGTAGTGCACAAAAAGCGAGCAACGAACAATCATTGTCCAATAATTCATTTTCATAACAATATTTTGACCCGTTTGTAAATGAATTTGTAATCAATTACTACTTGGACTTAGTATGAAAAATTTTAAGAAACAAATCGTAAAATTGCTAAATTGGTAAAGACTTTTGCGATCACTGTTTTTCTGAAAATCAAATAATAAATTAAGGAAAAACGTTGTAACGTTAAAAATACGCATTGAAATATAAAAAGCTCAATGGCCAACATAAAAAAGAAGAAACAAAACATGTTTCTCCGTATAGAACATCGATACCGACGAGCGCTGATGAGCACAGCCGAAGCAAAAGAAGAATTTCGTGTATACAAAAGATGCAGCAAAACTTTATTTCCAGAGATTGTTTGATTTGAGGAAGAAATAGCTGCTTATGCTACAGGAAAAGAAAAAAGCTTCGATGAGGGCCGATGTACTCGTTCGCATTTTTTTACCGATGAACAGAAGGGTTTCCGGTTCGAGGTAAACTTCAGACAAATATTTCGGGAGGTTCTTGAACTCCTCATTAAAAAAAAAAAAAGTATACAGCAGAAGTTTATCGACGTACGATAAAATTCATGAATAGATTTTTTCCAACGTTAAGTTCCGAGATTCTCTGCCATATTAGCGTCGAAGAAAGTCGCTTTATTGCCCAAAAGGAAAAGATTGAATCGAAAATATTTTCCATCCCGTTTCTCGGCCAAAAACTCTCGCAGTAGGTGTAAGAATATCCTTTGGAACAAATAAAAAGTTCATTCTCTTAACACCGAAATAATAATCACCACCGGCTTACAGAGAGAAAGAGAGAGAGAGAGACAGAGAGAGTGTGTCATGGGTCCGTGAACACACTGCACTGCGAAATTCTTTTTTTCGGTCGCTGCTTCTTTGTTCATTCTTTTTTCTCTGTTCTGTTTTATTTTCACCCCATCCTCGAAAGTCTAAAGCGATTGTCTCGTGGTATTCTGCCGCTTGTGTGCTCTCCCACATGCTGACGATTTTTCGCTTAAAAACGAGTCCTACAACTACCAAAACTGCAACTGGCTGAATCTACGGCCCTTTCCCGCAGATCCGTATCTACTTGAGGCCATCCAGACCCTCTTCCCAATGCATAACAACTTCGATGAACGAAGAATTCTTTCCCCCGTTGCAGTCGGAGAAGTCGACACAAGTAATTTTTTTTCCTCTCCATTTACATTAGTTCTTTTTATATTTATAACGAATTCACTCAATCCAGCGTTCAAATTCGTCGTAAGATTTTTAATGATCAACGTAATCAGTTTGAAGAAAAACATTTTTACTCGTAATTCTTCGAATGTAAACTACCGTAAATCTGCAACGCTAATTCTGCATTATTCTTTTGGATTTTGTGTATAAGAGAGCCAACGACCTAGAGACTTAGTCCACTTTCTGAAATCTTTTTCCAAATTGTTATTGCAAAAAGAAAATTGCATTATCATGTGGCGACGAACATTATATATAAATGTATCAATCTCGATCACTGGAGTCATGGTCTGATGAATTAATTGATAAGCTAATCGGATCCTCGAGAAGGAGGTCGGAGGATCGAAAGGGAGGGGAGGAGGGAGGAAAAGGAGCCCAGATGACAATCTCGTACGTTTGGCAGATATTTTTGCACCTCAGTGTTTTCTATGGGTAAAAATGGATGAGAGACCGAGTAAGATAGAGTCCTGACGCCAGAAAACGTACGCAGACCATCACGGGAACACGGCGGGAATTATAATGAGCAAAGAGACACGCGAGACACGAGTCGAACAAGAGCTCGAAACACAACGCGAAAAGACATACTCGTTACATCTGTACTTCATTTTGTCACGCTTGGGTTAGCACGCACACGGAGGATAAAGGCAGGAGCGCGAAACAACTATAACGAGCGGGCGAGGGATGGAGAAAGAGAGACTGACAAGGCAGTGAGAAAGGACATTACATGATTTTTTCCATCGAATATAACGAAGAAAGGGCTTTTTTGTCTCTGCTATTTTTGTTTAAACTAGGAGCTCAATATCGACACATTATTTCATTTCCTTTAGGTATTACTTCGGGAAGACTGAGATTTCGGTTTACACAATGTAATCAGGCACGAGATAACCAGGGCAGCTTTTTCGCACAGCAATAATATTGCACAATTGGCCGAAGCGATTACCAAGTAGTGATTAAAACCTGGAGATCAAATACATTGTTTAAAATGTTCAAACAAAATTAAAAAATCGATGGATGTTGAATTCGATGTAATACATTTATTATTTTGAGAAGGTCGTGGTTAGAAAACTCGGTGACGTGACAAAACGACGTTGAGGTTTCAGTTATGAGTTTTGACGATATGACTCAAATATCCACCTCACATATTCGGCATGTGATATCAGCTTTTCTTCTTTCTCGAACATAAATGAATGAAAAAAAAATCTCGTGGCTTCGTCGCGTTATATCGCTCAAAAAGCTCGGTGAACAGTAATCGACGATGTTATATTTGTGGTCGGATAACGCGCTAAATTCGTTGAATTTCTATAATTTACAAATTGCCGATTCTGCTCGTCGAATATTTCGTGTTCATTGATCCCGAGAATGGCAGAATCGTTGGGATGAGTCCTGTGATAGCAATAATTTTCGTTTCGATGTGTGCTCTTCTGTTATCGTACTGCGAATGAACAATTTCAATATAACGACGAAGGTAATCAGATGAAAGTAATAAACGAGGTTTTCCATACTCGCGTTGTTGTTATGCCGAGAGCAGCGAGGGCTACGAGCGACGCTATATATCAATAATAACTTTGTTAAGATTTAATAAATAAATATTGATGACGAGGTTCCTCCATGACGGACGACGAATTTGTATATATACTGGCGAGTGCAACATTGCTTTTTCGAGAAGAAAATATCATTGGGAAAATGGAACATTTGCTCGTGTATTTAATCACATTGATTGACAGTATAATTGAGTGTGGGATGAAAGAGCGAGAGCGAGAGCAAGAGACAGAGAGACAGAGAGAGGACAAGCACAAATCGTGTAAAATATAAAGACACATTTTGTAGCTTTTATATAAATACAGATTGCACTTAAATAATGCAATAGTGTCAGCAACCGACAGATCTGTATCGAGTGGAAAGCGAATATGTTCAATAATCGGAATTTCGAGATCTAGTGAATTTCATCAATCACATTTTTTTCTGATTGGATTACAATTTTTTGTTCCCCTAATAAAAAGTTCATGGGTTACGATATATTTCGATAGTAATTGTTGCCATTCTATTCGTTCTGTGATTGGTCGG
Organism: Hyposoter dolosus; assembly: GCA_963921915.1. NCBI lineage: Eukaryota > Metazoa > Arthropoda > Insecta > Hymenoptera > Ichneumonidae > Hyposoter > Hyposoter dolosus. Next base: position 4,428,772 of record OY998134.1, read on the forward strand.
TCCTGTTATACACCGTATTTTGACTCCCGCTGTCAGTCTGACAGTTCCGGCTGTCGGTTTGACAGTTACGTATATACGCGTGCGGTTATATGTTCCTATCGGAATAAAACTTTTTTTCGTATGCATGAAAGTGGAATATATTTAAAAAATTAATTAATTTCAAGACGAATTAGATCACGTCTTTTTCTATCAACAGCGTTTAATGATATGGCCGAGAGATAAGCAGCACATTCGAATAAAAAGTATTTGTATTCGTAATTAAATACATTTTAGCTTGAGATGGAATATCATGCTTTTGATTTCATCCACATCAAATTGCAATGCGAATTAATTTTTATTTCGTATTATTTTCGAATACTAATAGATTTATCGTAAGATAATTAAATTATAAGTCGTCAGTATGGAGCAAGAGCGAAACTATTCATAAAGTGCGGGGATCAAAATTTATCCGGGAACGCGATTGACTAGAACTCTTCACAAGGACACACAGGGAGACTTTCTCCATCACTCGGAATTGCCAGATCTACGAAAACTCATCATAGAGCCACAGCATCGGGGTTGAAATATATATATATATATATATATATATATATTTTTTTTATTCAAAAATCGTGGATCAAAATTTATCCGGGAACGCGATTTACTAGAACTCTTCACGAGGACACGCAGGGAGACTTTCTCCATCACTCGGAATTGCCAGATCTCCGAAAACTCGTCATAGAGCCACAGCATCGGGGTTGAAATTTATATATATTTTTTTTTTCAAAAATCGTGGATCAAAATTTATCCGGGAACGCGATTGACTAGAACTCTTCACGAGAATACGCAGTGAGACTTTCTCCATCACTCGGAATTGCCAGATTTACGAAAACTCGTCATAGAGCCACAGCTTCGGGGTTGAAATATGTTTTTGTTTTATTTTTTTTTTCAAAAATTTTTCAAAAATAAATTTTTCCGGGAATGTAACTGACTAGAACTGTTCACGAGTACTCGCTAGGAGACTTTTCCATCACTTAGAATTGCTACATCTACGAAAACTCGTCATAGTCATCAAGTGGAGTAATAAAAGTCGTTTTGGAGTGATTTCGACTGAATTACTCCGATTGTAAAGACTTGACGATTACTACAAATGTTAAAATTGACTACTTAATGTTTGTAATGATTTGCAGTTGACGCATTTTTGAGACTCTTAAGACTGGTGTACAAAAAACTATAAAAGAACGAAAAAATCTTGTGGCAGCGCTGAGTTTCTCATAATTTGAAAACGCCATGAGCGCTACCAGAAAAACGCTCGCGCGCATCAGCGTGCGTGATGCACCCTGGTTTTAATAAAAAAAGACGCAAGTGAAATGACGAACTCTCCATATTCTGGAAATCAAAATAAAGATTCATTAATTCACCAGAATAAAATTACAATAGATTATACGAGTTGAAACCTTTCTGCTTTATTACAATTTTTCGTCATTATTATTATTATTGTATTTATTTGAATTATCATTTTATGCGAAATTGGAATGGAATTTTCGGAAACAAATTTATCCAAGGTACCTGCTATGTAAAACGAGGATGGATGTAAACAACGAGGCAATATTGCCAAGAATTTTATTTTCCACACACTGCCACATCATCAGTGTTTCGGAGGGAAAAGAGCGAGAGGGAAAGAGAGAGAGAGAGATAGAGAGATAGGAAGGCTCGAGTGTGCAGAAATTGTAGCGACGATAAATATTAATCATTTTTGTTTGTCGGATACCGCAGAATTAATAACATTTCGCGTTCATGCTCAATCGTCAACAGCCTGTATGTACGATTAGCATGGCTTCGTACAAATCAAATGAAAATTCGAGGGCGCAATAAAGAGAGAATGAGAGGCAGAAGGGGGAGGGGGACTCGCAAGGGATGTTTAATAGTGCCCAGGTCAAATGAGCCGATATGCTGGAGAGACAGGAAAGGGGTCACCCCCCCCCCCCCCTCCGCGCTTAATGCAAAAACGTTGAAATAACAAATCCACTGACCGAAACGCAATAATCGCAAATGCGAATACGTAATTTTAGTAAACACAAAGAGATATAGATGGATAAATAATAAAATTGTACTATTTGCACCACTCACTCGTCCATTTCTACCCGTTTCTTCGTTTGTGAGCGTGTATGGCTACATGTGTCGGTGTGTTTGCGTCTAGCGAGCACGAATTTAATTATATTACAAACTCTCGGTGCGCACATCATGCGGTATTGACTACCATGGACGATCCGAGCTTCGTACATTTTATGAGCTCGTCGTTCTCTTCTCGACTCTGATAGAGATCTCTCTCGTGGAAATGTACCTCGAACCACTGATAAAGCTACTTGGGAACTAGGGGCGCCTCGGAAAACCGAAAATAAAGGTTCTTTCCAATTCCTTCTCATAAAAATGCTTATTTATGATTCAACACGTGAATGCATTTCCGAAAAAGTGTATTCCATGTTTTTTTCCAAACGAACATATGTAAAAATTTCAAAGCTATGACAATTTTTCGAGGATTCTGAAGGGACCAGAAATATCCTGACTGTCATACATTCATTTTGACCGCAGGAATGTATAAAAAAAATAATTGTTCGTTTATTTAAAATGGCCTTAATTTCCTTAAACTTGACAAAATTACCAGCATTTGCTGAAGCCGAATTTTCCATAAATACATCTCGCAAAAATTAGCAGAAATTGGAATGATACAGTTTTTCGCTAAACGTTTTCCTCTATTTTTTCGGTTTAAAAACGAGACAAGATTGTGGGCAATCGAGCAAATTTCGAGGACAATTTATCTGGCGAATGGGTTCCGGTCTCCTTTACTCTAGTCTCCATGAAGGACACGCTCGGAAAACCGCACCTTCACATACCGTCACACCCAAAAGTTGCAGGGAAGTTCACATGGGTAACCTGCTTGTTGATAGACCGAATGCACGCCTAATTATAACTATCTTACATCTATACCGGCTGCCCGGTATTATTAAGCCAAAATATCCGTTGCTCTCTTTTTATCTTTCTCTCGCCCTTTCTTTCTTTCGCTTTTTTTCTGTAACCTTCTCCCTCACTCATATTTATAAAAACATGAATATGTGTATACATCTGTATGTATTTGACAATATGTATGTACATAAAAAATTGTACGATGAGCTTTTATAGTAGCGTGTCCACATTAGCACATTAACAGACCAGCCACACCGGTGCAAAATTTGCAAGGATGCGCGTAATAATCGTGTATTACATGGGTAACCATGCAACGTCCGGGAAGAGGAATTCCCACGTGCCCTTATCCTTTCTGCATAAATGTATTCGTGTTTCTCAGCAGTATGCACTTTTTCGAGCTCCTATCCTGCGGATCAAATCCTGCGGATCAAAAGTGACAAAAGTGCCAGATGAGATCTCTGCAAATTCGTCGGCGCAAACTCGTCTAAACGACAAAAATATTTCGTAGTTTCCAACATTTTTCCGAATGTTAAGTAATGCGATTTCAACATCAACTTCTATTTTTTTTTTTTATTCAAATTTGCGAACTGTGCAGCTCCGTTGGAGGAAGAGAAGAAATAAATTCGTGAATTTAATTTCTCGTTGTTTTAGGCCTTGAAAAATGTTTGAAAACATACTTAATCGAGGTATCATCGCAGAGTGAACGTTGTTAATAAAAAGGATCGTAAATAAATCATATGCATAGACACGGTATGGAGAGAGGAACTCGAGGTTCGAGTCGTTAGGAAATTGATTCGATCAGCAAAGTTTTCGCATATACATACACGGACGTATGGATGTATAAATAATATACATAAATGATTGTTCGAATTATTGCATTCGACAGTAAAAATTCGATATATCGGGGACACTGCGGTCTCGAGGATCGCACTGGTTAACCAAGAGAGGGGTTAGCACTGTCAGTGAGCTCGAGTGGAGGGATCTCGCTAGGCGTGCATTGTCAAAATTTACGGCGCTAGCCAAACCGAACGAGGGGCAAAGGGACACCCACTCTTTTGTGCACCTATACACATGGATTTATACGGCGTGCCTTCCTAAATCGACAAACTTGCGAACCACACCGCCTTAGCCGATTTTTTCTCCAATTCTGCACAAAATTGAATGCCCGTCCCAACCTGAAGGATTCTTCTTGAGACTGTGACGTTAATTACCCATTGCTAAATAAGCAATACGACGTGGTGTCGCAACGTTCCTGGCGTTTCATTCAACGAGATTTCAGAAATACAACAATGTTCGATAACGTTCCAACCGATCGTTAGAAAAAAAAAAAAAAACGCTTAACTACCTGCATATCTAGCAATATCAGTTATTAAAAAAAAATGAAATCATTATCGAATGAAATCGTTATCGAATGAAATCATTATCGAATGAAATCATTATCAGCAACATATTGTACGTCTAAGGCGAATTGGCAATTACAGGTGTTTGATGTACAGGTGCTACGATAGCCATGCGACGATTTTTGAGACTCGGATAGCGATCACAGCTATACAATATTGGTAACAGAGTTATACGTTTTTTTTTTTGAGTGGATAATTATTTGGAATGAGGCTGAAACAAAATTGTATGTGGTAATTTGAGTAACGAGGTCGGTAACCAGGTCATGTTGACATAGAATAGTTTGTGTACCGAGTACCAATGAAAAGGCTTGCGATTCGCATCACTCAAGTCCCGAATTCGATCGAGCTACGCCCGTTTGTTTGGTAGAATTCATTCAATATATTTACACGGACGCGCGCTTGGCTCACCCTACTTCGAATCGTTTGCATATATCTTCATAAGCATATATATATATAATGTATACGAAGTTGCTGTGAAATCTGCAAACAAGTCTAAAAATTCCTCGCCTCTATTGGCGAACACAAGCGTCAACAGCAAATCGCACTCGCCCGATTTCATAACGCCAGTTGCATCACCGAGCTCCAGTTTTTCCTTCTCCCCAACCCCCTTCAGCATTATGCTTATCCGATGAATACACGGTTGATTGTAGCGTGTTACGAAGACCCGCACAACAACCAGTCTCCCAAAATTTTCGCTTTCCTTCCTCTCTCCCGCGTTCCCTCTTTCAGGCTTTCCTTCCCTCTCTCTTTCTCTCTCTCTCTCTCTCTCTCTTTCGTCCCATAAAATTTGAGCACTGTACATCCTATATAGTGTAGGTGTATTGTCGTATTCCGGTTTTGACTACATTTCAACACCCAACAATCGAAATGGTGTAGTAAAAAAGAACGTAAAATTATTTCAACAACTTACCATTCAATTATTTACAATTATTTTGTTCTTTTAATTTAATTGAAGGGTTTTTCGATGCAGCGAAACTGATCGTTCTTCCGATGGACTGATCGTCCATCAGGAAATCCGTGATGAATAAATTTATCTGTCTTTTCTCTAAACTACTAAAATATGCTCCCAACATTCCAGCCAGAATAATGCTCCAGAATAATTTTCGATAGTTCCGGAACATTTTTTGAGAGAGAGAGGGAGAGAGAGATGACATGACAAGCGAACGAGACAAACGAACAAACCCAGCACAGAGCCAGAACCTCACATACCTGCACACAGCCATAACGCTTACGATTATTTTGGCCACTTTGGTTCTCATATTCTTTCTGAATGGTAAGTTTTGCAGCTGCTTTCAAAGAGAGTTCATGACCTTTTTGAATGCACTGGCTTTTCATGACGAGCTTTGCGGTTTAACATGAAAAAAAAAAACGAGTCGACCTAAAATACGTATTATTCGAAGCATCGATACATTTATTTGTATTTTTCGGGAATTTGCATTGTACTGGTTTTCCCACGTTTTCATATTTCGCACATAAATTAAACATTTATAAAAATCATACCAAACCATTTTAATTTAAATTTACATTAAAATTTAAAAATTTATTTTACATCCCGTGGAACTACAACGATGGCGTTTTCAACGGGACAAAATGCATGCAATGTCGTAATGTTTGGAATGGAGGAACGAATTGTGTTATGGGTTTCACTTTTTTTAACGAGTGGAACTTTCTATATGGAGAAGCACAAATTCATTATTTCGAAAGACCACTAGACCCTCAACTTTTTGAATTAAAATAGCAAATTCAAAAGGAATTCAAAAGTAGTTTTGAAAATGCCAAGTTGGAAGGTATATTCAATATATTTTCGAGTGATTTTCATCAATGGTGCTTTTTGTAAGTTCGAATACATTTTAAGTGGTTCGAATTTACATAGGGTTCGCAAAAAAAAAAAAGATACAAACCATGTAATTGGCAGTATGCAATTTCGGCCGGACTTCCGGTATATAGATGGTCGAGCAATGTAACATCGCGATGCCAACGAAGCTTTGCCGCAATTGAATGCATTATTTATTTCGGGTATCCTGGGTGTACCGTACGAGAACGGGGGTGATACGAGCAAGCGTGCGGGAAACATTGCGTGTTACGTACGTCGTACCAGAGAAGCGCGTGTAACTGGCAAAAAAAAAGAAAAAGAAAGACGACCAAGCTTTTCCCTTCTTTTTTTTCGGATCAAGAACCGAATGGGGAGATTTTGTGGCATTCTTCCTCTTCCCATTATTACACACATTATGCGCTCAAATGTATCCATAGAATTGACAAGGGAAGACGAAATGTGCACCTTTCGTAAGCTAGGGTCAATGTACTTTTCAACCTCGGCACATGAAAAAGAACACGGAAATAAGCGGATCATGAATGCAGTTGGCAATTTTGTGATTACTTACATTGTATTTTACTCCATAATCGTGGCTGTGAAATTTCATCGTCACATTTATTCGAATATATACGAAAACTTTTCTAACACGACGGTTGATCGTTTCTAATCTTGTGAGAACAAAAATCATGCAACCAGTTTCGCTCGGAGTAGTCTTGACGTCAAATATTATGATTTATCGACAACTCAAAAACCATCGATCATACATACTGCAAATTTTGTATTTTTTTTTTTTTTTCGCATCGGTAATTTTATTCATCGAAAAATTTATTTAACGGTCAGCCCCGCGAGTGACGTCTAAATGTAACATGTAGAGGATTTATTACCCAGATGCTTGATTCAATTCCCTCTATCGATTTGACATGTTCGATTCGCCACCAAATAATACACACTCGAAATGAAATATCAAATGGAAGAACGCGAATGCGTTTAAACTATTCATGCAGGAAACTATCTGTATTGAACAGTGTGTTATTCAAAAGCTGGACAAAAACGAGAGTCGAAATATGCATATTAATGACAGACAGGAAAAGAGAGAGCGGGAGGAGAGGGCGAGAGGGCGAGAAGAGAATGTATGGAAAACGAAAAATCCCAAATTGATATTCGAAATGCATAGAATCGTCGAAGTTTTGTGCAGGCATTAAAGCGAGATTGCAAAACGAATCGGTGAGATGAGAGGAGGGGAGAAATCGGTAGGGGCTGATTCGCATTAATATCGAAATGGGAAATGGGTACGTACGTTATTCCCGTTTTTAATTAAGGGGATTGATTGTAATTTTTAATTAACGAGACAAAGAGAGCAACGAACAAGTCTGTCCTCTTTCGACGTATCGAATATGAAAATTGTTCACGAATTGAGACCGTGCATAACTAATGTGGACCATTTCGTAGGACGAACAATATATACCTGTAATCGTGTGAAATACGTACGCAATAACGTTTCATGAAGGATTATAAATTTACAGAAAACAATCATGAATTCTGCATTCGTTCGAAAATCTCCTCCCGTTATTTCCAAATTACAAAAGAAAAATAAACGCTAACAATCATTCACCCGATTAATTTTAGCATGAAAACAATTTTTTATATTGCACAAAATGGAAAACACATTCATGTTTTCTGCCAGATCCTATTGCGACGTGACGTGGTAGCAACTCGACGCCAAGTGTTGCACGAAAAGCGTAGCCCCAACCCTGCCACACTCTTAAATCGACGTTACTGTTTTCAATGCCTTTTAGTTTTATTGAAAATTCTCAAATTTTAGAGATGAAATAAAAATAATAAATCTATATTGACGAATTAAGGACTTGACTAATGCGAGTTACAGGTATTTTCATTGGTACTCGATACCTAAGATGTTCTGCTACGTCAACCTGACCTGGTTCCCGACGTCGTTACTCAAATTGGTCGTCGTTGCGACTACATGGGAGCCGGCAGGTCATGCCGGACTGTCGAATTTTTGGCCACCTGCGCACATTTTCCAGATCACGAAGAAAGTGAACATTCGGGCAACGACGATGGTCTCATTCTCTTGTCGTTCGTTTTTCAAATGAAATTCGAGACTATTTGATTCTCACCTCCTGTTAATTCTCGTAAAGGCGATCGTGAATGAATAGAAAATTGGATATTTAGTTGGGATCGAGAATAAGGAAAAAAGTCGCATTGACTCGTGGCATTTTTAATTCAATTTTAAATAAATAGTCATATTATGTGTTTTCTTGGCACAATTTTTCTGGGGATGAAAAAATGAATCAAATCGTTTGTTGGTAGTTGCTAAATATTCAAGTCCATTGCGCCATTCGGACGATCCTGCTTTGTCAAGTCTACTTTTTATTCCCTACTATGTCGAGCTAAGCAAATGTGGAGACACGCTTTTGAAATATCGTTTAAAATTTGTCAGCGTAATTGAAGCTCTAGGAAGCCCAGAGGTTTACGGTTGCCCAAGTGCTTCGTCCCAGTATTCTATGATGGGACGAACACGAATAAATTGCATATAGACGATTCATTGCATTCTAGGAGTTATCCGTATGCCCGCACGTGGAGAATGACACACATATCACACCCGTATTGCATTCTACATGCATATCGTCATATAAACACGTACGAATGGATATACACGGAGTGACTAATCTTCGTTCGGCTACGGCATGAAAATCCGTGCGGTTTTTGAAACCTTCACACACACGCGTATTTGGCAAATAATCGAAAAGCACGATTTGTTTTATATTTCCACAATCACGAATGTACAAAACGATCGTTACCTTCAATTCAATACTATAACGATTTACTTCTTTAGAATATACGGAAACGTATGTCTTACTGTCAGTTATACGCGAAATCAGACTTAGAAACTTGTTTCTCATTGTTGGCAAGCCAAGTTTTTTTTATTCTTTAGATTGTTTCCTCCGCGTTAAACATTTGCTCCGAAAGTTTTTATTTTCACGTTTCTGTGAGATATAACGATTCAAAATATTGCAACGATCCACTTTTCAACGTCACGGTGGCGGGAGAACTGATGCATGCCTTTAAATAACCGGGAAAATGGATTATTCAAAGGTCAACAATAGGCTAAATATTAAACGTTCATAAAATTCTTCGTTTTTTCCAAATTTTTCCGTCAGATGTACGAAATACTTTATGCACTTGTAAGTATATAAATATATGTAGAAATGGTTGACAGTGGTTCATCCTCGATATTGCCATCGCAATCGTCTCCTTTCGCGGCAACTACGAATATTTGTAGCGCAAATCGTGCCTCTTTCTCTGTCTCTCTCTCTCTCTCTTTCTCTTTTTATGCTATTCTGTCTCGCTCGACAAGCAATTTTCGAGGGCAATTGGGGTCTTGCGAAACTCGGCGGTATGTGAGTGACACGGCGTTGCTTGAGAATTCGTTTATTTGTTGAGCCACAAACACACGGGGAGACACACGAATACAGAGACAAAAACGTGCAAATTTCTCGGTTACTTTTGGCCAACATTTCCGGGAACGAACAATACAAAGTATATTAATTTCAAACTCTTCAATACACAGCATAGATTGCTTCATTTTTTTAACGTGAAAAATTCATGACGATCCGATAATGTTTGTAAAATTTTACGTTTCACGAAGAAACAAAATTAAGAAGGTGAAAAAAAACGTCGACTCGTACAATTGTGTCACTTTTTTTTTATCGACTCGTCGATTTATCCCTCGAACCTAATAATTATGATTTACGCGACACGCTTCTACACTTCTCAGACTTATTACAGGTAGATAATGAAATAAAATTACGAATAATCATACGGCCAAGGTCAACCCTGCGTCGACGCGCTCAATTTTTCTCCCAGCAGATTCAAATTTATAGCTGGTGTATCGTGAAGTCTCGTAAACTTCTGCGTAACATTAATGGAATGTCATTAAAAAAAATTACGCTTCCATAAAAAGAATAAGATCGTAAAGTTTTCTTCAATTTTATAAAATTTCCCAGATTTCTCGCAAGATTCGACTACCACTTATGCGCGAGTCCTAATTTTCACGTTAAAAATTGCGATTGCAAAAATTCAGGATAACGAATAACACTATTTTTAAAGACTCGGAAAAATTGAAGTCACATAAATCCTACGCTCGACGATTGAAAGAGAAGAATAGAGAACACGATCTCGCGGAGACGTTTGGGTAGAGATATTGGTGGATGTGGTCAGCGATGCAAGAAGCTTTTAAAGTCGTCGAAACCTGCTCGGAGGAGAGACGAGGTTTGGAATTTTTTCGCATCGACTCATCCACCTTAACCCTCTCTCTTTCTCGCTCTGCCTTTCTCTGCCTCTTTGGTGAGCCTGAGGGGGCAAGAAAAAATTTTTGACACGAGAGATTATCTAACACTTGGCCTCTCCTTGCTGCATCATCAAATTATATATACACACACACAAAGACACACACTCACACTGAGGCATATATTTGTACCTATAAACACAACGCATATATGTACGAAGCGAAAGAAGCCCTTCAAGGATCGTCGTTGCTGAGAAATATAGTAGAAGCTTGTATCGCGAAGAAACGATTAAAGAGGGTGGGAAGAAGACTGAGGGAGCGGAACAGAGCTCTGAGATGTGTGAGTGTAAGAAAGTGATGGAAGCGCAGAAACTGTATGATATTTACTATACCTATGACAATTTAGAGCACCGAGTAAATAGTTGACAAACAAAAGGGCGACGTTTAAATGATTAAAGTGAGTTGATTGTGCCCTTATACGTTCGAGCAACGCATTTACACGTGAACATGGTAGAGAACGAAACAGAAGATAGGGAAAAATGAAGACAAGAGAAATAAAGGGGAGGGGAGAGGAGGTAGGAAAGTGGAAGGGAAAAAAGGACGAAGGTAGAGGTGGAACTAGGGCCTTAAGGGCTAGTGGTATCTGGATATTTCGTGGGTAGGCCAAGACGTAGCTTGAGAAGAAGAAGAAGAAGAAGAAGACGAACAGCAGAAAGGGAAGATGGGATTGGCAAGAGTATGGGGTCTTTTGCGCTGAAATCTTTCTCCTTCTCTCTCTTTCTCTCTCCTTCTTTTCCGCTCACCTATAGCTTGTATACCTTTTTCTATACCCGACGAAAAGCCCAAGAAAGAGAGAAGGGCAAGGAGGAAAGAACGATTGGTTCGTGATGTTGGTCAGAGAGAAAAGGAAGAAGGTGAACGTCCAAGGGGCCAACCTGTTCGGGGTTCATGGCCCTCTCGGACGGACTCTAGCAAACTCGCGTTTGCTGAGTCCAAGGGGAAGAGCAAGCGAAAGAGAGAGAGAGAGAGAGAGAGAGAGGGCCGAATCTGCTAGCAAGGCCCAGAGGTCTCAGCAAGGGCCGGAGTAACATGAATTTGCTGGGCTTCCATTCGCAAGAAAAGTCCAACGTCTCTCGGTCGTTCCTTTTAGGATTAAAAATATTGATCTCTATGAAATTTCTTGTCTTTTCATCCCTCAAGATGATGTTATGTTATCGATTTCTTCACCATCCCGTACATGAGTTCTGTTTCTATTCAATCCGAGAAAATGTAATAAAAATGATTTCATGTAATGCAAATTTAAATTATACAGCTATAGGGCATTTCGCGTGAAGTTATTCGCTATCACTTGTTATTCGTATTTTCATGAAAGGGTAAAAAAAGACATGAAAAAATAAATCGTTCAACTATTTTTCTGAACATGAACACCACAACGATATATAAAAAAAAAAAGATGGAAAATATTTCAATCGCAAAAGTTTGGCTTCGCTCTGAAAAGCCAGATTTGTTGAATCAACAAAATTTTTGGTGGATCAACGCAATCAGCGGCCATCAAATCATTCTGTTCATTGCAGCGAAGATTTCATTGTTTCTTTTATTTCATTTGCTGGATACAATAACTTTGGCGCACTGCTATAATATGATTGTTGAATAAATAAAATTCACCTTGATCACCATATTTTGTTGATCCTGCAAATTCGGTTTCTCTGTCTGTCAACGCGTTACGATGTCTACGTCTTTTTGATATTCAGGACTTCGTATATATGCATCGTGAATGTTGCAGTCATAATTCATTCACGTTCGTGCATGCAACGCCAGGCCTAACTTGCCCTCGCTTAGGCTCGTTTTTGCTTCTTTCGGATGCTGCGGACTCTGCATGCATATATACATATATCTGTACGAAGAAGTCCAGTTTCACGATCGATGAGAAAAACTCGTCGTGACGCACATTCGCATAGTTCCAACACACACAGCTCTAGTCTCCACTGATACAAATACGTCTCGTCTAATACTCCAAATCCTTTTCAAGGTCAATCTTCGACGAATATCTAGCAGCGATGCAGCTCGTTGAACGTGCAGCAAAACTCCCAAAAATTCTCCTTGGAACGAACATTCTCCACGCCACATATCGTACCAGTTTGCTTTTTACTTTATTTTAATTTCTTCGGTTTCTTCACTTTCTTGTTTCTATAGAAAATCGTTTCATTTTCCCAAACGCCATTTTGAATTATTCGTTTTTTTTTTAAATTGCCAGTAAAGTTGTATTTTGAACGGTTCGTTTTGAGAATAATTATCTGCGGAAAATTTGATGGGAACAATTTCCAATTACGTAATTGAAGTGTCATTAATTTCCGGTTCGATTGAATTTTATATAATAATGCTCTGGGCTTACGAATAATTAAATTGTACGAATGGAATGGCATTTATTGAAAATTGAAGTTTCCTGTCGTCGAAGAGGATCGGTGGAGTGACAAATTTATAAAAATTGTTGTATGCTTTCGTCATAATAATAATTCTCTCTACGAAACCAATAGAGACGCAGAAATGGTAGTGGCGAAAAGACGACGTTCATTTTTAGTTTTTTTGTTTCAACTTTTTTTTATGTAATCCATTTTGATTCCTTGATACGTTAAAAAGCATTAAATATTCGCTCTGCTCAGACACCAATTGGGGCTCGATCATGCGCCTATTTATTCACGTTTTTTTCTATCTGTATGATCGACGTTAGAGATCAAACACAGGTGGTACATGAAAAAAAATGCGACCCAATTAAACAAATCTGTCCAAACAAAACCTCGATCGTTCATTTTTCATATTATAATACGATTGCGATTCAGAAAAAAACTGTGCTGGGGTGCGGATGTTACATTGCAATTAATGCAAACGAGCTCAATTTTTGTATGGTACATTTGCGCTTTTTCTTCGTTTTTAAGTGACCTGATAAAACTCGAAAAAAAAACCTAAAAAGCAACAAATTTTCGATTCAAACATTCATCCAAGCGATTGGAACACTTTTAATAAGAATAAACTCAATTTTCGCACTGTCGAAAGTTATTATTCTCTTCACTACGTTTCGTACTGTTCATCGTTATATTTTTCCTGTGCCAAGATAAACTCGAACGCAGGTGAAACTCATTTTTGCAAACATTCCGCGTTAGCAAAAAAAGACGCTACCATTTCTATTTTTATCGAATTTCGTCTCACTCCACTACTCGTCTCGCGGTCTAGTAGCGACGAATCGCGAACAATATCATCGCAAACTTCGCTGCAATCTTATCTCTCTCAAACCCGAACGTACATAGTGCATTTGGTCTTTTCTCTCGGCTGAACAGCGACTTAGGTACAATTTTGCACAGCAGACATGTGTGGCCAAAATATTCTCGAGCCACTCCAACACTTTTAGTAATTGAGAGATAGAAACAACACATTGTAATGCCCAAGCGATGGGTCGGTTGTTTCTTGACAAATATAAACGATTGGAGGTCTCAACTTTTTTCATATGATTACAATTTTTTCCAAAGTATTCGCTTGCATAAGTATATGCATAAAAAGATTAGTGAGGTCAATTGATGATGCAGAATTCTTTCTTTTTTTTAATCCGCGAGGATAGTTTCGATATGGATGCTTGAAAAAATTGATTCAACAAAATTAACATGTACGGGAATATAAGGAAACAGAACGTCAAGAAAAGTCGACAAAGCCATCATTTTTTCCAGTCCATAATGATAAACTCCAAACTGTTTTGAAAACTTGTCAAAAAACGTATATATGCAGCTGATAGATAAAAAAATTTACCCGAGACTCCTTTATCAAGCAATTTTCGTCGTTCAGAATTAATTTTAAAAAAGTTCTCGCTACGATTAGCTGATAAGGAGAAAAAAGACATTGGCAAATGCTTGCACTGCTTAATTAATTGTCACAAATTCGTGAAATTTTCACTCCGTTTCTTCGACTCTACGAAAAAAATGATTGAATTTCGCGAAACAATTATTTTATCGTACTTTTACAATATTTTACCGCTCTTTGCGATTTCACTTTTAAAAAATGATGGGCTTTTTATGAGTAACGGAATTTTGAAGGTTTCCGTCTCGTAGAGGTCGTGTGGACTAGACAACCACCTAAAATACGCTATACCACGTCTTTCACCAGGTGTCACGAGAATTCTGGTGAGCGAAATTCGAATCTATGCATCCTATAACATACGTAGGACCGAAAGTCAGCAGGCAATGGTACACAAGGAGAATCGGAAACTCTCTCGACCAGAAGAGTTGATCCTATGGAACATGTGTCGTGTGGGAGAGTGCTGTTGGTCCTGTGCACGGCTCGATTTACCATGTCCACGAGATAGACCACAAAAGAGAGACTCGATGGCAGGGAGATTGATCGCGGGGTCGAAAGTCGATAATGTTGGTTGGATGGTGAAGGGGTTTGAGTCGAGAGTGTAACCCACGAGAGAGTCATCGAGGAAGACCAACGATATGTCTATATATTACGTTATGAGAACGCGAATATTCATGCGCTTCGTATCTGTAGATCGAATGAAAAAAAAATTGTGAAGTCATCGGGAAAAGGTGCCAAGAGACGCAGTCTCGTGGCCAAGTCCATACTAAATTGTTTGGCTGTGCTTTTTCCGAACAATTTGACGACAAATCATTATAATACGATACAACTTCCGCGTTTCTCACGTGAAACCGAATCGTATTACAAAACCGTTCACGTCATAAGAACAGAAAACAGTCAAGCACGGTAGAGTCTCTCGATGTACAAACTCGTCGAGAGAAATAGCCGCGAGAGCTTTTGATCACGTGCAGACGTATTACAGCCCTTTCCTTTGCCCCAATTAGGCTCGTGCGAGGCTAATGCTCTCACGAGCGGAAATAACGTCCACGAAACAACGAGAAAGACAAAAAGAAAGAGCGAGAGAGAGAGAGAAAGCAAAGTCGAGATACAGATTCGCGAGAAAGAACAGAAGGAAGCTGTGACACTGTTTGCGAACCGAAGAAATCTCTCTGTCTTTTTTATCTCTTTCTTTTCCTCTGCTTTTTTTTTTCTTTTATAACTGATTCCAAGACGCTAGGTCAATTAGAAGGGACGCATCAACGCGCGTTTGCTAATGGCCCTGCAACCTATATATTAATTAGTTGTGCAGCTTGTTTCACTTTTGCGAATACTACGTTGCGTTCGATACCGCGCTCGCAATGGCAATCTTATCGCTACGTCGTTCTTTTTATTTAATGCCATCTTCGTGATACGCGCGCTGAGGGACATTTTTTAATTCCTTTAACCCTATCGGTGAAATTCCTTAATCGATCATAATTCATTGATAAAAAAATTAGCAAATCTTAGTCCGCCGCGTGTACGTTGAGGTGAAAGCCACCATTATTCAACAACCATTTCGATCGATTGGTCGAACCTTTTTGGAGAGTTTGGGAGCCTTCCAATAAGACAAGAGCTTATTATTAGCAAACGCTATTTTGTTATTATTGTTTTGGCCGTCGATGCTTACGCCACGAGGCCCGTCGTTAAACCGTTTAGAGAGTTTTCGAGTCATAATAATCCACAATGTGCTGAACAAACGAACCCCATCGGAGCCAACACCGAAAAGTAATATTCACGCTGGTCACCGACGAGACAGTTCTCAGGCGGTTAGGGGAAGTATCATATCAACATAAGCACTGAACGAACTTGTGTTTCACTTCCCAAATATACTACTAACTCCTATTCACTCAAGTCCAATCGTTTCAACCTGCTAACGCAGTTCTTACAGAGCTGAGACGTCGCCTTTCTCTAGTTTTCATCACGTGAACAAATTTCACGATCCAAGAATAATCTGCAGTTACAGTCAAAATCTGGAACCATCGATTCACATCGAAAAAAAAATTAAAAACTCAATATTTCGACCAAAATAAAAAAGTTCCATCACGATGCGAGGATCGAGCATTTTATTACCGAAGACTCGATTGTCATCTGTCTACGACCACAAGGCATTTTAATTCTTAGAATAGATTTTTTCCAATGACACAAACATTTTCTAGGGACGTGAGCTCATTCATAATAAGCATTTGAAAAATGACTGAATCAAAGTGGAAGAGATAATTTGGTAATATTGAGACACGAGCAGAAATGATTTTATGTCTCGCTCACCGTCGTTGATCTCACAGTAAAGGGAGAATGAAATCATACGAGAACGACAGCAGGTCACACGGGATTATGCACCCCGACTGAGTGAATTCTTAATTAATCATAATTTCGAAAAACAAAGAGAGACATAGAGAAAAGGAATAGAATCGAGATATATAGACAGCCAGACAGTGTATGGGTGAGGGCGACAAGCGCGCATGGCCCAATTTCTAATCATTAATATTTCAAATGTCCACGTCCAAAAGGAGATACAACCAAATTGCAAGAGCCTTTTAACCATTCTTCATCTCTGAGATCTACACCATCTGCATAATAGAACGAGAGTATTTGGTAATGTGGACTTATTCAATTAAATTTAATGCACTTTACAACGAAAATTGCACAGAATTCCCATTAGATGGATATTATGTATGATGGGCCAGATTTATTCTCGTAGGAGCATACGTGTCTGCACTTCCTTTGCATGTTTCATAACCTTTTTCATACTGGAAAATATCAATTGATCGTTGCCACGTTCGCAATATCCAAAAGAAAGTCCGCATCCTCCAAACTGCAAAGCCAAAAAAATCAATATTCGAAATGCCCTAAAAAGATTACGTATGATTTTTATTGATTTTTTCAATCGTCAAATTTTCAGTGGGGAATTTAATGGAATTTTTGATTGAAATTATTCAGTGATAATGTAGGATTAAACAATAAGAATGCTCCACATTGATAAAAATGGTTGAAATGTTTTTGGAGGGGAGAACCTTTCTACAAAGTCATCAGGACCAAGAATAACGTGAATGGTACGGACGTCACGTGTAAAGATATTCTACATTTTATTTCGTTATCGTCGATGTCTCTATGGGTCTTAATGAATCGAGCTTCTATGAGATCACACTCGTCCATTCTGAGTTCTCGTCGAATCCGAGAATTCGGTTGATTCAATTAGAACGATTGGACAGATGAGAGAGCTATTTCCGAATGAACTAAAACTCTCGACACTTTACATGGCTTAAACACTCTCGTATAAATGTGAGTGACTGTGAATGAGAAAATCGATAGTTGATTCTGGAACTGTTGAGACTGGCTCAGGTAATATTTCGGAATAGATCGCGAAACGGCCCAGATATTGTTTATAAATGTTACTTAGACTTCTGCCATCGTTTTTTTTTGTTTTTCTTAACTTGGCGAGGCATCGATCGTGCCTATCACGATGACGAACTTTATCGAGTATCTACAAACCGATTTACAAATATTTTCACTCCGTGATACTAATTTGTTTGTCGATAACAATTCGAAGCATAGACAGAGAGGCAAGGAGATATTTTTGTCATGATCTGACGTTGGTCATATTCGATCACGAGTATTATACCCTCGAACAAAAAAATTGCCTCAATTGAAAGGGGGACGAGAATCGACTCAAGAATATTGGGTTTTGATCAGTTCCATTAAATGCTGTATGGATTTTTTTCTGTTGCGCCTCCTCTTCACACCGAATGGTCGATATCAAGCATTATCGTGAAACGGATTAATTAACATGGTTTTGTACGATAGCAGAAAAAAAATGTACATACTCGGTTGATAATTTCATCCTGGAATGATTAGCCGCGGTACGAACGATATTGAATGTGGATACATTTGAATTCGAATACTTCGATTTATCTCTCTTTTCTTCTCTTCATTTTGCGATCTTATTCGTTTATTGTTTTTTTTTTTTTTTTTTTCAATCGGCTATTTCCAGGTGATGAATCCACTTCAATTATTACAGTACAGCTTTATCTATAACACGTTGCTGAGACCTCCAGATCGATAAATGGAATCATATATTATTTCCATCCTAGACACTGCACTCCTTTCAGTCGCTTCATGAATGTGCAAAAATGATATGAACGAAAGAAATGAACATATATAGCTGTTCTACAATTCTTCGGGGTCATTCTAAAAATGAATTGATATATTTTTCACCAATTTACCGCCCATTTTCTTGAACCTACACACAATAAATTTTTGTACCTTACCAACACACTATCGGTCAATTGTACCGACGTGTAAATCGTCGCTCCAACATTGTTGCTCAGCGTCTATCGGAGTTTAATAATAATAAATCGGGATGCCAGACTCTGCGACTAATCTTGGAAAGCGGTCAATAAAGTTTAAAAATCATTTGATAAAAAGTTTCCAATCCATTTAATCCTAAAACGTTCTTCGGAGACAGAGACTCGGACAACAATTCGACCTCAAGTTTGAATTTTTGTTAAATGCTGAGATCATCACCAGCAATGAATAAATATTTTTCGACGTTTTTTAGGTTTCGATCTGACCAAAAATTGTAAAACTAGACGAGTGCAACAAAATTTATAACCTTGTTTGATTTACGAGTGTTTTTCTTCAACGTACCACCACCACTTCTGCTTACAAAATATGCAAATGACATTACCACTAAATATATGGATGTGATATAATACAATATTACGAAATAGACAAATGCAATGAAAAAAAAAAAAAAAACTTGGAATTTCAATGGCGAAAAAATGTTGACGAGAACGTATTCGGAGCTTCGGAAGGCTCTACAGGTTTCTCGGGTCCAGCGTGCGAGAAGTGGTAAGAGTGTGTACATATACAGACGTGAACGCTTTCAAGTATGCGTGTGTTTGTACGTATAACGTAGTCACGAACAGCATGCAGGAGCCAAGATTCGGAAGTCGAGGAGGTAATGAACTTATGGCAAGCCAAAATATCCAAGAAAAATTCAGCCTCGAATTACGACGAATATGACGATACAAACTATTCGCAACAACAGTAAAAATGTTATAAACAAATCGTTTGTTATTGGGAACTAAATTATAGAAACCATAGAATGAATTTTGACAAGTTTACAAAAATGTCATGTTTTAATGTGTCATCTCACATATCGCTCCTCGTTCCATTCGATCCCGTGAAAATTCACCAGTTGGTAGAATTTCAACATTCATTTGATTTTCATGCATTATATTGCGAAATCTGAGTGCCGCTGATCCCATTTCGAAAGGAGTGAAAAGAGACTTGGAGAGGTTATCTGAAACTTTGACGTTTCCCGAAGTAGATTCGCCGTGGTTATTATTTTAATGAAATTTTTATGATGAACGTGTGTATTTTTATAAGTATTTTTTGTAACTTTGTTTTAATCGTGACATATTTGCACCATTTAAATATGATTTTTGCCCTCGTGAGGCAAAACACCGCATTTTTACGATTATTGACCCAGATTGAAGGAAAAAAGTGTTCCGTAAATTTTCGAGGTTACGAAGCTGACGAGAATTTCTCTAGTGGGCCTAAAAATTTCAATGCGAGTGAAGGAAGGACTGAAAAAATTAAAAATGTGAAAAATCGATGGGACTATTGAATGTGGATGTAAACTGTATACAAAAGTTTGGCTATGCACGAGCTAAATGCTGTTTGGAGTTGGCCAAGTAGAGAACGATGAAAACGTAGGCAGGGGGTGGGGGAAGAGAAGAAGCTAAAGAAGAAAAAGAAGAAGAAGGGGTCAATTTTAGGAAGAGTGGGACGCATGGGGCCAGCTAGAGGTTGTTGAAGTGGGGATTAAAAAAAAGTGGAGAGGGTATAGGCATAGTTGGATTTTGGACACAGGGAGAGCGGTTAGAGGGAGTTTTGGAAGGAGAATCCTTCCCATCGTCTCCGTCGTCGTCGTCGTCGTCGTCGTCGTCATCGTCGACGACGTCGTCGAGCAAGAGTTGGCGGGGTGGAGAATCAGTGGCGCGGGCGTCCGCGCGTTCGTCGGTGTAAAGAGGGGCAAAGCGGTATCGTGGAGAGACGCGAGAGGAGTCAGGGTGGTGGGGCCAACGGGGGGTTTTTCGGCGAGGAAGCTGATGCTCTCTCATCGTTTTCGTCGTCGTAGTCGTAGTTGTCCTGGTTAAGTAGTAGTAGTAATGTGTTGGTTATATAGTTGGTTGGTGGGGCAAAGAATTGGCGTGTGGACCAGTCACACAAACGTGCACACTCACTTGTATAGACGAAATACTGATGGAGGGCATAAGAGGGGTCTTTCGAGCTTCCACTTGGCTGTATACAAGCAAATACGTGCGTAATTGTAAAAATGTATATCTGTATAGACGATATGAATATACATGTGTGTAGGTAAGAAAAAGGACGTAATTTGGCCAATGGACTATGTTGTGTCGTGAAACTTGCGCCCGTTTGAAAAAAAAAAGTTGAGCGTGCAGAGAATAATGGGAAATAAAAAGGCGTAAAAGCGAAATTATTTGATGAAAAAATGTGCGACTTACGTCCTTCTTGGTAGGCATCGAAATGTATAGGCGTGTTGGTTAAATCTGCAGTGTAGTGGCAGCGGTGTCGTTACAGGACAGTAGTGGGGAGATTTTTCGCCCCTTAAACCCCTTGGCGAAATGTTGTCCTCGCTCGTTCCCCACCGAAGCTCATTTCCCTCCCCTTGACGCTTCAACTCTTTCTCTCCCTCGTTCCCTCTTTCTCACTCACTCTCTCTCTCTCTCTCTCTCTCTCTCTCGCTCTGGACATTTCTATCTGACTCCTCACGCTATCTTCTTTCTTCTCGATGAACATATCGCGGAGCGTTCTTTTTTCGAGAGAGAGACGCAGCGAATTCGTTTCTTGTCGCTGTCTCACTCGTGCTCTCTCGTACGCGCGCAATCCTTGCTATGAATTTTGCGACACTCAATAAAAAAAAAAAGTGGTTCCACGAGGTTAACATTACGGTAACTATACCCCCCCGGAGTATGCAGAGAGCGAGAGAGAGGAGCGGACACTGACAGAGTACGTCGTGGTAAAAGGAGCGAGAAAAAAAAGAGCGAGAAAGAAGAGAGACCCCTATACTCGCGCGTATGCTCACTCGCATCGCTTCCTCCTCTCTCGCTAATGTAAAGCTGCCGATTCGTTTCCTCTTTCTCGCACATAATTTTTAAATACATATACACATATATATATATATATATGTATATAGGGAGATTCATCCACGAGCATACTTATATATCTGTGAACATTATATGTAAGCCTACATATACATCTATCAAAGTTTGTATATAGTACATATCCGACGAAGAGAGACTCGAAACGCGGCGGCAGGCGCGGGGTTTTTTTTGGGGAGAGCGCACGCCGCGCTCTCTACCAGCTAGAGGAGCGCTTCGCTCGCCAGGCATAACACGATATATAATATACAAGCTGGGCCATTCTGCGAACAACACCGCAACTCGCCGCAAATGTG
Organism: Hyposoter dolosus; assembly: GCA_963921915.1. Taxonomy (NCBI): domain Eukaryota; kingdom Metazoa; phylum Arthropoda; class Insecta; order Hymenoptera; family Ichneumonidae; genus Hyposoter; species Hyposoter dolosus. The sequence continues at coordinate 4,450,596 of OY998134.1, forward strand.
CGAGAGAGTCGGAACGAGCGAATAGAGAGGGGGCCCAGAGGGAAAGAGAGCCGCGCGCGAATATCACTACACGCACCAATACTACGTGGCCCCCCGAAAAGAAGAGAGAAAGAAGAAGAAGGCCACTGTGAGAAAGAAAGGGAGAGCGACGGAGAAAAAAGAAAAAAAACGCCAACTACGAAGAATAAAAAGTGCATGGGAGAGGCGCAGGGCGAAACCCCGAACAGCGCGCGAATCAAGTGCTTTTGGCCAGTCGCCTTCCCAATCATTCTACGACTAGGTAGTCCCCCGGTGTCCGCAAAGGCCCGCGCACCGCACTCTTCTCTCCGGTTATTTTCACGTCGGGTCGTCCCGTCTCGTTCGGGCTTTACTCTACTCTCTTCCCATGGATAAAGCACACGCGCAATCAACCTCATCGCCTCGTCATTACAACAACCAACGACCGATCGTTCAAGTACCTGCTTAGAAAGAAAAAAAAACCTACGAAATACCCAAACAACAAACAAACCAACGATTTTAAACATTTTTTTCAAATATTTTTTATCTCGCGTTTTTCATTCGCGAACTTGAAACCCCAAATTATTGAATTATTCAACTTTCGGGACTTTCCTGTTCGGAGTATCCTGTGCGGGACGTTCGCGAAAATATTCAACACAAACTATAATTAAAAATACAATTGTTACGATAAACCTCGCGAGTGCGCAAACACCGGACTCTTACACACACTTTTCCGTTTCCTCGCTCTCGGCGAATATTTCCGCTGGAAGAGCGAGTCGCCAAGGATTTATCCCCGGAGATTCAAGAGAAGATCTGTTTTCGGTTTTTTGTTCTTATTTTTGGTTGTTTCGGCAAGCCTGCTCGTCTCTCGGTGTCTGTGAGAAATTCACTTGCGTCGAGAAACCCAACGATCATTCCGAACAGCGCGTAGTGCACGAGCGTCAGGTGGGTGAAAAGCGGAGAAAGAGAGAGAGGAAAAGAGCGAGATCTGGCCACGAGGAGGAGAGCTCTCCAGCCACGAGGTAAAAGCGCGCCCGATCCGACAATCTCGCGCAGCTCACGTTACAACAAGCACCGTTGTCGTTGACGCGCTACCGTAGCCGAAAAACGAAAAATACATAATTGTAAAAAAAAAAAAAAAAAACAAAAAAAAAACAGCAGAATAATAAAGCGTACAACGTGTTTTTACAGAGATTCACGAATATAAAGAACAATAAAAAGGTGCGTAAGATACTGCGAAAAAAGAAAACGTAACAATTACGAGATTCGAACTAGTTGACTGTGCAGAGAGAAAGAGACAGAGCTTTGAGGAGACTTATCTCCAGTTGTGAGGAGTAACAGAAGGAAGGAACGCGAGAGACTGAAAGATAAGACAGAAAACGAAAAGAAAATAATAGAAGAATTTAAAAGAGAAAAAAAAATTGAAACAAAAATAAAGACAGCAAAAGTGCGAGCTCGAGTCCAGTGGCGTTACAAAGTAGCAACGGGAATCACGGCAACGCGGAGCACTCGCTGACACACATAAATACATACGTGCATATATATATACGGTTATAAAAAATCTATATACATAAATATAGTCGTTTTCATCGCTGATTGGTGATACATAAACGTGTACACACATATCTGTGATAGGCTTTAAATAAAAGTAAGAAAAAATCTTGCTAAGCGAATAATTCGAAGAAAAATAGATCGAGACCAAGGGAGTTTGATGTTATCGAAAGAGACAAAGTACAGTGAAACGGACAAAAACATAAATCAACTAAAACCAAGTGTTTGCTAAAGAGTTCGGTAAACGTTTCATTTCTATTTGTTCCTCGTTGGATCCTCGAGGTATAGTCGAGAAACAGTGGAAATAAGATAGGCGAAGAAGAAAGAAACATTGGAAACTCATTGCCATGGACGCAGAGCATAAAACCTGTGCGCCGAGTCAGCAGCGATCTATCGTTGCGAATGAAAACGTAGCTTAGTGAAAAAGATTTCGTTTCGACCACGATCAAGCTAAACTACAACGAGAACGAACGAGGAGGAATAAGCAGAAAACAAAACGAGGATTATCCGGAACGAGAACGTACTTTTGGCCGGTAAGGTCAGAGGTGCCGGATGAGGAGCGAAAACTACACGTGCATTAAACATTCGATCCAAAATAACAACTGTATCGCTCGGAAATATCGTAATCGAAGGAAAACGTGAATACCGAATAAAACATCACAGAACTTCGATAAAAAACGGCAGCGTTGAAAAGACTCGGGTCAAAAAGAGAAACCACGAAACCGGAAGTCGTTCAAAGTACCACAAAATCGAGACGAACCGACTGAGGGAAAAGACTAAGCGCGGACCGAAGAGAAGGGATGAAAAGTCAAATTGCAATACGATAAATAATAACAATAGTAATAAAACGTGGAATTAAACGCCGTGGCTTGTCACGATAAAAACGTGATCGGGGGGAAGAGAAGATTCGAAAAATATCGCGTTTCGGCTGTAATTATTCGACACTAGCGCCGTCGACGTACTCCGGGACGACGAATCGGGCAAGGACACACCGCGGGAAAGCGACAATACTTTATTATCTCCAGACGATTAAGGTATGTGTACTAACTTAATGTATATATTTATTTATAAGGAATAATCGTACAATCCGTACAAATACGAAATTATGGATATTGCGTATTTAACCTAATTTTTACGAGAACATACGCCCACATCAATAAGAAAAATCGAAGGAAACCGCGCAAAGAGGTTAGAAAGAGCAATATGAGCGAGCAATTTGGCGCAGCTGAGCCACCGATGGTGACCTTCGTTTTGTATATTCACAAAATTAACCATCAGGCTACAAGCATTCTCCCACATTTACTTGTATACACGTTGGATAAGTAGGTACGAATATCAAATCAATGTCAACTCATAAATTTTCAAGCGTGTACATGATGCGTAAAAATCATTTGCAAATTGAGTGTAAATTTCGGTCGAAGAATGAAACCCCATGGAAATCGTGCCCTCGCGTATCCTCATTCCTCGAGCAAAATTCATGCTCGTTCGTGTCGCACTAATTAATTCGTAGAATCGAAGCTGCAATAAAGTCATCGGTGAGCATCGTGGTCGGAAAAAATCTTGTCAAGAATTTTTCTCCGATGCAGTTTGAAAGAAAGTTACAAGTTGTTTTCCTTCCGCCAGACAATCCAGCGTAACTTTTTCATCAAAATACCAAGCGTGATCGAAAAAAATAGGGACTGTAGTTTTCAGCTATCGCTCTCGCACGCACGCAACTGGTTGAACGCCTTGAGCAAGAAAAATGATTCCTCACAGCCACAGTCCATTAATTCGTCAAATATTTCATTACAAATCAATGAGCCGTGCGTGGTAAAAAATTTCGAATAGGTAAACACCTAGAACATTTGGTAGAATTTTTAAAAATGAAATTGCATAAATATCCTCGAATAAATGGCCACGAAAAAGTCTCTCAATCGTAATGAATTTTTTTCAAACATGCTCCGACTGTGCAGCTTGTAGTTTCGTTACGTAAGAGACTCGTACGAGCCTGTTGGAGTATCGCAATTTTTCAGGCGTTGGGTCCTACCACAAAAAAAAATTGTGTACACTGTGGTCTATGTGGTGTCTAACGGCATGTCCCCACTTATTTTTTCGTAGTGTTTTGTGGCGGCATAGTGACGCTCGAGTGGCACGGCTAGACGAGTGCTAGACACTGAATAATGCCCAGAAACCAGACGAGCTCTCGACTCACCAGTGTATGGGTTCATACGACTGTACACATACATATTTTTATATATATATATATACACACATTATCCTAATACTACCTGACATCTGCCTCCTTTCGCTCCCTCCCTCGCAGTCTCTTACTCTCTCTCCCCTCAGTGTTTGTACGAAAAGAAATATGACGTAATCGGCCAGACCGCGAAGCCTCGTATCCTTTGTCGCTAGACAAACTCCTGAACGATCCAAGATACGGTTTACACAGACAAACACACGAAAACCTGTCTTTTATTATAACTACATGAGTCTAAGACGTCTCTGTATTTTTTTCCATCTTTCTCTGTCTCTCTGCCTCTGCACAAATATAAAGATACGTTCCTCATGTGTCTACATTCTCGAATGAATTATAATCGTGGCTGTACTGTTATTTTATTATTAATTTTGCACAATTAGTACTGTGCAACAGCCTCGTATACATATCGAGCACAGCTCGAAGTGTTAAAGCTCTTATATGTGGCAATGTATACTTTTGTATACATTGGCACATATAAATATACAAATCAATTGCTCAACCAATGAATTTAAACCGTTTGGATTATATCGTAACTTTAACCATTTTTCAATCGTCACTCGACAAAAATTTGCTAACCTCGAACATTTCTGTTTCTCTCCAATTGCCCAATAGATGTGTATTAAAAAAAAAAAAAAATTTGCGATGACAGAAGAATTTACACGTTTTTATTTTTTTGAGTTTGAAGATTTATTGTCGTGCCACGTGCACTTCTTATAATACTTTTCGTCTTCATTTCTTATTTTCAATTCCGAAGACACATTTCCGTTACTATTTCATCAATCGAGATGTTTAATTTCATATTTTTTATTATTTTATAATTTGTTAACATTAAGAATGAATGTTACTTAACAAAGTTCAGAGCTTACACTGCCACGATATCATTTTTTGTTACTTTGTGCGCCTACTCACCAGCTTAGATTCGCTTGAGGAATACCAATGTGAATATCAATGAGCAAGCACAAATTTCGACACTTTGGAATTAGATTATTGTGGCGCCGGAAATAAGAGATCGTCAGGAATACGCACATTCGTAGTTTGTCGAATAGCATTAATAAATAATTGCTGTAATTACGATTCAATGCTAAATTTCGTTTTACAGATTCATTAAACGTAAACCGAAGAATGAGAAAAAATCATTATTCCCTCAAGGGCTCATGCCCGATTGAAATAAATAAAAAAAATCGTCGTTTTTCCCGATTTTTTTTTACATGAAAACTATGATTTCATGTTTTCATGAAAATGATTTTGAAAAAAGGCTTTTTTTATTCCAGCCAGACACGACGCCTTAAGAAGTAACGAACTCGTCAGAACGAAACCACAGATATAGAATGTTAACAAAGGAAAATGTATTTCTTCACGACTATTTGGGTTTTAATGCATTTTTTATTTTCGGAATAAAAACGATGACACTTACGACTCTAGCAGGACTATATTGAGCCATGACGATCCGAGAGGTTGTCTTTCTACTCTTTTCGCGCATATATGCGTATTCGTATGGATATAAATTAACGTGTATTAGGTTGTAGCTAAAAGACTGGGTGTGCACGAGAGTTCTTTTGGGTTCCATGCAGTTTGGAGTATAATATCGAGCATACGTTCAAGACCACCAATGAGCTTGTGTATTGTACGTGCGTGTATATAAATAGAGATTTTTGTGCCACGAGAATTCATGCCAGAGGGAAAGAGAGAAAGAGATAGGGAGAGAGCAAAGCAAAAAAAATAAAAATAATATACCGATGAGTCGGCCATTACGTGTACGAGAGTGCCGGAGCTCGGTTCTTGAAAAACGAGACGCGATTCGCACATGCATATGTACACGTATATAGCTCGAATCGCTAGAAGCCTTGGGTTCATGTGTGCGAATAGAAAAAAGAGGGATATGAAGACAAGGAGCGGTGAAGGAAAGGAACGCAGAAAGAAACGAGAGAGAGAGAGAGAGAGAGAGAAAGAGAGGGAGAGAACAGCGTGCTAGGAGGTGGGCACTTACACGAAGCCCCAATACAAGAGAGCCTTTGGCAGTTTAACCAGACCCGAAACGCGGTATGCAAAGCGAGTGCGAATCCTTGAACGTGAGTTTCGAGTAGAATAGCCGAGACTGCCTCGAGGACCAAAACTCGCAGACGAACCAAGCCAAACCTAGGCCTTAATAGGTAATTGACGGACCATTATCATAATAATTATTATTTCCCAAGTACTTTTTTTCCATCGTTATAGGGGATTGGAAACATTGAGAAAATAAATGAAGGAATTTATTCATTTTTTAACTTGTTTTCCTAATTGATGTTATGTTATTATTTGGCATGCTGTTTGGAACTAGAAAAGTATCGAAAGTATGAGTCTTGTTGTTGAAAAATCGATGCACGCCATATTGAATTTCAATTTCATAAATATAGCGACGAATGTTTCCACGATTTTGACAACCACTCATTTTCTTTTCTCTCGCCTATCGACTCATCTTTTACGTGTAAGTTTGTCAGCCCAAGTATGCGACGCACGAGAGAACACCCGAGAAATTTCACGTATACGAAGCCTACAGCCACAATGCAGTTAAAATCGCAAAGCACGCACGATGCACCCCTCTCGTAAATTTACGACGCTTTATTTATATTTTTCCTCCAATTAATGCTCCGCGAATCAGCGTTGAGACGATTACGCGGTGATCGCTCGCGTATAATATAATTTGTTAAACTTTTTTGTTCCTATTTCGCTTCTCAGTTAACGCCAAGACCCATACGGACACTAAATGAGTATCAACTTGATATTAACGGAATCCCGTAAAAGATTCGATAGTCCACAAAAAACGTAATTGCAGAAAATAATTATCAAAACTTAGTCGTGGTAACATTGTGAAATAAAAAATTTCAAGAAAATCGTTTTTTCTTCGAAATATTTGAGCTACGATCGCGATTCTGTCAAAGTTAATTCTCTCAAATGGCATAGTCACTATAAATTATGGAAGAACTTTGAAGAATTAAGGCATCGAATGAGAAAATAGTATTCAAAAATAGGTTGTAATTAAAATTAATGAGTCTCGACCTAGTCGAGAATCGTCTAATAGGTCACGGGTCCAATTAACCGTCGTACGAAAGAAAGAAATTCACATAGAAAGGAAGAGAGCGATAGGGAAAAAAGAAATAATACGGAAATACGAGAGTCAGGCGCGATCGAACATCGAGTGAGATGGGACCGAAAAAAAAAACGGATAGTTTCGCGACGAGACGTCCACTATAGTTTTGGATGAAAAAAGAAAGCAGAAATTTTTTTTTTCATATATATAATTGGAATCGCTGATTAGATTAGACGCTTAGTAACTAGATTACTCGTCGCTCGCGTTATCTGTGAAATTAGATTCCACCCGGTGAATATGTATTTAGACGAGAGGCCGAGAGCGGACGTCGTCATCGTCGTCTTGGTCGTCAGGCTCTCTCGTCTACGTCGTTGATATCGAATAATTTCAGCACCTAGCACCATTGATCAAATTCCACTCCGCGTATGTCAGCGATTCTATTTCATCGTAGTTTACTTCCGACTCTTATCGCTAATCTTTATATTCTAAACATCAAGTCGATGTATAAAAATGCTAAATTAAACATAGAGAAACTCGATAAATAATTCACACCAACTAAATTATCCGTAGCTGTAAAAAAAGGTTATCGAAGAAAGAGCTATGAGGAAAAAAAGTGCTGACCTTGATGACTGCGCCCCCGAGCAATCACGGCATTGATTATCTGCATTCGTCGCATTAATCGAGAATATACATTTATGTATTTACTTATAATTACTTGCAACGCACCTGTAGATATTCCTTGCAAAACAAACTTCTACCCAGTCTTATCTGTGACTTTGCAGTCTTTGTTTCAATGACAGTTTTTTATATCGTGCTGATTTCAATGTGATGATTGTATCATTTACAACACTCGAACATTTGTTAAAATTTATTATACAAAGCACTTTTTGAAGCTCAGAAAAAATGGGAACAATGAAAAATAACCACGAACTCAAGGTCGTCGAATTAATTTTTAATCGTATTAGAATCAAAGGTCGTGAAGAATCTTCGGTCGAGTGATTTACACATCGTCAAATATACATCATTATTTAAATATCTCCGAGAGCTTAGAGGGTCAAATTAATCCAAGCATGAAATCGTGGCCCTCGAAATACGATTACAGGAATTTGAGGAAAAAAAAATACATATTCGTGCATCGAGCGGGAAAGTTGTTGGAGCAGGTTGAAAATATGCAAAGACTTGGAATGGCAAATATGTTAAGGGCCACCGTCAAATGATACTGCTCGATGAATTCAATATTTAAAACGATTAAAAGTTCGATCAAACAAAACTGAACAAAAGGCGCCGAAAAGGAAAGAAAAAAAAAAAGAGAAGCTGGGAGAAAAAGAAGAAAGTTAAATAATGAGACGTGCATGACGAATTAGGCTCGAGGTAGCTGGGTCTCGAATTTGAAATACTCCCCACCATTCGGCGATTCGTATCCGGCAGAATTAGAGAGGGAGGGGTCGCGGGAGAGGACTAGAAGTTATCGCGAGTCAAGTATATACGCGCAGGATATTTATGCAGGCGGCGGACATGCGGTTCTTTCGTTGCTGCTGGTTCTCTTTGTTTCTCATATAAATGTGTATGTGTTCGTATATGTTTGCATTAGAGTCTCGTTCGCATATATCCTTGGCACTCATACCCACGATCTTCCAGAGTCTCCAAACGAACGCCTAAACGAACGTGCCCGACGAGAAATTCGCATCGCGACCAATCGTCTCGTCGTATTCTTCGTAACGCAGAAATTGCACTCGGGCATTCAGACGTGCACATTTCTACATATATATATCACATAAATATACAAATATATGTGTGTGTATGAATAACATAGACGATCTTTATCCATGACGCAACCAAGTTCACTCGTTGGGTACAGCGAACAATAAAGATAGAGATACACGAAGCAAATCTTCTCTGTCTCTCCCTAATAGTATCCTCTCTCTGCGTGGCTTATGCACATGTACGTATCTCGTCATGCAGAGCAGCGTCTGCGTCCCTGTCTGCCGAGCAATTAAAAATATATCGCCTAACTCTCGCTCTTTTTCTCCTTTGCTCTCCGCTCGCATCGCTGACCCATTTAACATTATTTTTAAGCGCAGACGGAAATACAAGGCTCGCCAACCGATGATCCTTCCCTTGGTCTCGATTATGCAAATTCAACACGAGCATATTTAACTTACACGATTCCGAAATGACTTTTCTGAGATTTTTCTCCCACCCAAATGAAAGTTATTTTTTTGCCATATTTCTTTCAAGAATTTTATTTGCGTTATGTAATTTGTTGTTTGACAATGAAGAATTTTAATGGAGTGCTTTGGAAATTAGTCAAGGTCTCATGATTTTCTCTCTCCTTCCCTCTCTTGCTCTCTACTCGTTATCTTTCGGTGTATTTGGCGAATTTGGTAAATTTATTGTCAAAAAAGGAAGAGAGCGAGAGAGAGAGAGAGAGAGAGAGAGAGAGAGAGAGAGAGAGAGAGAGAGCGAGAGGGCAGGAGGGAGATGCGTGGAAATTGTCACTTCACATGTCAATATGCACGAACAAGGTCAGATGGGCAAAGATTAATAATTGATTACCCCCTATGCGCATGTGATCTTATCAATACCAATCGAGTTTTACCGTAGTCCGTTTGACCTTGACGCTTCTCCCCTTATCACATCATTGAGAGCCCGTCTTTTGACTTATCGTCAAAAAATCTTCGCCTAAAATGACGCAACCTGGTTTTTTTTTTCGTCATAATTTTTCTTCGAACAGTATTTTCAACAATGATCCTTTCGTTTAATCAGTTGATTACGTAACAACCGCGAAGACTCCATTTCGTTGTAAAAAGTGATACATAGAAAAACGAGCCGATCGCCCGTATCATAAAACTGTAATTTTCGTCAATGAATTTGCTCAAACTGAAAACGTAAATACCAAAACGTAACTATGAAATTTAATGAATTTTGTAACTGAGAAAATTATTATCGATCGCAAACTCCATGGAAACGATTATTAATTTTCGATGAACAAGTTATATCGAGGCTTCGCGTTAATAAGACTCACGAGTAGAGAGCAAGTAGTTGAGAGCTAGTGCTAGGCAGCCTGCCGAGCGAAAACGGTGAATGGCTGTAGGTGCAGTCAGACAAGTGGTTGACTCGAGCGAACGCTTCGTTTACGAGCTATGCAACGTAAATTGGCTGGTTGCATACGGAGTGCATCTACTCGGTGCAACGAGCGAACGCTCAGTTGCGACAGATTGCGTTGGTCTAGGCGTACACGAGCGGACGATACGTGGGCTTCTACTACTTGCCAACGTGCTACGTGTATTAAAACGTAAAAACGTACGTAAAACTTCGTGAAAACGTAATAACTTTGTTCCATGGCCCTGCGTTACCTTTTTATTTTTATCGAATGTTCGCTTTCGAGTATCTCATCCAGTTTGCAAAAAAATTAGAGCTCCTCAATTGTCTATGATGTTGCGCTCTTTACAATTAAAAATTCATACTTTTTTGTTAGTTTTTTGAATCGATATTCGTAACACAGTTGAGTAAATCGTAAAATTGTTATTTTTTTTTTTTCGTTGCACGAGCGAAGTCGTCAAAGTAGATCGATGATTTGTACATATCGGCTGATGGTTGAAATAATAAAGTTTCATGTCTTTCGAGAAGCCTAATGCACACACTATAGTTAGGTACGTATGTACAGATATACGTACAGATAATATGAAAAAACTTTGCTCCGAAAATCAAGGATCTATATGAAGAAATATAAATAGATCGGTGATTCAATGTGAAAAGTTTTTTCTTCAGGTGGGCGAGAGACGGATTGGTTGCTGTCTTCGAAAAGCAACCAGCAGCAGTAGTAAAAATTTGCCGTCGTTGGTAACCAAGCCAAAGCGAATTTTTCGAGTATTTTTATCATCTTGTGTGCACCGTGTGCACCAATCGTCTCTAGTGCACACGCTTTCATAAAGCCACGCCGTTCAAGAACCCCGAAAGCATGAAAACATATATGCGGATTCGTATGGGCAGTTCTATTCGAAGGGAGCGATCCTTAACGTTTCGTAGTCATCGCTGTGCAAAATTTTGTATGGGAAAAATTTTATTATGACTTTTTTAAAATTGTCTGTTGGAGTCACAGATTGTTGAATTTTCGATTTTCCTCTAGCGAAGAGTGCCAGCATTGCCGAATACATGAAATGGAAAATTTTAAATAAAAAAATTGAAAATCTGTGGATACGCCTTTTGAATGAAATTTAACAAACGCATAACATATTTTTTTTAGTGATAACGATTTTTAGTCACTTGAGAAAATTTCTTGCAAGAAAAATGTCACTGAACGTTGAAAGGAGATTGTGCGTTTGGATTTATAAACGTATAATACGAAAATGTGTATATAGAAATGCGAAAGAAAGAGTGAGAATAGTTGGTTGTTGTTCGGGTCTGTTGGCGGTTTGGCCCGGCATCGGGTCATCGACCGCCAAATGTTTGCGAATTCTAGATGGAGGGGACCCGGAGCATTGCTGCAACGGAATACACGAGCAATCGTTCGGTTAGCCTTTGCTTTAGCTTGCAAGAGTTGCTCTCTTGCTCCTCCGCGTGTATATATGCTTCGCCTCCTCTTTTCTTCCCTCTTTCTCTTTTGGTTCCGCCACATCGCCCGATCACATTCGTGGTCGACTATCGACGGTATCACGAAATTGCGTGCGGAAAGTGCATTTGCACACGTGGTTCTCTTTCTTTTTCTCTCTCTCCCTTTCTCTTTTTCTCACACATAGGCAGACAAACTTTTTCGTCTCTTTCTCTTTCTCTCTCTCTCTCGATCGTTCGCTTGGTTCGTCAGAGCACAACGAAACCAGGAGCCATGCCACACGATCCATATTCTTTATCGCCCATTGGTTGATGGGTGCACACGATTTTAGGCTTACGCCTCCCTCCCTCACCCAGACGCTTAAGCACATATACACATTTATCAACGACGAATTTATACGCGTTTTCATGCACTCTGGATCGTGTCCGTGTAGCCTAAACTTCCCCTCTCGCTAGATCCTACTTTTTAAGGCATATATTTGTGTATATAAATGCAGACATTGTACATATATGTGCAAGTTCGTTGCTGGGCTATGCGGTGGCAGGTGTGCTCAGGTTGGCTAATGAGTCGTACGCTTCGAACCGTCCGCGGGCTCCAATCGTTCGTTTTATTCCTCTAAATAAGCTTTTCGTGCATATACAGAAACTCTCCGCATTTCATTTAAAAAGCGAAGGTACGATACGAATATAGGAGAAAAAAAGGGAGAGCTGCATTAGATGTGATGATTTTTTATAAACGGATGTATTCTCTTTTCTTGTCATGTTCAGACTCAAAAAAATGGGGATCCATCGAATAAGGTCTTCTCTTATTTCCGTTTTGGGCGAAAATAGTCTTTACTTTTGAAATCTAGAAAATGCTTCATCATGCTGCTGGCTGCTAAAGTACTTTTTGTTAACTTAGTTTCTTCGGTACGAACTCATAAGCTTATGACTTGATTGAGTCTCTTAGTAAACATCGTCGACCCATTAAGGGCGTGTTAATGCAGAGAATAATTCGAAAATCTGCTTTTTGGATCGAAGGAAAAGTTAGCAGCGTCGAGGAATTATGAATGTTATCAAAAGTCTTTCGTTTTCGAACTTTAAACCTTAAAATAAGCGGAATAAAATAGAGAGAGCTCTTTGGAAGAAAAGTGAGTCACGGAGTCACCATAGCGGTAGTTTGTGACACGGGTCTCGAGGCCAAACGTGTCTGACCCTTGAATCGAACTCGATCCTCGTTTTTTATTCTCTCTTTTTTTTTCTCTTCACTTCCTCGTTCGTCGTGGAATCGACGTGGGTCAACATTTTTTTTTATCGATTACAATTATGTCTCTCTTCCTCTCTTTTCCTTTTTCTCTCTTTGCCTCAAGAATTATTCGATAATTCGTTTTGACAACCATTTGAGTGTTGAACCCGTTTTCGACAATTCAAAATAACTGAATGCCACAATAATTAACAATTATATTGATTAATTCAAAAATACGTCGAAAAGAACGTCAACAAATCACAAACGAGTTACCGATGCTACGAGAACTTGGACTATTGATTCTTTCGTGCTATGAAAACACGATTAATAATCAGAGATCGAATTCGAATTACGAACGTTTCAACGAATTACGAAGGATCGATTCATTCATCATACAAACGTCATTTCAGACAATAGACTTTTTTATTCGTTTAAAAACTGCGAAAAACTGAAAGACAAATAACGACTAAAACCGAGAGGAAATGCAATCAGCTAATTGCTTCATTCAGAGTGCCTCTTTCCTCCTTTTTTGGCAAATCGTACAGAGGTGAAAAAAATGATTTTCCATTTTTTGCTAAGTAATTCAACAAATTCGTGAATCTTTTTGCTCCGATTGATTGCAGACCAGGTGTGTGCTGAATTATTCGGTTTTTTCCCTCGATCTTCTTTTTATCCCTTTTTTCTCTCTCTTTGGGTGAACGAGCTCGTTCATGGCGACGCCCGGGCTACGTTCACATAAAAGCGTGGTGTTTGCTATCCTCTTCGGCTAACACGTACACATGGACTATATAGGAGAAAAGCTCCGTGGCACAAACTCACCATTCTATCTGTGTGTACACTCGTATATATCTATATATATGTACTCTCGGTGGTTAGCCTTGAACTCTTGGGGAACGTTGCCCGACGCCGCTCTACATTGAGCTGCCGGCTTCTACCGCAGCCGTCAGGCATAGCGGGGTATCTTGAACACCTCTCTCTCTCTCTCTCTCTCTCTCTCGCTCTCTCTTTCTCCCCTACACACAAATACTTATTCAGCCGGATATCGGAATTTCTTCATTGCACAATTTTTCCTTGCAATCTCTCATTTTATCAGATACGCCAACAGGGTACTGAGGGTCCAACGACACACGGTCACACCAAATTTTTTTTCCCCAAATTTCCGTTTGAGAAGTTCCAGGACGAACGTTACAATAAAAATAAAAATGATGATGAATTTTTGCAAAACACTTTCTAACCTAAAGTTTGTTTCGCAAAAATTGCTGATAAAAAAACGCGGCCGGAGAAAAAGAGGGATCGCGACGAATCAGAATTTAAGCTCGTACGACGAAATGCGTTTTGCTATTTTATATGGCTTCAAGGACACTTGTCGCGAAATAGCAGCCACAACAGCCATCACCTATATATATGATGAGTCACCGGACGTCGCCACCAGGGATAGAAAACATCCCAATTGCACATTCGTTCTCGCGCTCACATTTGCGCTTTGTTGAAATACTACGGGATCAAGTCCCGATCCAGACCAACGAAAAATTTAGAGAATTATTTTGATATGTTGATATCAAACTCATTCATTAATGTTTTTAATAAACATTTTAAATAGATAAATATAACCAGCCAATGAATTTACCGATGTGGGTAATTTGATGAGTAACTTTTTTGCAATTTGCAGATTGTGCAGTCGTTTATTCATAATTAGTTAATTTCCACTCGTAGGAAAATTACGGCGTATTGAAAATTAAGGAAAATTCTGATTCAAATTAATTCGAAATTTTTCATTAAAATGAATCAGCGATTCATTAATTCATGGTTGTTTTATAGAAATTGAAATTTTTACATATTTTAATTCGTCATGTAAACTTGCTTTTTGTATTCGGCTTTAACACGCGTGTAGACTGTACATGTGACTATATGTACGGGATGTTGAATCGAGGAGGCTCGAACCTTACACACACACAAACACAGAGAGAGATACATATAAATATATAGCTTGGGGTAGCGAGAGAGTTTCGTCTCACCGCGCCGGGGATTATACGCACGGCAGTGACCGAGGACAGGCATCGCGGTCAAGGCCTGACGTGACCCTTGCACACCACATGCGGACCGTTCCTCTGTCGTTCTCCTTCTCTCTCGCTCTTTATCTTCTCGGCATTCGTCGCCCTACGGTACAACGTTGTGTGGCTCTTACGCGATCAATTTGTCGAGCTCCAACAAACTGTATCATCGTGTATTCCGTCCCGTTATCTTTCTGAGTTTCTCCGTTTCTCCCGCCCCTTGGAAATCATTGACCCTTAACAATTTTTTTTCTCAAGCTTCGATATCAATTCCGAAAGATCAAGAATTATTGCGTAATCGATTACTATTAAATACAATACATTGAGTAATTATTTAAAAAAAAAAGAGAGAAATTATCGATCGGCAATTTTTCATCTTCGGATCGTTCGATAAATGAAAATATTGATTCGCGAATCCTGACTCGATAAGATCGAGTTTTCGTTCACCTGTCTGGACTTTTGAAAAAATTTACAAATTGATAATTGAAACAGGGCGTTCTGCTCGGCTGGTATTTGTAAAAAAAGTAAGTGCCAAAAGCCAGGATGGAAGGAAGAAGGCGAAAGATAGAAAGAGAAAGAGAAGAGAGGAAAGGGAAAAAGAAAGCTAGTGTACGGTCTGGTTTCTGGGCGTTCTGGCTCCGCATGGAATCCAATCAATAAATATTACAATGGAGAGAGTAAGCGAGAATCTCAAGAGAGGAAGAAAGAAAAATTGAAAGAGAGAGAAAAAGAGCAAGAAAATGCCACAAAAGTAGGGGCACATAAATATATATGTGGAGTTGACTAAAACCATCTCGCTCCATCGTGCGAATGTACACGATACTATATTCGCAAAAAAAAGGAGGAAGACCGATGTATATCCTGGCGTCTGAGAAATCTTTCGTGTTCTCGTTGCCGGCAGAGCCAGCAGTGAGCGAAGTCCTGTATGTGTACAGGACATCACAGCTCGCCATTCGTCCCACCAACACCAGAGAACAGCAGCCCTCTGCTGCTGCTAAGAGTGAGAGAGCAGGGTGAGGGAGAGAGAGTGAGAGCGAGGGCAATAGCGCGCGAGATATTTCTCCCGACCCCCTTTGACAACCCCCAAGATCCATCCCCTCCAGCTACACTTTGTACGAATATTGTAACCCCCAGTGTCCTCCCTTCCGTCATACACCCATGCACACATCCATAACACAGAGTGTGTATACAGGAGGGTTGAACTTTATCTTTCTCTCTCACTCTCTCTCACTCTCTCTCTCTCCGCCGGGCTCGCGAGCTCCTTGCCCCCCTTGTACTTTACTTTTCTACTAGTAGCGAATTAAAACCGCGTTCATGCGCAGCCCGCGGAACGGCGTAATGATTTTTTGAGGGGGCGAATCGAGTGGGGTCACGAGGATGGCATGGACGAGACGAGGGGCAGAACGGGGAACGGGGGACCGAAGCTTGATCGTACGGGCTATATACAAACCATGGAAGTGGGGTTTACGGACAGTGGGAGCGATGGGGTAGCACGTCGAAGGTTATAACAGTAGTGTTGGTAAAGTAGCGGGTAGTTGGTCCTTCCTACGGTAGGTGGATGAGCCAACAACGACATGTAAAGAGAGGAAGAGAGAGGTTAACAGAAAGGATGAAAAAACAGCGAGGGGATGAGAGAGAGAGCGCAACGCTCGTCGGAAGCGTTCACGACCATAACGAAACCTTATCATAGAAAAAGAAAGATTACACCCAGAAGTGGAAAAAGGGGTGAGATGTACGAACCAGAGCAAAAAGGATAACGATAACGCAGCTTTTTCTCAGTCCCTTTTGTTTCAGGGCGTAGGATACTCATAGAGCTGTCTCGGCAAATGGTCTTTTTCTCTACTCTCAATTATGAAAACATTTTCCCCCAAAATTAGACTCAAATGAATGTTTTACTCATATCATTTTTTCAATCACAACCCGCAACGTATTCGCACCGACCAATCGAGCAAACGACTTCCAGAAAACTCGACGCGAAATTAAATTCTAATTTTCATTTCATTTCCCTACGAATATTACGATTTTCCGCAATCGAATCAATGCTCACGTCTTCGCGTCATTAGTTCAAGTCGTTTGCAAATTTTTTTCATACATTTTTTTTTTGCTTACTATGAGCAATGAGTGTACTCTGAGGTTTTTAAATCACTGTTGTTTTCAGTGCTGAAAATATTAGCCTTGAGTCAGGAGTACAAAAAAGAATATGTCTTACGTGATAGAGAGAAACGATGATGTAATACATCCTTGTCGAGAAGAGCAGGGAAAAAGTGTGTTGGGGTGGGTTCTTTTTTCATGGCCGCTGGGTCGTTTATATATATCACAGCAGGATTTTTCTTCCTCTTATAAAAATACGCTCTTTCATCATACAATCTTGTTTGTTCAGTCTAAAATTTCGTATTATGTCTCATCGTATAATTATATATTTCATTACTGTAAAACCAAAATTATCGAATCAAGAAAATTGTCGGTGAATTAACGAAACTTTTTCTTTGTCAACAAAATTTGCGATCGCCTAATCATTTTGTTCATTTCACTAAAGATTTGATTGTTCCATTCAAAAAATATTTTATTTATCGATTTTTCTACATTATCTCGACTCTTATGGGTTTCTCGGTGTAAAGACTAGCAACGCATCGACATTTCACCATGGATTTAGATTTTTTTAGTGTCAATTAACGCAACATGATCCGATCAATAAAATTTTGATTACAAAGTGAAAAATTTCGATTGATATATTCAATATGAATTTTCTTGCGTCAACCAGAAATTTGTTCACTTGTAGTTCTCGTCGTTGCACCGAAAAAATATCGAAAATACGTCATACCCCGTTCCCTTCCGATTGCACGCTACGAACCTCTGTTTTATGTTGGGAAAGAAAAAAATACGACAAAACGTTACAATACTTTTGGTGTCTGCAAAGTATTCCTCGGTTAACAGATGGAATTAACTAGATATCGTGAAATAATTGCGCTTATATATCGTATACGTGCGGAAAAGTTTTGCTGATTCAAAAAAGCTAGTAACCAACAGCTGGAAGTGTATTTTTGTTCTGACAGCTGTCTGTGATCTCGTTAGAACGATGTTGCTAACTTCCCTACGATGAAATTAATCAATCATAATAAATGGTAGATTCTTCATTTTCGAATATATTCACTCTGTGTAATAAAATTTCGTTGATCCGAAACAATAGGAAGGAGTAAGAAAAATGTGCATGTTGTTAAGGAACAAGTATTTCGAGATTTGAACCAAATTGAATTTCGTTAAATCGATAAATGCGAGAGAAGTAATGGGCAGTCGAGTTACTCAATTATTCCAAAATGAATTATATCCTGATTAATTACCCTTCTATTAAATTCCCAGCAAAGGAGAGTAAGGCATTTTGATTTGTAAATAATAAATCGATCGCATTTGACAAAGCAATTACGGAAGCGACTGAATAAATTTAGTTCTATCCCCTTTTATTTGCATAAGGTAAACATGCTGAATTGTCCTGCTTCGTTTAGACACTTCGAACAGACAATTATAAACATAAATACAATGTTTGAATGATCGAACGTATGAATTTTCGTCTCTCGTCATAATTGAAACTCGTTGTAGCTTGGCACATTTTGATCCAGGCTTGGAAGCGCGCACGATGGAGAGAAAGAAGTCTCGAGACAGGGGGATCGCTGGCTATCCGGTGTATAAAGCCCCACACAAGCTACTCTGTCCCCACCACAATTTCTATCTTGACTTTCCTTCTCTTTCTTCTTTCTTCTTTCTTCTTTTTTTTGCACCCTCCCCACCTCGTTTCTGCGTACGCACTATTTTTTTAGTCCTCATTTATTACGACAGATGTCTCGTGCGCCGATAAACGAATATATATAGTCTGTAACCTTCTCACTCTAGTGCGGTATCACTCCTGCTTAAATCACTAAAAAAAAAAAAAGAAAAAAATGTATACTGACAGGAGAGTAAAAATTCATCAAAAAATCCTCATGAATTGGGATAATTGAAACGACTGGAATTAACGCATGAACAGTACGAAATTAAAACATTTATTCGGAATAATTAAAACTGAAATAATAACTTGGAACGAGTTTCGTATCGCTCCGAATTTATTGTAATCTCTTTCAATAATATGTTGTTTTTTTTTTTGCTTCTCTGACTATCAAATTAGCAGACAAATCGAAGCGGTAAATAAATAATTATGCACATACCGCACTGTAAATTTGTCGATTCACCGCTTTCCACGAAATTATTTTATCGAGGTCAATGCAAAATGGAACAGGCAGTCTCGCTGTTTTATTTCACATGTTCACTGACGTTCACAGAGTTTTTTTTCGTACTTTTTTTTTTTTTTAACCATATTTGATTGAGATCTTAGTATTCTTTCATGCCGAGAATCTTTCAGGTGTTATATAATCGATGTCGTTTCCCCTCATTTTGGTGCTCTCGTGTGTCCAATCCCCGCTACACAGTCACCTCTCTCCTCTCGTATAGGCTGAACGTAGACGGTGTATCCTTGACGCTACTCTATTTTCTATTACGATACATTCGAGTTGGCGATATCATCCCTCTTCCCCTCATTCGCTCCAGCTCTATCTGTCTGTCTCTTTCATTGGGGTCATTGACTACATAATCATCAACTATCTTTATAAACTGTGTTCTATTTTATTCCTAATCCGTTTTTTGTCTATACGAGCGACATAGGTCGATCGATGTGCGCCAGAAATATTTTTCCAACGTTAATGAAAAAAATAAAAATAAAAAATGCAGCACGCAACGTCGTGAATAAGCCGAGAAGCTAAGAGATAATTATTTAATTAGCAACGAACGTGAAAAATGTCTAAATCTGAATGCGTTGCTAAATCTTCGACATTTTATTGCTTTATTTTTTATTTCCTGTATTTGTATAATAAATGTATAATATGGAGCATTACTCAACTTTGTGTTCTCATGACGCAAACAGTGCTGGCTCTAATCTATATATTTATTTCAATGGGAATAGCCTCGTGGCTATTGAAATCGAAGCTTGAAATCGAAGAGGTAGCAGGTATCGCCTGGAGAGTAAACCGGGAAATGGTAACGAGATGAAAACAAAGCGCTTGTTGAAAACGTGCACAAAACAAAGCTGACAAAACGGTCGCACGTTTTGTGTATCCCAGATGCCCATGGCTTTTTGTAGCTCCTTTATTTCCTTATTTCCGGTGTTGGCATTGACTTGGAGAAGATGCGCGACGACGCGCGTCTCTACCGCCGATGCTCCGTGTATAAGTGCGGTTCAACTTCTACCAAACATACCAAGTAGAAACAGTCGGGCGGTTCAGACCAAGTCACACTCGTCAGAGTCTTATCCCAGTCGCGCTGGTGTGTCCCGAGGTACAGTCTTCGAGTCAAAGTAGTAACAGCTATGTTACTACCGACCGCGTGGCACATTATCCGTTTGTACATATGCGAAACGTTCTCCAGTGGATTCATTCCGCACACACTCAGACGCGGCCTATCTCTCTTCTTTTTTTTGCTCTCAATATTTTTTTTTTATCTCTCGCTTCATACCATTTTTTTTTTTTAATCTCTCCCCCTCTCGTCAACTTTCTTCCCACTCTCATTTTTTAAACTCTCATCCTCTCCCTCTTGGTTTTCTTTTCTTTTTTTTTTCGTTTAATTTCTTTCTCCATCTTTCTCGTATCATCACCATTCGCTTACCTCCCTCTCATTTTTGCGCCCCTCCCTCTTTTCTTCTTTCTCAAGCATTAGACTTTTATTTTTCTTTCTTTCTCTTAGCCGCATTTTTTTCTCACTCTCGCTGCTACTTTTTCATCTCGCTCACACGACTCTCTTTCCTCTCGTGCTTTCCCTCCCTCGTAGGCTCATCCTCTTTGCCTCTTTGTCACGATCACGAGACTCTCGCCTATCGCTCTTCTTTCGACCTCTCCTCTTTCTCTTGGTGGCGTCGCGCGACGCCCTTGTCACTTTCTCTCCCTCCCTCAATCCTTCTCTCTTCTGCTTCATTTTTTTTCTCCCTCTTTTCTTTGCTCTCTTTCTAGAATACCCCTTCTTCCCTTGGAGCTCTTTCGTTTCACTCCCCTCGGGACGAAACATCTTTCTTTCTCGCTCACTCGCTCGCTCTTGGTCGCACAATTTCGTGCATTTTCGTGCGGTTTCGCGGGATCCCTCGTATATACCTTCTCTCGCTCTTGCTCTTCCTCTCGATATATCTTTTCACTCGCTTCCTCGCTCATGCGGGGCTACTGCCTGACAGCCTTCTCTGCTATATACTCCCCTCCGGTCGTGCGCCGCGGCTGCGGCCCCTTTCGCCCCGGTTTCGGCCTCTCTCGTGACGTTTTAGGGGTTAGTTCCTCCGGCGTGACGGCTGAGGCATGGCAGGTCGCGCGTATACACTCCACGATATCGCCACGACACGCGCTACAATCGCGGAACGAGCTGCCGTTGTTGCTTCATTACTGTGATCCCACAAATAAAGAGAAAGAAAGAGACTACGATACAAGAGAGACTGCTGCGAGACACAAAGTCAACAAACACCTTTCATTTTCTTTCTTATTATTTCTAACAAACCACTTGTCAACAACTACGGTTATAAATAACGACAACTTTAATATACGCAATATATCGTAATTGTACACGATAAATAAGAGACAACGACGTTAAAGTTTCCGTTTAGACTCGAGTGCTTCGTTCATCCCCTTGCTCCAAGGGGTAGTTTTCGAACTTGGCTCCACAAGGCACATATAAATATATATTCGTCGAGCATCAACAGCAGCGTGGACCAATTGCTGCACGGTGAAAGGGCGCGCTCTCGAAATCAGCCGTTGCACGAATTTTCGAACTAAAACGCGCGCGAGATGATCGCGTGCTCGTCGAAACATTCATCATTCTTCTCTTCGTCTCGGGCTTCGATCGTCAAACGTTTAAAAAATAATCGAGTTCACGTGTGCCACGGGTGATAAGTTTTACCAATCGCCAGTTTTTTACCGTGCTTTCTTGTGACCATTTTTTTACCATTTCAAGCTGCGATCTTATTACCAAACGATCATCGTTGTTCTTTTTTCGAACACGAATACCCCCGCCCGAGTGATTCTGGTTTTTGGCGAAAACACAAACAAACAAACAAAGCGGTTGGACGATCGGAAGAGATTTTTTGTGAATATCCCTGCGGCTTATTTATCGATACGCGCGACACTTCAACTTTGCCAAATAATGCCATTTTTTTTACAACGTGCCGCTCGCATCATAGTCAACAAAAAATAAATAAGCGTTTTTTTTATAAATACAGAAGATTTCGGGAAAGACTTAATCATTCGTCTTCGAGCATTAGCCGAGGCAAGTCGGGAGGAAAGGTCATCAGTGACGTTTCGCCAAATCTTTCGATCGAGGAATGAGAGAAAGAACGTGAATCCGTTTTATCCTCGTTTTATTCTTATTCACCTCTTTCTCGTAATTCATCGTTTTTTGACGTAAGCACACAATCGCGCGGTTATATACCGAAAGTTCGGAGTGCAGTGAAAGTGCCTTCGTAGTTTATTTAGAAGCCAATGTCAGAGTACACAAGGTATTAAAGTTACAAACAACATCAAACTTTTATAAAAAACATGTTGAGAAATATGCTCGTTGAAATTGTCGTCCGAGTGCAGACAGTTTGGAGAAACGTGCACAAATTTGACGTTTTAGAAATGATTTTTTTCTCTCCTTATAAAAAGTCTAATCCCTCCTTCTCGATAGCTCAGAATATCTTATCGAGATTTATAGATATATAAGCGCAAGTGTTCGTAAACTGTTTATACACGATTTTTAATTCCAAAACGCTTTGGACGGTCTCGTTATTATTATTGTTATTATTGTTATAGTATCGAATAAAGTCCATGTAGATCGGCGAGGGTTTGCTAACAGATCCTTTTGACATTCGAGATAAGCGAAGGATCTTTCGTAAAATAAAAACAAAAAAGAAGATTATGATGTATTAGCAGCATTACGAGTCCCGTGCGCGCGCTCAAATTCGCTGATAACAATTTTTTATTTCATTTTTTTTTTTACTTTCCCCGCCAGTCTCATATTTGAGTTTACCAAAAGTTCTCGATTGTAGACGAGGGAGAGAAAGAGTGAGGGTGAGAGTGAGAGTGCTTTGAATTACAGACAGCTCGCTGGTCTGTAACTTTATTTTCAGAATTATTATTATTATTATTATTATTTTATTTTACTTTTTTTTTTATCATTTCACCGAGATAGCATTTTTATCAGCGTACATTTAACGCGCTTGCACTTCTACGAGTAACAGACCATTATTTAATCGTATCCTCTGGCTTGGCTCCAGAGTGACGGCCTGATTTTTTTTATTCACACTGTTGGCAGTTAAAAAGGAGGAAAAAAAAACAATAAAAAAATAACAAATAAAAAAAAAATAACAAATAAAAACGCGAAAAAAGAAAGCAACACGCCTCGCGCATTTTCTATTGGTATTTCCTTTTTTCTCTTCGCACTCGCGAAATCTTCCGAAAGAATTATTTTTACACCCTCCTCTCGCCGCTTGACTTTTGACTCGCGGCCAATCTTTCTGTGCTTAGAAAAATTCACGACGTAATTGCTTCCAACAATTTTTTCGCACTCTCTCATTTCACTCAGCTCCCAAAAATACATTTCGAAAGGTTTTAGAAATATTTTTTCGTTGTCGTTTTGAAATGCAGTTGAAAGCGGAAAAAACGTCAGAGGGTTGAGGAATGGGAAATTTAATCAAACGAGTCCGGGAGAACAATATTAATTGGAAATTCGATTATTACGCTCTCAGAAAATACATTTTTATCTGATTCTTATCAGCTACTTACGTCTTATCTCAGTTGGTCATGCTCCTAGAGAAATTAAGTTAGTAAAAAGAAAGTAACGGTGCGTGAATTGAACGATGAAATAAATCAAATAGATTATCAAAGTCGTAGCAATTAAAATCGAAACAACAAAAACGGCTGACCTCCTTTATAATTTCTTTGTTCTGTTTTATTCTCGTTGCAGGTGAATAGATATAACGATGGTAGATACGCAACATTTTTGTCTGCGATGGAACAATTACCAGAGCAGCATCACATCCGCTTTTGAGAATCTTCGCGATGACGAAGATTTCGTCGATGTCACACTGGCCTGCGATGGCAAGAGTCTCAAGGCGCATCGCGTCGTACTCTCAGCCTGCAGTCCATACTTTCGAGAACTGCTTAAGGTAATTTCACCTTTCAAATTATTATCGATTTATCAAAATAATCTCAAGTCCTATTATTTACTCCCTAATCCTCGATGTTCATAACCGCATTATTGTTGTATTACAATTATTTTTGTCCCGCAACCAAATTGCGAATCTCTTTGTAGTGTTGGGTGAGAAAAATGCATAAAAAATCCTAACGGTTTCGTTACAGAGCACACCGTGTAAACATCCGGTGATAGTACTTCAGGATGTGGCATTCAGTGATTTGCATGCCCTCGTTGAATTCATTTATCACGGGGAAGTGAACGTACATCAGAGATCACTCAGCAGTTTTCTCAAAACTGCGGAGGTCCTGAGGGTTTCGGGTCTAACGCAACAGGCCGATCAGACCGAGCGAGATGAGGTGAGTCTTGATAAATATTCCAGCTTATTTATTTTTCCTGTTTTTCATTCTCAATATTATTTTCCTAGTTTGAAAAGAGATGAATGCGCACAATATAGCGATTTTTTGATCGGTGGAGAAATCAAATTGCCGATAGGCTCGCGATCATCTTTTACAAATTCACGCATTCGACGATTAAACAGCTTTGAGAATTTTTCTTATCTGCGCCATACTGGATTTAACTTAAATTCTTCAAGCCCTCCCCTTCTCACCGCTATTTCTCATTGGCATTATCTTTAAGCAGCACCGAATCACGCGTCCCTGTCAGAGATTGTCATAGGTCAAGCAGACCCGATTATCGACATTGTGTTTGATCCTCAGTTTTATTTTTATTGAGACTCCAAATTTCATGTGACGATTCGTGGCCTCCGATTATCTTATCGTTCTCGGTTCTAGTAGAGAAAGTATTTCACAAATTAATTCGGATTTTACGTCGTTTCATGCCGATTTAACGATAACACCATCATTATGTACTCAGACTTTTTGAACTATGAAGAGAAGAAAAAGTATCTGAACAATTATTCTCCGCGCATCGGGACTGAATTTTTTACGAACTATAAAAAGAAATTTCGAAAATTTTCGCGTTCGATTAGTGTCACTGAATCATTTATAAAATAATTTCGGATTAAAAAAAAAAAAAATCGCGACAGCAAGATACTTTCCTGTCAATCGCCAATCACGTTTCTGCAATGATTCTTTCGCGTTTCGGTTAATAATAAAATCGATTAGTTCGACATTGATCGATCGATTGGTGAATTTGGATTGTTTCTTTGATTGAAAGGCGCGAGTCGATTAGTTGCATTCGTGTGAGAGTATTTTTGGTTATTTATTGTGTTCAGCTATCGCACGTACGTGCATTGGCAGCCCGTACTAACCATTTACCACCGCATGATAAGCTGGCCGATGAGGGTTTCCCGAGGGGTGGTTCACCACCGACACCGGCGACGCCAACCCCAACATCGGTTCAACACATGCTTAGACGCGGACAAATACGAAGGAACGAGATGCGCTCGCCCGATTCACACGACGAAACGACCAAGAGAATACGCGTACATTCACCACCTTTGAACAACAATGACGCAACGCCGACCGATTTTTCAATGGTGAAAAATCACTTGTCGTCCAAGGTCGAGGGTAATGGCCTTCATGATGAGAACAGTCGTATCGCTGAAGATAATATTAAGTGCGAACCCTTGGAATTGACCGGTGGTAATGGCGGCACTGCCGGTAATAACGAGGATTCTTCCGACTCGGGAGCAGCCGCCTCCGATCGCCCACCAGCATCGGCAAGCAGTAACGAACACGATCACGAACCTGAACATCCATCCACACCCAATTATTTACCCGAGAGCAAACTCTTCACCTCCACACCGGGAAGCTTTAATTTCAGCATGGCAGCACTCACCACCGATCACACACCCTTATCAGGTGAGAAATCCCTTTTTTTCATACTCACAACGGGCCTGTACGCACACCAAACAGTTTATTTCGTTCTTTCCTTTTCCTCACTCGCTTTTTTACTTGTGAAAAATTATTTTCTCTCAGAGTTTTCGATGTGTCTTGAATACTTGAAAAATCCCAGTCTCCAAATTTCGTCGCACGAGTGTTTACGATTATTTCAATGATATTTTGTAAATGCCGTTCCATTTTTCCAACTTTTCTTTTTCGCACCAGCGACTTTTGCACTCTCGAAGTTTTTCTCAAGAACCAATTAATTTGTCTGAATTGAATTTTTGCAATACGTAACGAGCACTCTTTGCTTTTTTTCAAATTGCATCGATGTTTCCTTTCAAAATAAAAACTTTTCATATTTGTGCTCTTTTTTTTTTTAATCATTATTTTATTCTTGCCCAGTCGTTAGCGTCTATGTGCACGTGTGTTTCGACGAAGTTATTTTTTGTTATTCCACAGACATCGTACTCTGTTGATTCGATCGAGTATGAGGTCAGATGCGATCAACGTCAATGAAATAATTGTCGAAAAGGGCGGATTTTAATTGAAATGCGAAAAATCACGTTTCGATTAATTTCGAATGAATTCATTGAGTTTTTCGATATGATCTCGTGCTTGACAAAGATTCTTGTGCCATGCATATTTTTCGAAAAACCGTTTATCATCGTGTGAATAAATAGTGAAAAGTTGTTGAGATAAATTGAATAATTGCGTATGGTCCGTTGTTCGTTATCGTCACGAATCGTCGACGAACTGCGATTGCTACGTGTAACTCTAGTGAAATTTCCAGGATTAGGCCACGGCTTACAGACGCCCGATCTCGCAGGAACTTCACAAGGTAAGACAATTTTTTATACATTCGTAACGTCCCGATGAAAGAAAGAACGAAGAAAGAAGGAACACAAAAAAGGCTGAGCTCCAAAACGAACCAAAATTTTCACGAATCACCGTCTCATCAAGCTCATTTATTTATTTATTATTTCGCCTGTTCTTCTTTCTTCTTTCTCTTCGATGTAAACTTCTCGCTACTCTGTTATACTATTATTTTTTTCATTTATTTTCTACTTTCAATCGACTTGCCAATACATCTCTAAGAGCCCACATGACTCTCGATGTCACGGTTATGGTCTAAAAAGTCAATTACGACTTGTGCAGTTATATCAAACTAACAACAACAAAATTTAATTTAAAAACAAAAAAAAAACAAAAAAAAACACCAAATTACGAAAATTAAACAACAAAAAAAACCTTTTTTTTTATTATTTTTAATTGGTTGCGGTGAAAGAGCACTACTGTCTGCTTGGAAGATTAAATTTCTTCTAATTGGCATGCGTTTCAAAATCATTTTTTTAAACAAAATTTCTGAACAAAAAAAAACAACAAAATTTCATCATTCTATTTCTTTACGAAATCATCATGAGTCGCTTACATTTTGCATTTCATGAAATTCATTACCACCGCGGATATAAATATACATATATATATATATCTATGGTATATATATTTTTCATGGCGTGGATTGGTGGTGACGTGCCGAAAGTTTGCGAAATCGTTAAAAAAAGAAGAATTGTGTCAATGAGTCAAAATCGTAAATAATTTTGCAGAGTTTTCACTAGTTCGAGTTGCATTCTCGTGGATTTTTAATCAATCGCCTACACCTGCTGACAAGTAATTACGAAGAAAAAAAAACGAAATTATCAAGGAAAAAAGAAAGAGTTTTGCGAAAAAATAAATAGAATATTTGGTCGGCAGTAATTGTTAACAATATCGGCATTGAACCACCAGCCTCGTATCGCTCATTTACCCAATTGGCATATACAACAAAAACGTGAAAGAGAGAATCGTGAGTTTGGCATCACTGTACAATTTCAATTGGACCATTTTTATTTATTTTTTTCGAAGTACCGATTACGTAAGGATTGGTTAAAAAAAAAAATTGAAACATAACCCCGTAGATAAATTGGGGAAAGATTGACGTCACTGTGGAAATAGACAAAAACGACACAATCCTCGTCGATGGTCATCGATAGAGGATGATTTTTTGCAAAGTCCAAAAACATGAATTCTCGTAAGCTTTCTCGATATTCGACAAGCATTAGCCAAAGAATCATCCATCCTTGACCATCGGTACATTTAGTTATAGTTATCGTGCCGTGCTCGTACTGTCCGAATTGTAAGTTTTGTATCAGTGTTTTGTCATCGTTCCATTTCATACTTCGTCTTAGTGACGATTATTTTCATCGATCCAATTCGACTGTCCGAGTGCATGTCGGATTCGAAGCAAACGAAATTTAAAAAATACAAAAATACATGGTATCGTGTGCATTAGGAATTTATGGCTGATCCGTTACACGAACTACGTAACGATCTAGTTCCAGATCAACGAGTTGATAAGGATTATAAAAATGAGGATGCGACAGGATTATCATTTTGAAAAACAAATTTTTTTTTCTTTTTAACGACGATTAATATTTGTTCAACACTTATTATCGATACATTAGGCGACCTTTCAAGGAGCCAAGAACGATTGAAAGAACCGCGGAATTATTACAACGAACAATCTTGGAGGAAAGCAGTTCGAAGTGCTCGAATTGTTTCTCGACAAATAGTCCTGAACTCGATCGAGTTGACAGTCGTATGAATCTAGGTCGAAAGATCGTTCGAACGCATTTTTTTTCGTACCAATTTCGTCTCTAAAACGTGCAGTCAAATAAAACGGAAAAATATTGTAACAATTATGGGCAATTTTTCAAATTTGCGAATGAATTCCCCCGAGAGTATATCTGTTTTTGAAAAATTGCCAATTTTTTGAAAAGAGGACTAAGGCGATGGCTTATGATATTTGATATTTGTGCAGAGCAATTATTCATCGTTATTTGGGCCGTCTCTGCGGTCCGCTTGACATTTATTCTGTTTCTTCAAAGTCAGTCTCGTTTTTGAGCGTGCATACGTGTCATTCGTGGCGCACACGCATAGCTAGTTCGATAAAAGATAAGAATGCTTCTGGCTGTTTCGAGGCTCTCCGTCGTTAGCTCGATTCGTTTTTTTTTTTCCTTTTTTTTTCGTTTCAATTTATTTTTTTAACGTGGCTCCCGTCACAGGATAAAAGCGTGCACCATGTGTTTGCATAACGCAGTGTCTTGTGACGTGAGAAGCCTAACAAACGGTCCACATCCGAAAGACGATGAAAAAACGGGGGCCAGTGGGGGGAAGGAAAAAAGCCGAGTAGATGGTGACTCAATATATCTCAAGGCCAATAAAATATTTGTCAAAAACTCAACGTTCTGCCATCTTGACATGTGTGACACGAATATTCACATGTTTTAATAATCAGCCAGCAATGAAAGTGCTGATTATTTCCGCGTCGAATTAGGGCTTCTCGCAATGATACACATGCACTTGAGCGAATTATCTCGTACGTTTGCAAAAACGAAAGAAAATATTGAAACATTCTAAAGACTAATTTACGTAGCTCGGCGAGTTGTTAATTTTTTTCAAGGATTCTTTACTTATTGCTCGTAGCCGTACAGGCCAGTAGATTCCAGCGAGATAATCATCGCGGCAGATTAGTCAACCGATCGACCATTTCACCTAAGATATCGTTCGAGAAAGCTGTAAACTCCGATAACGAATAAAACTTGTTATCACAAAGTATGATGAATGCAGATAAACATTATAGTCATTGAATTAGACCTTTAAAAGTTAATTAAAACGAAACGCAAAAGAATTGAAGGCTCTGCGAGTGGCAGGGTCATCCTGCTCGCTCTTTGGGGTATCATTTGGTCGCGTTACTCCCTCCTAACGAACTTGAGCTCATTATTACGCGGTAGCGTAAGACGCAATCATAAGAAAGACAAAATAAAATCAGCCGCTTACGAAAAGTTCTTCTCAGAGTGCTAAAGTGCAGAACATTGGGGAATCCTTGAAAAAAAAGCCTTTCGAACTGATTCATCGTGAGCAAATCGAAAGCAAACGATTCTTACGAGCTCGACACGTTGAACGTTGAACATTGTTGCAGCTCTTTTTTTATTGTAGATTCTGTTAGTCGCCTCGCGCGATTCCATTAGCAATGGAGCAAAAAAACTCTCTATTAAATCATCCTCTCCCGCCAGTTTCGCAATGACCTCAGAAAAGCCGAAACAACCTTGTGCAACCTTGGTAAAATATCTAAAATAAAAATGCAAAGCAAATAAAAGCGAAAAATTGAAGCGTGATGGGCGAAATTGATCGTTGATCGAGACACTGAGCAAATTCAGGTGCGGTGTGTCGAGAGTGCCACGCCATCGCCGCCTCCATTAATATTTGAACGCCTGGCTTATGCTAGGTTAGTAACAGAAATAAAAGACGAAAAAAAAGTTATCGGCGGTCCGGGGCGGTGGTTTTTTTCGGGCGGTGCGACATGGCGGGGCCAAAGAAGGCCGGGGGCCAGCGGTGGGGGGCAAGGGGGACAGGCAATGACAACGAGGAACCCAAAGGGGAAGAAGGCCAGGGGGGCTTGATAAGCCGGCAGATGTTATCCGCGAAATTCAAGGTCTCTCTATCTCTTAACGAGAGAGAAAGACAAGTCGAGACGAAAGAAGGAGAGAATAAGAGAGAAGGACTGCTCGTTGGCAGCGTTGGCCAACTAAACATTGGCCCAAACTAAAAATACAACGACCTTGGTACGCCACTCACGTTCATGCATCGCACCGTGAATTATTAGACACATTAAACTCCACCAGCTCTTTCTATCTCTCTTTTTCACTCTCTCTCTCTCTTTCCCTCCCTCCCTCCATCCCTCCCCTTCTCTTTGCCTCGCTCTATCTCATTTTATCGCCATTTCTCTCTTCCCCTCTCCGGTTACACGAAACATCAACGAAATGTTGCTTCGCATGTTAGTGAAAATCGTTAGTGTACATATGGCCCCATTTTTGTGCTCGTTGCTAAAAAAAACCTCCTGTTCTATTTGCTCGTCACGACCATTCACTATATTCTTCGAAAAAAACGTCACAGGACAATCTCGTACAAATGGATTCCAGATCGGTAGAGTTCTCGTGCACTATTCCTTGGGAAAAAAGAGAAACTTTGCCGATTTGCTTTGATTTTATTCTTTTCTGTATTTTCCCATTTTGGCTGCGTTTCAAAACTGGAATATCCGAAAATGTAAGCGTCTTTCCATTGGGTCATTGTTCTTTGATTTTTCGTACAATCGCGTTTTGCCGCTAATTCAAATTTATGCAAACAATATTAATCGAACTTTGCAGTTATAAATGTCCGATGCATCAAGTGTCGAAGATCCGGTTGAGCTTGCGCGACACTTGCATTACTTTTGTAACTAATAAACGAACAAATATTCAACGCTGTAAAAATTAATTTGAAAAATCTGCTATTCGACATGTTTACGATCAAAGTTCATATTTTTCTCAATTTGTTTAATTTCTCTTCTGTCTCGTTTACTCTTAATAATTTACGATCGATGCACTCATCTCCACTCTCTCTCTCTCTCTCTCTCTCTCTCTTTCCTTTTTCTCTTTCTTTCTTCCTTTCTCTCACTCTGTGAGCAAAGAATTTATCTAAATTCTCTTCGTCTCTTTTTCTCCGGTCATTTCGAGTCCTCCGAAACCTCTTCAACCTCTCTGCAAAAATAGAGCACGCCACGACGCGATACACTCGACTCGTTATCTGACAGAAATAAATGCCTCGGTCGTGAAATCATTTTTTTTCTCGCTTCCATACTTTACTTTATTCTCTATTCGCTCGGGATCGTCCTCTCGTTAATATTCCCTCAATAGTGATCGCAGCCAGCTTCATCGCGGCTCGATTTATCGTCCTCAACGCACGTAACGTCGTTACGCAAAAAATCATAACACGTTAACGATAGAGAGGGAATATGACGATTGAGAAAAATAAATAAATGAGATCGCCTCTCTATTTCGTCACTCTCAATCTCCTCGATTCTTTCTTTGTTCCGTAGATTCAGTTAGACACTCCAGACACAAAAGAGCACGTTGTTAGAGCTGACGTTATGTTTATCCAATTTCAACAAAATTCCATCATTTTATTTTTTTATTTCAGAAAATGTCCATAATTATTGCAAAAAATGAGGAAAAAAAATTGTGCAATTCCCAGACTCGTTATTTCCAATATTTGACTATCAAATTTATAACAAGAATTTAATCTCTTCGTTCCATCGGAAATGCAGTTTTCCGCGATCTTTTATTTTCCCTGGTCCTCACTCTTTCTCTCTCTGTCGCTTTCTATCGCGTTTTCCATTTGGGGTTGACGCGTCCATTATGTGAAAGAAAATCATTTAGTGCAGACTGTCGAGAGTTCGAGAAACGAGCTTGTTATTAGCTTGTTTTTCGTCCATCGATGACGACTGTTGTTTCTAAAAGTGCAACCGTCCATTCGCGTCAAGTTTATTAGGGAGACCGAATGTTTTTTATTCGCTCTTTTCTGTACCCGCGTTTTTGGCGTCACATAGTTTCTTTTATTTGTCCATACTTAATCGTGGCCATACGCAGCGGCTCATTCATCGATCCCTCGATTTTGTATTAAAACCAGAGCCCGCGCTCTTCGATCCTCCAGCCTTTTTTGTCCTCTGGCACGTCTCTAGGGAAAAGCCTCTGCTCTTTCTTTTCCACGAACGATCCTCCGTAACGCTCTCACACGCGGTATAAGGTAAACCCCCTTGTAAAACCCCCCGAAGACGCGTAAAAATAGCGAACTCGGGATACATGGATTTCGCAGCTTTTCTCGTCCCGTGTATTTTTATATACGCGCACGTTGTGCTTGATATCGAAAAAGTTGAACAAGTGCATCGTAACATTACAATTTCAAATACTTGCGAGATTAAAACTTAGTCACTCGAGTTTTCAACGGCTTTGATTCGCCCAAAAATCATTTAAATATTTATAAATCAGATTGGGAAGTTCCAACTCGAACGACAGCCCAACAGCAGATTCAAAATAATTAAAAATTTGAAAAACAGCCACAGGATATTATTCCAATAAGCAACTAACGTCATAATTATTAAAAGTGAAATTGAGAACGTAAATCCACCTCCTGCGAATGAGGCTCATTGGGCATTCAAGAATAATTCATTAATCAAGCTATTTCGTGCGAAAGCTTGAAAGGAACAAGTGCTTGCAAATTCCATGTATAAATGATGCGCGTAATGTCCCAAATATCATGACAATTGTGAAAAACGTCGCGTCGCAAAAAAAAACATACGCTCGACCGATTACATTCCCCGATATATAGACATAAGTGTGGTGCACACGGTTTTAAATTGCGAAACAATGTGCGTGTGTCTATATACAAATAATAATCGCTCACCAGACGACAAAAGATAGCAATTTGGGAGTAAACCTGCAATGGATAGGTGCTTGTGCACCTGAGACAGTGTGAGAAAAAGCGTGAGATATTTCAAGGCCGTAGGTCGGGGGTATGACGTATGGCGACGATTTACGGACTTCTCGAGCGATTATGGCATTTTTTGTGTGTTTCGAAATTTCGGTAAATGCCTATATTTGCCAATAGTATTATACACTTATTGACACTGCGATGTAACGTCGGCTAAAAATGGGTTTTGATTAGACGAGGAGAGAAGAGAAGAGAAGGGAGATTCTGTCATTGGGCTGCTCGCTATCACATTTTTAATGTATAAAGTAATCGTCACACGTCAGGCATCTCCTGACCTCGGATAATTCGTTTGAAAAAAGGCGAGAAGGGGCAAAGGAATGTTTTTTTTCTCCGTTGAATCCCGAAAAATTAAGATCAGGTTTATTGATTCCAGCGAAGCGAGGTATAACCGCGCGCGTCCTCGTAAAACGACGAGATGAATAAAGGAGAACGCGGTTAGACTAAAAATTCGCGAATTAAAAAATATTACGTTACATTTTTAATGATTTTTTTCATTCTTTCGAGCCTTGAGGCATTCGCCGCCTTTTTTTTTCACGTGATTCGCGCGCGTAGGCGAGACAACTCCGCGAGTTTGCCAATTGTGGAACGTTCTTCTCGTTATGTGTATGTACTAAAACGAATATTTTTACAGCAGGCGTAGAGACATCGCTGTCTCGCTTCACTATATACTGGGCTCGTTTTTTTTTTTTGTTTCCTTTCCCTTGTAACGCACACTCGAGCCGCTACTAATACTCGTACTATTTGATATATAAAGATGTATACGCGGTACTCGCATATATTTATATATACACATAAATATAATCGTGTATCCTCGAGGCATACTTTGGCCTCTATGCCTTTGATATATCGTAGAGATCGCGAGCCAAATGCACACGTAGACTTTAGCCGAAAGATTTCTTCGAACTTCATTTTGCTACAGTACGTCGCTTGCTAGAGGAGAAAAAAAAATAGCAGTGTCTGCAGAGTTCGGGTATGGGGAGAGGGGCGAAAGTGAAGGAGTGATAGAGACGAGGCGGAGGAGGAGGAGGAAAGGCTGGAGGAAGAGGGGCATGAGGAAGGTCGTAAAACGCGAATTCGCGAAAGCGTTCGCGAGATAAAAGTGCGTAGCCGAAACATCGGACATTAGCGCTTTGGGCCGAGGCGCTTTGAGCGGAGAAAGAACGAAACTTGGTCATAGAGTAAAAAATGTTGAGGGGTAATGATGATCAGTTAAAAAACGAATTGAGGAAAAACGTTTCAAAAGATCGATTGAAATTTGACAACAGAAATTGTTAAATCAGGAACATTCGTTAGGAAAACCAAACGAGCATTTCTTGCAGTTTTTGTTTCTCGTGAGGGAAAGTTTTTGTATGACGTTTGGCTCTCATTGCCCCGACGTTCCTTACGAAGCATATAGAGCGCGCTAGCTCCAAGCGCGCGTAGCTCGAAAAAAAATCGCTCAAGGTCGCGAATGAAAGTTTTCTCGGTTCTCGCGGGGTGGCGTATCGAATTTGCCAATTCGAACGGCTCAACATTTCGTTTTTTTATCTCTAGTATATGTAGTACTTATCGGTAGGGGCCGTCCGGGTCTAGCTGATGGCTCGCTCATTTTTCGCTGCTCTCGTGCTATTATCGATGATGATCTTTCATGCTGACCTCCCAGTGAAAGAAGAGAAAGAAGGATGAAGCAAAAAATGCAAGAGCCGAGAGACTCGCTGAAGCAGAGAGATAGCACGAGCAGACCCGAGAGAAACCGAGACGTGCCGAATTTGCCAGGATAGAATTTTATAACGAGGAGCAGTCTTAGACGAAAGCGAGACAAAAACCGAATTCGTTTTTCTGATAAATCAACTCTGGCTAAAATCTCAAACGAAAAAAATACTCCGATGGCGTTCCATCTCACGAGAGAAATTTAAATTTCGATCGCGAGATCGAGACTCTGTTGTTCGCTCTTTTTGTAACGACACACACGCATACGAGAGAATGGATCGATTATGCCAATGTGTAAACGTTGGTTGAACAGGAGACCAGAACGAGCGAGAAAGGTCACGAAACTGTGCGAGATTGAAATGCACTTCTCATTTCCATTTCAAACCACGTGTAGACGGTTCTTCATACATCGAGCAAAGTGTCACTTGGATATTTCATCGCGAAATCCTTTCGTCTGTCATGCCAACGTCCGATTACTTATATGTGCATTTTGAGGATTCCAAAGATTCGGCCAGTCATACGAGTCACTAGACACCTGTTCAAGTTTCTATAAATTTTCATCACGTTCGTTCGTTCGTTCTCGAATCGAACTGAAAAGCTTTCCTTCTCTGCATCCACCTCGTCTATTCTCAGTTGTCACTTGTATAACGAGTTAACAGTCAAGAGTTCAACCGTCTTTTCTTCTCTCTCTCTCTCTCTTTCTCCCCCGTTATTCCCTGCGTATTGTCGATTAAGAAACTCTATTAAATACTCTAGCGGTCGCAGCGTTGAATTGTGTTGAACCACCAATCGCAGATACTCCCGTAGTTTCTCCCATTCCATCGTGTCTCGTGTCGTTCTCTCGCGCAAGCCCTTCCTCAACGTATATGCTCGTTGATGCTTTCGTGTCAAAGCCGGAAATAGATTTTCCACATTGTCGCGGTGAACCGGAGAACGAGCATTCAGCAGGTATAATTCAAACGGTTCTGTCGAGCCGTACGTACCTTTCGATATAGCTTCTGAATCGTTTGACGTTGCCCATAGAAAGCACGAGTGAGAATATCTTTGAAATTTTTTTAAAATTTTCTTATTTTTCTGTAATTTTTTGGTTATTGAAGTTGGAAAAGTTCTGGATTTTGCGATAACCGGTTGAGTCATTGCTAATGTAGAAGAATGCCCCGGTGACATTGTGACCTCAGGATAGAATTCATTACGGGACTTCTATTCAAATATCCGATAGTGCTCTGATTGGATTTTCGGAGATCCGGTCTCTCAGCTATTTCCAAATATAAATGGCAGGTCATAATTCAAGAGCCTGTGACAGCAGATTCTTCGTTCTAGAACGATGATCATTGAAAGCGACGAGGACGTTTTTTCGGGTAATATAAGTCATTACACGATCGGCATTCGCTTGGGTAACGTTGAGAATGAAAATAGATAAGTAAATAATACAGAAGTTCCAGGAGAGATTGGGCATCGAGCGATAATAGGGATGACGATTTTGACGATGATTCGCGGGCGATTGAACAGGATTCTAGCGGGAAAGCGTGACATTTTGTTGGATGATATCGGGAGAGAAATGAAGTCTCCAGAGAGAACCTAGATTTTTTCGTTTGTTCATCGGAGCGAAGATCCGGAGCACAAGCGAGGAGAGAGTTAGCCTATTGATCGTTTTTCCGTGGAGAATAGCGAGCGGTAAAAGCTCTTTTCTCCGCTCGCGCGCTTAGAGTCAACATCAGTCATAATACGGCGCGCTACGCCAGAGTTATTAAGAATAATACGCATCCTAGCTATTTCTCCCCTCTGCGATGATTCTTTCTCTCTTGCACTCATCCATCTCGTAAGAGTCGCTAAGGTTTTTGGGGGATAGCGTGGGAGGGATGCTCGAAGGGTTGCCAGGGTAACCGCGGCCGGGTAAAATCCCGCAAAGAACCGTCGTCGTTTGCTTCATCTTTGTCATTCCCTCCGCCGCTCTCTTTCTCACGCACACGTGTCTCCAGTGGATTTTGCTCGCTGTATCGACATCCCATCTGCACAGGCGTTATTATAGAACTTTTATGAGGGAGCAGACAACGCGCGATGGATATAGTGGGTACAGGAGAAGTGCGGTGGAGGTTGGAACCTGATGTGCCGAGAAGAGACATCCGTCCCTCAGCTAACCTAACTCTGTGTTATCAGTTCGCGGGCTTGCGTCACCGGCGATGCCCTCCCTCCCCTCGGTGGTTGCGCGTTTGCCCCTCGGCCCGCGCTGTACTTACACTTTCTATTCGGCCTCCCTAGGTAAGCCCCGCGACATTCAGGAATCACGTTCGTTTTGTATCAACTCTTTGATGGCCTGTGTAGTACAATTCCTACGGGGATGCAAAGTGCCTGGGAAACTTCACTTGCGCGTTGTCACCGCGTAATGTTTTCTTTGTGAAGAGGGCGCCTTCCTCGTTTGCATCTACGAAAGATCGTAAACAACATCCTCGAGGATACACGACCCTTTTGGCTATGAAAAACGCGAACAAACATTCCCTCCAGCGGCCGGCAATGGTAGTCTGAATATTTTGGAATGCATGATGAATTTTTTTTCCCCTCTGAAAGGGTTTGACCCAAGATTCGCGAAAAGCTTTAGGGGCAAGTGAGGGATGTAGATTCTTCTCCATACCTTGGCATTGCGTCCTTGTACCTTCGTCACAACCCCTCTTCATCCACGACAATGAAGTCGTTCCATTCTCTGGGTCCGGCACAGAATTTTGACGGAGCCTCGGCGTTTCGAGTCTTTCCTTCGCATCCACTTTGACCGCACGTATAAACAACACGGGGTTAGGGACTTTGAGCATTTTTTTTTGTTCTGTTAACCATTAGCATTCACTACTTGACTTGCGTGTTTTCTCGTTACTCGTCGTCCACCAGTAATACAAACAGCAATCTCCATATATATCTATTTATATATAAATAAATGTGTCTGTGTGCGTGTGTATAAATAAAATTGATAGTAGATTTACATACATGTGTGTACACTATAAAAAGGAGGGCTCAGATGTGCTTTTAAGTCTGGTACTTTAATGTCGTCGGAGCTGTGTAGAGGTACTATGTTGCGAAACGTCATTGGACTCAGCCCCCCCATCCTCTTTGGTTGCAGACCGGGAGGTCGCCGAGGAGGACGGGGGTTGGCGGTCCGGACTAACATCCGATGAGATCTGCCATGAGGGCAACCAACGAATCGCAAGGAGCAGTGAAGAAGATGATGATGATGTTGATGATGGGGATGATGATGATGATGATGATGATGATGATGATGATGATGATGGGGATGATGAGGAGGGGGAGGAGGAGGATGGCGGAGATGACGATACCGATGATAATGATGGGGCGAACGGTAATTATAACGATGAGAACGAGCATAATGACGAGGTT
This sequence comes from Hyposoter dolosus, assembly GCA_963921915.1. Taxonomy (NCBI): domain Eukaryota; kingdom Metazoa; phylum Arthropoda; class Insecta; order Hymenoptera; family Ichneumonidae; genus Hyposoter; species Hyposoter dolosus. The sequence goes on from OY998134.1 coordinate 4,488,823, forward strand.
ATTGGAAACAATGATGACAATGAAGCCACGAACATCCCTTGCCAAAGTACAGATACGTCAGTATTGGCCACGTCGGATCATCGTGAACGACACAATGATCCACTCGGTTCGATCATGACCGACGATCATCAGGACTTGCCGATAATTGATCTCCTCGATGAAATCAACGAACAGATCGCATTCAAATCCGAACCGGTTTCACCAAAGTCGAACGTCGTTGATGAATTTGAATCTTGTTTGTTAGTCGACGATACCGATGACGATTACAACAACGTCGCTGGTCATCGCTCGACCGATCTAATCGCCACGAATTTCCATAGCCACGGGAATTTCCACAATCGTGGCATCGCCCAACAAAGAAGAAATCGTAACCTCAATAAGCCAACGATCGCATCCTCAACCCAAAACCGTTCTTCAACCTCGAAGCCCGATGAAAACTACTCGAGTGCTTTGAAACCTCGCGTTAAACTGCGTGAAATGAGTCGTCGACCGGTACCGGAAACCGAGCTCAAATACACCAGTCATCCTCGTAATTCCGGGAGCGCGACTTATTGCCGATTTTGTCAGAAAACGTTTTCACGCGCTTGGTCCCTCCAACGCCATCTTGCCGACACTCACTTTTACGTTCCGCAATCTTTGGCCTGCGATCAATGCGGACGTAGCTACAAATCGCGCAACAGCCTCGTCAGTCACAAGAGTCAATATCACGCGAGAAAAGACAGAAAAGATCTCGAGGCTCATTGTGAGCTCACTTATTAAGATCGACAAGCATACATCGGCAAGCGTGCACCAATCATCATTTCTCAGACACTCTCAGTCATTCTATTCCCGATCTAATCATGAAAAATATTAAATATCAACAACAATAGTAAACCAAATGAATCCAGTCCATTTTTCAAGCGATTTCACGATCGAAAGGAACGAAAAATAAGCGAACAAAAGTTTACGAAAACCAACAAAAATTCAAGTACCACCACAGCACTGTGCGCATATTACCTTACTGACTGACACGCTTCACCAAATACAAACAACAAAAGTGAGATCACGTGATATCATTAAATATCGCGTGCTACATATATCTGTACAATTTTTATTATTTATTGTATTTGATTAAGCGATTAAACAAACAAACAAAAACAATTGTAAAACCTAGAGATATACCAGTGTAACAATAAAACTCGTGTGTCGTTTGAAAGAGGAAAAATGAATAGTCTTTGGTTCGTTGATTTTGGCGAAAGGGAAGTTCGCGTCTTCGTACCAGCAAGGTCCCTCGAGTTATATAATAAGATAGTAAGAAATGATCGAGTCAATTAAAATGAAAGAGGGACATGGGGGCTTTTTCTTATAAACACAAGACCAAATACCAATGATCATTGATTGCCAGGATTCCGTTATCCTCGTATTAGTGTATGCAGCTCTCGTTAAATCTCAACAACAAAAAATAAATAATTATCTTCTAAGTCCCGGTTCATTTGAATCGCGGAAAAACCGAATTAGCCAAACATCCGCTTCATCGCATCAGCTCATCCAAACAGATCACCAAATCATCTGTATATACTTATATTATTACATATATTTAATATATATATTTATATATATATATCCTGTACTATTTATCACGTATTTAAGTCTATTTCTACTATCCTACTGCTGTAAATAATACGCATCAACACGGATACATCTGGTGTTCCGAACACTAACGTCATCGCTCTCGATCGATCGCTGGACTATTGGATTGCTTGCACTCTACTTATCGCTATAAAAATCGAATTAAACTTTTACACTTACACGTCACACCAAATTATACTCATACACTTACACACTTCTTCTGCACCGACTGCGTTTCGCTGTCACATGAAAAAAAGGTTTTTTCGGATCGATTCAATTGATCACTTGAAATTTGGCGTTTCCATTGATCGAAAATTGGAGATTTGTATCTTTAACTAGTGAAAGCGAAAGTGGAGGTAGAATTTCAATAGTTGTTATTGTTTTGCAATTAAATTCGATCGATCCGAAAAACACGATTTTTATTACAGTGATTTCATAGCCGGTAAACGTTTTGGATTTTTTTTTTTTTTTTTCATTTTTTGTTAAATTTGTGTGCATTTTTTTCTCTCGCTCCGTCCACATGGATCGCAGTTACAATTTTGCTGTTGCATTGTATCGCAGTTACGCTGTTCGAGTGATCTAAAGAAATATCTCTCTGGGGCATTGCTAAAGTTTTTCGAGTCTTTCGTTCCGCGTATCTTTACGATCGATTGTCATTTCGAGTTTTTTTCTTTTAATTCGCTCATTCGTTGAATTACTCACGAACGGTTTAACGAGATAGAATTGTAGAAATTGCAACGAGCACGGAGAGCGAGGAAACTTATTGTTAATTTGAAGATTTCTGTCTGCCGGTCAAATTAGAATCGATTTTTAAAACTCTTGCTATCCATGATTTTCAAGTTCGTTATTAAAATGGTAGACGAGGAAAATTTGTTGAAAATATTTCGAAAAACGTTGCCGTCTATGAAAGGCAACATGACAGCACATTAAACATTCACACGAATCGAACACACACAACAAAATACAGTGGAAGAAAGTAAGGTGATTCCGCATCAACCTGGCATTCTGAAATTGCAAGCAAAAGAACGAAATTCAATAAAATGCAAAAATAATTGAATAAATAAATAAATAAAAAATGGGACAAAAAAGGTCCCAGCACGGCTTCTCGGGTGACGGTGGCAAAGTCATAGAAAAAATAAAATAAAAAAAAAAACAATGCAAGGGATCGGGCGTGAGAGACACGGACACGTGATTCTCGTGGAAAAGACGCGCACGTTGTGGTAGAAGGGTTTGGTGTTATAAGAGTGTCATGTGGAAGAGCGAGAGATTGAAATTTCGATTGGCGAGAAAGTTCATACCGCCCCGTGCAAAAAAAAAAAAAGATCGTCGACAATCAAAACTTGATAAAAAAAAAAGCCTAAAACTAAAAACAAAAAATCCCCGAACGAGCAACAAAAAGAACACGAAAAAGTAACCCATCTGCGTCTGGTTCTGCCGCCAGGTCTGTTGCCCCGTACCAGCACGACTGACGAGTTTCGATGCGAGCCTTGCAACAAAAATCTCACCTCGTTAACGCGATTGAAGCGTCACATACAGAACGTTCACACGAGGCCGAGCAAGGAACCGATCTGTAACATCTGCAAGAGGGTTTACTCCAGTCTCAACAGTCTGAGGAATCACAAGAGCATCTACCATCGTCAGCATGGAAAGATCGAGCAGCAAAGGAAGGAGGAAGAGCAACGTGAGAGAGAGCACAGGGAACAACAGCAGCAACAACAGGGTAGAAATTATGGCCAGCAGCAACATTCACGAATGGGTTGATCGTCGAATGGGGTGAAAAATAAAACTATAAACAAAAGCAAAGAAACGAAAAATAAAAGAAAGCGACAATGCATGGCAATAACCCGAGGCAAGGGACGGCGGCGAATTAGTAAAAATCGTTAATTGCGTTTCAGCGATTGAACCGACTTGAGCAAAAATAGAGAAACAAAACGAAAGCAAGAACGAGAAAGGCGACTTGAACGAGAAGTCGTGCCAATTAGTTCGTTGAAAAATCACCGGATGAGATGATCGACGAAGCAAACGCCAAGACGACAAACTAGAGTGTCCTGATTGTATTAAACAAGTTCAATTTATTAGCTCTTTAAGGATAACACCATAATCATTAGCTTTTTATTTTCTTTGTAAATAATAATAATAGCAATAATTATTATAACAATAAATGTTTATTCGTGACGGACTCGCGATTATGGGAGGATTTTGCAATCGAGGCTATCGTATGGGTAATTTTAAATGAATCGCGTTTCAGAGAGCTCCAAAATCCCCTTAATTATCGTACGAAAAACATTTTTTTAGTCTTATTTTTCTTAATAATCATAACCTTTGATATTTAGGTTAATATTCAATGTACCTTAACTCTATCGTCGCGGTTGAAGCGTCTGCTAAGAGAATAACTCAAACAAATGCACAGACTCAGGAGTCTTTCGGGAATCGGCCAAGTACTTTTGTTCGAAGCTAATAAGCGCTGGGCTCAGCCGTACAAGTTATTTTCAAAGAATTGTTAACGTTTGAAATCATGGTTTTTCTATGATTTTACGAAAAAATATTTTCGTATCGGGAAAAAGTTAAAAAAATCACGAAATTTAAATCAAATTCTTTGCTTTCGCGCCCCATACTTTTTGGACGGAACATTACGACCGGAACATTCGTGATATATTTCTCGTACATTAGCAACTCAAAAAATCAAATTCATCAGAATTTTCAGTACTTCGCAATGGCGTGAAATGTAAATGAAACAAATGTAAATGAAAAATAATTTTAAAAACACACACAAACACAAAAACTTGTAGGTTACGTTGGCGCAATGTCATAAACGCTATCAATTAGTACCTGACAGATCCGGATTTAATTTCCGGTATTCACCAAATATTACGTTCTCTCACCGAATCATCGACCACCGTCATCAGCGCTCGCTACTTTTTCCCGTAATTAATTTTCAGTAACAAATCTTGCGAGTAATCCATTAAAATCCCCAAGAGATTTTTTTTTCAATTCATTGATCCAAAATATTTCTGGTTTCCGTGTGAATCGATCCCTAAACTTTCAGCTGTTCGCGCGTGAACAATCGTTTGATTAATAATGACGCGCGAACGACGAAAAAATAATTCACTCTTCAATCAAATGGATTTTGGTCAATGAACGTTTTTTACTGAAAGTAAATGACGAATCGCGCGAGGTATTGAAAATTCTTGTAGAATGTAAGTTTCAGTTTAAAATGTACAAGCAATATTTTTTCTCGTACAATTTATTGTTTCATAATTATTTCTTTTTCAAATCGAAATAACAGCTGATTTATTTCGTACGGATGTTTATACGATCTTGTTGATGATATATCGTTTGCAATTTTGATATTTTATGCAAACGTTAATTAAAACTATAATTCTCATTATTAAAAATATAGAGATCTATACACATTATTATTATTTTTAACTATTATTATTATTATTATGACAATTATTATCATCATTATTATTGAAAAATTTATATAAATCGTTGCGCAACGAGGCCCCGCGTCGTTTCTTCGGCCCGGGTATAGCAAATAATTTATTTAAATATAGAAAAAGAAAAAGCCCTTTATCGTACGTAAACGTAAATTCTTTTCTCGCGCTTCCCGTCCGAAGCGTGACACCCAAGCACGGGAAGTTCCTGTACCGAGCTAAAAAAAAATTAAAGTCCAAAAAGTATTTCGATTGGAGTAAACCGCGGTGTAAACACGCCCTCGATTACAAATTCTCTTTGGTGGAAAAACGTTGCTGGAAATTAATTATTCACGTGGAATTTCGAAAATTCAATTCTTTACAATTATTCCCCAAGACCCAGGACGAATTGCATGCAACAAGAAACTCTCGTACAATTTCTTTAAACACAATAAAAATAAATAAAAAAAATACAGTGATTACAATTTTTATTGTAACGTCAATGAAAGGAAAAAAAATTAACTTGATTGAAAATTGTTTAAATTTTGAGTTCGGCGTGTTTACTGCGAGAAAATACATCCTCGTATTGAAAATTGATGCCCGATTTGTCTTTCCGGGGAATATAGTCGCGCGAGTTCGCTGTGATCGTAAAAACGAAAAAGTAAACCGAGTTACGGTAAAATTGTGATATTTCCAACGATCGTTCAACTCTACGTCGACGAAAAATCACGAGAAAATAGACCGCAATGAATGTACATCGCGTTTGAAATCTTTTCGGAGCTTGTGTTATACCAACGAGACATTCGAAATGGCCCGTTATCATTAATTTCTCTATTCAACGCCGTAACATCCGTGTTATTTGCCGTCGAAACGGGCTCTCATCGTAACGAAATTCTTGAAACGTATTTTTGGCAAAACTGCAACCACGCAGCCTGCGATTGCAATTCAGGCGAACCAATATTTTCGACTTGTTTCAAAAGTGTCCAAAATTGCCTGGAATCCTGCTCGTTTTATCGAGCAACAGAATCACAGACATCAAATTTTAATTAACATCAATTAATTGACATTCAGCAGAACGTGATTTCGAAAATTTGAGTAAAGAGAACATTGCTCCGGACGTTTTGGCTGAATCGTGTTCGAAAACCATTTCGTTTATTTCAAAACTCACAATTTTTTATATTTCGTATAAAATATATTGTTATTCCCAGTTGAAGACCGTTCGTGGTACGTTTGGACACAATGAAGCATCGCCGAGAATGATACAAAAATGTGAATGCAGTAAACGACATTATTGCGAAAGCATAGGCACGATTCGACATCGTTAAGCCGCCTGACGCTGTAAATAGATACTTTTTATACCTGAGTTTTAAGGCATAATATATTTTTTATCAAATAGAATACATATATATATATATTTAAACGAAAAAAAACCCATAGAATGATATATCATCTTTTTTTGGAGTGGGAAGGGGTCGAGGATAATGCATTTTCATTGTAATATTACGCGCACGTTGTTCGCCATTATTTATGTTGAATAAAAGAATTTTTCTCCATTTCATCAACAAGTCCCCTTCGTAAACCAATTTTTATTTATATTTGTTTCACTCCATTACGAACACCACCAATCGAAACAAAAACCAAAATGAAGAGTACGACGAGAGCTGCGTATACAGAGTGCAACCGGATATGAGCGCAAGAGTATCGCGATCGATTATTCCAGTGTGTAGGATTTACTCGTACCGAATACTTCGTGTCGTACAGAGCTGAGCAATCGAAACGTTTTTTTTTTTCAATCAATGGGTTCATCAATCATGCTTTTTACATTTTTTTCAGTCTAATCCATTGTTCCGATACTCCATTGGAGCATAAAAACGATGCTTTCTGTTTTCGTATATAAAATCGACTAGTGAACAGCAAGGTTTATTGCATTAGAACGATTAGGGAAAATCATGAGCGAGTTACATTGTTCGATTAGCCGAGTCAACGGAAGAGGCGAGTCGAAGAAACTCGCGTTTGGAAATGATGGGAAATTTTGTTTTTCTGGCAACTGGAACACTCGAGTGATCAAGCATTGACAAAATTGTTAATGTTCTGATCGCGTATCGCAAACAGTTGAGGAACAGAGATGCTAATTCTTGCAGCATTTTTTTCTGATAGGACAATTAAAAAAAAAAAAAATGGGTGTATAGGAAAAAGTACGTCTTTGAGTTTGGCTGACGAACTTAATTACAACTTTCCAATTGAACTTCACCAACGTCACGTGCTTCAAGGGCGATCGTTAGACTTTTATTTCATTGATTAATTGTCATGTGTATTTTTATAAGGGCGTTTTAATGATAGTAATATTAATAACAATAACGATGATAATAACAAGTTGGCCAAGTTGACACGTATCTATCTCCATGTCTCGAAAACTTGGTTGTGCTACTATAATGTTCCTCATTAGACTCGTCCACGACCGGGGAAGCATTGAGAATGGTATGTTGAAAGAAATTTCATTTTTTCTCATTTCAATCTGAACTAAAATGTTTTTTTTTTTTTTTTTTTTTTTTTAACTATATGACATTTTTATAAAAATGATTCTCATCAGCCATATTCCGAGACTGAATTTTGATCAGTTTAAATATCTCATTGAAAATTGGAAGAGAATAGAAATTTGCAAAATGATTTGCAAGATCGATTGAAAATTCGTTGTCTCGGAATACAGCTGAAGTGTGAAAATTTGTCTTACGTTGATCTTTATTTTCGAATGCGGGGGGTTTTCTACACGAACATTAAATTGAAGCGTAAGACCTGAATAAAAAAAAAATAAAATATAAAAAAAAATAAAGAAAAAAACGAAAAAGTGCGTCTCCCGATAGTGATCAGTTATGGCTGATGACACTATATAATCGCATTACCATGATCAATGACAAACCAGAGCCCCCGCAAGAGCCCCTCTATTCTCGTCATAATAGAGATTGTTAAATAAAAAAATCTCTCCATCTCTGTCTCGTTCGCGAAAGAGGATCGAAACGGAAAAAAAGCTCATAAGAATAAATAATGATTCGAGAGAAAGAGAGAAAAAGGAAAGAAAGTAAATCGAGAATTTTGTACAGTTGGTCCCTCGTCCTTCCTACATTGTTTAATAGACCAAGATCCTCTTCCAAAAAGCGAATGTCGCTGCACAAAGTAGAGGAACAAATGCCTCCAAAGCACACCCAAAAATATCCATGCAAAACGAGACTCGTTAATTCTTTCCATTGCTATCTCGATCCTATACAACAAAACTTGATCCCATCCTCTTACCAAAGACCGAATTGCTTTTGTATTAGAAATACCAGGATCGTACTAATGTGTCCACAATATTAATGGCAGCCGTATCTTTGTTCTTGTTTGTTCCCGGTCCCGCTCGCTCGGCTATACGTGCTCTGGTTCGTCATTGTTCTGTGTGTACCTACTACTACTACCTTCACGAACGGATTTTCGCTGGGGGTCCATCCACACGTGGCTCGCTCTCTCTGTGTGTTCGCCTCCTCCACGTCAATTGGTTCGTAAACGGATATTATTTTTAAACGAAAAAACATCAACAACATCAATTCAAACAAATACGTAATTGGGTTTTTCTCTTTGTAACGGTGCTTGGTTTTAATTTATTTGATTTTTCAATTGCAAACATTCGTTTTCATTGAAAACAATCGAAAAAATCGTATTTCAATCAATATTTAACAATACTCGACATTTTTTCACTATTTCTCGAATTTCGCTACGAAATATCGCGGATTCGTGTCAACTATGATTAGGACCTCCATCTGCGATATTAGCAATGCGATTGTCTCATCCTTTGCACAGCAGTTTTCTACCCCCGGGTATATGTTACACCTGTGACGTTTGCGGCAAAACACTATCGACAAAGTTGACACTGAAACGTCACAAAGAGCAGCAACACTTTCAGCCCTTGAACAGTGCGCTTTGCATACTGTGCAACAAAGTTTTCCGGACCTTAAACAGCCTCAACAATCACAAGAGCATTTATCATCGTAGGCAAAAATAGAGTCACCATCGAGAGCTCGAGACAAAACGGTCATTCCAAACGTCATCCCAGCTTCGAGAACTTTTCTTAGTAAAAAAATAAGAAAAAAGAAAAAAAAAAAAGAGACAAGAAAAAACAGAAAAGAAAATTCGCAACCCTTCTAGCGTCGCTGTGAGCGTTCTCGCTCAGTGACGACGTTTTGTTTTTGCTTCCCTCGATATGGCGAAGCTCTCATTTCACTGGGAGACAAAACGTTTTCACAAAAAGTGCTTCCACAAAAAATATGTAACAAAATTCTGAAGACACGAGGGAGGAAACGGAGAAAATAGACGAAAAAGAGCCACAGGGCAGAGAAAAAATGCAGATTTTTGCGAACGCGGCCTGGACGATTAGTTACGAAGCAGCGAAAGAAATAACGAAATTCAGTCCACATACTCGAGAAAATATCCCGCGTCAGGGCTGTTTCCGGATTATCAATAATCGTCAATGACGTTTTTTGCATCGTTACTAATCCGTGATTGAGAAAAGCTTGCCCAATTTTTCAATTATTCCCCCCCCCCCGCCCCGTCCCCATTTTTAATTGTTGTACTTCCTGCTTCGTTCAACGAGCTAAGGAACTCTAGAGAGCACGTGGACCGTGACAATTTCTAAATTCAATTTTTTGCTTCTTTGTTTTTGTCTATAATGAAAGAAAAACAAAACAAACGATGTACAGTGTTCGCGATAGTGCGATTTATTGAATTTAAGGACGAAGTGTTATACGACGTGGCTTTAAAACCACGAACTATTAGTTAGGCTCTGTTAAATGAGGAAGTAAGGGTTATGAATGTAAAAAAAGTGAACAAGAAATGAAGGAAATGAAAACTTCCAGGTGTCAAAGACGCCATCGTCCAACTAACTATTAGGAAGATGTAAAAAAGAAAAGAAACATTCACACACGTTTAAAAGACTGTACGAAACAAACAAACAAAACAAAAAACTAATCGATTGCCTACAAGACTCAAGATTTTTTAAATTGTTATTATTATTGTTTCGAGACTTAATGTATAGTAACGAGAAATTGACAAAACTGAGAGGGAAACTGATGAGTATGAAAAAATGCATATGTATATATATGCTAAATATCAGAGCGAGTGATCGCACGATTTTTTCATTCGACCATAACTAATCGATACGTCACAAAAATTCAACATTCAGAGATATTTTTATGTTGCAATTAAATCGACACTGTCGCATGGTGTTCGATATTGAAATTGTATCATTTCATGCTATTCCATATTTATACATATGCAAAAACATACGGGAATATGGAGTGATTGAGAAATCTTACGATCATTTAAAATTTGGAGAAAAAAAAAGTGGACATTGTTTTTCCAACACTCTGTGTATAAATTTTTGAAACTTTATATATTATTCATTCCATTACGAAAGAGAGAAGAAAAAAAAATGCTTTAAGGGGGTACAATATATATTGGGTGAAGAGTGTTTATTTCGAGAGTTGCCCTTAAATGGGACTCTTCATAAAGTACCTTTTCTAATTATTATCATTATTATTATGAATATTATTATCGTCGGGAAAGAATAATTGTTCTAATTTTTGAATAACGTTGTCGTGTTATCGGGCTGTCTGAACGTGCGAACTTTTGTCATACCCTTTTCTTCTCCGCCTCACGGAGACTCTTCGTACAGTGTTCACAAATCGTTTACCCATAAATACATATATATGTATATAAATATATACAGACACATATGTATAGATATATTTTTCTTCCTTTTTCCACCGGAATGGAAATTTTATTCGATGACGATATCGAGACGTTTTCTTAAACGAACTGACAACACTAGAAATATCCACTAATTATTCTGCAACAACCCTCTAATTATCCACCCTCTGATTATACCAGTTTGCGCAATGAGCAGTAAATTGCCCGGGAAAACTCGACCAGTTATTCAAAGTGAATTTGCCGAAAGCAAGAGAATTAAGTAAAAACAACAACAACAACGGTTCATTAATAGCAACAGATAAAACTCTCGTTTAACGATATAACGAATAGCCGCATACACATTAATGTAACTGGACTTCATACACACACCCACACACCCACATATATATATATATATTTTAATAGAACTTTGATAAGAAAAAGACACGATATTCCGAGCCTCCTTGATCGTCGACGTACGACACACACGTTACAATTTTTATGTACGTAGCACCATTTCGTTTTGTGAAAGTTTTCTCACGAGTTTGCAAGAATAACAACCGACCGGACGAGTGTAAAAATGTATGCAACTTGTTTTATTTCGTGCCTAACGTGTCAAGGAGGTTTGGGAGGTCGAATCCGATCGATTAACTTTCCGACAGTTTAGGCTCCTGTCATAGCAAATAATCGTATAGCAAAATGTTGCAATTTCAACAGCCTACGAGGAACATTTAAAGAAAGAAAAAAAAACAATACATACGGTACATATATATATATATATATTATTATTATATTTTACAGGAAACATACCGATACTCGTGCATCAATATATTGGAACACACGACACTAACATATGAATATACATATATACATATATTTTCGGTGTATGTATATATGTGTAGAAACAAAAACACAACACGCGTTGAAACATTAATTTATAGGTAGGCTATGATAGATTAATTGTAGGGTATGTTCAATTGAGCGGTCCGACTGAAACATACTTTTTCCGAGGCTACGCACGTTATGTCAAAAACTAAATTAAACTGTATTATTCGAACCAGTGATACAAGTAAACAAAAACCAACCGGTTTTGTTAATTTGAAAGACAAAAAAAGCCAAACATTTTCGTTCTCAATAATTGTTCGATTACGTATTGATTAATTGGTATATTAATAATTATTCACAGTATTTGTAATTGCATAATGTATCTGCTATATCGTAATGAAAAGATGAATGCTTCCAGTTGGTTGCTATGGGAGAAAATTCATTTTTATACTGTCCACGACTCGAACGTTTTTGTTTTATTTTCAACATTACATTTATGTTTCACACTCGTTTTATGCTGTTGAGTTGAATGAGTCAATCACATTTGCATTTGTAAATATTGTCAATTGTTTCAATGTGAGAATTAATATCAACGTGACAATTAGGGGAAATGAAAATGTTTCGTTTTTTTTTTTTTCGTTAATTAACGAGAGGTTTTTAATTTCGAATACAAGATTCTTTTTGAAGCGGGAATTACTGTTTTTTGCGGTATTCTTTATTCAAAGCACGGATCCATGAACGGGGCAAAAAGTATGTGAACTTCGGTACGATCGAAAACGGTATAAATATATAAATATATATATATATATAAATGAAGATATCTGGGTCGGTCACTCGGAGCGAAAATGATGAAGAAGAAAGAAGCTTTAAATTACGGGAATAAAAGATAAATAACAGTTTTATAGTAGTCAAAGGCGCGAAAGAACTGATATTGATAATATTTAAACATAGAATATCCCCCCGCCCCGTTTCACCCTTCCAAAAAAAAAAAAAAAGCGAAAAAAAAACAAACAAAGGAACAAATTGACTTGTGACTACTGTAAAAATGGCCAAATACGCGGATATTTGTCCCCCGCCGTGGGCGACGGAATCTATGAAAATAATAAATTATTAATGAAATTAATATAAATTGAGGAATATTTAATTGCACATGATATATGTTCGTAGAGATTATTTGATTCATTAGTTTTTTTTTTCTTTTTTTTTCCATTCTTTTTTTAATATATAAATATTTTTATTATTTTTCGTTATTATGATTACGTTACTAATTACACGAATCGAGCGGCCGAGCGTAACGTAAAGAAGTTTGAAAAACAATGAAAAAAGAAAGTAATTGTTTGTTGTCTGTAGAAAATTTAGGTTTTGGGTCTCGCTAAATCTCGAGCAGGCCGAAAAACGAATACATGGAGAAAGAGGAAAGAAAGTGCGATAGGGAAAAAGAGAGGGAGAGAGTTTCTATTGTAGATTTGGCCCAGTCGAGCGGCGATAATTGTAGAACGTTTAATTTTATTTTTTTTTTTGTGTTTTTGTGAAAAGACTGAATTTGGTTTTTGAGACTATCTAAAAGGAAGCGGCCAAAAAAATGGCTTCTATATTTAAAGATTAAAAGAAAGAAAATGTATAGAAAAATTATATATACACAAAGATATATAAATATTTATATTGGCTACGGGCTCGAATTTCTTTATAAACAAAATAGAAGAAACAAAAAAAAAAAACAATTGAAATCGTACCTGTGACAAAAAAAAAATCGAATGTGAATGGCCACATGCGACAAATCGATGTCGGACTGATAATTGGACTGATTCGCCCTATTAATATTAGATTTTTTGTTTGCTTAATTAGTCGACATATTGATACTTTTATTGGACTGAATGAAATATTTGACTGATGTTACCAAAATATTAGTAAAATCGGGGCAATAATCCCAATGATTATAAGTTTAAAGAAAAAAATTGAAATTAAAAGAAAATCTAATAGAGACGAGAAATTAAATAAATCATTATTGGAGAGAGAAAGAGGCAAAAAGTTTGAAAAAATGAGGCGTGCAATTTTACAAAAGCGATAATCTGATGGAAATGAAGAATAAAAGAAAAAACAGTAAAGAACGAAAGGGGTCTGCAGGAAACTCGATAACCGCGATATAAAACCGTTTCTCGAATATCAGCGTGTATAGGTTTTATGAATAGAGCAAGAGAGAGGGGAGAGAGAGAGAGAGAGAGAGAGTGCGAGAGATCGAACCGCGACATCGATCGCGTTGGTGCGATTATATATATTTACGTTTTTTTTTTCTGCACTCGATGCCACCAATAACGTAGCGCGCAAATCAATGGTCAAGGGTTCACAAACATATACACAAAACACACAAACACGAGTACAGCTTTTTTTCTTCACGTATAATCGAATAAACATAATATGTAATAGGATTTTTTCCCATAGATACTATAATTTACAGAAAAACAAATAAAACAAAAACAGCACATGTTCGTACAATAGTTTAAACAATAATTCATCCATAGATCTTATTTTTTTTTTTTTTTTTATTTCCACTATGCTACCGTATTGCGCCCTTATGATAAATTTATATATGAATATACATTATATACAAAATAAATAAACACATGAATATATAATGAGGCGAAGTAACTTCGCGAATAGCAAAGATCACAGAGCAGAAATACATTGGTACCTGCGCGAAAGTAAATTGAATAAATTTACATTTTATAGACTCGGAAGAATTTATTTAAATTATATCGATCAAATGACTGTAAAAGAAAGACGAGATTAAAATTCATACGATCACGTGCTTAGGCAGTTAATAGAAACAACAAAAAACGGAACGTCTTGAATAACGCATTCAAATACGCCGCTCGCGCGAACATTCGAGACTAAATTAAATGAAAAAATTATTAAAGAGATGAACAAAATAACAACACACAAACAAAGATCGTTACGTTATCTTGCTTACTTATTATTTGTTATCTGCCAAGGTGTTCTGGTTATATTATATATTTATTGATGACTATTACGATTATCTATTATTATTATTATTATTATTATTATTATTATTATTATTTTTAAGCCATGTCAAATGCATTTTAATATATTTTCATTTTTATATAATATGAAATGTACTATTTGGTTTAATAACTTCGTTGTCTTTTCATTTTTTTAGATACCTATCGCATCCTCGTTTTTAAAAAAATCCATCAACTTTCGTTGATTACTATAAAATCGATTTGTTTATCTCGTGCTCAAAATGACAAGCTCGTTTTAGTACCACGAGAACGTTTTTACAGCTCTCTACTTCGGAAACGGTGTGCTCCACCGAAAAATTAACAAGAGTAGTCCAGTTTTCTTAATCCAGTATTTTTTTTTTTTTAATTTGCTAACCATGAATAAATTACATGGCTCAATGTTATGGATATATTTAGCGGTAAATGTATTTTCAGGAAAAAGGTAAGTTTGTTGAACTCAGTAAGATCAAACTCATTGTCGATGTATTTTGTATTCTGTGACGTCAGCCAGAAAATCCTAATTACACACGAGAAAGGAAATAGTTTAAGAAACAATATCCTGATTATTGGAGATTATTTTGACCCCTTGAATTCAAAAATATCGGGCGGAAAAGTCTTTCGCATTACGAAAAATCGGATGGTACGTCACGTTTTAGTCTATAACGATTAGGGTCGAAACCTCGACTCGATTCTCACATATGAATGTCCGTACGAAACCGCACTCTCCTCCCTCTCGCCTTGCGTTATTAAAAAAATCTTCAAGACCCTTGAAACGCACAGTTTATACATGTTTCTCATTTGATCGTCTCATTACGGTGGTCTTTTTTGTCGTCCATCAACGCAAATCTTTCATTCGGAAAATTACGATCGAGATAAAAGAAAAGAAATTCTTGATGTTTATTAATGAAAAATTCGGGTTAATTGAAACTATGAAAACCAAATGAAATAGCAAAAACGACGAAATTCGCGTTTCGATAATTATAAGTGAGTATATAATTTGAAAAAATCTTGCAATCAAGATCGGAAAGTCTCGAGACATTGCGCGATTGCTCGACACCCTTATTCGTTTCCTCTCCCGTAAGACGATGCCGAACGATACGAAAAACATACACATACGTGTGTAAACAATGTATATTTATATGTTTCTTACTCGTATAGCAGCGTTTCACACATTATCAACATATACATATACTTGCTCTTATTGTAATGAGATATTTGAAAAGAAAAAGCTACCGGACGAGCTAGATAGTCGTGAATAACGCGTTACATATCGCGTTCGTACAAAATTCGCGTAATTGCGATGAGCCTTTAGTAAAACGAAGAAAAAATAAAACAAACAGATAATAAAAAAAAAAAAAAAAAAATGCATTTAAGAATAACTTCTGAGCTCTCTCGTCGGTATTCATATACAGATAGAATGGCGCTGGCGCGTTATTACTCACTATATCGAATTGCATGCTTTAAGTGTCTACCCGAATGCTCAGTGTATCCCTCGTCGTCTTTTGTTGAGCCCCCGCATAAATATATAACTATATATATATTATAAATATGATGTTTAATATACTACAGTGTACGATGAAAAACGACTAAAGTCGAGACTTTTTTCCAACAAGATATTCAAGATATTTCGTTTATATAATGACAAGACGAATATATACATAATATATATATATTTAAACGTCGTACGAAAGCTCAGTTTTGCATTGCGTCGTTTTCCCCTTTCTCTCAATCGATTATATCATTTTTCTTATTATTTTTTATTACATTCATTTTATTTTTTCTTTTGTCATACTTTGCTCTCGTTCTTTTACATTTCTTCGTATTTTGTTTCTCCTCCTTTTCTTCTTTCAAGTTTTCTTTATTCCAAAATCGTATTTCTCTCATTTAGCGAGTGTATGGGATTCGTACACTTGCCAATCTTTGTAATCGACGAATTCATCAAATGTATTTATACATTAATACTACGATCACGACGAGATAATGTTCGTGGCAAACGACTCTTCGTATTCTTTGATTTGAGGTCCCTATACCATGCCCCGATGCTAAAGAGACTCGTCCTTTTCCTTATTTCCTCTTCGCTCTTCCTCTTTTCTACCCCGCCCCCTTCGACACCCCCTACTCTACGCTCCCCGAGCAAGTCCTCACTGGCTTCGTCACCCCTTTTCTATACGACCCAGCAATTTCTTTAGCCTGAAGTTTAATGAGATACGAGGATGAAAAAAATGATGAAAAAATGGAGAGAAGCTCGAGAAATTGGATAAAGAGTAATTTTCAAAGAAAAATGAACGCCGCGAGTTTCACAACCGCGGTGTATGTTTTTTCTTTTTTTTTTTTTTTCACTTCTTACATCCCTCGGGCCACCATCCAACCAACTGGTACTATTCGCCCAAGTAAGAACGCGCGATAAGTATTATATGTTTTTTTTTTTGTCAAGCTTCCTCTCGGAGATGTACGAACGTTCTTTTACTTTTTCTTCTTTCTCGCTGGCTTACGAATCCCGGCGCTGAATAAACGAGACTTTTTCTAAAAAGTCTTTCTCCATTTCCGCTTTATTGACTTTTAATTCGTCGGAGCGAAACGACGGCCTCGGGCCTTTTCATGTGCTCAAGATTCGTAACCGGCGTGTAGAAGAACCGGGAGGCCGCGGTGTTTGTATCTCGCGGCGTATAAGAAAAAATGAATTTCTTCCTTTTCTTACGTCGACGATGAACGAGATCTCGTCACTCGATAAAACATATTCGGGAGGAACGATGAAAGAAAAATAAGAGAGAAAAAAATATTCCTTAAAAATCGAGACGTCGACCCCCTCGCGCGTTTCTTCGGTTTTGTCGTCGCGTATGAAAAAAATAAACACACAGATTTCTTCTCAGTCAATCTTTTCAACTACGAGTATAATGGTAGGATGTTGGTGCTATGAAAACGACGTCGTATACAATGATCGTAGCAAGTGAATCTTAGGAAATGCGGAGAGGAAAAGAATGAGGGGTAGAAAAGAGTGAATCGCGCGCGAGATGAAACAATTTTATCGCAATTTCGTTTAAACTGACAAACGGAAAGAAATCATGTAACATTTTCCATTATCCTATGGACGCGATGGAAAGTCAAATATACCTAAAACGGAGGAGAAGAGAGGAGGGAGGGAGAGAGAGAGAGAGCATAAGTTATCACGATAAGTGTCAGGAGTTGTTTTTTTTTTTTTTCACTTTTTTTTTGGTGGTAGGTAAGTGTGGGTGTTGCATGAGGTGCGTTGTTGTGTTTCAGTGCTCGCCTCCATGCCAGGGCTGACATTGAACTCGCTGAACACGCCGTCTGCCAAGAAGCTCTTCACCTGCCAACTGTGTGGCAAGGTGCTTTGCAGCAAAGCATCGCTGAAACGTCACGTTGCGGACAAGCACGCCGAACGACAGGAGGAATACCGATGTGTCATCTGCGAGCGAGTCTACTGCTCGCGAAACTCCTTGATGACCCATATCTATACCTATCATAAGAGCAGACCTGGCGACATTGACATTAAGTTCTTTTGAAGGTTTAGATAAGGTAGGGCCACGCACACGAAAATTTTGAAACAAAACAAAATCAAAACAAATTTGACCAACAAAAAACAAACAAACGGTTTTTCTTTTTTATTTTCTTCCATTCATTTTTTTTTCTTTACTCTTTTTTATTTAATTTGGATTCTCTCTCTCATTTATCATTCAAACGAATCACCTTTCTTCTCCTGTAACACGCGATCGATATCTCTCTTTCCTTTCCTTCGGAGCTTTACTTCTCTCTCTCTCTCTCTCTCTCTCTCACTCTCTCTCACACACACACTTTCGTTCTCTATCCTTTTTCGTGATTCCTTGGAGCAAGTGCATGAGCGACTAACAAAAATGAAATCCAAACCTTCGTCCTCTGTTTTCAAGAGAATAATAATGTTTCGTAATGAATTTGACTAAATATCGTATTTTGCAAAACTTTCGAACAACGTCTGACCAGACCAAGGATAT
The DNA here is from genome assembly GCA_963921915.1 of Hyposoter dolosus. Taxonomy (NCBI): domain Eukaryota; kingdom Metazoa; phylum Arthropoda; class Insecta; order Hymenoptera; family Ichneumonidae; genus Hyposoter; species Hyposoter dolosus. Next base: position 4,507,393 of record OY998134.1, read on the forward strand.
TTTCTTAAGCCATTAAAACTCTAATTTTCCAAGGTGTTTCCGATTCTTTCAGTAATCCTTCACATTCGTTCGTTCCTTGAAATCGTCCTCAATCGTATATTTCTCAAATGAATTTGACGAATGCAGTGCCAAGGGACTTGACACTTTTCCACCCACTCTCTACGCCTCATCCGTTTTTTTCCGAAATTTATTTCTTTTATCTTTTTGTTTTGTTTTGTTTTTTTTTTTTCTAATTCGTCATGCATGTCTGGGTTAATTAATCGGAGAAGCTCGAATCTATGGAATGGCGGAATGATGCTCTATAAAAAATAATATTCGAACGAGCGAGACTAAATCTGGTGCTGAAAGATTATGAACGCGTCTACTAATCGAGTACATCGGAGCGATGTGTTGACTCTCGATCCTCTAAATCTACCAAAGTAGCAAAATAATTAAAAAAAAAAAAAAAAAAAAGACCAATTAGGCTATCGTGTCACACCTGGATACGAGAGAATACTCTCATTAATACCGGAGCACCGGATTTTTTAGGAAAATTCAGGGTTCATCCTTTATTTTTGATGAAAAATAAAATTTCGTAATTATTTTAATACTGATTGTGATGATAAAACGAGAAAAAAGAAACGATCGTACCATTTATGCTTCAGGCTCCCAAATAATTAATCCAAAAATCCTACTTGCCTCAATTGTTTTTTAGATATTTTATCGAATTTCTATTCGTTTTATTTCTCGTCATAACGATTATTATTCATTCGATATATATTATTATCATCATTATTGTTATAGTTATTATACCCGTTATCAGTTGCTTTTGTGTGTCATCGTGTATGGGCTTTTAGTGTTTCGTGTCGTCTGCATGCTCGTTTTGTTATTTTTTGTTTTGTTTTTTCTTAACTCAATCGCTCTGATCTTTTCCTTTCAGACTATCGTGACTGCAGCAATCCGGATCTTTTGTCTCTCACAATAAATCTTACAATCTCACCTAATCTCTCTCTCACTTTCTTATTCGATTTTTTCGTCATCTCATCGTGCACGAATTAACACTGCGCTGGCACATTTTTCACATTAATACAAGATTTAAAGCATGGCAAGATTTTCTCGCTTTTCTCGCCGTCCCCACCGACATTTCTTGGCTCCTCTTTGTTTTATAATCGATCGCGCGACTCGTCGATTTTCTGTGTAATTATTGCATGATCTTGAAGAAAAGTTCTTTCCCTCTCGAGGGAGCTTCGACTTTTCTTTTGAGGATTGAAGAAAAACGTTGTATTTCTCGTCGAGTACAAAGAAGTTTTTTTTTTTTTTTGCCATTCATTCGTTCGTTCAGAATTTTCTTAGGAGATCGTACATATTTTTGGAAATACAACAGTTTTCTTCGATCTTTGAAACGGTGATTGAAATTGTTGGGTTGATACAACTCTATCACACTTTGAGGAAGTTTCGGCAAACACGCGGATTTGGTAGCAAGCAGAATAACTATTTATCATTTCTCGATGAAAGATTATTCGGGTGATTAGTTGTTGGAGCGAAATATTGATCCAATTGTCATTTTAATTCAGAATTAATCGAATCATTCGGTTCCATCGAATTTAGGAATAAATTTGCGCGACACTTGTGAATTGAGAGCCCGAGGAGCTCAAGATTAAAGGATCATTGAGATTTGTAATATCGAACGAATGCCTGAAACTTCCTCGAGAATAAGACGAATGACAATTCAATTTGGAATTCGTACCGATTGAAAATATAAAGTGGGTTTTAATTATTTGGGTATTTGAGGCGAAGATGAAGGATGCTGGGATAAAGTGAAAAAGAATAGAGAAAAATAGCAAACTATATTTTGCAGGTACGGGCAATGGGATGCATCCACCGACGACGCCTCCCGCTGCCGTGTACCGGATGCCACCGCCGACAGCTGGCGGTATAAACGAGCCCCAGGAATGTCCCTACTGCCGACGCAGTTTCTCGTGCTATTACTCGCTGAAACGACACTTTCAGGACAAACACGAGCAATCGAACACCCTTTACGTGTGTGAATTTTGCAATCGTCGTTATCGTACGAAAAATTCATTAACGACCCACAAGAGTCTGCAGCATCGTGGCTCGAGCGGCATGCTCAAGAGGCTACTGAAAACATCAGCAATCAAGAACGTACTGGCGCAGCATCCTCACATACAGCAACAGCCGCAATGAAAGTGGCTGCGCTGTCGTGGCTCAAGCAGCAATTTTATCGCCGATTTTTACGATTCTTCGCGTCGCTCTATGCACAATTATCGTCACAACTGAACAACGATATCAATCGTTTTTCATCTCCTACTTGTTTAATTCCTTATTCTTTAACAACAAAGACGTCGAGCTGCCGCTTTTCTTGGCCGATTCACGAAGCAAAAGAACCGACGTTTTTTCTGAGAAGATTAAGAAGAAACGAGCACAAACTAAATGGACGGAGAAAAATTGCGGAAACGAAGCGATTCGAAACAGGAATTCACTGCCGTTTCGTCAATCGTAATTCAAATAGGTGCAGGATCGAAATATAAAGAGAGAGAGAGAGAGAGAGAGAGAGAGAGAGAAAGAACGAGTGATAGAAAAGGATCCCTTTGCTTCAGACAGCACACTGCGTTGTTCGTAAAATAACAAGGAACAGTTGTTGATCAGAATAAATCGAATAATACATTAAAGGAAAAAAAAAAATACGACGTGTATACTCCCTCGGCTCGGTCAGCCTGCGTGAAACATCGAAATTCGTTCACGGCCAATGATAAAAAAAAAACGTTTTTTTTTTTTTTTAATAATTTTTTTTTTGTTTTCGTCAAGACTGCGCTAAATCCAAAGAATAATGGAAACGAAATTGACTGAGAAATTTTAAGAGAGTTGAAAGTAATGCGATGGAAAATGAAATTTGTTTTTTTTTTTTGTTTTGTTTTTTTTTGTCTATTAATAAGCTTAACCAAACGTAATTGAACAATCGGAAACATTCCATTTGATCTCGGCGAAGGAGAGAATTAAGTGAGCGACGAAGAAAGTTGAAAGAAAAGATTGGTTAATCGTAAATCCCTCGAAACGAGGGACATTCTTTTTTGTTTTAAATTCTGATAATGTCTCAAGTAATTTATACACGTATGCTTGAGATGAATTATCAAAAAAAAAAAAAAAAAAAAAAAAAAAAAGAACTCGAGGCAAAGTACCTCGAGCCATTTTTGAAAAACCAAAAAAATGAAAGAAAGAAAATGAAATAAGTGAGCAATGAAAATTAAGGAAATTTATTAACGCAGGCAGACTACGTGGGTTCTCGAGGAATTAAGGGATGAAATAAATAAATATGTCAATGATAAATAGTGAGAGGGCAAGGAGAAGGGAAACTTTGAAGAGCGGAGACAAAAGGCCGTTTCCGCTCGTGTATTATCGAAATATTATTCAGCCATTTACGTGTACATATATATATTTAAAGTATATACATATATATATGGACACGTCGCATATCGGGGGCGCGTACATGTATAGAAAGATGCGGCACGCGTTTATAATTCATATAAGTCGAAATGAAACATTTGGGAATAACGAAAAGTTATCGTCTTCTTAGGCCTAAGTAAAACAACAAAAAAACAAAAAACAATTAAAAACGACAAGAAATTATCGAAATTCAATTACGAAATCTAATGTGCTCAAATCCAAGAAACAAGTTTCACCTTACAAAAGATAAATGAAACGATAGTTAGAGAGGATTAAGAAACAAATACCCGAGGAAGCAATCACAATGAGATCAGTGGGACGGGAGGAGGATATGCAGAATCTGCGGACTCGAGACGCATAGGAAAAACAAACGGTCCATCACGCGCGCAAAGTACATACTATATTTTTAACTCTCAACGAAAAAAAAAAGAATAAAATTTAAATAAAAACACATGATATTTTGAACTGTGTAAATAGATATATTATATTCGTAACGATACGCTAATGACGACGATATTAACCTCGATCAGAATTTTATAAGAATCCACTTTTTGGCAAAACAAAGAAAAACTCTAAACAGTAGATAAAACGTGAATTCGTTTTCGTTTATTCCAATCGTTTCAATAAATGCAAACGTATCGATGGTGATGACTAAGGAAACACGAACTTTTTTTTTCACAATCGATCTATCTTGGGGATCGTCGTGCATTGGCGTTTGAAATTTTTTAACGGGAGGCCTCTAATCCTGACGGACGTTGTTCCATCCGCAATTTATTGGCGAGCTGGACGGTGAAAAAATGAATATTTACGGGGTACCGAAAAAACAGTTTCGCGGTCCGTTCGGTTTCTTTTTATTTCTTTGCGTTTGTCATTTTTTTTTTGTTTTTCGGCAAGTGTGCAATATGAGGAGCGTGGAAAGATTCGAATTTCAACGCTAGATTAGAGTTCCGAAAATTTGAGTCGACGCTTTTTATCCTGATTTGATTTTCGTTAACTTTCGAACTAAAAATTTTGAAAATGAAACATTTTCATAGGTCAAGAAATATTTATGGAAGTATACAGGCCACTTTTTGGCACGCCCAACTTTTGGAACTCCGCGTTGTTCTTAAAAATCGCCGCGAAAAATATTCTATCGATACGGAAGTTAAAATCGAATCCGGCAGCTCGTTTCAATTGAAATTTTCCATTACGACGAGATCCTCCATGCTGACGATATCAGATATACGAAAAAAATCCGTTCGCAGTTTACCATCAAGCGTGCCTTCCACTATCCTGCTCTCCAATTACAAAGACCCTACTCAAAAGTAAAAAAAAAAAAAACCACGTACAAGATAGAAAAAATGACGAAAAAAGCACCTCAAACCCTAAAAAAAAAAAATCGTTTCAATGGACGCAACAACGTATTCAGGTCTCAAACCTCAGCGTAGAAAAAAAAACGATTAAAAAAAATCGATGTTTTATTCGTAAGCTACGAAGGGGGGTTATAAGAAAAATAAAAGCCATTTTAAACTAACGAGCAAGTACAAATTATTAAGACAGAAAAAAAAAACGAAAAATTACGACTACATGTATCTTAGAATTCGTAGTAGGCGAGGGAGAAGAATGGGCGAGAAGAATGAGACAGAGAAAGGGGCTAGGGAGGGTAAGAGAGAAGAAGAAAAACGTAACGAGCGTATTTTAGCGACAATTACTCGTAATTTCAAAACAGAAGAGAGAGAGAGAGAGAGCGAAACGTAAGGAAGAAAGGTTTTCTGACATATCCTCGAATTGCAAAGTATACCGTAAAAAAAAAAATAAAAAAAAAAACAATTATACGATTTTAGAATTAGGCGTCTTCCCGAAGTTGTTCTTCACTTTGCGGAAATGCAAAAATATTTGTGTCAAAAAACGGACTCTCCAAGGTTCATATATAAATTGTAAGTGTAGAGAAAAAGGAAAAAAAAAACATTGTATATTCTTTCGAGACATCGCGACGACGTGATGTGGATAACTGACTGAAACGAAGAACGAAAAAAAAGCGATAATTTAACGTTCCGTGCTCATTTGTTTACAATGATGACGAAAATAAGGTGGAAGGCGAAAAAACGTGGTTTTTCGGTCCTTTGATGATCATATACGAACGGAAGATGCGTGTTAGTAGAGAAATTGAACCTAGTCATTTTCGGAAACTTCTGTAATTCTGTGATAAGAGAGGCGATAAAGAAAAAAAAAAAGAAAAATAATGATAATTGGGGAAAAAAAAAGCAGGCAGGAAGGATATTTAGCGCGATGCGTTACTCCACATTATGTTAAACGTCGCGAACGTCTCGAATATGAAAAAGAACAAAATGAGGGGAAATAAAAAGTAAAAATTGATTAACGATATTGGGAAATTCTGTGATGTTCTTCAGTTGGTATACTAGATGCTAAAATTGCGAATTTTATTCGGAACAAAAAAAAACACATAAAAAGCAAAAAAACATAAAACAAAAAAAGTATACGGAAAATACATAAGTGTTAAGTGTTGTGAAAATAGTTCATAATGCCGAAAACCTTTCATCGTGATTCAGGTGATTCGAGAGTAGGGGCACGAAAGTGTTGGCAGCTGATCGGTAAAATAAAATTGATAAATTTTTGAAAATTAATGAATTATATGAATATTCGTTGTTAAAAAGCTCGGAAATAAATCTTCCAAAATCGTAATTAATTGTGAAGAATCTCGGACGTCCGCGATCGAACGTATCAGTATTAAAAAATCGCACAATCGTGCCATATTCTTTTTCCAAATTTCAATATTAATAAATTCGTAAATTTCATTTTTTTTTTTTCGAAACAAAAAAAAATGAAAGAAACTTGCCACGATGCCAAAGTTGGAAATTAATAATTGTTTTTTGTTTGTTTTTTTTTTCTTGTATTATAAATCGTGTCTTTCTCGAGCTAGATATTTCGACTAATTTGTTTATAAATATTTTTGAAAAACCTATATCGATATATTCGGATTAAAACGTAAGTGTAATGTTTTACGCGTGATCAGCTGCCACGATAATTCGCATGCAACAGGTACAGGTTTCATTGACATATCTTTCTAGGGTGAGCACCGCTTCGACATCTGTTCAACCGTCATTTCTTTTTTCTTTCGTTTTTCAATTGAAAAAAAGGTCACGAAGTTGATGAGAAAAAAAAAATGATAAAGTTCATTATGATGTGCCAACTTGTTCGAAAAAAAAGTTTTAATAAATAAAGGGTACTCTGCCATCTGTCCAAGATACGTAGCAAGGAATGAATATGAAGAAAACAAAGAATATTACGATTTAGCATTTTTAATACGACGAAGAGAAATATTAACGAGAAGGGAATTCAAAAATAAACGCACTTTACGAATTTCAATGCATAGACTTTTTTTTAAAGCTGTACTGGAGTCCAAGGGGCGGCAGGAAGGGCGGGAGGGCGGGAGGGCGGGAGGGGAAAACAAATATTTTAAACTATATATTTTTATTTGCACTCTTGTATATCATATAACGTGTACATACATACAATAAAAATATCGATAAGGAATGTAAAGAGAAAGAAAGGAAAAGAGGGAGGAAGCGGAGAGCGTAAATAGCAAGATTTCAAGTGCTCGACAATTTCGTGTTCGAGCCTTTCGATATTTTATCATTAGCAACATCATCCTTCATTTTTTTCCTTTGCTTCTCGATTGCTAAAGTCTCCAAGTGTCTGAAGCTAGAAAAAACACACACAACCGGCAATCAGGGACTATTCTGTTTCTTTTCTATAAAATGCACACACAATGTTGGTGAGAGTCTGACGAATTTCTTCCAATTGAAAATACCGACTTAAATAGCTGGTACGAATTTTTCTACTTCCAACAATTTTCCTTCCACGGTGATGCACGAGGTTTCGTATAAGTGAAAAAAAAAACACACACACATTGAGAGAAAATGGAGAAGGGGGATCGATTTTAGTGAACCAGGGATGAGGGGGAAGTTTCGATTAATTTAAATTTCGAACATTATAACAAAAATATAACAAACGGCAAGAGCTCAATTTTAATTTTTTTTTTGTTTAATAGCGCTGTGACGGAATACTTTGATACGTTGAATTTATCGAATTATTACTTTCGAGAAGGCTGATTTTTATATGATTACGAGAATAAAAAAAACGAAAAGTAAAAAAATGAAAAAAAAACAAATATAAAATAAAATAAATAAATAAGAAGAAATTTAACTTCAGTGTAATTAAGGAGAATTTGATTAACACTAAATTGTTTCCACATTCGTTTTGTTTTGTTTTTAATTTTTGCCTTTTTGTTCCTAAATAAAGGAACGCTATAACGACTGATTAGACTGTTTTTTTTTCTTTGATTGGTTCTAAAGTTTTCTTGTTCATGTGATATTGTTTTACCAAAGAATATTGAAAAACTCGTTGAAACGTTCTCGTTATTCGTGGCCCGAGTCGATCTCGTCAAGTTACTCCGGAAAAAAAAACCGAAAAAAAAAACGATTCTCTCCGGATAAGTTGAGAAGAGGGACGACGGAATTTCATGAGCCTTGAGAACGTTGCGAAAATTTTTCATTATTGAACACGTCGAGGTTTGAAAGAAAAAAAAAACAAAAGGGAGTAAAATTTTTTTTAGTTTAAAAATGAAGAAAAAAAGGAAACCAAAACTTAAAATGAAACAAGCTACGACGAGGAAGCACTGTGGGGAAAAGCAGAGCGAGAGAAAGATGAAAAAGAAACATTGAACACACACAAACACACACACTAAAACGTATGGAAAGATGTGAAAATAATGTCTTTGAGTCGAAAAATTTTAGGGGTGTAATTAACGAGAATAAAAATGAAAAGAAATTTGTGGCAAAATTGTCGAACATAGGAGAAAGACTACTTAGATTTATTTTTATTATGTCTTCAAAAAGACTTTAAATATAATATTTATATCGTGCCATAATTAATATTAACGAACCTTAAGTATAAATTTATTGTTACGGAAAGTTTTTAAATTTATTGGAAGGGAAAATTGCAAAAAAAAAAAAATGAAAAAACACGAAAACAAAAGAAAACATAAAAAAATAATAAATAAATATATTATATATCACTGCTATCTATCAATAACAATTATGAGGGATGAAAACATAAAAAACGAAAGAAATCAAGTTACGAGAAAAATGATGGAAAATTCAACAATTTTACACCCTGACGAAAGGCACGAGGTAAATGTTTTGAACGTTGAATCGTCGATCGTAAAGAGCTTTCTACATGATCGGACTTCGAAGGTTATTATATGAAAACAAATACAAAAATCAATATAACTGTTTTGACGAAGGAAAGTATGATGAGAATTGTGAGCAAGGATAAAAGGATTAAGCAGAAGAAAAGAAAAGAGAATATTTCGTTTGAAACGATTTGCGAAAATAATTGGACCAAAGTTCGCTTTCGAAAGGTTTTTATCGCGCAGCTGATAAATGCGTATTCGCCGTTAATGTGGGCGAGTGTGTGTGTACGTGTGCGTGAGTGCGTAAAACGATTTTCATCTGTAAAATCGTATGAATTTGTGTGGAATTGAAAAAATAATGTTGAGATCGTCTCTCATGTACGATTTGCGTTCACCGTCACCCCCATTACGATTAATTATGGCGACAGCGACAAAAAACCAGGCAACAACGAGAGTGTGCTCGAACGAGAGCATCGCAGCAAAAATTGAGCTGTGTTCGTGCTGCTAAATTTCGGAGGTTCAAAAAAAAGATTGAACAAAACAGAAACCACCGTGCAGAAACTTTCTTTTGTGTCAATTGAAAAAAGTAGCTCAATAGTTTTGTTTTCTCCTCATAAACGTCAAAGGCGAGAAGTGCGAAAAGAAAAACAATGATTTATTTCAATTTTCATAAAACCTCAAACATGTGAGTATCACTGAACAGCATTTTTAATTCACGCCACAAACATTACTGTGGCCTGATGAGCTAATAAATGATCTCAACGAACAAAAACTCGTGTAACTTCGAGTGAAGATGAAAAATACTTTCTGCTCGTCCAATAGCGACACAGCCTAGCCAACCGCACAAAAACTTGAACACAACGTCAAAAGGACAAATCTCACATCTCCCATTTCTACCGATTCTTTCTCTTTTTTCACAATAATTAACTGTTTTAATTAAATCATTTTTTTAATGTGCACTTTGTGGTGCGATCGTTTCTCATATTTTACGTGCGATCGCCACCAATTATCAAACACTAAGCTAAAACATGTAATTACTCTCAGTCCGTTAACTATAAATTTATTTTATTTCTTAATCGAGCCAGAAAACATTTTTTTTCTTTATTTTTTATTCCACTCTCCGTTCGTTTCTGACGATCTACGTGATGACACGATTCTATAAAACGTATTGATGTACGAAGAAGCTCCTACGTACGTTCGATTATTATTATTATTTCATTAAGATAAAACAACATTATTATTATCATCAATATAATTACTGTATTATTATTATGACTTTCACTGGCAATACAATGTATTGCATCCACAATTATTTTTCTTCGCAATTCTACATATTTAAAAACAAAACAAAAATCAAGGAGGAAGGTTTCAATGTGAAATTTATCTATCCATGTACGATACGATCAACATAACGTTCACGCGTTATGTCCATGTTTTTTAAATGTACATACGTATACATATCTATACATACATATTACAATGTAGGCATATTCCTTAAGGTATATCTTTCCTTATTGGTTCTTATCATCATCATTATCATCACCATCATCATCATTTCTAATATTAATGTTATTATTATTATTATTATTATTATTATTAATTTTTAATAATATTATTATTATATTGATACTATAGTGAGTTAGTTCTCAAAGTGATTGTTGAAATATGTTTATGAGAACTTGTCGATTACTTTTTGTCATTATTATTATTATTATTATTATTATTATTATTATTATTGGTATATTGATATGCTACTATATTATATCGCAATTATAATTGATGTTTATGTTTGTTTTTTTTTTTTCAAAATTGATCCAATGTAACGCGATAAATTTGATGAAGAAAAAGAAGAAAAAGAAATCAACGATGACGTCCTCTCGTTTAAGCGATTGATCGAGGCGTAAGCTTAGCGCGCTGTGTCAATCGCACACGATCGTGTCTATGGTATAAAAGTGGCTCCGATATGTGTAGCCAACGTGAGCCAAGTACTTGTGAATATTGGGTATAGTTAACGAAAGAAAAATGAAAAACCGTGGAAAAAAGTCGTGAGTATTGATAAAAAAAAAAAAAAGAAAACAGACGGGAAAAAATTGATGAAGTAATATTCTTGTTCGGAATGTAATAACTTTTGTTATCACGTGGTCGGAACGATCGTCTGTAAATGAAGTCTGTACAATTGTCACACGATTTTTCGTGGTTTATTCGAGACGATTATTCATGGGAGATACGACACATGGAACGTAATACACGGGAAAAGAACGCAACGACATGTACTCTTTGCTTTTGGTAAGCTCACTCCGAATAATCAGAGGAAAGCAAAGGAAAAACACTTGGTACGAGCTCACACCTCCCTCCTGCCAATTATTATTCTTTTATCAACGTTTTTTTATAAGATTACGATTGTTAACCGTCTTGATAGTGAAAACAAAATCACACCCTCAATTAATGGAAAATAAAGGTTTAAAAAAGAGAAATGGGACAAAAATTCTGTGGTAAAGCAATGTGTGGAACGGATCGTACGATCCTTTCGCGCCCATTGCCATCCGAATAATATAAATATTGAAGAAAAAAAAAAAAAAATAGGATGAATTAAAGAAAAAAATAAAGTAACAAAGTGCAACACGCTGCCTTGCTGAACAGTACAAGTACAAAACGAATACAAATACATAAAGAGAAAAAAATGAAAATGAGAAAAAAGTAACATGTCTTCGACTTAAAAGAAAGCATAACAAAAAGAATAAACGATTCTGGTAGTTAAGAAATTCAAATGAAGAGAATAATAATGAAAAAAAAAGTTTTTAAAAAACGAAACAAAAGGATGAACAACTTTTAATTCTAAGATATGCTGGAAAAATTACAAACGAACGGAACGAATCTTTGGTAGTAACGACGATCGGTCGTAATAGCGTGAAAGAACGAGTTACGTCACAAATACCTCAATTGCCGAGATCTCAGATGTTTTTTTTCTACTCCTCCGTGTTTACACGTGTCTTGTGAAATTCCGACTAAATTTCTTCTGTTTTTCTTTCTCAATCTTATTTTTCTCTCGAGCAAAGGGCACGCAGAAAAGTAGAAGAAACAACCTTGAAATCTACACTGCCATTATTTACGAAACATTTCAGTCGGTCTCTTCCACACACGCCGTACGGGGCCACGCTAAATCAGCGAAACAATTTTTGCTTTTCTATCTTTCGGAAGTTGTTTTCCAATCTCGCGACTACTTATCTTGATTCATTCATTCGATCGAATTTCAAATTTTCATTAGCATCAAATTAATCGGTACAAAAAATTACATCTTTTTCGTTCTCACAAAAATGATTTCAAAAACTCGATATTTCTAAAACATTTGTTTTCACCGAAAAATGATAGATTGAAGCGAAAATGACCAAAAATTGATTCACTCGGAAGGTCTGAAGTGTCCAAAATGTTCGAGATATAAATTGAAAAAATCTCTAATGTAGTGCACGTCGGAAATTTCGTGTATTCTCGTCTGGATCTCGGCAATAACAGATTCTCATCTAAGCTACAATAGTTTATTGTACTTATGTCTTGTACATTATCGATATATAAATATATATATATGAATATATGAATATATTAAATAGCGTGGGAAAAACGAAGATTAAGAAAGATAGTAACGGGTAAAAAGATTTGCCTGAACCGTTTGACAAACGAAGAAACCGGATCACACAATCGGGTGTAAGATAAATGGACATGAATAAAAAAGAAAAACAAGTTAAAAATCGTGTGGGCACAAATTGCATGCGATCGCCATATCATTATATTTTGCAGAATTAACTCGCGTATATTTATATAGGAATAAGCGCAAACTCGTGAAAAAGAAAGGAAATAATAAAGAGGACAAAGAAATACGACAGTTTTTTAAGGATGGCGAAGGTGATTTTTGTAACATATCGAAACGATGATTTGATTCAATTGTTTTTTCTCTATCGATCATTATCAATTGTACGTATGTCGTAAATGATCCTGCTGGAAAATCATCCGAGTAAGCGGATACTTTTTTTTTGCAATTGTTTGGAAATGGCGACTCCACTCGTCGAACGAATCTAACGAAACTTCAAGAAATGTAAACAAAGAGGCGTGTACCATTTTTCTTGTTTACACTTGCGATGTCCAGTCGATCGCGAAAGTCGGAACGTAACAACAAGAAGCTAAATTTTATACCGCAATAATGACGTACGAAAAGATACAGCAATCAAGCATTCCAAGTTACGACGAATTTCAGACCGGGAATGTTACTAGATATGATTTCACGATGATTAATGCTAATGCTAGCGGGAAACTGCCCAAAACGTAATTCGAAAGTGAAAAGAAAAAAAACGCGAATTTCCATACGACTCAACGAAGTGAAATAACGAGAGAGTTGAAAATGATAGAACAAATTTGACAAGGTGCGCAGTCACCTTTCCGTAGTAACGAAACTGAGGAGGTAAGAAAAGTACATATGCAGATTGAGTGGAAAAAATATTGAAACAAAGAAATGAAAAGATTACGAAATGATTGGATGCTTCGCACGAGACTCAAGCGCGCATCCCCCACACATTTTTAGACTATTAATATTTTAACTCTAAGATTTAATAATAATTATGATATATGTATAATTATATGTATACATATAATTATATATTATGGGATAAGTGTTTATTCGCATTTTTAACACGATAAGGAATTATTATTATAAAAATTCAATAATAGTTGTTGGTGTAATATTATGAAATAAATCTTTAATTATAGCAAACGAACCATGTGTCATTCGGTAAATTGCTTTTTCTTATTTTTGCCCGTAATAAACTCTCAGATAGTTCGAATCATTTCTTGCAGAATTTTTTACCAAGAGCACCATTTAGATCGTTGCGTATTTCATAATTTGATTGGAAAATCGACTCACCCCGTTGATCAGCCCCTTTACATCGGCCGTAGTGTGGGCTCCTCTTCCACGAATTCCCGAGCGTTTCGCGGTATCGATTCTCGATCGCGTTGTATGTTGTGTACACTTTCCAGGAATCACTTCGGAGTTTCGACGATTGCACTTCACTTCGCGATCACCTCGTTTGGGCTTTTTCACTTCTATATCACGTTTTCATTGCTTGATGATAATTCGGAGCACAATTCACACTTTCACTGATACGCACTAATCACCAATAAAATAATTAGAAAAGAAATGATCTCTATAACCGCGATATTGACTATTCGGACGCTTATTTTTTATTTACCAATCGCTTACAATAATTGCTTACTCGTTAACGGTGTGTTCTATCGCAATGCTCGTTCGCGGTCTATAATATTATTCGAAAACTACGCGCTCCCATCCCCCCACTCTCGTTGAAGCTATTGACGCCGACTGCGTGTACGACACACCACTGATGACTGAACTCACGATACACTGGAACGCTCACTGCCGTGGTGGGGGGCGAGCCCAGGGAGAGCGTTCAAACAGGTCGTGCCGTCTCTCTCGCACCGCGTACAGTCAGACAATAAAATTAATCCGGCTCAACAGTTTGCCTGCGGTGTGGTGCGGTAATAAGTGTAAAAAGCTTTCTTGGTCGACTGTACAAAGAAGGACAGAACGACCAGTTTCAGCTATCTCTCGCGGCTCGCAAAATCGCTACCCCCACCACGGCAGTAGGCGTTCCAGTTGTATCTTGAGTTCAGTGGTGTACACTCTGTATGGACGAGCCGTTTGTTTATAAATCGTTTGGCGTCGTCGCGGTAAACAAAGCCGTTTGATAGAAAGCCCGCCAACACTATATATATATGAAGTACTCTCATCGCATTACTATACCATCGCCGTTTACTTATTTTTGCGTAGCGGAAGTTACCGTTCACTGGCATAGGCGATCGCAGTTACCGACATCTGAGAGCCTGGCAATTCCCAAGCCATTTTCAAGCAAAAGGGATGAGTAGTTCTTGACTTCCTGACGCTGGTCTTTCTAAACTTCTTTCTCATTCTAACCCAAACTTTTGAAATTGTATCCTGTATCTTATAACATACCAAAACACTGTTTTGGAAAAATCCACTGTCATCCGTTTCGATTGTCATTTAGTTCAGAATTCCACAACAAGAGGCGCTACCCCCGTATTCTAGCCAATCACGTGACCTCCTCGGCAAAACTCGCTCACAAATTATTATCTATTATTATTTACAAATCTCTATCCACTTTCTGCGGTATCGCATATCGAGTATCTACGGGGATCGTAAGCATTGCAGAAGTTTTGATCCCGCATGAAAATATTAATCAAGTCCAGTGCATTTTAAAGAGGCTTTGAAAAAAATTGCGTCGATCGCAACGACAACAGCATCGAACGACAACTGTCAACGATATTAAATCAGTCCAAACCATCTGTCAGTCTGTCGATGAATCCCAGTCGCACATAACCTCAAATGTAAATTCTACCCAATGTTTTGATTTACCGTTCTAACGAAAAATACAGGATGGAGAATAATCCTGAGGAGGTAGTAGCGAATAACACAGAGACAAATAATTCTTCGATCGCAAATGCGAATACTTCGCAATCAGAGGCCGAACAAGAAGCTAGCACGAGCAGTGCAGTTTTTAATCGTTCGAAAAAAAATGTCAAGAGACGAAGTTATCGTCAAAAAAATCCAAACAGCGATGAAAATGACTCGAGCAGTTCCGACATCGATGAATCCAATAAACCTGGCAGCAGTAACACAAACCTAAACGCATCTGAGGAACAACCAGAACAACAGAGTCTTAAAACTCCCAAGACTAATGCAAAAAACACAAGTCCACAAACTAAGAAAAGAAAAAAAAGGAATCCAGCCACAGGTTATACTGAATTCTTGACAATCGTAAAATTATCATTTTTCCATCAAATTTTTGTTGCTCTAACGATTCACTTCTCTCTCTAGATGGATCTGACACGTCGTCCGTTGTCGACAGCGACCATGAAAGTGAGTAAAATGTGCTTTCGTTGTGTTTCAGTGCACGGGCCTCATTTCCCAAACCGCGACAATGATTCTTTTCGCATTTCTGAAATGCTATTTAGCAATAGACTCAGCTAAATGGAAGTTTGCCTCCGTTCTTTTTCTCTGAGATTCTTTGTACTAAATCTAAGTTGAATCGCTTTTTCAATTTTGAACCTCGTGTGCTCACCGTTTAAGAAAAATAACTAAAAACACGAAAATTTTTATGTTCGAGCATTCACTAAATAAATATCAAATGTTTTTGGCACTCCCCTAATATTTTGATGATCCCTGTAAATTTTTGGAAATGTATAGAGTAAGTGAGACATTGGAATTTACGTTCCAAGTTTTTCAAACATTCTTTCACGACATATACAAAAAAAACGGAATGGAGTGAGAAATGAAGTAAAAAATAAAATAAAATCTCATTTCTTGCAAGGACAATTTGTAACTGAATTCCTTAGCACTGTGGCATGAAAATGCGTTGAATTCTCATAAATGATTCAAATTCATAAAAGTGACTGGTACATTCTTCTTAATTGGCATTAACCTTTTGAATGCATACTGGGTCATTTTGACCCCAACAATTTTCTGTCACCGATTCTTTGGCATGTAATGGCAACGAACGTTTTGGCATTCGATTTTCGTTTTCGTAAAGAAATAAATCTAGGGCCATAAAATATGCATAATTTCCTACAAAAAACGTTTCTATGAAAAAAAAAAGACAAAAAATGCATATTCACCAGAATACAACGATTTGAAAAACGCCTGGGGTCAGATTGACCCAATGTGCACTTGGGTGTGCACTCGCAGGGTTAAATAAACGCCGCGTATAAAATTTAGCAAAGATCACGATAAATATAATGATTTAACAACGATTCAGCAGACACAGAAACGTCAGACGACTGGACAACGTCGGAAGAAGAAAAATGTGTAATACCAGGAGTTCTGAACAAAGTCAAACCTAAACCTACTTTGAACATAATAAAGGAAATCATTCAACGACAGATAGGGCCGAGGGTACAATTCGAGAGAAAATTTTATGGGTCCCTTTACATGGTAGAGCGTTTGCAGTACTTGCATTCACTCGATGAACATCGGGCAAGTTTTTTGATTAGTCATTTCCGCTGTTTCATGTAAAAATGTCGAATAGCACGATTTTCAATAATCGTTTAATATTTTCAGGGCTGCGTCAATAGTATCGAGTTCAACGCGAAGGGAGATCTTCTCGTCAGCGGATCCGACGATCTCGCAGTCATCGTGTGGAATTGGGCAACCGGGAAAAAATGTAGATCTTACGTCAGCGGTCATCGAAACAATATTTTTCAGGCAAGTCTCTAGAGTCGTTTTTCCGTTTCGGTGGAATGCGTTCGGTCAACAAAATCGATTGAACGATAAATTAGACATGGAAATTCATTCGATCAAACGTTTGATTCACTTCTATGAACCGGCATGAATAATTCAATGAAGTAATGAAATACAAATGTTGGTTTCTTTTCTAATCAGGCCTCATGGCTACCTCGTGAAGATTTATCAATGATGGTGACGTGTGCCAGTGACGGACAAGTACGGTTGTTGGATTTGAACAACGGCAGCACCCGAAAGTTAGCCGCACATCGAGGAACTTGTAACAGATTCACAATCCATCCGGACCATCCTCACGTTGCTATATCCGTTGGAGATGACGGTCAAGTTCTATCCATAGACGTACGCGATGGCGAGACAACAAAGTTCGTGACGGTTGAGCAAAAACATTAATAGCTGCAGTCGAAACACAATTTTTTCCTTTCTATATTTTCATAAATCCACGCAGGTTGGTAATGCCGAAAAAAAAAGGTTTTCCCATACAACTCTACACCATTCACTCGAATCCACAAAATTGCAATGAGTTCTGCGTCGCCGGTCGTTCAGAGTTCGTTAGAATTTACGATCGCCGCAAAGCCAATGAACCAATCATGCATTTGCGTCCCAGAAATGTGGTAAGCCATTCGATGACAAAACTAACAACGAACACGAAATGCAATCAAGGACTGTAATGCTTGGGAATTTCGTATTAATCTCTGTGAACAAGAATCTTTACTGCAAAAATGGATTTGTCGACTTTCCGACCATAAAACACTCAACAAATTCAGATGAGCCCTTAACAGGAACATAGCTCATCAATCATAAGAGCAGGAAGGCAGTTCAAACCTCAGATAAATGAATTTTTACCTAATTCCCACGAAACTTTTATGTTTTCTCTTGTGACTAGTTGGAAAGCGAACGAGTCTATGTCACTGCGGTTACCTACAATTACAACGGTACAGAGGTCCTTGCTTCTTACAACAACGACGACATTTACCTCTTCGATACTCTCCTACCTCATCCAGATGGTGATTATGCTCACAAGTATCAAGGTCATCGTAACAACAAGACAAGTAAGTAAATAGCTCGGGCAAAAAATAATTCATAAAAAACGTAATTCCATTCTCCGAACGTGAAATTTCAAATTGTAATACATTCCGGGAAAAAAATAGTATTTGGGTCATTCAGACCCAGACGCCAATATGCATTTCCCTTTAAAGCCAAAAACCCAAAACCATTCAACTGATAATATTTTCGATAATTGCAGTAAAAGGCGTCAATTATTTTGGACCAGAGAGTGAATTCATCGTTTCTGGTTCGGACTGCGGTAGCATGTACATTTGGGAAAAGAATACCGAAGCCATAGTTCAATATTTACCAGCCGATGCTCAAGGAGTGGTATGAAAAGATCGTTTTTCGCGCTTTTTTTTCTCCATAATTGGAAAAAAGACTCTGTTCTCACAGCATTTCTTTTCAATGGAATTCTAATTAATCGTAATTCTTGTCATACAGGTGAATTGTGTCAAGCCTCATCCACATATTCCGGTCTTGGCCAGCAGTGGCTTAGACGATGATGTCAAAATTTGGGTTCCTTCGGCTGCTGATCCGCCTTCTGCTTTGTCTGGGACCGGACTCCGAGAGGTACTGAATAATAAATCTCGATCATTTGATGAATCAACACACAGAATTAATATTATAATAATCAAATGTATCCCATTTTTGCAGTCGGTCCTATCAAACTTGAGACAACGACTGGATAACGAACTCGCATATCAAAATCGTCGGGATAACTTATTCTACGTACTATTGGATCACGTAAGTCAAAATCCTCGAAACAAACAAATTTTTTATTAACTTTCGGGTGCTTTTCGATTGCCATGAATGAAAAAAAAAACGAATCCCTCATGGCGGGCCCAGAAATTCGTTTTTTATTGCAATTTTTACTGATGTGAAAAAATTATGAAATTTCCAACGATTTGTGATAAAAGGAAAGGGCGTTGCAAACAAATGTTCATCACAGAAGAAGAAACAAGTCTTTTCGTTGATATCAATATTATTATCTTTGTCATTGTCCATTGCAGTGTATCAGATCGAATAATCGTTCGAGCGAGACATCCAGTGACGAGGATGAAGATGATGAATAATACTCAGAAAACTTCAACAACCGGCTCCAAAAGCTTACCTTGATGTAAACTTGTTGATACTGTGCGTGCGTGTCGTTCCTTCGTACGACTCAAACATCACACATTGCCATAATAGATTCTGCGTCGTCGGTTCATCAAAAAGCAAAGTATCGTTACGAGAATTCGAATCTTATTAAACTATCGAATTCACCTTTATCTCCGCTCTTCGAATTTCGTTCCACACGGAAATGAACTATATTTTATGGTTTTGCAAGGATATTGTTAAAGAGTTAATTTCGAAAATAATTTTATCAGTTTTATCACGTAATTCGATAATTCTTCCATTGTAAAAATACCAAATTGGAAATTTATTATTTATATTCGTTCAAAGTGGAGGCTGGTAACTCAACATATATTTTTCAGAGTTACGTTTGTATTTTAAGGAATCTGTAATTGAACCGGAAATAATCATTTTGAAGGCAATTATTTAATAAAGAAGAAAATAATTTACCGACTCTGAGTGAATTAAATGAATCCGACACCACGTGAAAATGAAGCCAAAAAAAATAATTAACCCGCGATCCGACAAATGAGAAACCTCGATTTCAAAAAATTCAAAAATTCCAACAAATGTTTTCTAATAGATTTCCAATTTTATAAAAAAAGAAACAAAAACGTTAACTTTGTAACACATCTACCCAACGTGACTTTACAAAAAAAAACCGTGCAACTTTCATTTTTCTTGAAACATTAAGAGCCTAGGAGAGAAATGGAATCGACTTTTCACCCGTCTCTCTCGCATTTACGCCCGATTGAACGTCTTGATGCAAAAATAATTGTACACGAAAGTTCCGCGGTCGAAAACAAGGAAAAGGAAAGATTAGCAAAAAAGTATTTCGCGTTTACACTCTATTGGTAACAATGATACGAATTTATTATTACATCTTAAAAAATACCAATGGAATGAGCAAGGCCTGCGTAAATATGGAGAGTAATCGATCCCATGAACAGAGTAGTGACTGCTTTGATGAGAAGTGTTGATCCAGGCCCAGCCAGCAAAAGTTTAGTGAGAAGCTCCAACAACAGAGGCCTGTAGATCGTTAGTACCAAAATACTGACCACCACGGGTATCAGACCTCGACGTAAGTCGTGTCGTGACCACAACCACACTAACGTTGCGGTTGTAATGTGTTGCACCTAACGAAAAAACAGTAATCATCAATCGAAAGTTGCAATAAACGAAATGTACGACGAGGCAAATAAAAAAAGTCTGTATTTTCCATAAATTTTTTTTCTATGCTTCATATGAAAAGTTCAGCATCATCCTGCGAAGCAGCCGTGCCAATTTTCCATTATTCTCATTGGAATAAAATGACTCGGTGCCAAACGGACAAGATTCATCAAAATTCAGAACGCTGCCAATAATTTTTGATGATTCTATCCTCAGAAAGCATGAAAAGTATTAACCCTTCGTGTGCACACGCCCTATAAATGGATATTGGGTCAATCTGACCCAAGGCGTTTTTCAAATGGTGGTATTCCGCTAAATATGCGTTTTTTTTTTTTTTTTGTAGAGACGTTTTTTGTAGTAAATTGTCCTTCTTTCATGGCACTGAATTTATTTTTTGATTAAAACGAAAATTAAACGCTAAAATATTCGTTGCCATCAAATGCCAAACAATCGGTGACAGAAATTGTTCGGGTCAAAATGACCCAGTATGCGCTCAAAGGGTTCAGCGAAAGAGTCGCAGACACAAATATATTTGGATTGAAGAAAATTTAGGTGAAAATGAATAAAATTGGAAAGTTCAGTTTGTACTAAAGTTCTGTGGTTTTTTAATGTGCGGAAATTTACTCACCAAACTGATGTTCGATTCCAGACTCTTTTGTATATATTTCCAGTCAAATTCGGCGCCTCGTGCACCGATCCAAAGGAGCAGGAATTTTGTCAGCAAGACCTCGGCTCCGGCCCAGCCAATTCCAGCCGTCAAAACTTTGGCGTGACCTTTACCTGGGATTCCTTTCAGTACCAATAACATTCCAACCAGGTCTGCCAAATCGATCGAGTATTTCAGGAACTCCTGTACAGAGTCGTCGATTAGTTTGCAGAGTGGATCACAAATTATCGAGGCTTTCGAAAAATTGTCGAAATTCAAGACTCTCACTATTTGCGTTTGTTTTTTGAATTTATTTTCATAATAAAACAAAAGTATTGAATAGTTTTTTTGGAAAACGTTCGATTTCTTGCTGTTTTTAAAAAGTACTCACTCCGAAAATGTTGAATTCTTCCGGTCCAGTGATGTCAGCTGTAGGGAAAAAAGTTGCCAATGCTAGCATCTTAATGAGCTGTGTGAATATATAAATTCCTCCGGCTTGGATACATTTCCAAAAAGCTCCGTACTCGGATCTGTTGAAAAGGCGAGGTTAATCACTTTTCAATTGAATTTGATTAACCTAATTATCGACGAATGGCCAAAGTACTTACAAGCCCGAATATTTGTATGTGAAATAATACGGCACGTAAACCAACGCTACGCAATTTCCGAAATGATATAACGTCATTTTTCGATAATTATTTTCGAGTTTTTATTCAACAATTATTGTTTAAAGGATCTTTTAGGTTAGGCCACTACTCCTAAAAGGGCTGATACCGTCCCGTCATCAGCTTTTTATTTTTATTTCTTTCGAAAACTCGCACTCGTATGCACTATTTTACTTCAACCATTTTCGCACGGGTGGCAGCACTGTTCGGCATTTCATTTTTACCACGAATGATAACAAGAAGATCAGTTGTTTTATAAAATCGACTCTCCATTTGTAACTCAATCGGTAATGTTATTTGATTCTTCTCGAAGCAGGTGCTCCGCAAAATTCAAATTAAAAACCAGCAAAAAACATTGCTCTATCGAAGTTTCGTATTCAATGATTCCTCGCTCATATTTCTAATAATTTTAAATTCCGAGCAGTGTTTCACATTTCATGTACATTTATTTCGAATAATAATAATATAAATGGTTGAAGATTTTTGCGTAATTTGATAAAGAATATTTTTGATGGTTAGTAAACGGAGATTTTTTGTCGGGTAAACACCAATTGAAAATCGAGTGTTCCGAAAAATATGTAAAAATGGCAGAAAATCAAATAACAATTCATATCGAGAATGGCGGGAAACAGTGGAGTTTTAGGAAATTTTAAAGGCATGTGATTATATCATTTTTATCATAGTTTGTATTGTGATATGTCTGAAAACTGAGATTGGCCAATTGGAGTGTTTGTTGAAAGTCAAGGAACTTTTGCAGAATCGCGGAATGTTGGAATTTGAAACGTGAAGATTATTATTTAGTTTTGACTGTACCAGTAAAATGGCAGTGCGCGGGAAAAATGTTAACGAAGCGCCAAGTGCGCGGGAAGATTGTTTACGAAGCGCCAAGTGCGCGGGAAGATTGTTTATGAAGTGCGAATTGTGCGGGAAGATTGTTTATGAAGTGCGGACTGTGCGGGAACAGTGTTTACAAAGTGCGTGTTTTTCGGAAAAGTGAGATAGTAAAAAGACCGAAATATTTAGCCCAGATGCGTTACGACATTGCCGGGACCGTAATAAGTTTTAATCCAATTGTTAGAGCTGCTGAGAATCGTTGCGACTTCGTTTTTTCGTTGTAAGTATGCCAAAGCGTTGCAACCTCAAGCTTTCGAGCGTCCGCCATTCCATCGAAAATGTTGTTTATCATTTTTTTCCTCGTATTCCGATTTTTTATGCTTTCACAAATTATATCAGCACTTTTCGGGTATACCTCAGAATTCTCCATAAAATTCAGAGGATCGCGCTTCAAAGGAAAAAAATGAGAGTCGCAGAAAATGCTTGCAAATTTCCGAAAACGTGTTCTTCAATATTTCTTCTCATTTCGTGCCTCGTTTCGTAGCGTTTTTTTTCGACAGGGAACGAACTCTTAAAAAGCAACACATGGGCCCCCTTTTTTGTCCTTTAACCCCTTGGAAAGGGGTAACGCACCCTAAATCCATAAAAAAAAGGGGTTGGCTTCGGAAAGGGTTCTAAAAGCTGAAAAAGTATTGACCAAAATTTTTGAATATACAATTCGACCCATTGGTCCACAAATAAAATCTATAACAAATCCTGGAA
Organism: Hyposoter dolosus; assembly: GCA_963921915.1. Lineage (NCBI taxonomy): Eukaryota > Metazoa > Arthropoda > Insecta > Hymenoptera > Ichneumonidae > Hyposoter > Hyposoter dolosus. The sequence goes on from OY998134.1 coordinate 4,530,582, forward strand.
AAATGGTTCTCAAGCAAACTTTGTGGCGGTAATTGATTTTTTGAAACTGCTCATAACGTCACCTGAAACTCATGAATATTTTTGATTTTTTTTTTGTTTGATTAAAAGCAGTGACAATATCTTTGCTGCGCAGTAAGATAAAGTAGGAAGCACCCTTCTGGATTTAGGGTTGAATTTAGGGTTTAGAATATATTGAACCGCCAGATACTCCGTTTCACAGCCAACCAAATCGCAGCTTTTAAGCTTGTGCGTCTCAACTCTGCCACCCCGATGGACCAAAACTCTTGCACCGATTGGCTGAGAAGACTTTCTCATTGGCCCGGTGAGCTCCAGAGAGCTCTTCGGTATTCGCGCTCCAACGTTGAAAGGGTAGTTCAGTCCGAGAGCGGCTTTTGCAAACAGTGTTTCATGCTTTTTTCCCTACGGGCAAAGTGGTGCAGCAGTTTCTATTCATTTTGTTCAGGAGTTGTTGGAAATTTTGATTTTAAGGATTTTCCATTGGATCGATAGTGACGATACATTTCTCTTTGTTACAAATTCAATGTTCGTTGGTATAAATCAGAATCAACGAAAATTCTATTCTTATAAAAAATGTCGATAAAGTGCTGTGGCAAAAATAGTGTCAAAAGAGTGATCGGCCGATTGCTCATGAAAATCCAATTATAACGATACATCAGAGACAATTGTTCTGCATAATTAATTTCACGCTCAATCTGATGGATATAGTTTTTTATTTGCACAATTAATTAGAGATGTTTAGTTGTATTTTGGTTTTTAAAATTATTTTCTTTTCCCGTGATGTCTATTTTTGCGTGCTTGATAATTATTATTATTTATAGCGATCCTGATTAGCTGTTTTGATATAATTTTTCCATTTTCTAAATTCAATAGTTTCCGGATTGAGCAAGATTTCTATTCTCTCTGATTTTCTCATTTTTGATATTGTACATGAACATATTTGTTCCATAAACTCAACAAGTTCTTGCAAATTTTTTTGTGCTTTTTCGAATAAATTCAAATTGATCAGGGGAATGGAGAATTTTTCAAAATATTTCTCAGGTTTTGAAAATCGTTTTGCTAAATTGGCCTAGACTTCGGTTTCCTCAATGACAAAGATATTTGCATGAAAATTCTGCATCTCTTTTATCTATTTTTTTGGAGCGAACATCAGAGAAGTTTGTGTTTTTAAAATTGAAACCAGTTTCCTGTCCAGCATTTGTTTACAGAGTTTTTAGTTCCGCAAACTAAATTTTTTGCTTAATCTTAGCCATTTCAAAGTTCACAAAGATTTTCAGAGACTTGGGAGAAAATTTCTGTGTCGCTTTTTCTTTTCACTTTCGGTTTCGTTTTTTTTTTCTATCGTTCTAGAAAATTGATAATTACACAGAAATCAGATGAAAGCTTGTTACGAATTGTTTTTATTTAATCACATAGTCATCGAGTCACTGACGAAGTGCAGCTTTAAGGGGAGAAATTTTCACTTCGCATTACTCAAAGAAATATTTCATTTACACTATTTTTGTATGTCAAGTTAAATGGAAAAATTGAATCAATTTGTGGATTGGTATAAAAGAAAGTTTCATTAACTTGATAGAACGATAGATTTTCCGAACGATTGACTGATGAATGTAAATTTCCAGATCTTTATGGCTGTTTTTTTATTATTATTTAATCCGTAGTCTTTAAGGTGATCCATCGGTCGCGCGAGTGCGAGAGAGATAACGAAGAAGCATCAGGTACACTTTTTCGCATCCTTGACGTTCGAGGAAACGAAAAGTTGCACCTTTTTCTCTGGCGAAAAGAGAATAACGTGTGACCCTTATTTTTGTCGAAATATGTAGCAGCTTCTTCAGATGAAAGCTCATGGATCACCTTAAGAGATTTTTAAGAACAATCACTGATTATGTTCCACCAGAGATTTCTAACAATTCTTTTTCATTATAGTTTCGAAAAAAAAAACAGGAATTCGTTGGAGAAATTTTTTCGTTGACGATCGAACAATCGGTCGCAAAGTTCGAAGGGAACGAGGTGACGAAAATTCTTTCATGACGTAATGAAAACGGTGGTACATAAAATTCGCTCGAAAATTGTCAACGCCACATCTAAAAATGTCGATGAACTACTGAAGTCGCAGAAATTTGCATTCTTCAATTTTTAATAGTTCTGCAAATCCATCGTTATCAAATGTTCTCCCGGCGAATGTGACGTACCATCCTACGAATTTGCCGATTTATTTATTTCTCGTTTTCAACTTTGCATTCAGATTTTGATAAATTTCAAATTATTCGGGAAATTGTTTCCATAAATACTATCATAAAACGAAAAAACTCATACTTCGAAAACAATGGGGAAAATCCAGATAAAAAAGAACCAGCACATCATTTCCGATTAATTCATTCCAGTACATGCGATTTTAGTTTCAATCATACAGTCGATACGCAATATATTTCAATACGCCATTTTCCGGACAGAATGTTGGAACCTTTTTGTTTTGTTTTTTTACCTTCCCATAAAATCTCAATACTCTAAAAATAAAATTAATAAAAATAAAATAAAAAAAAGAAAATAAAAAAAAAAATAAAAAAAAATTATTCGTCTCAGTATTTTTTGGCCATTTTTCCAGGCACTAACGTGTGTGAATGCTTCGTTTTTTTTTTTTTGTTAACTTGAATCAAATTGAATCATTTCTTGTGGATTGCTCTCGCAATAATTTTTTTATCGTCATAGGATTTTTTCTTGAATAAATTTGGTGCCTGTCGACACATCTATGTCCTCCAAATAGTTAAGTTTAATTTGAAAGTATAATTTGTATAAATTTTGTAGACGAGTACGACTTTGCTGAAAGAAAGTACTTTTTGGATTCATTTTTATTGTGAGAGGAATCTTGTTAAAATGTTTACTTGGCATCAAAGCCAGGCTGGAGAGGCAGGCGGGCTGGCTAGGAGCTTTAGGTTCACTTGGCCCTCACACATTAGGGTCGAAATCCTCAAAGTAACGATATATTTGAAGGGATCCCGTCCATATCGTCTCCTCTACACGTTTCTTTTCCTTTTCCTTATCTTTCCGCTCCGTCAACTCCTATCTCCCTTCCATTGAACCTCTACTCTCGAACTCGGCTTGACTACACGACGTTCCAGCAAGCGTGTTTGCATTACTTTCTCATGGGACGACGGACGTGCAATTTCGAAAAGCCGATTTCAATTCTGTTTCCTTTTCAGAGAGAAGGGAAGAAATCTCGAGAATCACACTGGCATGTGATCGTTCTGACTTTGCGAAATCCGACAAGAAAGAAAAAGAAAGAAAGTAGCCGCCTTCACGAAAACTCGACAAAATATACAGACATACACATATATATGTCCAATTGGTAAATATCTTTTTAAAAAAATCGAACAGTTCCTTTTTTCAATCACCTCCCCAATCCGCCATTTCTTCCTCAAATAATGTTTCGTTTTGATCACAAGGCGGAACCCTTGACGAGGGTCCGACGCAATTAGCGCCTGAGTTCACTTTGTTTCGACATCAAATCTCGGACACCAAATTCTTTTTTAACGAGAAGGAAATTTCGAATTTTTCATGTATTTCGAACGTTGAGCGTCAATTCCGTAGTCTCTGTTTAAATGAAGAATTGTCAAAAAGTGCAAAAAGTATCATTGGATAAAATATACTCAGGGGTTTGTAAACCAATGCACTTATGGTGGTGAAAGGAATTAGTAAATATTTTTAATGTCGAAACTTCTCACGCCTCGTTGTGTGTGAATCTCATTGAGATCCTTCTTTCCCTAAAAGCTTAATTTCCGGCAGATTTACATAGAGCGATACTGAAATGACAAATCAGTGAAAAAAAAGATCCAAAATTTGGGATTTTTCATAAAAACTACAATTTTTAAAGTTTTGTGAAAAAAAATCTGGCGGATTTGAAGTTTTTATTCTTGAATTTGACTCCGATGAATCGATCAATATTTTTTACTCGAATTTCATAAAATTCTGGATGGAAATGACGAAGATCATTGTTTTGTGCTTTGTTTATTTATTCTAGAACTCCAAAGATCGTATTGGACGTTCAAGGATCGAGTTTATACGAATGTTGACGCGATAGGTTGTGAAGTAAGCGGGAATGGCAAGACACCCCGCGAAGGGTGCCACAAAACTTCGGTACGAGACTGAGGATTCCATAGTTCATTTCTCCAGATCAATAATGTCATCTCGTTCGGGCGCATGCTCCTGCGCTGCCTCCCGCTTAAGCAGAGTGCCTACTCACTTGATCTCTCACGCTTCCTTATTGCATCGTCGAATATCTTGGACCATGCTTCGACAATCAAACCCCCCATGCAACATTTATGGCACTATTGTCATTGTCGGCTAGATTCCGGCTTTTCCTCGGTTCCGTTTTCAAGTAGCTTTTAGAATTTTTGATCTGATTGAAAATTTTCGTACCATTGAATTCGGAGCAAGAGACAGATGCATTTTTCCCGATGTTCTCGTTCCTGTGCGACGAATATTGGGAATTTATTGAAAATTTGAATTTGTCAATTTCGAGTACTAAGGAAATTGATTTTTTTGGTTCTAGAAAAAAAGTCGTTTTCGTGACGAAAAACTTTTTCCTTATGAGCCGTATTTTGGCTCTTTAAATCGTGAGTTTTCTTAATTCAAATTTGCGAATGTTGCAAAGTGATGGCGAGAGAAACCACGAAACGAGATTTGATTAATTCCCAATAGCACATGAACGACGAGAGGCAATAATGGTACCCGTGGAAGCTCAAACAAAGGGGTGGAAAAAAGAGAAATCAGGATTTCTGAGCTTTGTGTTGTAACTTCAAAAGAAAGGGACATGCAAGATCGGGTAAAAAGGCCTTTTCGGAAAGAAAGAGAAATCGATAAGGTTGGAGGAACAAGTAAGAATGGAATTCACCAAATTCCTTCAATTTAATTGGAAACATCAAAGTAACGGATCGGGCACATAGCTCTCGAAGGGGAAGAATAATGAAGTAGAAAAATGGTTGTGTGTGAGAAGCTGAGGCTAGAATTTCCAGACAAGCCTCAAGAAGAACAAAGAGTTTCTATTTTCCATTTGTAATTATCGTCGCAACTAAAAGCCAGCTAGCAGAATTTGGCACTCGATGAAGAAACGTCGTAGCCGAGATAATTCACCGTTTTCAAATTTTTCAAATCGACCAAAAATGCAATGACATTTCTAAATCCCATTTTTGGCAACATTCGTCCAGCAGCCTTTCGTTGCATATTAAAGAATGGAGCAATAACGCGTAGAGAACAAAGTTTTGATCAGTGGTTCCAGTTCCTGCCGTTAGTTTCGCTAGTTGCGTTCGTCAGTAAAAGCGGATATATTGAGAAGAAAGCGTGAAGAGCCGATAATCCTCGAATAGTTTTACACTTTGAAGTAGAATCTCCTTTGGATGGCCGCCATTGATACTAGGAGCGATGGAAATTGAGCTTTTTTTTCCAGTGGTTGAGAAATGTTTGAATTCTACCCCAGAACAAGTGAAAAAGAGATGCAAAGTTCAGAAAGTCCTTCTCGTTTTTCTTCGCCAAGGATATAGAAATATTGCGAGAGACATTTTAGGATATCGTCTTTGTTGTGCCCTTTTCGTTGGTATTTGCAAAGGCGAATTTATTGACAGGAATATGAATGAACTTTTCCAATAGTTTAGATACAGTTCGGTATTAAAAGTTGTTGAACGTGAAATAAGATTCCGCAAGTGTTAATTGGGGTGGGGTTAACTTTGCCACGTTTTGCAACGATCTTTCTTATGATGGGTTCGAAGTTGCACGCTGAGGTATGGACAAAAGCACGAAAAACAGCAAAACGTCCGGTAATTCACGCATGCGCTGGCACAGTCGAATAGCTATGTAGGTGGAAAAGAAAAGAAGAAGGACTGATGGAGTTGGAGTAAGATGGGAATAGTAGAAGGGAGACGAAAACGTAGTGGGGGATGTAAATGCCCTTGTGATGTATCGGATCGATGCCGCAGCATCTGGACCTTCGTTCCCACTACTGCACGACCTAAAAATGTCCGTCTTATATCCACTTAAAAAGCAGCATCTCTTATTTATGTTACCGAATGATTATTTTATACGTGAATAATTATCTTTAATGGTGGAAAAAATTATTCAATTGAATGATTACGAATAACGAGCTCCAGAAAATGGTATTCCATTTAATTAGAAGAGCAATCAAATGAGAAATGACGAGCAACATTCCATGTTGATTAGCCAGTTCAATGAAATGAATGAATGAAAAAAAGCAACGTATAGATGGCGTCTGGAAGAAATTGCTCTTAATAACACATGACCATGACGAGCTGAACCGAGTGGTAAAGAAACCTTTACCGAAATAGTTGAGAGAAGTAAGACTTGTAGTAGATCGGGTGCGAGAGGCTGGCGAATTGGAAAAAAGGGCGACGATAAGAAGTGGTAAGAATTGTTGAGACAAGTTCCAATTGCTGCACGACGGGATTTCTTAGTTTTTTCCACATCCTTTTTTTTTTGTTTTGCCTTGAGTTTCCTGAATTGCACCACCTGCAGCAATAGTGGTTGCGCGTGAGTAGTATCAGCACTATAACTCGCATCGGGCCTTTAAGAACTTACCAATCTTGATGTAATGCTGCGTTAGTAGGAAACCACTGCAAGCATCAGCCTCGTGACAGTGCCAACTTGTTCCATAACACACTAAATTTTTGTCTCTGCCATCCATTAATCCACCCTTAAAAACGACGAGTGAGAGCAACTTTCCAGAAGGATACATTTGGCAAAAACTACAAGTAGATAGCGGCGATGAGTCAACAATCGCAAGCAATATCGAGATCTGACTGTTGCGGCGTGTATCGATCATCATATCGCTATTGAGCTCTTTACAGATCAGAAAACTCGAGAGATTCATTGGCAATTTTTAATCGACCATCCGATCAATCAAAATCTGCGATTGGCTGATGTGCTAATCGGAAACGTCGATTCGAAGAGCTTCGATGAAAGCACAAACGGACATTTCCCTCGCAGAACCGAACATCCAATGCTCGTGGCACGAATGTTTCTTTGTCCTGTGCATCCACGACGTACATCGTCCATTGGATATTCCATAGTTTTGTGGGGAATCGAAATTACAACTGCTTTTTATTTGCGAAACAGAAAATTTATCGATTTAGGCAACTTTGTTGTCCGCAATATTTTCTATAATTGGGAGGCGCATAATGATAATTATCGCAACTTTGATGGTCTTTGAACTAGTCACCGGGAATTTGAAAATATTTAGAAGATTATTCTCATATTTTTATTGCTCATATAAATTTGCCAATACACGACGAAGCTTGTTGACATTGTTGTGCGATTATTTCAGAAACGGACATTGGCGGTCATCCCCGGATACAATAACAAACCCAGGAATGACATGTTCGATAATGGTCTGCCGGGTAGAAGATCCGAAAGGGGAACAAAGAGGTCGATGGAGAAAACAAATGATAATGGAGCGACCAAAAAACGCGATGGTCGTTGAACCAAGTTGAACAACCGAGGCTATGGACAGACCAGATTGGGTTGTCCAGAAATTGGAACTATTGGAACACTATTCTTTAAGGAGTCGAGAGAGCAAGCAGTGAAGAGGAACGAATAGAAAGTTATGGGGTAAGAACTGGAGGGTAAGTTTTGAACGTATAAAATCGTCATAATCAACTTTTGGTTCACTGATTATTGATTGTCCAGAAATAACTAAATGCAAAACCACAACAAATGCAAAAAATTGTATGAAATTTTAACACTCACTCCGTCATCCTCAAGAAATAATCTGACGACTGTAAGAGTGAAGGTTTAAGGTTAACCGAAGGAAACAAAATCCATCAGAGAATGCCAAGAGAATAGCGTATAAGAAAGTAGAAAGATTGCCGACGAGTATTGTTTGTGTTTCTGTTGGTCACAAAGCATTCAAGAAGAATCCATTATAATCATGATCATACGAGTGCGTGCCGTAGCGTGTTTTAGCCAACGATTGACCGTCCCAACCGTCGAAGAGTATTCTCCTACCCCTCGTCGACATTATTCGACGGACTTTTTCCGTAGCGCGGATTTACTAAAGCGAGATCGGATTCCGCAAATGGGTTGGGTAGCATTCCATTCGCACCTGCTTTCGTCTCCAGAATCCTTCAACGCATCTCGCCGGTACTACAAACGTTTATCTTTCCGTCCATCCGACCTTTTGTTTCTTCTCAACTTTTTGCTCATCATTCGTTTCCTTCCAATTCGATACTCGCACCCACAGATTTCCTTTACGTAACGCATGCTCATTACTACGACGATACCAACTTTTCAAAGTAAAAGTTACTTTGACGAAATTCAGGCCATACAAATTTTCATATTAATTTCACGAATTTCACATTTTTATGGATTTTCGAAAAGTTTCGTTCCAACGAAATTCACACAACAAATCTTTCGTCATTCAGTTCCCTATTTTGTAACCGTTGCTGTAAAATTTTTAGATGTTCAAAACCGAGCGTTGCGGGCAGCCGAAAATTTTTTAAAATTATTTTCAAAAATTTAGCAAAAATCGAGTCTCCGCTAAAAATATGATCATTCGCGCACGAAATTTGATCGAGAAATTTTCTTTACGTTAACGTGACGATATTGCTGAGGGCAAATGTGACATAAAAATCCAGGAAATATCGATTTAAAAAAAAAGTGGAAATGAAACTCGAGGATACAAACTCACGAGAGCAGAAAAACGAGAAAAATTTTGAAAATTGAACGAGGCGATTCCGTGTGTTTAATTGAAAATTGACATTTCGAATAAATATCGAAAAAGTTGAGTATTCGTCGAGATCAGTGGCAATCTAAAAGTCAGAGTTTTCACTTAGAAAAACACGGTGGTTTATGAAGAAAGGTACAAGGGTTTGCGGAGAGTAAAATTTGGAACCCCACCGATGCAGTTTCCAAAGAAATGTAGAAAGAGAAGGGTAGACGGGTGAGAAAAAAGCATGGGAACATTACGTACGATGCATAAATATGCTGAATGCAATTGAAGAAGTCAGCGAGCGGTCAAAGATGTCAGACGCGCGAGGAGTTGCGGACGTAGAAGCAGCAGCAGCTGCGTACCTCAAGTCCAGTGGTTCACAAGGTAGTTGCATCGGTTGCATAGCGTCCGATCTTTTCCTTTATAAACATTTCGATTGCGTCAAAATCAAAATTTTTCTCAAAGTTTCAAGAACGATCGTCTCGTTGAAAAAAAAAACTTGTTGGCCGGCGCCAAAGCTGAAAATGATTAAAAAGCAAATCCTGCCCTTAACGAATTAGTTTTTCAGAGTCTCGGAAAATTTGAGAAAACGAATCATTCGGGAATAACGTTTGAACTTTGTTGATTTTTTGCGATAGTTTCCTGTTTCTGCAATGGAAAATTGATTCCTGGAGCAAAATGCGAGTGACAGTGTTAAATTTTCACTATTTCGGCAATCTTAATTGGAGCGCAGCATTATTGATAACACGAACGATTCCGGGTCCTTCTTCCTCCTGACTTTTATTGTCAAAATCCATTTTCTTTGAGGGATTTTCTACAAAAATGAACAATTAGTAGAGTAGACTCCGCGAAGGTGTATTTAAATAGCGAGGAAGCACTGAGCATCACTGCTGGGCGACAGTTTTTTGTGCGATGGGTGCGACCATAAGAACAATCGTATCAACTCAGTTCACTCGCGTTGCTGGTCAGACCGGCCTCCGCGAGCTCAGAGTCGACTAAGGTAGGGTCGACTAAGACGACCAGTCAAACAGCAAAGAGAAGTTGTCAGTGAAACTTCATGGCCGCAGCACAAGCTCAGCGACAATCTCGGCAGGGATTCGTTGCTATTCCGGGCATTTTTACGAGAACGCCTTTTATTCAGTAGCGGCAAAAATGCCGGGTATCAGTTATGCGTCAAGTGTATGTCTCGCCATATCGTGCACACTCTATACTTGACTTATGGCTGCTTAATAAGTACTTTATTTTCTAGTAACGTTTCCGAGCTTTCCGTATCACCCATAGATATTTTTTTCCCATACATTTTCCACGATTATAATAGAATCCCAAATGGTAATCGATAAATTCCTCTAACAACTGTAACTCACGAACTTCCAACGTCCCTAGTTATCCGTTGACTCCTTTCGGTGCTTGAATAACAAACAAATCTGTAACTTTCTTAGAATCACTTAAGAACGTCCCAGCTGATTGCGACTCTACTAAAAACTCATTATCATTGGGTACCAAATCCTCAACATCTTTCCAGACTCGTTGACAATTGTTGGTAGTCAAATAACAAATAAAACTGTAGCTTTGTTAGGATCTTCATTTCACTAGCTGATTACGCACAGAAAGAATAGGAGAACACTGCATCTAAAGGCAACAAACAGCATTTAAGGAGGTTTCAGCTCAGCACAGCTTTTCGCCAAACCTTCGCCAACTGGACACTGAAGTTCTCATCTCTTTAGATATTCGTTCACTCGGATCTTTATTACACTCTTTAAGTAGGCACAGAAACGATAGCTGCTTTGTATTTTTCTAGTAAAACATAAGAAGACTCGAGAAAGGTATCGCGATTGGTGAAAACTAACCAGAACTGGTATAAATGCGTTTCAGTAGTCGAAACCGTCACGAAGATTCGCTGGCTTTGGTGACTACGTGACCAAACATGAGTCCAGTTTTTGCAACCGAAGAATTCGGGAATGGTGGGTCGTTTGAATTGGGACGTTGATTGCGGTCTTACTTTTCCCTCTGTGTTCCTTCACCGACGTTGTCGTCGTGATTTCAGATCGGGTCAATTGTTACCCGCTCTTGCTCTTTCCGTATCGCTCCGATTTAGTATGAGACTCACAACAACCGGTTGATCATTGTGGAATTTGTAGCTCAATTAACTCGGGCTCCCATTGACAATCCCACGATTTAAGAACACTGAAAGCACACGATGCGTAGACCTCGTAATCAAAAGTATTTATCAGTTCTCTCGTAAAATTTCAATGCAAAATTTTATTGCTGATAAAGCAGAGATCTGGTTTTTTCAATTGCATAGAAAATGAAACAACTTTATTCTCATTTTTCAGAGGGTTAGGGAAATTCGTCAACTCCAAAATGGGCGTCATTCGAAGGAGGATCATTCGAAATCCTGTCTCTACAAACTTCTCCTGAGAAATTGCGTTTGACTGCTTCGCAGTAACGAAGCTTATGGATCAGGCTAAGATGTTGGCTGCGGAATATTCCGATTAATCATTATTACGGATTTGTCAACATAAACTTAAAAAATCCACGAGTGATCAAAGATATTCCGAAATATCTGGAGGAATTTAGGAAAATGGCGAATTTACTGATGCTTGGAATTAAAATGATTACGGTTGGCGATGATGCTCGTTTTCGTATTCGATTAACAAAAATCGTTACTTTCCGTGATTCTTGCTCGCAATGCGATTAATTTCCGGTTTGTTGGAATCAAACTTTTCTTCGCTCCAATTCGTACTTGGTCGAGTTTTTCGTGCAAATATCCGAAAAGAAAAAGAAATCAAATGAGGTTTCATTGAAATGACATTAAGGAATGAATTTATTTGGCTTCCGGGGTCTTATGATTGCAACTACGATCAGTGGGTTCGCACATTTATTTTTCTTTCCACGCGACCAACCAATAAGAACGTTTGAGGGCGAGAAAAAATATCACCCGTTCTCATTGCACCGGACACGTAGCTAGGTTTATGAGTTGTGATATCCTTCCGCCGTCCCTCACTTTGCTTTTTATTTAGTTTGTTATTTTTATTTTTTCTTCAAGCGATTCTTCTATGCCCTCGATACCCTTAACATTGCTTTTCTCCCCTACAGACAAAGCAACCGCCCCCACACTTTCCAGTCTGAGAATTCCAACTCCAGTCTACGTAGAAGATATTATTTATTTCGTAAATTAACTTCAGACTCGGCCTGAACGTGACTGGAAAATCCACGAAGCTTCGCTCCTCACGGCTCGCTTTTCCACCGCCCAGTTATTAATCGAACCTACTCGCTATTCTCTTCCGCTAGGAAAAATCTTGTGCCAAACCCATTTTTTCCCTATACGCTTTCTTCCTCTAGTTCCATTCATTATCCCGTCCGTCGCTTCCGATTACTTACCATCAGAGCTTTGATTCCGAGAAACATAATTTCTCATTTCGTATTTTCCACTTTTGAAATGTCACAGCATTCTCACAGAGAATCTCGTTCATCCGAAAATTTTGATACGAATTTTCTGAAAAATCGTCATGCTCGGTTTTGTGACAATTTCAAGGTTGACGTCGACTCGTTCGCTCCCAACGTCTTGTCAGTATGAATAATATATTCTCAGCGGTGATTCGTAAACGTTTAATTTGTGTTTTTTTTTGTTTGTTTTAGATTCCGATTGCGTTTCGAAGTCACATTATTCGATAAATAGTTGGGCATGAGACATTTTGTGAGGTTCCTTCCGAAATCTGATACGACTCGGAGCTTTTGCTTGAATTTTTAAAATCTGCGGATAATCTCGTATTCGCTCGTTGGTTCGATGGTTCTTTGTGGAATTCCACGTGGCTGGGTTTTGATGCTTAAACCTCATTTCTCAACCTGATATTTTGCTGTTGCGTAGATTTTTTCTTTTTTTCTGTTTTATCCATTTCTCCAAGGCGACTATTTCATCGGGTTTCGTGTTGTTTTAGTTTCTTTTTTTCTTTGGTTTCCTTATTCTACTCATATTGTGCGCTCGGCGAAGAAAATCGCGCGTGACGCGCAAACAAGATTCGTTGCCAGCCGACTATTCCGTTGCCTTTGCCCCCATCTCTCATTTATATTTCGCTGATTGCCCTTATTTCTTTCGTTTCATTAACTCCGTCCTTTCCAACTACCTTTCTTCTTCTTCCACGCATCCCTCATTACTCAACAACACCAGCCTGTACTCTTCTCTCTCTCGCTCTCTCTCTTGCTGTATCGCCTTATCATACAACTCAGGCTGGGAAAGGGAAGGGAAAACGTGGAAAATGTATCTACAAAACTTCCAAGTTGGATGATGAAAAGAGAGGGCGTTAAGATAAAACAGGCGGTACATATACACCGAGCCACTGGGACTGTCGTCTCTTTCTGTTCTTTTGTTTAATGGCTTATTTACGTGACTAGATTAGTCTTGAGAAAGAGATTGCGTGATGTTGGAATTGACGAGAGTTGAGAAAATGCATAAAGTGACACGAGTCCTTAATGAAAACGTAAAGTATCCAATAATTCGTACACAGACACACATAGTTCTCGTCGCAGCATTGTTTCAATTAGTAATTTCTTGCCATTGGGTCGTTTAGACCCAGGCCTGGAGCATAAATTTCATGAATATTGCTTCTGGAGCATTCGCTTCGACGATTCTTTGTCAAAAGTGTCAATTTCTTCAAGGTTTATGAGCATGGGAAGTTGCCCGGGTCATAGAGACCCATCGTGGCGACGACTAGAGCTCGCAAACTAATTGTCGTCAGTCAGGATTTACCAGGTTTGTTATTGGGTCCCCATAACTTTATATTGCTGTAATTTTGTGATCTCGTCATTCAACGCGTAAAAACAGATGTTCGCATGGATTTGTTGAAAAATGAAGAAAAGTTCTTTTGAGAATATTCGATGATCTTTCGAACGAGACACGATTTATCGGAAGCGATTTTGAATAAGGTTTTCCAAAAATCTTGAAAAGTAGGAGTGAAGAGAACGCCTCGCGCGGTTACAATTGCAAAGCAGTAAAAGCGAGGTCTTGGGCTTGAATGTTGTCGAATCCATAAATATCGTAACCCAGTTACAATATTGAAAATAAAGAAAGAACAAAGGGTTGGGTTTGGCAGGATCGCGTGAAAACGTAGAATGAGTATCTTAAGTTCGGATGGAGCGAAGGTTGTTCACGACTGTTTTAAACTGCTAACGATGCTCATGCCATCCATCGATATGCTCATGTGCTGCTGGAACTTTACGATCGCTGCGTACTCGTTACTATGCTCGCGCGCTCCAGTCTCGCGTCTTACACCTTTCTTCTTCCACCTCACCCTTTCTCCACTCGGTTTCTTCGCCGGGTCACGATCTCGCACGCAAAGGCCGATTCTCGAAGGGGGTTTAGTTGGCTGCTGTATATATAGATCCCGTGTAGGAAGGTTCAAACGCGTTATATATACGATGCTTATCTTTTTCCACCAAGCACACACCAGCCCACAAAGCGCAGAAGCAGAAGGAGTAAAACTGTGCGAGCAAAACTTGCGAGCAACGAGAGAACTCTCTGTTGCGCGTACCATGTCAACGGCAATATCGTTTCCCTTTTATTTCACTTATTTATCGAGATATAACCGGGCTTACTCTCCTCTCGCCATTGGAATTCTTATACATCGCGAATCCTTCTAGCAGTGCTTCTTCTATACGTTTTGCCTTTGTATATCCGAACCAGCACCAACACCAAATAAACGCAGATCTCAACCACCAACATCTCTCACCATTTATTCCACTCGAGAATCTCGCCAACACGTAATAGTTAAAATCCACCGTGTGTGCATACGTTTGAATATCAAACAAAAATCCCAACGTTTTTGCCCTACGCAATTGGACGTGCCTTATGTACCTTTCGCGCCAAAATGATGCATCGCCTTTTCTCCCTCCACCCAAACACCACCGTGAACATGCGACGTATTCCCTTGAATCACAATGAAGTGTTGACCCCATAAGCAATAACGTGAGAATTGATACCATCAACTTGTTCTCAACACAAAATCACAGATCCCATGACCACTCAACCACAAACTGCATTGTAAATTCTCTACCATCCTGTCAATTTATCATCGATCCTTAAAATCGCTTTCTCGATATCGATCTCGTGGGAATACATTCAAATTCGATCGATTGTACTCTTCGGATTATATCTTTTTCACAATTGTGCAATTCAGAGTCGATACGAATTACTCGCAGCTCTTCGTCCTAACAATTTAATTAACAATAATATAAACAATTCCAACAATCTTCCAATTATACGATTCCAAAAATTGCAGTTAATGAGAAACTCCCTTCAAGGATTCGTTGATTAAACCTCGTTGATTGGTTGCCATTAAATTCATTGAAACTGAAAATACTGTCAAATATAAATTTGTATTCACGAGTAATTTGTGTGTTCGGGTCGCAAAGACCCAACGATGGTGAAGCCAGAGTTAACGATGATTTTGATTAATGAAAATTAATTGATTTTCGCATTTTAAATAGCAAGAGTAATTGGGTTGATAATAATGGTGGGCAATCGAAATAACTGCTATTACATCATACGAGAGGATTCTCAAAAAAAATACTGTGCGCAAAAAAAAAGGGAAAAAAGTGGGAAAAAGGGATGCGCGGACCGGTGAGGTCGACTAGATGGAATGTGCCGGCAGACTGCAAAGTTTCTCGGTATAATTATCGTGTCCCCATCGGTGGTAATTATGATGATTCTGACAATCATGGCAATTACGATGTTCCTAGTTTCTTAACCTAGAGGCAATGCGGAACATCTAACCTCGGCTTAATGTTTAAAAACAAAGCTCCTCTTCGTTCGTTCTTTAAAGTCAAATAAAATAAGTTGCAGCTTTGAACGCCTGCATAAATTCTTACCGGTCAACTCGTGGATCCGTACAGAAACGTGCCAAATTTATACTCATCTAAAAAAGAGGCCTTTTGCCTACTCTCCGGTTGTTAAACTAATCGCCCCGGTAGCCTCAAACCCGCCTTCGGGTACACACAAATCATTCCTGCGTCTATATTCATCGGCAACATGGAAATTAACCAAAAAATATAAAAATCTTGTTACCTGAGTTGTTTTGATCCGACAATTAACAACTCGTGGCTCATGACCTTGCCGCGAGAGTCGAGCATCGTTCGGATCGCCCGAGAATTATCGGGACTAATTGGAAATTAATTGTAACAGAATTTCTTTGAATTTCTTTAAAAAACTTATCATCCTGAAATTTACAGATGGAACGAGCAGCAGACGATTCCAACGTCATTGCAAAACTGAGGATCGTTATGAAGAGGAAATGGACTAAATACCTCGAACGTGAGTTCCTCATTTTTATTAAAAACCAACGAACAAACACGATGGAAACGATAATCAAGGGAAATCTATAGCTCTGGGCAGGCAAGGGTCAATTTGACGTTTCTCGCTGAATCATTGCTGGTGTCAAATGTCCTGGATCGCTGAATGAGAGCTGCCCAAGGCGCTGGTACGAAAACAGAGTCCCCTTCGATCGCTCGTTGTCGTTCGCACAGGTTTCTGGAGACCAGGGCGTGCAGGATCTTGTAAAAGATTCTCATCCATGACCTACGCGAATCCGAAAAGTTGGCAAGATATAGAAACAGCAAAAAAATGAAAATCCGATAAGACGCGACTCGAGAATCAAAGCACTTGCAAGTTTTTGCCCTCCGAATATTCGACACCACGTCGAGCAACTTTAACCTCTTCATAGACTAAAGCGTAGACACAAAAAATGTGCTTCCCACACCTGCGGAGCGTAGAACGGTGAACAGGGAACAGGGAACATCTGCGACAGACATTTGAATGATAATCCAAGAAGCTTGGAACTTATAATTCGTTTGATCGGATATAAAATGACGGAGTGAAAGGACAGAAAAGTAATACATGAATAAAAGCAAAAGACTAACAAGAAGACAACGGTGGATAATCCTGTTGGGCTGATGTCGAAGAGTTAGGCTCCGTATGTGTGTGTCGTAATATTCGTTCAGGTTGATCTGAGGGCGCACGCGGCTGCTGGTGATTCGGGATCCAAGAGAGATCCTGCTTATTAAGTGGAGGCGAGTACGGGGCGTATATATCGAGTATATATAGTAAATGCATACATATATATACATATGTGTGTACGAGGATGACCGTGCCACGAAGGAAGGAACGAAACGATAGAACGGAAGAATGGTCGGTGTATTATGGTCCTCTCGATGCTGCCGTGGCGAAGATGGAGATAGGTGGGTATATGGGCGCGTTGTGGCGAACAGAAAACGAAGCCGGGCTCGATGGGCCGGCTGTCCAGCGATCCACAAACCGCTATTATTTATATTAAGTTTAATGCAACTACGTGACTGAATCCACCGTGCTAAGCCCCGTGCGTTCAACTCTTCGCAAAAGCCCCCTGTATCATTAGTATACACCTATTATTGCATTACTTCGTGTACTCTCGTCTGCACGAGAGAAACAACATCGCCAAAGAGAAGAAAAAATAAATTTCAGAATAAAAAAAAGAAAAATTAATAAAAGTGAAGAGAATGAGAAGAATTGTAGGAGCTATGGACGCAAACGCGCTGCAGCAAAATTGCCTATGGATTCGCTGGTGATATACACCACTTGCGACTATAACTGTGTAATATCTTGAGAGGTCTAGGGGTCTTTTAGACCCTTCTCAGAGATTCGATAGCATTGCCGCTTTTTTGGCTCCAAATTCTCGAATCAGTTGCAAATGATTTTGTTCATTGAATCTCCGAAAATATAACATTTTTTTTTGGTAAAGTTCGATCGAAAATTGTTCAATATTTTGGTGGAACATTCGCGTTCAGGCAATTTTGGTTATTCCTCAGATATTCACGTATTTTCGTCTCCATACGATGAAACAGAATTCTGCTTCAATGATGGAAGGAAAATTCCAAGTGTTGTTTCTCGTTGTCAATAAAAAAAAATCAAAAAATGTCAAGTGACGCTCCGCGCGTTGCGAAACGTCGAAGCAATCAAATCACGGAATGGTAACTTTTTGGTTAGTTGAATTAAAAATAGCGCGATGAATACACTTTTTGGAGAAGTCGAAACCACAGCTGTCGGCGCCACGTGCTTCGGATCATAGCGAGTCGACCGCCGGCTTGCTACCAGACGCTCTCAGTGAGTGGGAGAGAAACAGACATATGGGGGAATGCGCAGTCGTTGCCTGACCGGACGGAGGTTCTATAGATATCGCTCGACATGACAAACGCATTTATTTTTTATTCCAACCGACCGACGAGTTCCTCGCCGAGTCATTTTTTATTTATCCCCATTTTCTAGCATTGATTTGCCTATTTTATTCAAAACTTGTATCCACGCGAGCAATCATCAGAAACAATTCCAAAGATTCGAGCAATGAAAAGGAGAGATTTCTGCAAAAAAAAGTTGTGGAACGATTTTTTTTTTTTATCATTAAGAATCGAAAATTGCGGCCCGGGCGAAATGTCACTTCTTCGAAGATAAACAATTAATAAAAATCACCATGAACGCGATCCCAACATATTGCATGTACGCATATCATACCGGCACCTTGACAAACCCCGGAGACGTCCACGAGCCTCAAAAATCAATATGACCCTGAAGCACACCTCAAGGAATCCCATATTCGGTGTTACAGAACCGTAGGAATTCCTCCGTACCAATAGCTTCCATACATTTTCCTTGTTTCCTCATTATCAACAGAATTGAAAAGAACATTTTGAGGAAGAAACTGTCAGTGGTTCGGAGATTGTTTAGTGAGACAAGTTTATAAATGAAATGAACGAGAGTGGAGGAACAGCGAGCCGGAGTCAGCGAGAAGAGGATCCGATGCTGTGTGAATATCAAACCGTAACCAGTAATTATAGGAGTGGCGTTAGAACTTAGGATGATTTACATCGGGATAGTGCCGTCTGGACCGAAAGTAACGGGGTCGGTAGAAATACGAGTAAAAGCCAGCCTGGGAGGTGCAGCAAATCTCCGCGCTCTCCCTCTCTCTCTCGCTTCTTCCTTTTTGTGGTACTTTATCTCTCACCTTAAATATTAGTGGTAAGCGCGAATGAAAGAAAGATGTAGTAGACGCTGTGGCTAGACGTGAACCGTCCCTTCTGGCAACATTCAAATATCCTCCGTATTCATAAATTCATCAGAGTGAGGAGAGTATATACCTGTGCCTAAAATTACACAGGCCCCGATGACCTAACGTATTAGGAAAGGGTAGAGCACGAGGGAGAGAGCGAGGATACAGAATTTAAGGGAGAAAGGATCGTAAGGAGGGTGGCGGAGTGGGGATGCCCTTAAATAATTGCCATTTTAATGATTCAAAAAAAAAGGACACATTCTCCTTCAATACGAGTTGCCGAGATTTCTCTCCATATATCACGTTTGCTTTCTTCTGCTAATCCTGAGGCGAGACCATTTTTGAAAAAGTGTAAAAACTCTCTGACAGAGGATCGATTCTAATAAATCTATAAAGAAAATTTGCCTCTTGGCTACAAAAATCCCTAAAAAATTATCAGTCCATCACGTTATTCCGGAACTCGGTCCAGTTGTAATTTGAGAATACAAGAATGTGAAAACGTGACAATTATTTGCATCCATTCGACACGCCGTTCCGACCGAAAATTTACGATCGTATGGGATGGCAAGCTAGCAGCAGGTTATTTAGAAAAAGGAATAAGGAGGACATGCATATAACGTAGAAGAATTGTTGGGAGAAAAGGGATCGTGACGACGCCGATAATAAGTTGAGAAGTGTTGATAGGTACGGCATCTTGATAAAACCGACTGAGATTTTATCTGTTTATATTCCTGTTGGTAGAAGTCTCGCAAACTGGCCTGGATCGATGATCGCCCTGATAGCGAAGTAACTCAAGATTTTCTATAACCGCCCACTGGGCCAACTCCTCTCGTTATTGCTCTTACGTCTTTACAATGAAAGATTCCAGATCACGCTTCCTGCTCGTAATCGTAGGTTAACATCAATTGACAGCCGCTAGCGTTAACAAAAAAAAAAAAACAACAAAAAATTACGTTCTCCAAATCTAAAACGATCTTTCACAGTTTGTCTAACGATTACGCTCCTATCGCGATACTAATCCTAGTTTTTTGTTTGGACAGCCAGTTGCGTATAATACGCAGAACAAAAAAAACCCTTTGAATTCTTTGATTCCCCAACTCGCTGCACACGGATTTTTTCCCAAAACCGAGAAATTCTTCAGCAATTATTTTAAGGTAATCCTGTTGGTTTTAGAATTACCGTTCAGAATTTATTTAAATTTGGTATTGTAGCAGACTCATGATAAGAAGAAGATCCAGTCAAATTTTCAAGAGGCTACAGAGAACCAGAAAAAAAATTTCGCATTGGTAATTTCATGAATTTAACATTCATTTAATTTATTTCCATTTTCATTGTACTTTACAATGTGATTTCTCCTAACAATTGATGAGAATTTATTGTAAAATACAATAAAAACTGAGATTTATCATAAAACTCAATGTAAAGTGTATGAACCTACCAATGAGAATATCTTTTTTCTGGTTGTCTGTAGTCTCTTGAAAATTTAACTGGATCTTTTTTCTTATCCCTAGAACGGTAACCTCGGGTCAAAAACGACCCCAGACGACTCAAAATCCCGCTTTCTCCCTTCGTTCTCCCGATTTTTATCCTTTTATCGAATTTTTGACTAATTTTTTGACTTTAAACAAAATTGTTCCAGGCTCACGTGATCGTGCATTAAATAACGAAAAGAATGAGCCCAAGTTGAAACATTTTCGTTAAATTTTACCGGAGATATGAATTTTTCAAAATTAGGGGAACTTATGACCACAGGTTATCGGAATAGGCAAAAAAAAATAAGGTTACCGTTCTAGGGTTATCATAATCTACTAACTCTACCAAATTTTATTAAATTCTGAATGTTAATTCTAAATCCGATAGTACTACCTTGATAACGAGTCAATGAATAAAAAAAAATAAAAATCAAAGACAGGTTCATTATTATGACATTTACATATTTTTACGTATTTTTCACGATAACCAGAGAGCAGGGCTCAGAACTTACTGAAATGTTTTCATATTGTCGTAGGTTAGGGATCGAATGTGGGAAAAAGTGGGAAAAGCTTGGAAGGAAGACACACACATAAGAGCTAATAGAGTATAGTAGTTGGTAAAAAAGGAAGAAAGCAAAAGGTCCATTATAATTTGGTGCCTTGGCTCGGGGAGGAAAGGGACATCGGGTAAAGGGAGTCGTGATGCAATAAAGTAGCGCCACCCACCGGGCTGTCCTTATCGTCCAGTGGATCTTTTGCAATGCTTCACTTTACCCGCGATCTTGGTGGTGCTGGTGGTGCTGATGGTGGGGTAGAAGCGCACAGGTTCTGGTGAGCAAGAGGAGGAAGCAATATCACTGGTGCCTCGTGGGCCAAGGGTGCATAATGAACTCGTTAATTAACTATCGGGAAGCTGGATCGAATCTGATAACGCGTTGGCCACACGACGATCAAAAGACCATAGCCAGCATACACTCTTGTCCTCTCGCAAGCCAAGACACACTTCCGAACAAACCGAAAGGGCCACATCGCAGTTTTGTTCACAGGCTCATGCTCTTCGAAGGGCAAGTTCTTTTTCAGCATATCTCTCCGTTCCCATATAGTATCAGGCTTATAAGTATGGTGTATAAAACGTCCCGTTCTCCAAATGGCTTCGTTACGATGCTCCTCCACAGACTCTCCTACGTGCCCACCAGCCAATTGAAATGTTACTGCAACAACGTATTCGAGCTCGCCACTTCTTCGTGTAATATCAGCTTGCGGTTGCATTCGAACTTGTCGGAAGATACTTTCGAGTTTCTAGTCGAACAACGATCCTCCTGAGACAGTTAATGAAATAATTATGTGAGGGATCGTAGCGACCGTGCGATACAATTTTAAAAAAACGTAAATACTAGTCGTGGTTCATAAATAAATGAGGCATTCGAATTGATTTTTGTTGAAAAATCGTTAAAGGACGCAATATCGTGGTCGAAATATCGGTCGGCGAAGGAACCAACGTGCAAAAAAACGATTTTTATACAAAAAAAAAAGATAAAAGTTTCAAAGAGTCAAGCGAAACATCATCAGAATGAATGGAAGCTTGACTTTGGTCAAATTTATCATGAAAAAGATTCATAACGTTTTGATTTTTCTCATCAGAATACTCGATAAGTAGGAGAATGCAATTCTAGTGGATTATTAATGAGATTGAGCGTAATAATCTGTACAGTGTGTACGGAGTCAAGTTCCTTTTCGAGATGTATATCTGCTTCTTAATTAATCGATCGTTCGTGTGCACACTTACGGATGGGTATAGGCGATCGCCGATCGTGGAAGCAAGATTCGTGACGCGATGTACGTGCCTGATAGAGAATAACGACAACGGGATTGCATACGTATGTGAGCAGTGACGAGTCGTTAGATAATTACAGGTAACCAAATGGAGCGCAGCCCCGCACGTACAAGTACTCCTTTCTGTGTCATCGGCTACTTCTTCGTCTTCCGATAGAATTACATTTCAAACTCCACTGTACCAAGTACTGGAACGGAGGGTCTCGTCAAAATGATTATTTTAATTGAAATTCTATCGAATTTCATTTCGCTCTTGATTCCATTGCATTCGAGGGTGTACAATTAAATTCCAGAGCAACGGATTGATTCGGCACATTTTCCGAAGCCCACTAGATCGATGAAACTGTTTTCGACAAAAATGAAAAATTCATCATTCTTATTCGGATTAACAAAAAAAACAAAAGGCTGTTCATTGGACAAAAACCCGAAAAATTGAAGATTTTTTATCGAAAATAACGAAAATCTAAAAAATTCGTCATTTTATAAAAAAGATTTTCGAAAACCCTTGAAAAATGGTTGAAAATTCTTTGCAATTATATAAAGTAGAATGCACATTCGAAAAACCAAAAATGGGATAATAACACGAAGAGCAATAAAGCAGAGATTAAAAACTAGAGGGCTCAAGCCAATAAATCAAAAGTTAAGAATTAACAGCTCGAAGGTTCGTACGAGAAGCATTTAAAAACGCATCATCCAGACCTTTTTGCCCGTTTCGATCATCTGTTTCTTCTGATACACGTATAATGATATATTTGCGACAGGTGCTACGCGAAAATTCGCGCATATAACCCTTTCAACGGGGTTGTGGAGGGGCTTGAGATCGATACTTAGGTAGCGATGTTTTAAATACGATCTAAGAAGTGCTTGCGGGTGGCGGAGCTCCAAAACCAGTAGAGACGTTTAATAATATGGTTTTATCGGAGTGCAGGCTCGAGCGATCGATGCCATAATGCCTGGGGCACCAACGTTTTTTATTTTTATTTTTTTATTTCCCATACAGGATCGTTTATTTTATCGAGACGATAAAACACAAATGAAAATTCGTCAAGTACAAAGCAAACTCGAACCTTGGGAATTCGTTATTTTTAAGGCTGAACTAATTACACTTGTGTTTTAATGAAGAATACTTAAGAAATTAGCTTTTGCATGTTATCGTACAAAGAGCTGCCTCTGACCATGTGCAACTCCAAGAAAACCATAGGATTATTAAGTCCGTTGCGTGCATGCTCACTTCTCACTCGTTGGTGCGCCATCGCTAGCATCGCCATCACCGCGCGTACATTTATTTGAATAATTAAGCAGACATTGTCCAACCGTTTCCCCTGTCCATGAAAACCACTGAGACACCACTCGACTCATAGAATTCTCGTACGCTTACACGCATACTCAGAAATATAAAACAAATCACCATAGTTATCTTTACTGTGAATATGCACCGTCTTTTTATGCCAAGTGCATGCAGCATTCCACAAGTTTATCATTTCCCAGACGCGAGGCTAGGGGCGAAACACCACGTGAGTGAAAAATTCACCATAAAGGATTAGATCGAGAGATTACCATGTTATTTGAATAAAAAGAAATGAAAAGTCCAATAGTGCGCGTTAGCGTCTGAATTCTTTCCCTTCGTTTCTGATTTTAATGAAGTTTTTACCATTTTGAAAAATATTTTAAAAAATACACCAATCCTTGGCTTTAATCGTCGGGATTTAAAAAAGTATCCAAAAGCGGAAATGATTAGTTTGTCAAAATGGAAAAAATTGAGGTGAAGATGTAACGGTGAAATTTTAAGAAAAATCGATTACATAAAAACTGGTGGAAATTAAAAAACGAAACTCGCGATAGCAGCTCCGGTGCAGAGTGCCGGTGGTTACAGTTAAATAGGATTGGGGGTGGACGCGTTCGCGTCTCTTGGCTGTGAAGAGAGGGTGGTCAGCTTCCAGCCATTAACCATCGCCACTGGCAATTCATCTTTCCTCGTACTCTGTACTACGTTTCACGTCAAAATATTGCAATAAATCATCTCAGTGACAACGACCAATCGGTAGGAAGCAAGACGAAAAGAGAAGCTACGATCATTTTGAAAGACGTGATCTCTTCAAGAAACTTCATAAACTAATAGTCCCACCTTCGTCAACGCTCCTACACCGACGAATATTAATCTTGATTTTCTTAGGCTTTCGAAAATGTTCCATTATCAGCACAATTTACCGATCGTTTCCTATTTTTGTTATCAATCATATTAAAAACATAGAAGATCGACAAATTAACGTGGCAGGCTCTCGCCGCAACCCTTTTTCCACGAATGAGTCATTTAAACTTTCACATCCAAGCCACGTACAAAACTTCCTCGAGTACAAAAATCGAATCGTCCAAGTTGTACCAAATTATTGAAAAATCGAAACTCACACGCCAACTATCGATGACATTTTTTTTTATAAAAAAATTGACTGAGCCCCTTGATGTTCACCTGTCAGTGGATAATTTTTTTTATCAGCAAAGACACTCCAGCGTCCTCGTTGACCAACGTATACGCTCCTTATGAAAAAACGTCCCACGCACGTATTTT
Organism: Hyposoter dolosus; assembly: GCA_963921915.1. NCBI lineage: Eukaryota > Metazoa > Arthropoda > Insecta > Hymenoptera > Ichneumonidae > Hyposoter > Hyposoter dolosus. The sequence goes on from OY998134.1 coordinate 4,555,254, forward strand.
TTTTTTTTCTGTCGTCTTTAATATCATGTCGCAGGGCGAGGTAGAAAAAACTGAGGTTAACGAAGTCAAAAATGAGATTTATCGGCTTGGAGGTAATTTTTTTTTGTGGTGAATTAAAATTGGAGAATTTGTAGAAAAAGTTATGTTTAGAAAATAAGTTTAAAAATTGTCGTAGCATTCCAACGATTCAGAGTTCAGTACCATAAGAAGAATGGTTGGGAAAAGAGCGAGTGGGCTATTAGTTGGCAGATTAGCAGTTTAAATTGAAATTTGCACGGACGCTGTTGCACCGCAGTGTCGGTTGAACGTCGAAGATCGTCGACTCGCTTCTCCGACGAAGATTGGAGAACCAAATGTGCTACGCATCGATTTCGACCCACCACCCCGTTTTCCTTTTCTCACGTCTTCTCGCTTTCACTTTGTTCTCTTTCTCTTCTTTTATGCTCTGCACTCTCTTCGTTCGCCAAGTATTAAATGAGATACGAGAGACTCGTACACCGCAACGAAACGTACCAGGAGCGAAGGAACATCGCAGCCACCGTTGGTCTCGTCTACTTCTCATGAGTAGGCAAGACAAGCGTTTTTTCTTTTTTGCCTTTTTTTTTTTTTTTGTTAATTCTGTGATTGGACGGCGTTCGCTATGAATGGAAGTTCCTCGAAAATTCATCAAATTGATTGAAAAATATTCACATATCCAACGAGAACAGATTCAAATAAATAAATTGGCACATTTGAAGAAAAAGCTAATTAAATAATTAGTTTGATTGATAAATTCAATAATTCATCAAATTCTTTCACAATTAGTTTGAACGAATAATTTGATTGGTTAATTATGATTTTTGCAATCAATATAAAGGAATTGTTTATTTGTTATTGGGTTAAATAAGTGAAGGATGCTTTGGAAAAATAATTTCCACATTACTCCGCAATAAATACGGTTTTTTGTAAACAAAACAAAAAAATTTGTAGGAAAAAAATATTTTTCCGGTTTAAAAGGTTTTTTTGGAAATGAAAAATCGTGAATAGAAAATTCTTGGCTAATCGCAACGACGCCTGGCATTTCATTATCAGTTTGAGATCGATCGGTGAGAAGAATAATTCAATTTCCCTTTTTCGTGAGTACCGCAAGATAGCAAAAAGCTCCAACATCCGGTATTGGCTGGCCAGCCAAAAACTCTCCACCGTCAGGCGAACGACGAACGATTTCCGGTTTTCTTGTCGACGATCGTCCGACCTCACCGGTTGCCAGAGTATCGCCGGAACTCGTGGGCCAGAGATCTTGATGCTCAGATTTTCCTTCGTTCTGAGGCTGCAACATAATTTAATTTATTGCTGGACCAACTACTGAAGTTTCTTCATACGTTACTGTCAGAAAACTAAAACAACAATAAAAATTAACCGAGTTTCAATCGATCGGAAGGAAATTAATTGAATGAATGGAACGATCCAATTTCTCGAGTAAATTTTGTATTTTTTCGTTAACCAAGAAATTCTTAATATTACGGGTTTTCCCTCAATTAATATCCGACCAGTTTCTGCATAAACGTTTCTCATCGAAGTTGAGACCGAATATCGTGTTTGGCACGAAATCAAAAAATAAATGCAAAATCCACAACGCCAATACGCACCAGTGTGCAGTCGAAGGTTAGAAAATAAATAAAAATTCTTGTCAACTCACTAAAAGGGTCGCAATTGAAACCAATGGCATATTTGGTGGAGGTTTGTCGAATGGTGATTTAAGGGAGTCCCTCTGTACGCCCAATACCAAATAATACATAAAATCGTTCCTTAATCTCAGTTCGTCAATAGTTCTGGCACTTTTCTTTAAATATCTCATCCACTTTGCAATGTTTTCTCTGTCTGAGCATGAAAAGAAATAATTATGTACAATATCATCATGCAATTGAGAAACCGTTAAGAAATTATTTCTACAAATTCAAACAGCTCAATGGGAAACGAGAGGAATTGGAAAAGCTAGAAATCTGCACCTTGTACGTTCCTCAAATTTGGTATCATAGTCTTTGCGACGAAGAGGTTGTGATCGAAGTCATACATAAGTGACTCTTTAATCTCGTGGGCCATTTTGCAACAAGAGTTTTTAACGCAGTCGCGAATCCCCAAAAAACCGAATAGAAAATATAATTCCGATCGGATCTGAACTATAACCTTGCATGTCACTTCCGACTTTCGATAGAGAAAAGTCAGATTTGCAGTTCCAAACGAAAAACAAAAAAAGTCTCATTCCAAGGATCGCGAGCGATGAAAATTTCGCAAGAGAAATATTGAAAAATGAAAATTTTTGATTTTTACAAAATCTAGGTTTTCAAATAGATTTCCCCTCGGAGTCACTTCCGGGTTGGTTCATGGGGTTTAATAATCTGGGGTGACGACTGACTATAAAGATTTCGGCCTGCCTGTCTCCCCAATTATTCAAAAATCACAATCTCGTGATGCCAATTAAGATTTTCCTTGACTGTCCGCGGCATCGTTCCCGGTGGAGCTGACCCATGGACTTCAACTCGTGAGATTCGCGTCAGTCTAGCTGCCAATAAGATAAAATAATAAGGAAATTTTTTTTACTCAGAATTCCGAAAAAAGTGATTCTCTTCGAGAGGAAAAACATTTCTCCATCAAAGTGTGAATTTTTTAGGATATTTTGATAAACAAAAAATGAGAAGGTTTTTTTTTAGGAAAGAAAATATAGAATTCTCGCTCGGAGGTGTAAATTTTCATGAAATATATTTCCTCAGCATTGTGTGAATAGTTAATTATTTGCTTTGTAAAATAAACACAATCTCTTGGCTTTGAATAGCTTCGAGAGAGATTTTACAGCTGAGTTGTTATTGTATTCAGATTCCAGATGGCGCAGCTATTCATGCCTCGCGAATGTGTTTCGATGCAAGTCCGGGTGTAATGAAAGCTTTGTTCACTATTCATAGTTTCCGGAAGAAAACTATGACGAGAGTCTCCAATGGCCAAGAAGATTGTAAAACGTATTACACCCACATATGAAGCAGAGAAGCCGCGAGAGATTTGCATGATTCGAGAAAATGATTTAGTGCTTGGACGCTCGCGGGCTTTAGAATGTTTTCAATTACATTTTTTTCTCGTTGGCACACCCACTGAATTTATTGATCTTTCAATTTAAAACGCCGCGGTAAATAAACGTTTCAATTCCGAGGTTTAAAAAAATGACGTAGAATCTCCTTGATCGAGAAAATGCATTTTAAGAAACAGACGCCCTTGTTGCTTTTTCACCATAGAAACGATTTTCCACGCAGGAAATTGACGCAACATCCTCAAATCCACGATAAAAATATTGATGCGGCATAAAATGTGATAGAAATGAATTAATCATTATTACGAGATGATATGAAAGATGGAACGATAACGGACGAGTTCGTGCATCTATGAAGACACTGAACGACCCGTTATTTCGCATTATATAGATTTAGTCTGCCTCCTACAATCGAGGGTCGCTCACGTATAGAATTATTTCAGCCAGCATTCGGAAAATTATCCGGCCAGCAACAATGCCCAGGCAACTGTATCCGCCTCTGCCAATCGCGACGAAAATCAAGTAAAAAAATGCCTCGAATAGTAAAAAAAAAAACGTTGCCACCCCACGTACTATGGGGTGTGCCTCCATTGTATTCTCCCATATGTAGATGGCTTGGAAAAAGAGGGTTCCCCTGCCCTTACTCTCACTCCAATTTTTTTATTTCCACGCTCCCTAACGGGGCGATGAATATTTGGATTGAGAAGTTGCCCGATGTTCAAGATCCCGTGACGAATCAACATGGTAAGTCACTTTCAGCAGCACGACTTTCCAAATAATGATTATTGCCAGCAAAAAAATCAAATATATCATTTTTATCCATTTATTTATTAATGTATTCGCATTGCTCATCGTGAAGAACAATCACTTCGCTAGATCAATTCACATTTCGTTGTTCTTTTCTAAACATCGTCAAATGCTCAATCCTTCGCTCAGATAAATAGCCAAATCGTAACGTTTTTTGTTAACTAGCAAATGCTCGACGATCATTGCTCATGGTCCCACGATAGGCAGTGAGGAAAGCTCCATTCGTACATTCCCTGCCAGTTTTTTGTTTCGTGAATTGAAAAAAAAAGAAATCGATAAAATTCAATTTCATCGTTTTGGAAATATTTACAAAGTTCATTAAAACTTGTAGAATGCAAAAGTCAAAAATTCGAAAATCAAAAGAATTATCAGATTGAACAAAATTAAAATCGTGTTTGAATAATTGTGCAATTTGTTTTTGGCATTGACTGATTTGAAAACTGTGTTAATAAAATGTTAAAGTTGATATTTTTGGAGTGGTAAATCGCCAGATACGAAAATTTGGGAGGAAAGAGAATTTTTGTATGGGAATGTACGTATAAAGCATCTTTAAGCTGACCGGATCGTACAGAATTGTGTGCCCATTTAAGAGTGGTTTAAATATGTATATATATTTACACCGGACGATTTCAATTCCTTTCCTCGTTTGGCAAAGAGCAGAGAGGAGAGAAGCGAGCGAGCAAGCAAGCGGCAGTGACAATCCGCGAGGTCTCTCGGTTGGCTGACTTTGTTGTAATGAAAGGGTCTGGGAAAATAAATATCCTTGTAATTATTTTACTCAGAACTTAGCGATAATTATGGTTACGAAGTGTATGTATTACAACGTTGAAGAATCTTGGTGTGCATTATTGTATCTTCGTCTTTCTTGAACGCGCTTTGTATCGTTTGCTCTAATTCTTGGACGTCACGCGAAGTTTAAGGGTCGAATTGTTATGTGCGGGCTGGCCTCTCTCTTTCGCTCGGTTTCCCTCTTCATTGCGCTCTCTCGTTCAACGAGTTTTTATTTTATTTTATTTTATTTTTTTATTTCCAGTCGCTTTCTTCTTTATTGTCATTTTTTAAAATTATTATTTCATTTTTTTATTTGATCCGTTAAGTACCAAGTTTCATGGAAAACGCATTCGGCCCAGTGTCAATAAAACGCAGCCTGCAGAAATTTATTCGTTTATTCATTCGCCGCTTGGAACTCCGAGCGGATTTTCAATAGTGCACCGACCCTCACGTGCAACAAGAGATTCGAACAAAAGTAGTGCTCGCGTGCTTTTTTGTTTCCCCCCTCCGCTCTGCTCTCTGTTTCACGTTCTTTCTCTCTCTCTCTCTCTCTCTCTCTCTCTCTCTCTCTCTCTCTCTCTCTCTCTCTCTCTCTCGTTCTTCACCCAAGCGTCGGAAACTGCGAGGCACGACTACTCAAACGAGAAATCCTTCGGTCCTTCGTACTATGCGGCATTTATTTTACGATGCATAAATACCTGGCCAGCTCGCAGCAATATCTCGTTACAATGCTTTCCGCTCTCTCTCTCTCTCTCTCTCTCTCTCTCTCTCTCTCTCTCTCTCTCTCTTCTGTCCCAAAGTGATAAGAAAGAGTCCGAGTCTTCGATCTCATGATTTGCGTGGGGCACGCCACAGTTCTCTATTCCGGCAGTTCTTTCGATATTTTTATGAAACAGGAAATACGAGAATATACTTAACCGCAGTTTATACCACTGTTGGGTCATTTTGACCCGGGCCAATACCATCCCTGTGTTATCCAGTTAATTGTCTCGAGAGTTACGAGTTTAAAAAGTTGCCTGGGTCACAGAGACCCACGGTAGTCGTCAAGACTCGAAGAAGAAATTACAGTAACCTGGGGTTACGCAGATCGAGATACGTCGCAACGCAAATTTTAATCAAATCATCTGTGTCTGTTTTTTACCACGAAGTTACCAAGAGGATTACGGGAATTGGGATGAAATTTTTTTGGTATGAAAGTTTTTTTTTGAAAAATTTAGTATTTGAAAAATGAGGACATGTATGGCGAAGTGGAGGAAAGAATAAAATAGTGATAGTGAAAGAATAAAAGAAGGAAGAGAGTTGGGGATAAAGAGACGATCGGTAAAAGACGGGGAGTGAGGTACTCCTGACTTTTGCCTCGCAAATGTGAAAACTCGCGGACGTTAAGTGGCTCAACTAGGCCCGGTGCTTTGATGGTAAGCCGCGCCTTTCGTGCCCGCACTTACGTCTTCCGTCGTCACACACAGCCTTCGCGAGAGAGCCGCTCTGCTCTCGCGGACGTGACTCCTCTCGAGAACGCATTTATCTGCTCTTTGGGCTCGTTCGCGTATATATACGAACTAAAGGGACAGTGGAAACTTGCGTACATAGCTCTTTCGCTCCACAATTCTGCTGTGTGTAATCTCACAACGACGCAACGGGCTTGCATAGTATACGAGCAAGATATGCAACAAAACGCACGGGATGGATGCCAGAATGCTCTCTCGCGAGCAAGATCTCTGCTCTGCTCTCTTAGGCATTTACCATTTCTTCCACGAACCCGTCGTTACCATGACGAGCAAGAAGTATGGCAGGAGCAATGCTACGCGATTACGCCGACCAGCACATTCGCTATAATCCTCCTCCCTCCCCCTCTGTCTCTCGCTCTCTCTCTCTCTCTCGCGCTCATGCCCAGCTAATTACTCTGCAGCATCAAAGCTCGAAAGATCCCAACCGATTGTGTCCCTACTTTTCACTTTCAATCTACCATTATCTATATTTTAACTTGCTAAGCAATTCGTATCGAGAAATTCCATTATCGGATCTCCGATCGACTATCCGTTAAACGAAAAAATCAGTGCGCGAAGCGTCTCACAGAGTACATAGCCCTCCGACTGTATTTTAGCTCAAACTTACACGATGTTTGGATATAGCAAGCGTTCTAAAACCAAGACTCGATTGCGTACTGTGTTGTGACGTTTACAATCCACTTGATTAACAACTTCCGCAGGGGCTGTTCCATGCCGAATGGTCGGCATTCGATCGTCTTGTAACTTCGTCCCAAGTCACGCCTCAGGCTGCTCCAAGAATCCCGAGAATTCGATTTGAATTCTCATCTCCGGAACATTTTTCAACAATGTCAAAATTTCCTGCATATCTTTTAAATATTTTTCGTAATTTCCGAATTTTTCGCACACTTTTTAAGCAACAGTCAAAGCGATTCTTCTTGACCGAGATATTTGGCATAATAAAGTCGAGGAATTTTCTAAATTTCAATTCAAATCTACATACAGCTGTGTGTGTCAATGTGTTTGCAAGTATTTACGAATGTCGAGGGGCAGCTGAAATGAATCGTGGCGCGTGCTCCGTTTGATATCTCTGTGAAACTCGATATCGCCGACTCTGTCCCGTTGAATAATAATACATTCCAACACCACACGCGTTGTGTCCATATTCATTCGACTATTACACAAGCCTTCGAATTAAGATGTCGTCTCGATCTTCGGCTCGACGTTTCCACATATTTATCACTTCGGATAAACAAATCGCATGTATTTTTCCTGTTCTCGACAATGCAATGACTTTGGATACTCATATTCGTCGTTGATTAAAAATTCCTGAAGGGAATTTGCCAATGAACTTTTTTTTATCTCCCGATCGCCTGCGCGCACAAAAGCTTCGCTGTGAAGCTGATTTTTCCTCGTCATTTTCCACCTGATTTCGGAATCCTTGCCATGACATTCAATCGTTTTGCCGCCGTGAAAAATGTCACCTGTGTCACACATGCTAATGACGAGTGAATTGTATGGCGAGTGAACATGCACGCTCGTTCCTCTTCTCGCATACACCCACGTAAACGTAGCACAAGCGGTACTCGTGGAAGCGAAGTACGAAGCTTGTCTTGAACCCGCTCGCGACACACACGCAACTATTGTCCAATTACCTTAATTCTGTGAATATTCCGTTGAATGAAAGGCTGCGTAGTAGCTTTTCATGGAAGAATAATGCTTGTACGGAGAGGCGATTAAAGTACCGCGCGACACACGCTCCGGAGGTCTTATACATCTTGTGTATATATACGAGCAAGGAAACTCGGACATTAACACGTTAAATACAAATATTCAGCGCACGTTATATTTTATAACGTGAGAATGATTTGTTGAAATAATTGTTTCTCTTTATTCATCGAGTCATCACAAATCCTTGAATCTTTATTAAAATAATGTGAGAAATATCAATTCCAGTGAGAAAACAACTGATTATGGATATTTTACTTCGTAGTGTGATGATTCGAGAAAAAAAAAACAGAGGCATTTGTGCAACAAGCTGTCGAAAAATCCTTGAAATTTTGGAGGCGAAATTGAAGATTTTCGGCGCGGCGTTCTTTTGTCAGTCAATTATTCAGATCCGTGCGTCGAGTCCTCTTAGGGTTCGTACTTCATTTTAATAAATGACTCTAAGTGCGCTTAAGGCAAGTGCCAATTTAACTGGCCAGATGAATTGGGTAATAAGTACGCGCGCATTTCTGACATACATAATTTTCGACGAATCGTGTGAACCTCCGGCTTCTTTTTTTTTTCTTTCTTTTTACACTGACTTTAAAAACGTACGAGATCGTGAGTGATATACACGAGATACGGTTCACAAACTGTGTCACGTGGTACCGTAGATTGTCAAATAGAAAAAAAATCAAATTTTTTTAAAAATAAATAATGATATCAAAAAATAATTATTTTAAAAGCGTTTTATTTCTTTTCCGTACAAAGTTTAAATATCGTCATGATGAACAATAAATTTTCTAGAACCGCGTAGAGGCGAAACGGGCAAAGCGGGACCCCCCTCCAAAAAAACGTAGAATTTCCATTTTTTTAAATGTTCAAATTCAAAATTTGTTCAATTGAAATCTCATTAAAATTATCCAATTTTTTTAATTCGAGAAAACAAACATTCCGCTTTCCCCGGCTGTTCCGTTTAGTCCCTCTTTCCTCTACGAAGTTTATCTTTTTTTTGGTTCTGTTAATTTTCAAGAAGCTGGTTTTTATTTTTATTTTTTACGATTCGACGCCGTAAAAAGTATTTTCATGGGTCTGTGCCGAGTCGCCTATGGCGATATTACGTTGCAACGAAGGAGTTGCAATTTTTATTTTTTAATCGAAGAAAGTCACAAAACTAAAGTTTACAGTTCGGATTTTTTCTGTACACGTTTTATTGACGATATGTTCCTCATTTTTTAATGCAAGTTTCAAGTTTAAACATAGATTTGAATAGTTTGTTTATTTCTTATCATCGAAATACTGAGTTTGATGGTAATTTTGAAGATCGTAACTATAAATCGCGTAATTATGCATGCAGCTATTTTAGCTGGCGAGGACAAGTGGCTTGTACGACCAATTGTGAAGAATCTTTGTTGGTAATCCAAGGCGGCTTTTACTTTGTCCTTTTATCTCGTAGGTGCGGCCCCATTGTGCTAGCGGCGAGAATTATACGCATACATTGAAGTTTTGAAGAGTTGAGGAGAAGTGGTGAATCCGGGGTCGCTCGCTCATGTGCGATATTGTCTAATTACGTCAAAGGGGAACCGCGCTTATTTTATCAAATTTATGTAAGGGCGTATATATAGTCTTCAATGTTGATCAATAAGCTGATCTTCCTGTTGTGGCGATTCGTGACCAAGAACGAGGCCAATTTTTTCCCAAGGTCGATCATATCTCACTTCGTTCATTAAACACAATCACGCACAATGATAATATCCCACATATTTTTATTCGAATCTAAATAAGGAAATGGATCAGAATGCATATGATTTATTCATTTTTCATCTTGCCACGCAATGCCATTTTGTTAAATAAATTTTCAATTAACGTTCGGCTTATTGCAATAAGACGAAATCTTATGATTTCGTCTTATTGCAAAATTGACATAATAACAAAAAAGAAAAATATTTTAAAGGCTACCAAAAAACTGTGAATAATCTCAATTGGACTCTGCTAACTCGCAAGCAGGACGATTCGACAAGTATTTCCCAAACTTTCACAAGCTCCGACGAGTGCTCGCGTTTTTTGCACATTTTTATCGTGCAGTAAAAAAAAAACCCTGTTCTTTGGAACATTTCAGTGATTTTCGTAATATTTTGCACAAAAAAAAAAACATAAATCGTAATTGTGATTGTGAGAAAGTTTCGAGAGTACACTGGGCCTTTTTCGCACGCGCGTATATTTTTTTCATATACTTCGAAAGAATATGGAAAATCGACAATGGCGCTGGCGAAGCAGCTGGTACCTAAGAGTCATCATCGAAATCTAGACCATGGAATTTCAAGATCGAAATATTGTGTAGCTGTGGAAAGACCTTACTTTTTTCGTTAACGTTTAGAATTTAGGGAACTGTACACTGGTAACGTATAATTTTGTGCGAGACGGGGGTGCTCGCTTTCGTGCAATAAAAAAGGTCTGCGAAATGAGACAAATCTTGGAGGGGTCCCCGTGAGGACTTATTCCGAACATTATTTGGAACGTTTTTTTTCCACCGTTACAAGAATTCGCTCTATTTATGGTGCTGCAAATCTCGAGTTTACAAAAATACCATTGTGTCCCACGAACTCGAACAGTCGAATACGAAAAAAAAAATTCAGATAATTCGGCCCCTTCGATTATCCAATTATTACTTAAAATCTTTTCGTTAATCAAAATTATTCATCGCGATATTTGATGCATTCCTCATAATAACTGATTCACATATCGAGCCGTCACAGAGATTCTCTCTCACTTCGGTTCCAAAACGATTATTCCTCATTTTCATAAACGATTTAACGTTTCGTAGATGTTGAAATCCCAAGATTTTTCTTAAGAATTTTATTGGCAATATTATTTTCAAAAGACGCTGAAAACTGATTATGAATACATTTGCATATTTCCAACTTTATTTGTTTACGCGTTACACGTGATCTGGAGAGCATTAATGTCTATGGGAAGGGCACAGGGTACGTGCCACTCAGGTGAGGCGTGTAATTAGAAAAAGTTTCGACGCGTGACCGTTGACGGATTAATTAAAATAAAATATTCGTAGAGTTGTCAAAGTTTTTTGAAATTATATCGAAATATTGAAAAAAAAAAAACGATAAAATGGATGTTCGGAAGGTTATTCTTGAATGCACACCACCTGTGTTTACTTTTTTCACGTCTCCAAAGAATCACTGTTAATCGCACCGTTAAACCTTTGGGAAGGTAGCATAAATCTGAAGATCAAATAAAATACCTGTCGAATGATTATACAGAAAGATCATTGTATGATTTTTGAATACAATATAGCTAGTATGCACGTGTGGGGCACCAACAAGTGGCATCGATTACCATACACAAAGTGACCCCTCGAGTCCTCTCGAATAACCTCTCCCCATAGGTAACACGAAATAAATAATATAAAAAAAGGGTTGAGGTGAAACTAGGAAGGGACACCTGTAGCGTAACAGGGGGAACCCTTCACCATGCAAAATACCTGCTCCATCGTTTTTCTCTGCCAGGGCAAAGCTCGTGTGTGATGAATAAAAAGAGGGTTCTCTCGCATGCGCGTGCCATGAAACAGCTTGTCTATATTCAGATTATGCTTCACCCTTGCTTCACGCTTTATATCGTACTATATATTTGAATAGACCTCTCTGGGATACAGTGCCACTCGAACCCTCGAATTCCAAAGGGCAAGTGGCTCTTCCCCCTTCATGTTTTTTTACTCGGTCATATCGCAACCTGTGACCCTTGGAGTTCATTACACGTCACATCTTCATACACAAATGAAAATTGGCTTCAAACCAAAGTCTCATTCATGATTTTCCAAGAGCTTCAAAATCTTACAATTTCCATGGAAATTTATTAGAAGAAACAAAAATTGAATATTTACTTATCAACGGACTCATTCTTTTGGGAAATATTGATTGTCAATACGAAACGTATAGTTTTGTCAACCTTCTTGAGCGTAGTCCACGCCACTTACTCCGAATTTACTTTTATATTGATAAACCATGGCGTACCATGGGCAAAAGCGTAAAGGGAACTCCATACTATGCGTTTCTTTTCTATTTGTTAATTCAATGATTGAACAATGTGATTGCAAAGTAGCGTCATTGAGCACGTGGCATCGCACCCTGGTGCATAGATGAGCATGGAAGAAATGTATTCAATGGGGAAAATCCAGCAACAAAGACAGTGAAACATTGGAAGAGTTTTTACGAAACAAAAATCGCACCTGGGATTGAAATCTCTTAACACTGAAGATTTTGTTTCGGAATGGATGAGAGTTTTTTTCCAAAATATTGACAAAAAATAGTTAAAGATCCGTTATTCGGACGATTTTGATAATGTTCATTTGATTTTATGGCAAACGTTTCACATTATGGAATTATTGAGAAAATGGTAAATAACAGAAACTGGTGATGACTCAACTGACGATGGGGAATCGTGATTCAAACCACGCAAATATCGAAGCAGTATAGAGATCGAAAAAAAAAATGTAAGGTGGTTGGAAGATATTATTCGCGCCCCCGACGCGAATTCTCGTTGGAATGTATTGTATCGACTTTTATACGTATATACTTAAAGTATGGGGGTCGGGAGAAAAGGAGGGGTCGGGGGTCGGGGGGTTGTGAGCAATGCTATACTAGGTACATTCGTACATAACGTGTGCATGTTAGTATGGCTGAAGGTGGGGGTTGTCATTAAAATCAATACGCGTTCCTCGCTTTTTCTCTCTTCTTTCCACATTTTCTTTACTCAATCATTCCTTCCCACTCAGGGGAAAGTAGTCGTGCCGGGGGATGCAGGATGAGGGGGTGTTGTAGGGGCCCCTCCATTCTCGAGTGAAGCTCGATTCTTGGTCATGGAGAGCGAGGAAATGAGGGAGGGGATATCGAGGAGGTAGACGGCGGAAGCTTAAGAGATGTAGGGGAGGAGAAAGGCGCGAAGAAGAAAAAAAAACGTAGAAAAGTTGGGCAGGAAAAAAATCACGGGGAAACAAGGAAATAACCGCACATAAAAGCTCTGGAAATGAGTGTTTTGGAAAAAAAGGAGACGAAGAAAATCAGAATGATCGGATAAAAATAGAGAACGAGGCACTTGGATCCGAGAAGATAATGAAAGGGAAATGAGGAAGCCGGACTTATGATGGACATTACTCTCGAAAATTTCGGATTTTTTCGATTGATGGTCGCATCCAACTTGAACTCTAAAAACAGCACATGCCATCTGAATCAGAGTTTTCTTGTTAATGAGTTTCCTCGTTTCATATTTTCTGTCGATATAAATGAATATATGAAGACTGTGGGAGGACAGAGGGAGCTGAGTGAAAATCTACAAAGTTTAATGATTGATGTATATTCTCGTGTTTCTTCGCATGGCGAAATGATGGAGCATCGATAAAACGAGAGTAAAAGAAACGAGCGTAGGTAGAGGTGGAGTTATGTGTATGGAGAACGAAGTTGGTATACACGTGGAGACCATAAATGTATATATGGGCATAAGAAATGATAAGGCGAAAATTCGGATGTTCCAGGAGCGATGGAGGCACCCCCTGGAACTCCCGGAGGATGAGTGGGTGCGTCCCAAGTTTCTGCAACCAATAAGAACCAGTTTAAAGCTCAGAAGGTGTACGTGTGTAAGTTTTGTGTTTTTTATCATCGTTTTTCTTAGAGGTCGAGCAGTGCGCATGACGGATTCAAATGTAGCATGGGTGGTGGAGGGGAGGCGTTGGCCGGGACGTCGAGCATATCGCGAAGGGGTGGCTGCGGTGACGATCAAGCATTTCTATGATAGGGAAATATGATAGGTCCGGACCCTCCTCAGTTGCCAGGGAAAAGGTATGGCGCTGCTGCTGCTTTTTTCCTCTCTGAGCCACGTATGATTAAGTATAGTGTAGGTGGGTGCCATACTGAATTCCATATCACGTATTATAAAGAGGTTTGAAAAACCTCTGTGGCAATTGCTCTTCGTACGGATGAGACCCCGTCCGAGTACTCCCAAGTCTCAAATTTCTCTATTTGCAATTGTTTATTTACGTCATTTGCAAGCGGCGTTTTTTCCAAATTTCCAATGTTATTCTCTTGCATTTAATTCCAGAGCTCGAAGGCTAGACACTGAGAACAGATGGTTTATGACTTGGTTCTGAGTACTCATCGAAATACACTATGACTGTTCTTATTTTTTTTATATAAGGGGAATAAGGATACGGCCTTCGATTATACAAAAATAACTGTCTTCATTGGATGGCAGTTTATATTTATTCATTTAAGAAGAATACCGAAGGATGCATAGAAAATGCATAAACGAGTAATAAACCTACTTTTTCTAAGAAGCTCATAGATCACTGGTCGACCTTGCACATTGGTCGATTGAGCCTCCTGGTCTCTCGTAGCCCGAAGCTGTCTAAAAACGGAGCGGGGGGGTGTTGGCGCGAATGCAAACGTGCTAATGTGCAAAAGTCTCATTTCGATGGACCGTGTGACGGTTGAGTTGGCGGTATTGAATTCTTGTGCAGTGTTGATGCTCCACCCACTTTGGGACTTGGGTTCTGTCTCACTTTGTGACTGGGCGCGTTTCACCTGTGCGAACGGTGAATGGAGGCTGCGTCGAATAATTAATCGATGACAGCAGGGAAGCGAAAGGAAGCTGGTGGCTCGATCAAGACAAGTGCCCACCACTGACTGGGCGTACACCTTTTGCTCGAGCTGATCAAATGACTCGTGACTCGTTTTACTCGTTGGCGAACATGGTCCAGCAGGCATTTTACGAGGAGCTCTTTATTGTGGATTGGTGATAGTAGAGCTCGGCTGGTTGGAAGATGGATGAGAAGAGACGGGATTTTAACGAAGCTGAGGAAAAATAGATGGATGTCCGAGTACAGCTAGTCAAATAAATGCATACGGCGGTCTAACTATGGAGAAAGAAGAAAAAACTAATTGGAATATTTGCACTTGGGATAATGACGAGTCATGCCGAGCTTTATCGTTGCCAACTATGTTGGTCCATTCAACGAGCACGATGAAGAAGACAAGGAAGGCCGGGGTACGCGTATCCACTGGCAGAAGCAGAGAGGCAAAAGGAGATAATGCGATAGTGAGCCACGAGAGTAGATCGCGAAAGCATGTATAGTCGGGCGTCCGCTGGGGGGCGGGACACTCTGCCAGACCTTAAGATTTCACGATTGGTTGACGTTCCCCCACCGATATGAAGGGGAGCCTGAAATCCCCACCGCCGGAGAGAGGCCGCGTGGACGCGCCCGCTGCTACCAGTGCGGACACCCGATTGACGCACCCGCACACCGCTATTTCCACTACAACATATCGTCCTACTCGCTCGGATGCTGTGCAATTTAGTACAGGGGTCCTGCTATGTGCCGGGACACGTTTCATCTTGCTCTCTCCATCAACCTCTTTGTTCCTTCCTTCGGCTGCTTTTATCTATCCATTTCGCTCTTGCCTCCGCGGTTCTATACTCGTGTTTCCCGACGCCCCGCCAAGGCAACCAGCGACTCCCCCACCGTGGCCTCCGACTCTCCGAGAGCCAGGGACGTTTCTTCTCGTGTTAGTGTCGTGGACAGAGTCGTCCTCTCTCCTCCTCTCCTCGCCCAGTACCGGCGAACGCGATATAGACAGAGCCTACGTGTCGGATACGTAACCCAAGAGCAGGGTCCTTCTAGCTACACACGTAGGTCATAACACAGCCGCACTTTACTATAGTGTTGCGTACGTCGTTGGTGAGCTCTCGCTTACACACGCGTCCATGCCCACGTTAGGCTACTCTCGAACGGCGGCAACATCTATCCGCCTCCTACTCCTCCTTCTACGCTATACGTTCCCTGTTGTATCTCTCGCTCTCCTCCACCACGCTCACGCTTCTCGCGCTTGGCCACCACGGTGCTGCCCCGCTGGTGCTCCCGCTGCTGCTTCCTTCCGATTGCGATAATAACGGAGTGCCTCGAGGCCTCAGTGACTGCCACCACGTACCACGGGCCACACCGCACCACGCTAAGGCCCTCCGTGAGCCGACTCTGCTCGGTTCCTTCCAAGAGAGTGAGAGCCAAGCCTCATTCCCATAAACTCAATAACACTCGAAATAATTTTTTTTTAAATATTCATATAAATCCCTGGTGCAATATTAATATAAATAGTCGAGTACCACTTAGCAAGAGTGTCCTACCGTATCGTGGATCTTGCATGAATCGCACATGAATCTGCATTAGCCGGTAAACGAATGGCTGATGATGATATAACTGGCAAATCCACCAAGTGCGTTTAACTTTTATCAATCGTTTGATTAACAACCCCTTCGATGACAGTGCCCATGGCATCGGTTTCTTCCAAGTCTATGGTGTAGTGCTCACAAGTATAAAGGAACAAGTGGATACCAACAGGACAAAGAGCTACAGCGATGCCAATCAATCTGGTGGAGTTTTTAGTTAAGTGCAAGTTGCCCATGACAAACCCGAGTGAAACGAGTGAGACGTGAACGAGTGAGAACGTGCGCGGCACCAACCAAGGCACTTTGAGCCACGCGCTCTTGCTCTTGGCTGACAGCCAAAAGAGCTTGATCGTGCATCAGTGGCTGTATAGTTCCTACCAGTGGTAGTGTCAAACTTTCACGTCAAATAGTGACCCTTGGTCGTACCATCCTTTTTTCTCATGCCATTATTTACCGTTCAAAGTTATCCTGGCCTCCGGTATCTTTCGAAGGACAATGACCGTGCTGATTGGACGGATTGAGTGACCGCGTGGTTTGACCCAAGTTCTATGACACGACGATGCAGTGTTTTTGCATATCTCATTCATAAAACGCATATGAATTAACTGTTTGACGTTCCGACCATTCTTCTCTTGACTAAATGAGTGACAATGGTGGCTTGAGCTATTACTTGCTTGAATCCTGTTTTGTACAAATTCATAGTGAAATAAAACCGTGAGACCGGTTTACCGTGTTCCCAAATTAAGCTACTGACTATCAAAAGGTGTTGTCGAGTTTGCAAAGTAACTGACACATACCCGAGGCAATTAATGTATTGCAATCCAATGCGGACGTCTACTCGTGGAGATTTTTGTTCATTAAATTATTTAGAAACACGATGACTTGGAAATTTCTGGCTGCTGTCAAGATCGATCCGAGTCAGAAGCGAAAAAAATATCGTCATTAACATTAAATTGAATGGAAGCTTGTACGATAATAATCGGGAAGAGGAAATTACATTTTCAATCGACGTTATATCGATGATTCATCGAGTTAATCATACCAGTGGGTAGAGTCCAAGAGGTACGAGACCGTAGATTGGACAGGAGTTGTAAGGTCAGTGCTTGGGGGAGAGTTTGTTTAGGATATAGAGAGAGTCGTCGCGGTGGCGGGTACCGGAGTCCTCGCGGCGCTTCCCGGCGGCGGCGGTAGCTTAATATCCGAGAAAGCATTATCATCATCCGGAGGACAGTCAAAAACAAAGTCTGCAGGGCTGGCGGGCCTCGACAGCGAGGCGGTCCGCCGGTGGGTAGCTGAGGCGGCCCGAACCGTCCGGCAAATACCACCGCCGATACTCCCAACCTCACAGCATCATCAGGTGCCGTATCATCATCAGCAATCCCAACAACAACAACAGCAGCAGCAACAATCGCAACCAAGACCACAGCATCAATTCCTACAGGAAAATTCATTAAATCGTCTCCAGCATCAACGTTCCGCCCTGACGGGACCATCGGTTCTAGGGACGCCCTTTATTCCACCACCGTCAATGACCCAAACACCGAGCATGCATTTGTTGGAGAACAACAATTTGGTGGAGGTTGCAATGGCCTCGCAGCAGCTCAATCATCAGGCGCAACTTCAGCAGCAACGCGAAGGATTAGTGCAACATCAACGAAAAGAAAAGCACTCTGGTAGTCCAACTAACAATAACACCATCGAAGCTTGGAGATCGATGCAAGGCAGTGGTGGTATGGGGCCATTGAGTGGACACCAATGGTGGAATCCACCGAGTGGTGTTCAACAAGAACGTCAGGATAGTGAAACTTCTCCGATACCTCAAGCTAGTACACAGGTGCAAAGTTTAGTGTCTGGATCATTGTGTCAAGTACTCAGACATCAACAACACACCGACCAACCCCAAGTGCATGTGCAGCAGCAACAAAGTGCTGCTGGACAATCAGATGTCGATCAACCACTTGATTTCTCTGTCGGAAACCTCCAACAACAAAGGCTTCAATCTAGAATGAGGCTCATGCATGGAAGACTTCAACAACATCATCGTGTTCATGATAATAACAATGGAATCAGTCCTCGCGCTACGAAAGTCGCGAAAAATAGCGGCGACGGTGACAACCTACGCGGCACGTTCAGCCGAAGAAGCTACAGTCCTACCAGTGATAGTAGCACCACTGGCAGCGAGGACGAAGGAGTCTCCACCGGGGGAAGTCCATCGGGACCCCTCCGAGGCGCCGAAAATGGTGAGTCCTGATTTATAGCAGATTATGGACGTACGCTGCAGACTTGTCCCTGTACGTTTCATCCGTGGGGATGAAACAAGACGACAGGGAATACTAGACAGTTTAGTCATCGTGTTGGAGCTTCCATCGTTGGAATTCAACCAAATTCCTCATTCCGTCCAACATTTTTATCCGCTGAAATACATCGCGAACATTAGGAAATTCTCGAATTTCGATTAATAACGAAACAGATGCACATGCAACTTATTTATGCATCTTAGAGCTGTTTATTTATCTGGTGACTTCTAAGAGGCTGGATATTAGTTCAATGTGTGCATAAATCCATTCTCATTCCGTTTTCATTATTTTCAAGTGCCAAGTCATTTAATCGAGAATTAATTAACCAGCCATCAGTCGACACGATATTGAATATTCAGAGAAACGTTTTCTTCCGGCGATTCTAAATAATTCCAGAGTTTTTTTTTTATCCTCGTAAACTGAACGACACTCGAGAGTGCAAAATCTTTGCACGTCGAATAAACGTTTGAAAGACATTGTTGAGGATCGTAACATCTGAAAATAAGTTCAAATTAATGAACATCCATCGTGAAGTGTTCATGCCGGTGCAGGAGAGGTGTGTCAGCTGTCAGAGTAATGCAACTGCCTGTATGTAGGGCTTCGCACTGTCTCAACGAACTGTGCCTGGACCGAGCATTGTTTGCTTTCCAGGAGATGTAATTCAGATCTCACCCCCCTGCAGACCATTCACGCTCGATGATCGATAGCGAATTATTCCTAAGCCTACTATATTCAACGTCCAGTGGAAGTGATTTGTTATTGCATCCTGATATTAACGACTAGCCTTAAAAATGCCAAATTCGATCCATGCCGAGGGACCTGATTTGCAAATACCTCGATATGGCATTTTTGAAACGTCAAGTTATTATTAAAAAAATCAATTTTCATGAAGAAAAAACAAACACATCGAAATCGATGGATGATTTCATATCAGATGCAGATTGAATGATAAATCACTTATCACTTTGATTATTTTTTATTTGTTTTTAAACAATTTAGATACGATAGTTCCAGAGATGATTGAATTAATCGGAGACGCGAGTTTCGATCGATTGAAAAAAAATTTAACATTATAAATTCACTTCTCACTATCAAAGTGTCATTTGATATTTTTCGCAGTTCATTATCGTTCCTAAACTAGAGACGTAGAGAACGTTGATGACTCGTACGAGCGACGAAGCTTTCGCAATTCCTAAATCGTTCGCGCATTGACATTTCGAAGAAAAAAAATCTGTGACACTGAATTTATTATTTTTTTTTAAATATGAGCGATTACTCGAGGTGAATAATGTTTCATGATTGATGTACTCGCTGCGTTGAAAATATAATAATTTCACAACTTCGTCATTTACTCGCTCTTCGAGGCGTGCAGCTGCGAACTATTTGGATCGTGTCACGATAATTAATCATTTCTAGTATCAGATGCCAATTGATCTTGTCTGGATACGTCGGATTAACTCTTATCGTTTACTAAATAATTTCAAACAATTTTACGATCATGAGAGTTTTTCGACTCGCTAAACCAAATCCCGAATTATTTAACAATAATTATCAATATTTACGAATATTGTGCACATCTTGTGCATACAATAAAATTTCGAAATATTTCAGCTAAACCGCAAAGAAAATTACAATTGCCAACGAGCATTCGATCGATATGAAATTCATTGAATTTTAATCTTCGAACTGTTTATTCCCTCATTGTGCACATATCAGCAAAGGATTGCATGCATCTAATGAAAAATATTCTTAAACAAACAAATAAAGCTGGAACGTGCAATTGAAAGAATCGATATGATATCAGTCTCGATAAGACCTTGCTTCACCATTTTGTTTGTTCAAAGACTTTGCAATGTCTTTCGATGATAATGCTGAAGGACCAGAAATGTTTGATTAACGAGTCAATGAAGTTTTCATATTTCTTTGCATTTTTAAACCAACTTATTCTGCGAAGATGAGTGCGCAGCTTGTCGATTATTTATTGCTGACCTCAAGACTGAGAGAGCCAAGAAATAATATGAAAATAGTGATTCTTTTCGAGTGGCCAATGAGGATTAAGATTTTTCGTCGCAGTGGTAAAGTTTTAAAAACGAAAATTCCGTTCATGGAGAAAAATAATTCGTGATATCGATTCATTGGACGTGGTCGAACGGAGTAACGATACACGTTGGATTTCTAAATCGTTTCCTCATCATAAAGGTCCGCGATCGACAGCCTGATACACTTTTACGTGGGTGTATAATTTTGTGAGCTTCAACGACGTTTCAACCGTCCGGAGAAACTTCCGAATTATCACGGATACTATTTCCATCATGATCAAAGTATCCATCGATCGTACCTTCATTATCGGTAATAGGTTTTTACGGATATGAACGCGAGCGATGATAAAACTAATCGCTTGTGCTCTCTTTCGGTGTATATCTCTTCCTCTCACTTATGCTCGAGCCTATATACTGATTAGTTCGATAACTCATCGCTTATCTTTATGAGATTATCCACGCAGACATCCAGATGCGATAATAATTAGCTATATGGACAAATATATCCACAATGAAAATTGAGATATCACTATAATTTAACTCGATACTTAGGCATCGTCTTCGTCAAAAGAAAACACACACACACACATTTTCCATTTCTGACTCGTCAAATTTCATTCCATTATTGATAAAATTCGTTCTGCGGATAAATTTGACAAGAAAATTGAATTAGAGTAGAATTTTTCCGGAATTTTTCCACATTTTTTTTTTTCAATTCCGTGGAAATAGTTGTGTTCGCCTATTTTACTAACCAGTGGACATGAAGTGTTGCTACGAAATTTTGATTTGTTCATTCCTTTCGACGAAGGCGCGAAAGTGTCTCGATGTTTTTTTTTTTTACTACAAAAGACCATGATGTTCGATTTTACTAGAAAAAACTTGCCCAGGGCTGAAAAAATTGATTTCTTATGGCGAAGGCTTTTCATCGACGAAAACTGGACGAGAACGTCTCAATGTACGTTGAAAGCATTTTTTTGAGTGCGTGTAAGACACATCGATGACGCTCTACTATCGGGAAACGCGAGCCCCTTAGTCATCCTCGTGTTTGATCACTCACGATCCGAGCACTGCGTTAGTTCGTCACTTTTTTTGTTTGATCTGCATCATGGACTGGGCCTTCTTCTTTATTGACGTACCGGCTAGATGGTAGTACAGTGTCGTGTCACTATTTTTTTTCGTGTATTCAAACTGTGTCATTTGAAAAAGCAAGGCTTGGCTTACTCCTTCACCCGATTCTCGATGCTAACGACATCCTCGCTCTTGTCGACTTGCTCGTTCGAGATAAAGATTCGTCTTTGGTCTCGCGACGTGTGTATTCTAAGACAACCGGAAACGATATGGCTGAGGTGTTGAAGCTTGTTCCGCACAGTACGTTGTATTTTCGTATGAACATTCATCGGCTCGTTTATTTTTACAACCCACACACTCTGAAATGTTCTTATTTACGTGTCGAAAAAACTGGAATTTCGAAAAATCTCGATAAAGCAGATGAAATGACAATTGAAAGCTTAAATTTCTTTCAACGACGTAATTTTCAATAATCAAATACACAGCAAGCAATTTTAGCGATAAATTTGATAACAAATTGTCAACATTTTATGGGGAATTATTATTCGAAACTCGCAGTATTTCGATAACGCAAATTTATCCAGAACAGTTTGACGCTTCGTGGTGAATTTTGATCTGATAAATTTTTTGGTATAGATCGTGAATTGATAGACTGTCCCTAGAATATTTGAGTAAATATTCCGTGATAGCGAGAGATTAGCACAAGTTGTTATTTATAGTTCCATCAATGATGGAATTCGAGAAAAATTCATTCCAAAACAAGTGACTCATCTGCGTCGACTACGTGATTTCAGGACGGTGTTTTGATCGAATTATTTTTCCACTTTGTTGTTTAGCTGAGTTCAGAGAAATCGTGGATTCATATGCCAGTTTGAAAAAAAAGGATTAATCAATCGATTCGAATCGTGAATTTTTTCATTATAAGGGCAAGAGGTTTTTTTTTTACGAAATTTTTAAAAACTACAAAGAAAAAATCTACACAGCTGCAGAAAGCACAAACTTCGTATGCTGTAGAAATGGGAAAAGTGATTTTTGGTAGATATAGCAAGACTTACCTAAGGGATCTGGAAAAAATGTTTTCTCGGTGTCGGCTTTACAATTAAATGGATTCTCAAACGATTGGTCCAACAGAACAAGTCTCTGAAACTTTTAGAGCATAGTGTACATCCGAGGATAGTCATAACTATAGAGAACTGACGCGGAAGAACGATGAATCGAGATCCGCGACTGTTTCTGACTTCTTGCGTAACACGAAGCCTTCGTCATGGTGAAAGATCGGAGTTATAGTGATACAGCTAGAATTCGTAGGTACCGAAAACAAGAAAAGAAGAAAAAAATCAGTAGCCCCAGGTAGAGAGGCCGGAAGAATCTTACCTTGAATAGGTCAGGTTGGAGAAGGATTTTGGGGAGGATCAAAAAGTAAGCCAGAAGAATCATGAGTGATGTTACTCAGCAAACGACCTGTACGTCACGGAAGACTACTTTTATTTTTATTTTTAATCGTCACTTCTCCCTGAGATTTCATTCGGTATCGATTGGTTCGTTGTCGGCCTCAAAATTTGTTCGTCCATTCGGTCGGAACGCGATTTTCGTAGTTCTGGTGGCGGTACAATCAAAATATGCAAGGAATTAATTGAGATCAAAATGACCTCGAATTTTCATGAGGATAAAAAGAAATTTCGAAAATGTAAATTTGAATTATATTTTGTGGTCAAAATTCAAGGTCAAGGCTAAATCTTTTCATTCAATTGGATATTTCGAAACATTGAGGGGCTTTTTATAGTTCCGTCTCGCCTTGATGAAATAACAATAATTATTCTTTGGACTTGTGAATTTTGGTTTGTTTTCGGAGATTCTGAGATTCGCTGAAAAGTTGTTGGAAATTGTCTCATCTTGTTTAATAGCATCGGTAGTTAGGCGAATGTGTATATTTGGCTTGATTCTGGTTTGGCTCACCGGCGGGATCTCCGCACCAGCAGGTAAGCTGATCCTCCACTTCTCTGTAGCCTTTTCTTCCTTCTTTCATCCGGTGATCGGCGTTTGCGACTGCGGTGGATCCAGGGGCCCACCTTCCCCTCACAAAGCCGACAAATCACCGCGTCAGACCAGGACACGCGACCAATTTTGCCTCGATCTCTTTTCTCTTTAAATACCCACAATCCGAACACGTGGGATGGAACAAACGAACGTGCGACAAGGCAACGAGGGTCGATTCTTTTCCTTTCCTTTCAAGCCTTAGCATGTTTTTCAGCATTTTAATTCTTCGTGCCACGAGCCACAGATTCTCCACTTATCAATCACCTTCGTATCATTTCTCCGCTGTACTTTAACTTCTAATTGACACGATTCCAATTTTTCGCTATTTTTCGAGAAAAACAAATCCACGAACCAACGCGAAATGGAATAAATAAAAATCCTCATTTCCGTATCACAATTTTTCTCACGGTCCGCAAATAATCTTCGATTCACTACTGTCCTTACTCAGGTTTTTATTATTGTCACGAACGCAACAATAGATCGAGATATCGGTATAGATAAGTGTGATAATCAATGAGAAACTAGAGAATCTCCAGCTTCAAGGACCCCAAACATTCGAAGGTATGCATGAGAAAACCAGTCTGACGATCCAGTCTGATGAGCTATAAGAATTACCATATTCAACGTACGTTTTACAGAGTTGTGTTACGACGAAGGTGAAATGAGTGTACACGTACATACGATGACCGTATTTGGATATCGTACGCTAATCTCTGCTTACATTAGTCCTTTGTTAATAGAGCTCATGGCCAGTCCATCGTCGCACAGTTCTTATTATTTCAATCTCAATTTTGAATAAATGAAAAAATCAACGATCGCGAACCCAACATTACGAATAGAGAAGAATTATCGAAAAATTGTTTCGACTTGTTTCCCACGCTTTCAACGTTCGCGCAAATCTTTAGTAATCGAAAACATTCTTCGCAGTTAATGACACTCTATTTATTGAGCTATGAAAAAAAAACACACACACACACACACACACACACACACGGACGCATCTAACCGAGTGACGGAGGCAGGCACAACATTTTTCTTGACCACGTCAAGAAAAGTATGTTGTCCAGTCTCGGCGGTGGATGATGAAAAAAAAAGTACAGTTGAGTTCTGAAAGTGAAATTTGATGGTGTAAGGTGCTCCTAAGGTTTATCTACGAAATGATTCATTTGATGCTTCTCTGTGGAAATTAATTGATTCTCATATCAGGAAGTTGTCGATTCTCGATCGTGGATCACGACGTAAGAATGTGAGGACAGTGTGAACGTACAAAGACTTTCGTGTCACAGGGAAATGCGTTTACAAGGAATCCGGTCACTGTTGCAAAGTTGTGAAATTATGTTCGTTTCGATGGCGACTGGAAATAGAAAAAATATTCATGCAGGCGTAGTGACGTAGGAGAGGAAATAATCCGAGGTTATTACGAGCGGATCCGCAATCGTATCTCACGTTCTGGACAAGAATTTTTATCTTCTTCTGCAGTTTTTTTTTCTATTTCGAAGACGCTGTTACAGTCGAAGTCAATTTCACGCGATTTTGAATAAACTTTGAGAAAAATGAAAGGCCGAAGAGCCTTGGAGTTTGAGACACGAGTGAAGCGATGATGACCCGATGCAAAATCTTCCTAAAGGTCGTCTCTCGAAATTTCTGTCATTTCGCTTCAATAATTTGTCATTTTGGGTTTTAATTGTTCACACAATTTTTTATTTTCAACTCGGACAATGATAGTTGTTCAATTTTTGGCAATATTCATTACGTACCTCAATCGTCACGAGATCGTATTTAGTTAATTGTAAACAATATGGGAGAATACGATGAATCAGCATCAAAATTATTGAAACGCCAATGAATAGACGTTTTTTGGTTCAAGTTTTAATAATCGAGATTCTTCACGACAATTCACGAAGCACGCCAATTTTTAACATGAAACTGATGTCATTGATTCACCGCTCAGTTAACTCATCCAGCTCCGAATGATCGTTTCAATTTTGTCTTATAAAATCGTTGGATTTCGTGAATATTACGAAACGCTCACTCGTTCGAAAGTTCGGTGTATCAAATTCTCGATCGCGAGTGAATTTCATTGAACTTCGTGCAGATCGATAGAAGTAACTAGAAAGACGTAGCTTTCGAACTTTCGAAGTGGGTGGTAATTGCGATACGTTGGCTCCAACAGTAGCGCATTGAAAATATAGAGACATGTGACAACGTTGAACGATTACACGAAAAACCGTTAGCCCACTGAGGCGAACTTGCCGTAGTTGAATAATTTTTCTACAGTCATTGTGGGAGATTAAATTTCGTGTCACGATTAAGTTCTCGTTAACCTATTATACAGGCATGCAATGTATTGTTGAAACTTATGGTGTCAGAGAGGAGTAATTCGAATCGAGGTCTCGTGGAGGACAATTTTGTGAGTGAAGAAGAAGTAACGAATTAAAAATTGAACTAAAAGTCGATAAAATGTCTATAAAGTTGAATGAGATCGTGATCATTTTTTTGATAAAAATTCTAAGAGATGTATAGAGATGGAGTTTCAACATTTTGGATTTCCAACATATTTTTCTCATTTTTTTGAAGCGTTCAGGGTAAAAATGGAGAATTGCGAGTCAAGAAAAATAAAGAGTACAAAAAGAATGTCAACCGATGAATTAGTTGATTAGCACAAAGTTATAACCGCATAAGTATCCATTACTTATCGTGCTCAAGTTAACCGCAATTATGGCGCGTAATTATTTGATGATTTTATGCTCCCTTGTACCGCAGAGGTTGGAGTAGAGATCTAGGCACATTTGCCGAGGGTAGCCGAGCGCGCACCTGAGTGCGAATGCGTAACCGTGTGCGCCGCGCGTTTCTTCGCCCTCGTGCAAAGGGCCGAGCGGCGTTTAGGTGTCGGTTCTTTGTCCCGAGTCAAAGGAATCTCAACGTGAGCGCAGTCGCTGCTTCTATACGTCTGCCATGTTAATGGCGCTTTAAGCGGGAATATAGAATGCGTGGATGGATAGGATTCATCTAGGTCCGTGTCCGATTGATTTTCTGACTTCGCCGAGACGTTCGGAGGCGGATGTGCGAAAGGAGATTTTACAACATCGTACCAGCATGAGTTCGAACCATTTCAATTCTAATGTGCTATTCAAGTTTAAACTTGGATAACGTTTAATTGAATGCTGAGGGGTGTGCTTTACCGACGTTGCTGAGATATCGTAATGGCCGCATTGTAAAAAGCAGATTTTAGAAAAAAAGCTTTTTTCTAGGGATCGACAACACAAAACATACAAAATTGCGGAAAGAAAACTCTGGAAGTTTGAAATTCGCTGCCTCCGAATTAATAGTTCGAAAGATCGAAAGATCGAAAGATTTGTCTCAAATTCAAAGGACACTCGAAATCCGATGATTTTTTTTTATGAATTGCACAAAAACGGTTCCCACGAATCGCACAATTATTAATTCAGCAGTAACAATGAGCAAAATCCATCGCGAACGTACGCAATAATGAGAGTGGAAGATGCATGGAGATTTATGCTTTGTCATGTAATGACATGTGCAGGCGAAGAATAATGGAAAAAGAATGTTTTTCCTTTGGAGGGAGTTCAACCCTTTTCCTTTATTCTGCAGCTGATTTTACCCGAAAACATTTATCTTTCGCGTTGGCTGGACCGAAATGCAATGGAGGAAAACTTCGATATACGACGAAAGTTGTTTTCCGAGCAAGCGAACGAAGGGTGAGCAATACAAATACGTCCTGATATCATTTCTGACTCGTATATTCAGCCCGGCCAAGATGTCGCTCAACTGGAATAATTAAGTTAGTTCATTCGCGCGGGGAATGGAATAAAGCGAACGACCGACAGTCCGTAGCGATTGTAAAAACCCATGTATATCAATCACAGGTCCATGGACTTCTGGCTAATCCGGAAGCGATGAGCAGTAAAGTTGTTAACAACTTTAATTTGTTTATTCGAAGGTCGAAAGCAAAAAATTCTGTCGATCTTGACTTTTGATTGTTCGAGAACAATTTTTTATTGTTCAAATTTATTTTGCGAAATTCTTCCCTTCCCATTTCTGTTCTTTCGATTCTTCGATTCTCAAAAACAATTTCTCAAAAAAAGAAAACTCAGTGAATTAGAATGACGAGCATAAAGATTTGAGCTCGCGGTTGGCACAAAGACTGTGCAGTGTAAATAATCACTTGGCAAATCTCTAGCGGAAACACAACTCGATACCGACACGTCGCTGCACATTTGCATGCTCGGAAAAATAAATTCCCATGATTTGCCGGAAGCGAGTTGCATAATCGTTCTTTTGTGGTTTGTGAACGTTTCGAACGAGCAAGGAAAACAAAAGTGCACTATGCCATGAGTCAGGGATGCTGTATTCCTCATTTTTATTTCGGCTATCATTTCCGCCAAGAAAAATCACTACTAAGAATAATTATTTTATGAATCATTAACATAATTAGTCCCGCCAATTCGATGGCTGAAAAAAAAAATCAATCAATTTTTCGTCTCTACGTCAATTACTCCAATTACTTTCAATAAAATTTCGTTTGAATACTCGTATTTTAGTCCCTTTAGCATTCGTTAGGAGATATTTCGTACCAACAACCAAAAAATAGCAAAAGACTCGCTCCTGTCGCTCAATGGTAAGAAATTTAATTTGGAACTCTGCGAAAATATGATATTCAATGGCAAATGGAATCGTAAACGTTGTGCCATGACTGCTGAGTTTTATTTTCATACGCAAATCCGAAAAAAAAGGTGTAAATATACCAGCGTAACGTCATTGCTCGTAAGCAAATGATGGAAACATGGCAACAGACGTCAATGCATACATAACATAATATACATGTATATACATTACCCACGTAATATATTAGTATATATTGCTATGCCAACATACAGTACACGCAAAACGAGAAGGCTTATTATAGTTTGCTTTATCGAAACCGCTCATCGCGCGCATCCGGATTCAAATTACACTTCGTGAGCTTA
The DNA here is from genome assembly GCA_963921915.1 of Hyposoter dolosus. Classification (NCBI taxonomy): domain Eukaryota; kingdom Metazoa; phylum Arthropoda; class Insecta; order Hymenoptera; family Ichneumonidae; genus Hyposoter; species Hyposoter dolosus. The sequence goes on from OY998134.1 coordinate 4,583,742, forward strand.
CCCTCTTATGTTTATTTATTCAGTTATTAAAATTACATTAAGGCCTGAGCGCGGTTGTGCCAACCGGCATATACCTTAATTATGCGGAGATCTGGAACACGCGGACGGACCCTGCTGCTCGGGGTTCGGAAGTAGACTCCAAGAAGAACAAGAAGAAGAGACAGGAAGCACGAAAGCCACTCACGTTCGTACGAGCTAAGCGTTAACACATTTGTATGTCTCACTATATCGAAGAGTTTGTTTGTGTATCGGACAAGTACCACATAATATCAACGACGTTTGTCCCGTTCTCCAAATGACTTTATTGGAGTACGAGGCGCGGACGACCGGTTGATTAAAAAAAAAGTCCTTTCCAAATCGGTGTTGCCATTGAGCGAAATCTGAAAAGACGTGAGAAGAAATTCATTGATCTCACATTTGCAAGATGTTGATAATCTTGGAACTTGGCGCTTGGGAGCTTCTAGGGTTGCTGATCAAGAATGTGAACCCGAAATTCAAAAATTTGGGATTCATCACTTCTGTATTTTTTCTAAAAAAAACCACCGTACGAAAAATTTTCAAAAAATTCTGTGCAATTCTTTCAAATGCATAGATTCCGTAAAAAAATTGCGATACTGATCTTCGCGATAGTATGGTAGAAATTAATTTTTGAATTGAAAAGTTCGAAACTCGACTATTTGTCCTCGCGTCACATTTCAGCAATCAATGACTCTCTATATTTTTTTTTTTACCTGTATAAATAATGTTTTAGAAAGCATTTTGAAAAAAATGAATAGGACATCGTTAGTCCATGCTATAACTCGAAGGGTTAATTAAGTAATTGTCATTGATTCATAACCTAAAAAAGTTTCGACCTGGCTGAACGAGTAAATAATTGAATCAGTTAATTGTTTATTTAAACCTTCGAGAGAAGGATTCTTCGCGAATACATAATTACCACAAGTTTTCGCATACTAGACACGAACAATCCAGACAGAAAATATTTATAAATCGATGTCAAGCATATTTATAAGCAATTACGATTATTTTTTCAAATCGAGCAAGAGGCTGATTGTGAGTTTAGCGAAAAGGTAAGACAGAAATGGAAAGAAAGTTGAACGGTAGTAGCTGACAATCGCTGCATTCTCACGCGGCAATAATTTATTCCTCTCAGTCGAGTGTGCAAGAAAATCGATGTCGCAACTATTGCGCGGTAGCTGGCTGTGATGATGGTTACTCATACCAGGGCTGCTGCTGCTGCTGCTGCTGCTGCTGCATACTCGCAAGCGCAATAGTGCTTGCTTTTGTGCCCGATTTCTGCGTTCTCACATAATCTCGTCTATTCCTTTTTTCCGAGCCCGAGGCGTAAATGCATAACGCATTATGTCTGCATCTTTGTATATCTATATTTATATATGGACACGAAGAGTTCTTACAACTCTGTGACTACACGTTCTCACAGCTTAATCTAAACAAACTGATTCGTACCTAAACAAACTTAACTAAAACCCATGTCGTTCATTTTACACCGAATTCACCACGCGCAGCCCTTCCACACTTCTCGTGATTATTCTTCATGACTACGATACCAATTCTGGCCTTTTGTATGCTCAGGATAGCGGCAACGATATCGATAAAAAAACATTCACTCCTGAGGCTATGAAACAAGATTTTTTTTTCAATATCAATTTTTCTTCAGAACAACGTTCAACGATCAGTGTTATTCAACTTTTTGTCAAAAACTCGTCGAATGGAAAATGTAATCCCGTTCATGCACATGCCAATCGAAATCTTCTCCGTTTTTTCTGTTTGAATTTTTGGAGAATCATTCATTTTCCTGTCTATTCTATTTTCTCAGTTTTTATACAATGAAAATAACGCAAAAAAATTATCATTTCGGAATAAGGTTCATGAGAAAACGATCTGAATGTATTTTTTATAATTTTTTTAAATGAAATAAAATTGGGTAAAGTCGTAATTGAACGTAAACGTTTCGTCCACGGTAATTTATTCGTGCCCTGGACTACAGCTATCGTTTGATTGAAATCTCGACACGGTCTCGATCAGTCGAATTTGGGGTTTCCGTTTATCAATAAACGGTTTTATGATTAGAGTTTCCGAGAGCGATAGTCTCACAGCGAAGTAAGATAAAGCGATTCTTTAAATTATTAAAGCGAGAAGAGCAATGGCCGGGAAGCGGAGTTTCGATCGAAGCATTATCGCGATTGTAAATAAGTTGTTGGTTTATCTGTTGATGCTTTTCGAAGAATTACCTTATCAGCTAAACTCAGTCTTATTATTTCAGTCGTTTTCATCAAATTCCTCAGATTCGATCTTTCTCCTCAGGTGTGGACAAGCCTTTCTAAACACAACTCCAAATTGCCTCCACTATATTTATTCGCAATGAAAATAATAAGCTTTATACGAGAAATCGAAAAATTCTTTAAACAAACTCAATTTTAAGTGTAACTTCCACTTCCCAGTCCTGGTTGTTTGTATCACGGGTCTGTGTGACCCAGTCAACTTTATTCGCGAACGAATTTCAAAAATTATTTTTATTTGTACACAAAAATTTTTTCTCGAAGTTCGGAGAAATGTGTTGGAATTTTATTGACGATCAAGACTGGGTCAAAATGACCCAACGGTCATCGTCTGCATAAACATCATCGGGAAGCTCGAATTATCGGATTTTCTTCTGTCAAATTGTTTTATAAAATGGCTAAAAGTATTCGAGAGCATAAAATTGTGTTCGGTAATTGTCAGGAGTTATTGGAATCTATTGGATTCTATATTTATATCGTACATAATGCGATTCACCCTTCTTCGAGAGAGAAGAGAATCGAGGGTCGAGGGAAGGAACAAATAGTGCTCCGTCGTGTATATCATCGAAGGGGAGCTCGAAGTTTATGCTGTTCTCAAAAAAGTGGGAAGGGTTCGATGTACCACGAGCGATTTGCGAGGCCTCAGTTATAACCAACGATAATGGAGGGGGAAAGCAGGTGGAGGGATCTTCAACGTGTCATCCCCAAGTAAATCATTGCCTTGGAACAATCAAAACACACAGGCTATCATTAGGCAATTTTCCACTACCAACAAAGTATGGAATTAAAGATTATGCCAAGTAAATCAATGAATCAATGATAAAACGATATCGTGTAATTAATATGGCCAGTCATCTCCGAAATATTTCATAAAAATTCGTTCAAATATATTTATCTTTATTCCTCAACTCGATTCTCCACTAGAAACAATGTCAATGTAGAGACAAGTCCATTACGAACACGTAGAATTTCCGTTACTCGCAAATGCGAAGATAAGCAGGACAGTGACTCGTCACGCCATCGTGAAGACGCAATAATTTCCTCTCAACCTCTACGACAAATTTCAAGTTTATTCACATTACACGTCAAACTTTATGTAATTTGAAACTGAGTCGACAGGATATGAATTTATACTCAATTATATATTTTTCACTAAAAACATCATTTACCTCGAAAAAGACGATCATTTTCTTCATATTCGAAAACACGATTATGGACTATTCTGATTGGTAAACATTCGTGAAAACTAATAAAGCAGCAAATTTTATTGTAAATTCGAAATTACGATCGCAAAATTTTGAAAACGCGATCTGCGAATGACTAGCTCGAAAATGTCGTAGCGAGTTTCAACGGATTTTTAATTTATTGGCTACGATTTGTAGGCTCAATTTTGGGATCCAGTTGCAAAAATATTCAATCTCATAAATTATCGAAAAAGACGATACAATGATTGTAATTTTATTTATTGCACAATTGTATAATTTTTGGAAACGAAGGAATGGAATATGCGCAATTGAAATGACATTTAAAAAATATGTATACGAAACGTTCAATGGAATATAAAGTAATCGCGACATTAACTTGAGTCCGCTCTCGATCCACGTAACTCAGTCTCACTAGTTGAGATTTTTTGTCAGGTGCTCGCTGACAACGTTACGAGCGAGGTCGAAACAAAAACATTGTATAGGCAAATTAAAAAGAATCTGACCTTGAGACAGCCCACAGTCAATCTCGTTCCCTCCTTCGTAATGTCGTATCTTAATTTTTTGCCTTCTTCTTTACTTTATTCCACCGCGCATTGCTAAGCAACTTGGATGAGTTGCGTACCTTCGCTCCTAACTATTTCGTGCGGTTTTATTTTTTCTTTTGCTCGTGATTAGCGGTTATAACCGAGTAATTAACTCTACCGACAAACGATCGTACAATTTGGTTGTAAAAACAGTCTCAGTGACGAAAGTTCTTTTTTTATTGTTGCAAGTGGATTTAGATTTAATATAAACCTGAAAATATTCGTGGAATTGATGAACGTGTGCTTCGAATGTGATTTTTCATCATTTAGTCAGTTTTTTCGAGTTAAGCACGCCCTTAAACTGGTCGAGAAAATCGATTTTTCAAAATTATGTTCATCCGGTGCCGCTGTCATTGCATAAAAAACTAAAAATTTGTTTCCACAATATTTGATTTTCTTTGTGTAAAATTTAAGCGCTCTTCCAATTTTTGGTAAGTAGAAAAAAATTATCGACACGTTTCCCTCCTCAAGTTACAAATAAGATTTCGTGTTAATTACTTATTTAGATGAAGTAGTTTGTATCATGAACCGTAACAATTTGAGCATTAGCACTCTCATTAAGAAGAGATAATGAAAAACTTGGTTACGAGAATGAATATGCTTTGCTGTCGAAAAAAAAGCGAGAAGTCACTGCAACCGACGCCTCCCATCGTCACAGAAAAAACACTAATCTTTATGCTCTCGTAAATGCAAATTTAATATAGGGTCTGCGAAGAGTCCGTAAATAAACGCCACAGTAGGTTGAAAGTCACTCATCTGAACCATATGGTCTATGGTTTTTAACTTTTCACACAATCGAACGATTCATACTTTACGATCCAATCACTTTCGAAATATCAGTTAAATCATTTTTTCTTAGAATATATTCTCTTCACAGCAGAATTTTTGAAATAAATTATTCACACAGCTATTCAATTAAAAACTTCAAATTATTTCATGAACCGAACGAGATTTTTTGATTTTTGCCAATAATTTAGAATTTTTCATGGGATCTAATGTTTCCGTATTTTTATAGACACGAATTTGAGAATTTTCTCTCGCTGTTCGAAAGAACGAATTTCTTTCTCGATGGTGCATTAACGTGTACGAGTTGAATCCAAAAATGGACAATGTAATTGTTCTTTATATTTCTCATTAGCATTTGCGAATGGTAATCCCGTGGCGTATTCATAGTTTAATCTGCGAGAGTCTGTAGTTAAGAATTGAGCCTGGAGAACTGGGAGCTAAACCGGCTTTCATGACAACCGATAAATCGATACAACGTGGCCTATTGACGGCGCGTTGTCTGTGCGTCACACACAATGCCGCCTAACACTCTCACCTGCAAGGTAGTTAGCGCCTGTTGCTCGAGGGCAGTACTCGAAGCACGCGAGTCTTCTTCTTCTTCTCCTTCGTAGACGATAGCGAACGGGAGGACTGTGACGTACAATAGACTACCATTTCCTTTTTACTCGAGCATTATTCAGTATTGGTATATGTCCGAAGCAGAAAATTGAGCTCTTCACAGTTTGGGCGAGACTCTAGAGATTAATTGTAGAATGACAATGGGTCTATTATTCAATGTTTTTGTATTCGAAACTCGACTTACTACTTCATGAGATATAAACACGGAAAGATGTTCGTAGACATGTGCTCATGACCCTAGAACTAAACGGAATGAGTTTTACTTCAAATATGTATATTCCTATAACGATTATTTGCAGAATAATTGAAATTTACTTCCAACATTTGGGGAGTAAATAGATCGGGCAATTCTGAAGAGAAAAGTCCTCAACAGTTTTCCTGTCCGATGCATAGTTCATGAGATATTAGGTAATCAATGATAGCCAATTGGAACCTCGAGTATTATCGCCTGACGTTTGCTCCGCCCAGTCCCTACCGACGTACCTGATTGGTCGGTACGAATCTGGCGATATTTCAGGAGTGATGCGTCGGAGAAAAAAGTGACTGAGGACTTTTCGACTTGGAATTTGACGACTCAACGTTTCCTCGTTGTTTCATCATTACTTGATAATCTTCCAAAAAGTTTAGAAATGTATTGCTCTTTATTTTGGACCCTCGCAGGGTCTTAATGAGTTACGAAATACTCGGCAATACACTGGGTTCTGTTTGTTTCGAGTAAATAATAAGTTAGTCGATTATTTACCTTAAAAATATTTGCTCAAAGTTGACAAGATTGTTGATACTAATGAGAATTCGTGCGAATGAATTACAACGGGTGGCTGAACTAATTTGATTAGGTTTATGGTTTTAATCTTAAACAAGTATGGCTACCGAAGCATTAAGACATATTAAGCTGCAGTTACGTCAAACTCAAGTCTATGTATATAATGAAAAGAGAAAACAAAACTAAACCGTATGCAAAGCGGCGATGTGTGTTGTACAACAATAGCTGGTTGAAAGTCGTTTAATATTTATTATCTATCGTTGGCCTCCATTCACGTTTCTCCAACTTGGTGGCATCACTTACATTAGGATTCGTCATGGTAACGATCAATTCGTTGGAAAATATTTGAATAGACGAGAATCTTGTTTTTACTGTTAGAGCTCGGACGATTCGGGCATGAGTAATGCAAATCCGAAGTATCGAAGAATCAATGAATCGAAAAGTTCTAATGCAACATTATTCACTCCCCGCTGATTACCTTCCAAGTCGAATTTATCGTAGCCCAGGAAACTGCCTCGTTTTTTGACCATACCAAAAATATTGAAAAATATCGATACTTCGATCATCCTAAACCAAATATGTCTGCCAAGAAAATCGCGTGACATCAATCTGGAAGCTCCGAAAGCCTGAATAATGCAAATCAATGGATACAATTTTCATACCAAACATTGATAAATGTTTGCATTCGAAAACTACAAGAAACAAATTATTTTGTTTATTAAAAGAAAAAAAAAAAAACTTAAGGTGATCGTCAATTTCGAGGCTTTTGGAACGACAGTTCTCGGACGAAGTATTGAAAAGGCTCGATGGTACAAAAACGACGTCAATTAAGGTAGATGTGGGATTTTCATTCGCGAAGAATAATCTTCCCAGAATTAGTACACGAATGTAAATCAATAAAAACAGAAGTATTATGCATGAATGTGAAAGGAATTGTACGCAGAATGGTTTTTACCAACTGTCAAAGGAAGAGGGGGGGAGGGGGGACGAAATCAATATCGTGAATTTCTAATCGAGGCATTAGCATGCAGTGCGTCCATCGTTGGCTTCCACGAACGTTTATGACACTCAACGACCCAATACCTTCGCGTGCTTGTATCGCTTCCTTGCTGCTTCTATTCGATAGCTTCCTGAGTGAGACATTACTAAGCACCGGTGGTCTGACTGTATTCACCATCGTTCTCAGTTAACGGACATGTGAATTCATGCTTTCGAGAGACTCCATTAAAAAATCAAACCCTATCCACATCATGCCTGCACGTTATAACTGCACCAACCATATTCATTTACATATACAGCACAAAAAAGCCTCCAAATAAGAAACTCGTGCATTGCTTTCTCATTTTTTTCTTTTCCTCCTTATTTCGTTTGTGAGAAAGTGAACTTTTTCTTTGAATTCCTCGTAAGAATAAATTTGTTACCTAATTTTAAGAGAGAGAGAGAGAAGAAAAAACAATGGTCAAGTTCCTGCTCATTGGGGAACTGTCAAAAATTCAATTTATTGAAAATCCTCACCGAAAAAAACTTGAAACCACCATCGAGAGAAATGCAGAAATGTTGTGCCAAGCATTATTAAGCACTCGGTAAAAGTGTACATCTAATGAGAATATTTAATATTGCATCAAGTATTCAATCGCTTGTTTTGATTAATGTAATGCTTTGACATATAACTCGCCCTCTGATAAAATCTTGAGAAAAAAAATCTCATTAATATCCCATTTATTCACAATGATGCGAAAGTTAATCTGGTGGTTAGTGAAATTTCTTGTTCAGCCTTAACGTTCATGTTCTTGTGTGTCTGTGTGTGTGTGTCGTAGAAAGAAGTGAAAGTAGCGCCTGCCAGTTGCATTTGGAAGGATGAATAAATGTAGGCAACGTTCATAACTTGTAATGAGGTTACTCGTGTTTTAATACGATATTTATTATTGAATCTATTGTGTTTCAGATTCGAGCGAGACTGTAGCAGAACGCACATACGGTGAGTTACACAAGACCATATTCGTGCATTCATTCAAACTCGTACGTTGCATATTAATTTCATGGGATTTATCAAAAGAGTCTCATCTCTATCGTTACGTTTGAAGCGAAAAAAAAGCAAATATCTAATCCACGTTTTTAGTTGATTTTTTTCGAACGCTTAGAAAGTTTCTTGGACGATACTTTCGGCTCGTTTTTCGGAAAAAAGCTTTTCCATTGAGTGGCTAGACTTTTACTTATGGCGTGAAAATCTATGGCGATAGGAATCAGAAGAAAAAATGAAACTTCGCTCGAAAGTAATGAAGATTTTGTGCAGAAGATTAAGGCATTTTTGGTCGAATAATTCGGATCGATTTGAAGAACATTCTCTGTAACTAAGTTACGAAATATTCTCCCACATCCTTGAAACGCTACTCACCGTTGAGTAGGCTGACCCGTCGAAAAATCGAGGCAAAGACTATCTCAAAGTCTGTTGAGCTGAGAGCGCAGAAACTAGCCGAGACTTGGTCCGTTGTGCCCCGATGCTGATGGCAAAAAATGTCGGTGTCTTTTGTTTCCTTATGCGCTGTCCTTCCTTATTTACGATCCCACAGTCCTTCTATGAAGTTTCGTTTCGGCCAAGGGAACCATCGCATCACCTTGAAATCGAGAACGGTCATTGATTCGTTTGCTCCACTCTGCTTGCTCGAATAACCAAAATTTACTTCGTTCCTTACTAAATGTTCAAGTACAAGCACAAACTCTGCGACAGATATTTGCTCGTGTATGATTACCTTGACAATGTCTTCGGGCGTTTGCTATTATTATTATTATTATTTTTCAATCATTTTCTCGTGAATTGTACTCGAGCGTGGAAAGTCATTATAAAACATGCGTTCGTAAAAATCCGTATCATTGTAATTCAACTTACGAATTCGTGACTTACAAGGACGTTCAAACGATCGATTATTTTTAAATGTCAAATTATTGGGGATAAAGAAAGAACCTTTACAATTCGTGGGATTTTACGAGCATTCGAATTATGATTTGTTTCGATGAAATAATCAAACGAACCTGCAAAATCCTGTAGGATACAAAAATAATGATTTTTCTATTGTTGAAGAAATAGTTTTCACAATTCTTGCAAAAATTTTTCTTTCATTGATTTCAACTGGTTTACGAATAAGAAATTTTTTTTTTTTTTTACAACTTCTAAGGCCATTCGAATTCCGTGTTCTTGTTATTTTTCCAAATATTGTTATTTTTTGAATAGTATATTTTATTGACGATGACGCTTTTGCAAGATGTACCTATGCATACGAAACAACGACAAAAAAATCGGGTTGCATCCGGTGATCGTGTTTTTCATTTCTTTTCTCCTGATCTTTGCATGAGAGAGAAGAAGGGAGAGAGAGAGAGAGAGAGAGAGAGAGAGAGAGAGAGAGAGAGAGAGAGAGAGAAGGATCTTCCGCTGAATGACAACGTCGTATAATGCAACGTTATGCAGTTTGGCGCTGTATTTGGTCACTCGCAATTATGATTGGCCGTCAGGGCGGCGAAATACAGAGAGACCAGAAGCCGTAGCTAATGTCACGTAATAACCCTCTCCGCGTACGGTGCCCCATAGGCTTCCCTGGTGCGCGATGACGACGTTCAACAGTTGGACGATGAAAATTGATAAAAGAAAAAAAAACACATCGGCAAAAAAATCCTACAGAACGATTCCTAAAAATATTCACGAAATAATTTACATTTAATTCCACAAATAAACTTCGGAACCATGAAATTTCGTTATAAAACCTTAAAAAAGTGGAAACTCGATTCAATTAATTTTACGTAAAAATCAAAGTCACGCGAATCTTACGGAAATTCGATTACAGGCGCAACAAGTGTAGAGTCTCGAATAAATTGTGTGGAATCACGGATATTGTAAACGAGCGTTTACCAAGCGTTTAACATGGAGGGGAAAAAAGTGAAACTGCGTGCCCTCTACAGAACCGGCGGGAAGGCCGGCTATATACAAATGATTCAACATTTTTGTAGCTTACTCGCAACTATTCGCAGCAAATCCTCCCACCATTACGAAGTTTATTGTGCGTAAGAAATTTGAAGTTACCGCGAATGTAGTATTTCGCATATGAAATACTCGCAAAATGAAGAAATATATCTGAAAAAAAAAGTAAACTGTGTTAAATTATTTTTTTTAATTCATAAAATTTTATAAAAATAAAAAAATTAGAATACGAAAAAATAATGTGCCTTTCAAGAATATGAGAAAATTTTTCACCATTTGTGCTCAAATAGACACGGTCCGTCATCGGTTCGTGACTGACACGAAAAATTACTCTGTTAAATTGTGGAAAATGTGGTGTTCAAAGAGTCATGAATGTAGGTCGAGTTTCTGTGGTGGAAACTTATGACCGGGAATGACAGAAAAAAAAAACTTAAAAAAGACTCGCAACTATGGTTTCAGGGTTTGAAAAGAAATTGATTATTCTGATGAATGAATTAATGGGCCCGGAGGCTGGATGATCGAGAGTTGATAATCTGGCTGTTAATTTGTTGGGGAATGACTGTCAAATATATATTACCGCACGGAGTGTGGTCCGAGGCCGATGTAGGGTGAACCTCAGAAGAAAAAGAAGAAGAAGTCAGTTAGACGCCGGGTTAGTGAAGATTTGGAAAGGTCATGGGGGGATATACATAAAACGCGATGGTATTATATGCGTGCTCGGTTGGTGCTTTGAAGTGTCGAGGATCAACAGGTCCCCGCAGGTTATGAGTTTTAGAGAGTAAAACGTTTTGAATCCACCCTCACCCTCCATCGAGGAGTGTATGAAATTCTATTGGGGTTGAGGCCGCGAATCATGTTGTGTAAAGGGGGGAACCAGTTGGTTTCTTATCTTTCTCATTCTCTCACTCATGTCCGATGTTTTGCTCCTCGTCTTGTAGACGCTTTCTCGTATATATCTGCAGGGGGTTGTTTTTACCCTGGATAAAAAGAACCAGAGGAAGGGAGACGGTGAATACAAGATTGGGTTGTTGGTAGGCACATGGCTTGATCGTTCCTCCTTCTCCAGTCCTGTTTTTCATGTACAGGGGTATCAAACGGTACAGGGGTGGCCGATCTCTTCCAAAGTCCCTCTGACAGCCGATTAGGGGCAAGAAGCAGACGTAACCCCCAGCGGAAAACTTAAAATAACATCGTTCCATCATCCGGTGTGTCTTCATGACGACATCCAACAACCTACTTTCGTATTCCCTATGTTACAATCCCTTCTAACCTTCCTCTACCTCCGCCACCCCCATACTCTTCCGCCCCGTTTTCCTTATGCTCTCGCCTGAAAACCACCAACCTTGCTACCCCTAAAGCTTCGCCCTTATCTGTTGCTCCCCCTCCTTTCCCAACAGAACCCTTTCCACTGTCGCAGCGGGACTTTACTTTTCAACACCAATCCTTCAACACGTCATTATATGTTTCTGGTAAATCACTGCCTTCGAATTACACATAAAGACGGAAATCCGAATGAAAAAAGAAACTAGTATATGATTAATTGGCCACATTTCATTAAAACGTCTCGTGCAACGTTGTTTTCAGTTTTATGAAAAATTCAATGCAGCCAAACAGGCTTTGATTTAATTGGTCGATGGGTTTACTGATTATACATCGTTTTTCACTAATAATCTAAATTTTCACTGTGCCAATTGCATAAATCAATAGTGACTCGTCAAAATAATGTTTCAATGAGAAAAAATGAATAAAAAATTATAGTCCTCGATATCTTTTTAGATACTAAACAAAATTGTTGTGAAAATTAATGAAGCAGGTCGGAACTGTGTTGGGGAAAAAAAGAAAAAGTGTCACCTTGAGTAGTTCGAGCCAATGAAGAAATTTCGAGATTCTTCTTTCATTTTGCAACGATTATTTGTTGGAAAAAAACGAAGGCTTATATTATTTCTAAATGAAGAGAAGAGTGTGAGGAGGAAAAAATATTTATTATTGTAAAAGAAAGAACACGGAGGTAAATTTAGTTGCGTGTTGCCAGATTGGAGTCTCTGACGTTGGTTGTCTTCGCGTTAGGATAAATAGCCACGGTACATTTGGCGTGTCGAAGTTGAGCACCTCTTCGATGCTCATTACAGTGTGTCCCGCCCCCGGCGGCGGGTAATCAGGATGTGGGGCGCGGGGCCCAAGAGGGCGGGGGTGGGTGACCTCGCCCGGGGCCTTTACTATCCCCTCGACCCTTTCCTCGGCCTCACCTACATTGTCTTACCTCTTTTTCCCTATCTCTTTCACTCTATACCCTCGGCTTCAAGATCCTCTTCCTTCTCGTGCTCCAACTTCGCCTCTTCGCTTCGTCTTCTTTCGCCTTTGTATCCTCCCTTCTTCATCTTATTCTCCTCGGCTGTTGAATGATGAGCCACTTGCTCACTTCTTCTCTCAAGCACAACACTCACTCTGTCTCACTTCTATGACTACCTGCCAACTCGATATGACCGGGTTCCTGCTCGGACCATCCAAGAAAAGGTGTTTCTTCTTTTCTCTTTTTCCATCCATCTCTCTCTTCCTCAGTCTTCCTTTCGCCTCATCTTCCTCACTCTGAAATCACGGCCTTGCCGATCACTTTGCATTCACAACGTATTCCTAACGAAATTAGAGGAAGTGGCGTTCGTTCACACCTGTACAATGCCGTTGAATGACCAATCGTTATTCATACACTTTATAAAATAATATTTCCGTTGCACAATTCTCATTCATGAATAATTGTATGTTTATTACGTTATATTGCTGATTTATGTCTCATCCCCATGAAACTTCATTCGGACCTGATGTCAAAATCAAAACTCCAACTCCATAATCCAACATCCACCGCCTGGAAGTTGTTGTGACTTGTGTCAATTCGATACAATTCTCCTGTTCCTTTGATGTCTTCTTTCAACACCTCTGATATGGTAATGCGCTTATAGTTGGATCAATTTGACAACTGTATCCCAACACACCTTTCGACCCATTCTTCGGAACACTTTCGAGGCGACCACCATCACTGAATCAAGTCAAGATAACGATCGACGGCGTGGGGCTCACCGAGAAGCTCCAGTCATTCGAAACTCGCTGAACAAAGTCGTGAATTGCTTTTCGACGAACGAAAATTCTTGCCAAGGACACGAGGAAAATTTTCGCAGGTCCTTCATTTATAAGAATCAATGTCGGAGAGTTTCCCAATTTATCGTAATTAGCTGGGGAATTTAAAAAGCCAACAACTGCAAATTTGACAAATCGTTGTCAAGTCTGAACCCGAACAATTCGGAGCATTCAGGAGAATTTTCGATTTTAACTCGCATGAGCTCAAATATTTATCTAAACAGAAAGCAAAACGTTAGCTGCAAAAGTGTATGAGAAATTTCTGGAATCTGGATTTCTACTCCGGATACGAATCGCTGATTAGTAGTCGTGGAAGTCATTTGGCTTGAAAATAATAATAATTAGGAGGAAGATGCATTTCTGAGTAGTCGAAAATTGTATAGGGGCGAGAATAGGCCTCGAGCAAATAAGAAGCCTTGCCAGCAGGTGATGTTAAGCAGAAACTCTGCCCTCGCTCCGTTCTTCCAATGTCTTCTGCAATAGCAAATTCCCATTGGCCTCGCTCAAGTGCTCTTGATACCTTATTTTATTTCTATTTTTCATGATCTTTTATATGCGACACTGATTCATTGTGAATCTATGGCGAGCAATTAAGCATTGGAACAAAGTATGAACGTGTTGGCACGATCATCACTTTAGAACGAATAGGCACAATTGTCTTGAGATTCCCACGACGATTCGCAACGTCATTATTGTGTTCGAGACAAATGTCGTTAATGTCTGAAATCTCCATTAAATTGTCCGAGTAAAGAGACTCCAGAGGTAGGAATAATCTTATTAAACTTTGCATCGAATCATGTTTCACTTTGTAACTCGTAATCACAATTTGTTCGAGTGACGAGTGTTCGAAGGAAGTAACTGATAATGCTATCAGATAGTAACGTATATATGTGAATTTATGAGGGTCTAGCATTATCACACATATAATTCATAGCAACTTCATTCAAATTGTAGTGGTATTTTCCATAAGTCGATAAAAATGAAGAATCTAGATAAAAATGTATTTGTCAGGAGGGCAAATGTAGTTTATTTAATACGCAGAAAGTGCACACGGCGACATTAGCGTTGCTAAGAGTTTCCCGGAAGACGATAACGGGCTTGAAACGCCGAACAAGTTTATCCTTCTAGAATCAAGTATAGTTTGATTAGTGATAGCTTTGATGACGTGTGTTTTGTATAAATCCAGTTTATACTTCTTTTTATTTCGTAGTCGTTTCTTTTAAACTTTCTTGCTCTTCCGACGAGACGATTAGATTACGACATTTAACATGGAAGATCGATAGGCATACATATGTGTGCTATCTTCTAGTTCAGACAGCAAAGGACAGCCATGGGAGGGAGGATTATCGTTGAGGAAAGTAACGAGAGTCTCACTAAACGTTGGAAGGTGAACACTCCCATGGATTTCTGCCTCATGCATGGCTATACCTGTGCGAGACTTGTGCCGCACTTGCTGCTGCTGCTGCTGCTGCTGCTGCTGCTGCCTTGTTGCGCGATCTCTTCTTGTTCTTCTCATCTTCTTTGCTCATTCTTTGGTTCGTCCTGGAGAGACGCTTCGGAGAACTCCGGCTGTCCGGCATCTGAAACACGTCTGATGGGGCCTCAACGCATCACGTCCGCGCATCCAGAAAAAAAACGTTAACGCCGGTGTCGTTCTAGCGACAAACAGGTACCCCGAGACGAGAGGGATTCTCTCTCTGCTACCAAGTCCAATGCCCTTCGAGAGATACCTTTCCAGATTCTTTTGCCCTTTCCATACGCGACCGATACTAGAATCGATCTTAAGACTGTTATCGATCGAGGAGACTGCGACAATATGGAGATCAGCGTCGATGTAAATTAACCTCGAGGTTTAGAGTATGAAATTTTGTACTTGTCCGGCCAATCTTGATGAATTCTCTCCAATAGCAATGAAGAAAAAACTGTCCGCGACTACTTGACAAACCAGAAAGTTACACTGGTTCAGAAAGCGCATTTGTTATCTCATGTCCATGATCCGCTGTAACCGAGATGCGAAATCAACTTGTAGAAAATGGCGTCACTGTCCATCAGGGCGTAGCGACTTTTGATTGACGTAGCAAAAAAAATGCCAAATAGAAATCTTAAGATAGTTGTTTGATCCTTGGATCAATGGAAATTGAACAACTTTATCGACCTTATCCGGATGATCGAATTCTGGAAGCGCGAGAGTCTTGGACGATAAATCTGAAATTGTAAACGCGTTCCATTTCGGGTAAGCTCAAATAGGCCTTTTCCGCTACCTGGTGTGAATCTTTCGGATTGATGAGGCTACAGGACTTACTCCACAACCAAGTGGTTTCTTGGCTCTTCCGGCGAAGGGATGGGAATGAGTCCATGATCAAGGGTTGCCAGAAGCTAATGGCATCTTTCATGGAGTCTCACCCATTAAGAAAATGTAGAAAAATCTTTCTGACATACTCTCGCCCTCTTCGTCTCCTTGCGAGATTGCTACGGGAACTTCTTTCTCTCTCGTACTCGATATGGACAACAACGCGTTTCATATACTCGCAGGGGCCATGTCTGTCTCTACACGAGCGCTCTTCGACAGAATGACAAGGTTCTACCGAAAAAGGGAAAGAAAGGTTGATTTGGGACTTGGCAAAAAATTTCTACGTTCGCGCTCGTCGATTCTTCCTCCATTTCTTCTCTCTCGTTTCTTCTTTTTTCTTCTTCCAGCTCTGGCTTTCTTTATTTCAATGTCACGTATGTACTACGACGCTTTTCCTTTCTCTGAAAATGTCACATTTTCGGTTGGAAACTTCTAGAAGTTCCAGGCCGAGCATATCGAATGTGCTTAATCGACAGTCGGGCATCCGATGTGATTGCGATGGCAAGATGATCCGCTAGTCGAAGTTTGATCGTAATTTGGCTACGAAATAGATTCCCGTGGCTGGGCACTTGAGCAGTACAAAAATATACGAGATTCATTCGAGTTAATCTTGCGAGCAGGTGTTCGAGTAATCAGGAGCATAGAATTTTATGTACGAGCAAACCTGAATAATGCGATGAACAGAGTTCAAGGATGGTTGATCGACTAGACTCGAAAGATAATGGTAACTCGGAGTCTCGAGTCGCACAACAAACACATATTGATAACCGATGATCCAGGAGCAGTGTAGAAAAGAGCCGTAGGCATTGAGCAAAGAGGCTGCTGTTGCTCGTCCGTTAAGGGAATACTGAATCCGGAATCATGAATGAACTATGCGGGAAGACGAAAGAGAGAGAGAGAGGAGGAAAGGAGAAGCGACAGAGGAGTCTCAGCCGCCACGGCAGCGACACAGCCCTATTATTTAGCATAGCCACTTTTTCAGTTCGCCACCCTGTTCCTCTCAGTCCCCCCGAGCCGTCCCTCTCGTTCTCATCGGACGAGCGGCGTTGTCTTTGTAGCCCCGCTCGATGGATGATGACGATGCAGAGGTGGACACAGTGGCGTCGCCGACGAGCGAGTCCCATTGCTGCTTCCCATCGAGCTACCATACGACTTTAAACTCTTTCCGCCGCTGCCGCTGCCGCCGCCGCTCTAGATACCCCGAAGTTTTAAAACCGCAGAAGCAACAGCCCCCCTTCAACCTCAGAATAAATATATGCGCGTATTGTGAAGTGTGCGGATCCTTCAGCATCTGACGTTTCTTTTGTGTGGACCGCGACATTTTTGCGGCATAACAATCATCCTCCGTTCCAACCATTCCCCTGTGATATAAAATGAAAGGCAAATATCGCCGAGAGTATCATTACGATTGAATAATAATATCTCTTTCCTATAAACATCGATTATCGATTTTTGTAGCCCTCATGAAAATTTCATGCACTTTTCGTCTCCACTCAAAATTTTACCGAGCCACGAAATAATGTTATTGAAGTTACTTTCTTCCAGACACTGTTTTTTTACTTTTCTTCTCCTTTCTTTCCCTTCGCTTAGTGCTTCGTGCTTTCAAGATCCACAAAGTGCTCCCACTCAACGGTTTCCGATTTCCCCCTCCTTCGTCGCACTTAATTATTATCATTTTGGACACAAGCGCTACCAGACATCGAATCAGTCGTCTTCTGCGAGTCATTTTTCTTTCCCATTCCTATCGTTATAGCTTTTTTTCCCCCGTTGTGACTTAAAGCGAGTTCTTCCGGCCTCGTCGACTCTGGAAACGTTCAGCAATACACGACTGGTTGGTCCCCGCTAGGAGGAATCATTTTAGGCTTTCCCGACGTTGATTTTTTTTGGCCAGTCCATCAAATACAACGAACGACAAGATACAAAGCTTTTCCACAAACTTTCGACGAAACTTTTGACAATTGAAAAATTATTCGCGACGAATAATCTGAAGTCAACCGTTCTGGGAATTTCTCCAAATGCATCAAACGACAAATTGCTCTTGTAATATCAACGTTTAAGGAAACTCTTCTCAAAATAATTCCCACGCTTTTAGAATCCAGCCAAAATGATCAACGTCACATTTAAACTGCACACAAAGACGAAAAATTAAACGTTTTAGGAAATAGTAGTTAGAGTTGCACATCCAACACGTCACGCGTTCGTTCCTTTTGAAATAGTGTTGCGTCGGAAAAACAGACGGATTCGTGTCTGTGTTGGGTGGTCAGTGTTCGCGCAGAGCTAATCGCTCACGAAAGACCTAGGTGCACAAGTTCTCCCGTATGTTGTCGCTGCTTTGACAGCCAGAAGCAATCAAGCGAACAATGACACTGTGATTCAAGCATGTCAGTGTTGAACATTGTCCAAGACGGATTGGTCTTCTCCATTCCAGACCATATACCTTTTTACCTTTTCCGTCCAACTTTTTTCGTCAATTCTTTCTACCGTGCACTCGATGCACGATTACCGTTACCGTCGTTCCTCCACCGGCGTACAACTACCTGCATTAAAGACTCACGGAGAGACTTCTCCTCAATGAAAACCGTCCAGCTCACCTACCCAGTAATCTCCAACACATTCACCCAAACACATCCAGACCTTTTGGAATAGGAAATCTCAGAATGCTTTTCACTTGGGTTCCTCGACATTCCAGTTCACCCAATCCTGATTAAGGATCTTTAAGTAAGTTTACTTTTCACTTTTTTTTTCTTCAGTTTCCTAATGTTTCCACTTTTTATATATTTGTATTTTAATGCAATCAACCGTTTGAGCTGACTGCATGATTTTTCAAAATTCGACTGGGACACTTTGGAGCCCATTTGACTGAGTCTAGACTAACTTTTCTTTCGATTCTCGCACACTCGTCCAGGATTAATTTGATTTTCAACTAATAATCATTGAAATTCTTGAGAAAAAAAATTATTCTCTCAACAGAATTTTATTCTTAATGTTTTGAAAATTGATTTAGAAGCAATTGTTAAGAAAAAACTTGTATTGTTGTTAGAAATTTAGTTTTTGCAACAAGGGAATCGCGATATTGTGATTTTGTAAGAAACATATGTACAGAGAGGAATAAAAATGTGAAGCAGAATGAACAAAAGGTGGTGAAAGATGGAAGGAAAAAGAGCAGATAATTTAACGACATTTTTCAATTATTGTCGGAAGCGTGCTGCGGTTTCAGAGTCTGCGAGGAGCCTCGAAACTCGATTACGTGAAGCGCTGATCCGGCAAACGACTATTAATAGGATTTCGTGTCGATGATCTGCATCTTGGGTTCGGCGTCGATTCTCGCGGGAACAGAAACGATGCGCCAAAGAGAGTAGAAAGGGGAAGTGAGTTCAAAGTAACCGGGAATCGGCGTTGCAACGCTAACTCTAATCAAAAGAAATGACCATCTCGGCAAACGACTTCGATCGAATAATAAAAAAAAAAAAAATATTATAAAAATTCGAGAGGTGGATCTTTAAGTTGATTACAAAACAATGTTCAGAACGTGTCCAAAAGCCTCGGTGTTCGTCTTAATAAATCGTAATAATAACGTAACATATATAGGATCGATCAGATTTTCGCTTTTTTTACTTTCAAATAGATTTCGCTTCGAAACACAGAATTTAATGAAATTCGGTTTATTCGTTAATTTTGATAAGATTTTAAATGAATTATCAATATTTATATTAGAAATCAAACAATATTGAAAATTCATTTAAAGATTGGAGTATATTTAACGTGAGTGACGATTGAAAGTTGCACGCAATGTTCATTACCCGACAATAAATCGATCAAGGGTCGCCTAAAAGAAGAATTATAAATACGGTGACCAAAGTATGACCAAAAGGAAGAAATAAAGGAAAAAAATAAGAATGCGTCCTTGCGGGCATCGTGAGCCTCTCAAAGTTGGCCGCGCGAACGAAAGACACACAAATCAGGCGCAAAGCCGATCAATTAAACGGCAGGCCACCGATGCTTGTTGGCCTGCGTGCATTATAACCGGTAATTATCTGTAATTAAATATTGGTCAGACTGCGGGGGCTTTCGAAGATCGGCGCACTACCACAGGCGCTCGAGCATTTCATATTGTTGAACCGGTGACGTCGGCTCGACGATTATGTGTTCTCGAGACCGTGATTCGCGTATATACACCATCCGATTTTTTACTTCCTCCGTCCTTCGCTCTCGTATATTCAGCATTCATTATTTCCGATGAAAATATTCGATTTATCTTCACCGAAAATCAAATGTCCTCTTTTTCTAGCGTTTCTCAACTACAAAAGAGAATGACAATTAAATTTATCCGTGATTTTCTTACGAATAATCACTCCACGTGATTACAGCTCGAGAGTTTTTTTCGAAATTCCTGCAATTTACAGGCTAGCTAGATCTTGCAATTCAGAAGAAAAAAGTATTTGGATATTTTTATCCTCGATCAACGGATTACGAGATATTAATTGGTTAGTAACGACCAATCCGATGCGTCGATGACACGAAAAAGGCGGCGTAGGGCGTGATCTCGCCGCTTAACCTCAAACAGTACACCGCTTCCCCCACTCCGCGATCTTTTTTGATTATGTAATTTATTAACTTTAAACCTACGATCTAGAGAAAAGTGCCCGGGGACTTTTCGCTTGAGAATCTCGCAAACTTTGTGCCCTATAAATCTTGACCTCGACTTTTAGGACACCCTGGATAATAAACAGCAGGAACTCTAGGTGATCAAGGTTCAGGAGTCGTTTCTACTACTACCAGGAATTTATTAAATTTTCGGCGTCGGTTCTCTAGTCAGAGCGAGCCACGTAATGATAGCGTTGAATGGCGTGGGTCAAGATTTATGTCCGCCACTTGAAAAAAGGGAGGAAGGTTGACCACTGTCGATCCGACTTTTCTCTAACGTGGGTGGCACATAGATCCCTTGGTCTTTGATTCCTCTCGGTACTTGTGATTGCTCGATCAAACTTGTGACGCTTCTCTCCGACATAATCTCGAACTTTTTGTGATTGAAGCATTTTCAATTATTATCAATGGATCCCGCGACTATGGGCCAACAATTCGTAAACCGTTGAATTTCCTGAATAAATCAATCACGTGTTAGGAAAATTTCCAAATGATCGCAGATTCCTCTTCACGAAGACTGTACGCGTAGCAAATGGTCGAAAGAGTTGAAAAATGTTGGTATAAGCGAGTGGCGGGAGTTGGGAATCATTAGAAAAAAAATCATACAACTCGCGAATAATCGATTTAAGATATTTGGGGGATACCGTTAGCTCGTGTGAAACAGGTGCATGGCATTTGTTTACAAAACTGTTTCATTACGATTTATCAAGCTGCCAATTGAGCTCTTACTCAAAAAAACTTTTCGGCACTTTTATAAAACGTACGTTCGATATAGTTAAGTACACTTTAGTATAATTTAAGCACACTCAAGTACATGAAGAGTACATACATTAAAGCTGACTGGTTCGTATGAATGATCGAGCAAAGACCGTAGCCACGTCTCATTTGCTAGACGAACGCCGTTTAAGCGTTGCATGACGTTCGTCAATTAATCAAGTTGTATCATCATTCGTCTGCTTTATACGGGCCTCGATGCCGACCCCTCCGGCGATTTAATCTAATTTGTATCGTCCTTTGTTAATAGAGCGGCTTGGGCTCATGTTAATTTGTCCGGGCCTGCGGAATATTGTACTTGAAAAAAAAAAAGAAACATAAATATATACATACATATAAAAGCGAATGTATAGAAAAATACGATCCACACGTTTCTCACCACGAAATAAACTACCGTTCGCATTTTCAGACATTCTTTTGTCTCTCCGAATAACTTTCAGTGCACATGTGTTCGTATCTCCATTTTTTTTGCCAATTTTAATTTTTTCTCACGTACTTTTCATTAAGGGTTAACAAAAGCAATTGATAATGAACGAACATTATTTTTGCTTTTCATATCACAATTTATTATTCATTTGAAGTTCCTCGAAGTTTCTTTCATTACGATGCTCTTGTCGGTCTGGCAAAGAATTTTTTTATTTTTTTTTATTTTAATAAAAAAGCAACGAAAAATAATTGACGTCAATTCACAGCACAAGGTAAAGAGGAAAAAATAAAAATAACAGCTGTTCTTGACTCACGGTAGCTTAGATAGACACTCGTAATGATGGAATCAGATCCACAAAAAGAGAAGGATTAATAGAGAAAGGACTTGCAGGAGCAAGATGTCGTAAACCCACGCAAAGAACGATAAATAAGAAGGAGATCCTGGGTGAGCCTTCTGGGCCTGTAAGGATCGTGGATCGATATTAAATACTGTGGCGTATGATCAATAGATCAACGGATCGAGAAGTGAAGAAGAAGGGAGATGAAAACGCGTGTACTCTCGCGGTTCTCCATGGGGTGGAGAAACGACGTTGGGGCGGAAAAGTAAACGCACTCGCAAGGGGTAAGGAGAGTGTTTGAGATACGAGACGTGTTGTTTCTTCGCTCATGCGCTTGCTCGTTCGCTCAGAAAAGACGGAGAAGAGACGAAGCAAGAGTCGCAGCATCCCAAGGAGAGACGCAAATATTAAAGAGGATTTTATTTATGGGGCCCTGTGGATAGCGCGCGGCCTTTTGATTTGATTTAACAAACAGTATCCGTAACAAATTGATAAGCGTTGTACGGTCGGCAAGATCAAGAGCGCGAGTACGGGAATAAACGAAATGAATGAAGAAAGAGTGTGTTCGAGATGAAGCGAATGAACGAGAGGCAAACGACGAGATCTCGTATCTCGGGGGCCAGAAAAAATCTTCGCAGGCAGGTCAGGGCCGGGCAAACATTTGCAATATCCTCTTTTTTACTCTTCGTACCTACACACATACATATATTCGTATGTGCTCGTATACCAAACGATATGCTTAGTATATTTCTCTATGGATGATACACCATGATATTCCAAAGGTCCTGCTGAGGATCCTTAGAGCAGAGAGAGTGAGAGAGAAATACACTTCGTGCGAGCACACCATTAGCATAGGACGACCCCCCACGGCGATCGCGAAACTCTTCTGGTCTTTTCTTCGCAACGTTACAGACAGAGAAAACAACTCACCACCGCACTCTTGTTCTCTTACAGTCCCATGATACACATTATGGAATATATGAACAACCCTGATATAGAAACCAACAGTCATTGATTTATGGATCGAACGATTCCTTTAATTACAATACGATATTTATTCAGATGAGAGGCGTGCTCAGTACTAAGTCACGCTCCAACCTTACTATGATAATTCAACGATGAATCCTCTTCTCCGAGCCGCTACGCCTACCAACTTCCGCTTTTCAATAATTATTCCTTTTCTTATTTTTCGAACCGAGAATTACTTTTCCAAGAAACCAAAAATTGGCCATCGTTACGAAACTTTTCAGCTGCGACTCTGGCATATACGAAATTTTCTTCTGTTCCATTTTTCTTTTTTTTTCTCCTTTCATCATTAGTTCCGACACTCAGAGATCCTTTCTTTTCTTCTGCATATATAAACAAATTTCGAAAACACATCTCAAGTTTTTGACAACTTGAAAAAATCTCGGTTACTCAAGTGAATGTTGTGTGTGGGAAACGTGCAGCAGTCGCATTGCAAATCCTAGGCACCTTTCTGAGAAAGAAAACGAGAATTACGCGTATCACCAGTTCGCTGAGAACCAAATTAATACTATTTGATTTAATCGATAATTTATCCACTTTTTCTTAATTCCGCGCCATAAATCAATTGAAATTATTGTTGAAAGCGTACTTTACGAAATATCTGTTCATTTCACATTCAAGAAAAAATCAATCGCCTCCAGATTGTATGAATTTGCTGAAAAATTCAATTATAAAAAAATACTTGCAATCGTGAGTATTTTATAGTGGAAAAGTCGAAGGAAAAGATGTTTTTTTTTTTTTTTTCTGTAATTTTGTATTAATAAATCAGTAAATAAATTGATGAAGTTTGAAAATGAATAATCTATGCGAAAAATTCTAGAAGAGAGAATCGCAATGACAAGTTTTTCGTGGCGATCGACAAAAGAAAAAGTTGTTTATTTATTTATTTATTTACAAATGCGTACAAAATGTTAATTTGGGTATTAAATTCACAAATAAAAATTTAATTTCCCAACACCGTCGTATGAATGATCGAATTAACATGCAGGTAAGGTAGCGTTGGCCAGTCATGAATGCTGTTCTAGTCGTGGGAACCGTATAAGAAATCATCTAGTCGTTTCTCACACATGGCGCGTCCATAAGGGTGTCCAAGACCGGTACCGTGTCCATGATTCAGTGTCTTTATTCCGCTTTCCCCTCATCGCAATCTGATCAGCCTATTATTTCATTTGTTGATATAAAATACGATCTCGGCTTATGTATTTTTCATCATTTTTTTTTTTTTTCGATACGCAACTTCCACCTTAATGGGCACTTGTAACATTGCTCCGAATCGAACAGTTGCAGTGCGTTACGTTCGAAAGCTTTTGCGATTTTCAGAATAATTGTTTAAATAAATTCGAACAATAGACTCAGAATTTCTTGTTTTATTTTTTATCGGAAATCAATCGGACGTTTACGTGACGAAATCATTCGATTGCTCGACCCATTTCGGCGTTCCGACCTGAAAATATTAGCAAAATACGAGGGATTCGAAAAGTCACACGATCTTGATAGCGCGAAGGAAGAATAAAACGTTTTTTTTTCTTTCACTCGAAGTATCGCGGAGACTGGCAGATAAAGAGATCTGAAAGTAAGGACGAAAAGGAACGAAAGTCCGAGCAAGGTAGAAGGATAAAAAGATAGAAGAGAAGAATCATGGTAGGAAAAAAAACGACTGCTCCGGCCATGAACCCACACTCGTAAGGACCCACAGAATGAGAAGCCAAGCATTATACTATTAGCTCTATATAGTACGTACACCATATAAAATCTAAACTAACCGGCTTCCCCCACTATATTTTAACGATGAGATTCCGACTTGGCAAAACACGTGTAGATAATTACCCACATGCGAGATAACTTTGTGATATTAATCATTATTAAGTCAATTTCAAGGCACCCTTTCAGTTTCAACGTGGATATATATGTATATTTAATTTAATAATATGTAATGGGTTCTCTATAGAAAAATGACCAAAAACTCTCGACCATAACAATCGTCCCAGACACATACGAATACACGTACATATCCGCGTAATAATATATTCAAAATATGTAATTTGCAAATAGCGAGGGCTCGAAAAATATCAAATTTACCATGTAAAGTCCATTGAATTATCAACAAACGACGTTTCGATCAAAATTTTATAATTTTTCTATAACTCGCTTTTAGGATTGTATGTTTTTACTGTTTTCATTTGAAACAATTTGATCATCTGAAAATAATTTAAAAAATGTACTTTTTTTTTGAAAGACCATCTTTCCTGAATTATTTCCCGATCGCATGGAACTTTTTTGTCTTTCCTTATTAATACCAAAGCCATTATTTACTCTCTTTCTCCGCACCCTCTTCCCCAAAGGTTCCAACTGTCTGTTTTACTTTTTACTCGATGGGCCAAGAAAACGCGGTGTATAAATCAAACGCGAGAGCTCCTGGCATTCTACCGGAGATCAGGATCGATCGGTATTCGAATCTCTCGATTCGTTTTCGGTGTACGGTTAAACGTTTTAATCGTGCTGCTAAACATTCGTGGCCGGTCACGATCTTTCACTCTGTATGTAATACCGTACGGTGGAACTTTGTCATTCGGACAGGGCGTCATTGACGGTGGTCCCCGATAAGACTCTTACTACGAGTTTTCATACAGAGCATGTTGCCATAATAGATTCTGATTCGATCAAATCAATACTCACTTTCGCGGAGGTCGACATTCCTCCGTCGTTACGAAAATCGATGTTCAACCGTGTGTCACTAATAAGACTCGAACTTTTGAGTGATTTTTTTGGATTTTAGTCAAATGGTGTAAATGAAGGTGCAGGAATTTGAAAACAGCGTTTTCTCGAGCACACGCCGGGGAACTCGAAACAAAAGGGATTAAGAAAAGTCCCAGATTAAGACTTAGTCGGTAGTTTCAGTGACTTTATTGATACACTGGGTCAACCTGACCCGAAGCTCATTGCATATCGGCTTCCACAGCATTTTAGTCAAAAAATTGGAATTTTTTTTTCGTTCCGACGAGTTTTTCGAGAGAAGTATTTGCTTGAACAATTGAAAAAGCTTTGGCAATCCTGGAAAATATTTCGGAGGCAAGCCTCGTTAACCCGAAAGAATCATTCCGGGTCAAAATGACCCAGTTTGCCGAAGAAAATGCTAAGAAGACTCAATGTACCGGATGGATGATGATAAAAAGATGAGGAGTTATGGAAAAGGAGTTTGGTGTGATAGGAACTCTTGATCCGGTTGATTAACGAGTGTTCGAATAGGTGGATATTTAAGAGGGTATAAGGCCCGACTGATTGATATGTTTGCAAGGCGTATACCGGCGTGCCTGAGGATCGCCTCACCGCCGCTTTTCAGGTGAGGCCCTGCAATCCACATCTCCTCGATGATTTAAGGGCCATATATCATGAGGGCTCTCAGCACCATCAGCTCTTCTTCCGAATGTTGGTACATACGTATGCTCGAGGAACGTTCTATACACCACGATAGATTCTCGTTGTGTTGTTGTTCCCACTCGTGCGCGTGCCTCCTACCAGAATAACATACTCACATTGTTGAGAGACGTCCGGGTGCGAGCAAGGAGAGGACTCTCGCACCATGCAACCACCATATATACATATGTGAGAAGTTGCCAACCTGGTGGCGAACTTGAACATGGTAGAAGGAGAAATAAAGTGCAAGCCATATAACCATCTCCCTTGGCAAACTATCTCATGATATATTATTCTCGTGACCACGGCGTGACTAACAATGAGGCTCCGACCTCTCCAAACCTTTTTTTTTTATTCTTTTCATTTTTTTCTTTCTTTTTTTTCGCAAGCCTCTTCTTTCCTCAATGTGCTCCAGAAGATAGGACTTTGCCTCATATTTTCTTGCTTATCTACGAGCAAAGAATTCGTGTCAATTTTTTTTTTTTTTTGCATTCATTATTGGCAATTCATTGCTCGCCAACTTATTGGGATGAACGTTTTCGGGATTTTTTAGTTTCTTTCGGATTCCACCCAAATTTTACAGTCCTTGATTCGTTGGATTAGAATAATTATATCGTCTTGAAGGATTGTTCTTGGATTACTGTAGAAAACGTCCAATGCATGCTGCATGAGAAATTAATCCGATGCTAGAACACCCGGAAACGGGATCAACTCGAGACATCCATGCACTTGCATTCCCGACGATAGCCTCTTCTCTCTACTCATATAGAGACTGCATTTGCAAGCTCGCTGATGAATCTATATAGCATCGTTCTAGGATTATCCGAGAAACGAGACGAAGAAACAGACGTCAAAGAACGATATCCTGTTCTCATCCCTTTCGCGCTAAGAGTTACGGCCAAAGAAACTTTTTGCCATCTCCATTACGGGATGGCGACACCGTAAGGCTCGTAATCCGTACGTCTCGACTACCGCGTTCCCATTACATACTAGCTCCATCACTCGACACTAGAAGGAGCCTTAAGGATGCTTTACACGTACATTCTCAGCCAAAAATTCTAGTCGAGTGCAATTTTTCGATTTAGCGATCCTGCAGAATTTCAAAAAAAAAACGTCATGGCCTTTGAAATATTCGGAACTTTCAATGTACAAAACCACAATTCCAAAAAGTTGGTCGTGAATTGTTTCACTTTTTCAACACATTGAATGAACTATGCCGCAAATCGTCAAAAATATAACGAATAATTAGGAAAAAAAAGTTAATCTTGCGAGAAAAAAAATTATTTCTTTCGAAATTTTTTATTCAAACAATTTTGTTGCAAGTTTGTTGAAATATTTCTTTGTGTCAATTGGAGCGCCAGGTAGTACGATTTTGATGGAATAAAAACTTATGTCAGGGACTGTACGTGTAAAGCGTTTTTGAGCTCGGGCCCCCGCCTTCAAGGATGAGGCTGAATCAAGCATACAGAGCGATCTAAATGGACAAGAGTAACAGAGTATTCTTCTCCCGATTGATTATGGGTGCATCGAGTATTCTCAGCAGTTTCTGTCGAAGGGATAAAAAGTCTCACGTATCTTATCGCGCACTCCGACGTAAACCAGAAAGATTCTCCATACCGGGATCATCGATCACTAAATACTTATATTTTAGTGATCTTGAATGGAACGTATGTGCATTCAAAAAAAAAAAACAATTGCGATTCTTCGTAAGATTTCTTGTGTCGCATATGGACCTCGATGAAACAATTTTTCTCCTCCATATCGAAATAAATTGACGGTAAGCCACATTTCCAAGTGCATATTCGACCTCGTTGTAATTGACGTCGTGGCATTGAATTTCAAAGCATTTTGTATTCTCTTCGTGTTATTCATTCGCTGGGAAAAACGAGACGAGCAAAAAAACGTGAAACATGAATTAATTTGTTGATTATTACGATGGTGATTAATTCGAAATTAATTAATCGATTTAATGGATTTTTAAATCAATGCAAATCACGATAAAGTCTCACTAAATGCTCATTTTTTTATTTTCATCGTATACAAAGTATCAGCTAATAAGAGTATCGTAAATCTAGACGGCGACTTTATAGTTGCCATGGATGGGTGAACTGTTTTGCGGCACGCCGCCAACGACGAGAACACACAACGATTTTACAGGAAGAGTATTACGAATGAGATGTGTAGTACAGTGTGAAGAAGGGTGTATAATGCCCGAGAAACTCGTAATTTTCTTCTCGAACGAAAAACACGAAACTCTGAGCTCAAGACAATTACTCGGCCACGCAATAATTAACACCTCGCCGCACGCTCAGCTCTTGCCTCTTCGGCCCTTGGCAGAACCATTCGCAGTACCTTTAAGAGCGTCATTTTTTCTAGTCCGAAGCGATTGAAAAGGAATATTTAAAAAAGCGACCCACTGAGTGAATTTCTGGTAATGAGAAAAAACATATTTCGCGATATTGAGAAAAGGAATTTTGATTTTCAATTGGTATTTTATTGCAATCACCCAAATATTGAAAAGTTTCGAGTGGAATTTCTCTAAAGAAAAAACGACTCGCAGTCCCGAGTCCTATTCTCGTATTCCCTCAGAAAATCCAGAGAGCCGGAAGTTTGTATTGTCCTCATTCCCATTGCACGAAGTGCGTGATAAAATGAGCAGAATAAACAAAACGGAGAAGGGAAAGAATTGGAGGCGAGATAAGATTTTTTTATTCTCTGTTTCTTGGCGAACCCTTCAACAGCCTGTTTCGAGAAAAGCAAACACAACGAATCGCCTAATGGGCAGGTTCAGTTTGTAGGCCATTCAATGCCGATGCAAAAAACTGACCATTTCTCATTTATTTTCTCCTCTTCCTCATTCGCCATTCTCTTTGATTTTAGGTCAAACTCATAGAAACAATTATTATTTCTCTTGTTTTATTTTCAGCGTTTACGCCAAACGAACCATTTTTTTATTCACTTTCTATGGCCATTTGCCCCTTTTTTCAAATGTCAATTCAACGTAGAAGAACAATTTGAGTTTCGTTTGTTTTTTTTTTTTTATTTCTGAGGAATGCATACAAACGGAGGATATTGCACAAGTATAAGCGAGGCAAAAGCTAACGAAGAAAAGTTATGCGGGCCATCGTACTAGCTCATTTGGAATTCCTTCGAGGAGATTCCTATACTGGATTCTTTTCCTCGGAGTCGGGAAAGAAGGCGTACTTGTGCGCTGGCAATTGGCAAACCGAAAGGAATTTCGCCGTGAGCGCATTCGTGTGTTCTGATAGAAGGGAGACCTGCCACGAGCAAAGCGTTTCGGTTATTTTCCGTTCGAGCGGGTGGACGCGCTCAGACGTAAGAATAATCCAAAGAAATCGGAACGCGAAGGCGGACAAGAAGCTCAAGCAAAAATAAAATAAAATAGAATAAAAAAAAATAAAAAAACGGGAATGCGAACAAACGAAAATTTCCCCTTTAAAATGCGCAGACCGGCCGCCCTCTCCCGGTCAATATTCCGAGACCGGAAGCTTAAAAGAGAAAACAAGATGGAGAAAATGAAAAAAAAGGTTCAGACTACCGGGAAAATACATGCGAGGGTTGCAATCGAGAGGAAGGGGCTGGAATCGGAAAAGACTATCTTTCGCGTGGAGGCTGCGAAACCCTCTCTCTATTCTACTCGCAAATAGCCCATCCTCTCAGCCCACAATGGAACACTCTTCATGCCCGGCTTCTCGCTTACCCACCCTCAAATTATTCTTAAACTAATTTTTAATTCCTCCTAATGGACATTTTGTGTTTAAAACGATTTTTATTTCTCGTCGCTCACCCAAAAGGTTTTGTCGATCAAAATTAGGAGATCGTGAGAAAGAGAATGACAATGACTGAGGGTGGAAAAAGTAATGTGTAAAAAAATCGAAATCCGTTATTCAAACCCAAAGGAAAATGGCGATGAATATTCAGGCACACAGTCAAATGAATTGCGGTCGCCACAAATGGCGAATTTTTGTAACGACCGGTGTTTTCGGAGATGGAAATTCGGAAGGGGCGCGGTTGAGGATAAAATAAAATAAATAAGATAAGAAAAAGGAATACGGGGTGTTCGCTTGGTTGCTCGATAGAAACGGCATTGCCAGAAAAGGTGGGGGCGGGAGCCAATTCAATTACACCTCGTGGATGGGAACCACGAGGGTGGCTCCACTACAGCTAGTTGTTGTGGAAATTGACAGTGTCGGGCCGTTTGCTACTGCTGTTACTGGCTTTTTTCACTCGTACATGTTACTGCCAATTCACGAACTTGCTCGCAAAACTTTTACCGCCTTCGTTCTCGCACTTGCTCCGATTCTATCCTCCAAAAATCTCCATCAATAATATCGCAAGTCTCTTTAAATATAAATTAAAAAGCTTACCGGCAGAATATTCTTCGTGTCCAAAACGTTCTTTTGAGTCAAAAACTAAATTGCTTAACGAATAATAACAAAAAATACAAACTTTCGAAAATTATTGAGAAACAAGTTTGAAAAAAAATCGCATCTCTTAATGTTCGTATCGGAAAAATGGAGAATGTAAAAATGGGAGAAAAATGACTATAATCTTCGAGACCGCATTGGAAGACAGGCGTAGATCGCAGACAGGAGGGTGACTCGTCATAAGAGGATCGGAATTAAGATTTATCCGAGTGAGTATTTAATGTCACATAATAATCAGCACCCGCTGGTAGGAGATTAAATATCAAATTATTATTTCGCAGGGTGGATCTCAAAACAGTATACTCGGCAAGCACTTTCCGTCAAAGCCGATTTGAGTTTCTGCGATGGCTATTCGTAGTAAATTATTGCGTAAAAAAGCTCGATCAATGTCGACCAAAAGTCATTTCGAACTAATTTGTGGGGATTTTTTTGCTGGACTCGCACTCCACTTTCATAGACAAATGAAAGTCCGAAAATTGAGGGTCTTATCGACTTGACTTTGTCACTTATGTGCCTGGCCTGCCGTCGAGAGATAGCCCCCCCCCCCCCCCCACTCCATACAATCCACTCGCTCCCTCCCACATGACACCCTCGTGAAAATCTTTTGGGGTAATATTTGCCGTAGAATCATCCAAAGGAGAGTCGAATGTAAAGGCGAGGGCACGAACGGAATCGTACTAAAGGTAAAGATGGAAGCAGTCACGTGGCGGCGTACCACGACCGCCTTAAGAATTCTTTAGTCGTACACTCTTACACAAAAATAATGTTTTTGTTACTACAATTTGGGCTCTTGTCGATTTAACACAAACGTTATTAAAAGTTGGCCATTTCTGAGGCAAGGGAAAAAATTGATTGGCTTTTCGTTCAAATGGACACTTTTCAATAAATAATCGAAAGATTTTGTTCTCGAGTTCTGCAATAAACTTTTTAATTTCTATTTTTTTCTGCATTGTCGATTCCCATGAAAATACTTACAGATTACTTAACGAAAATTTGCAAATTTTTATAATAAATAAAAGGATAATTACAGATTTGTCCAAAAATCCAAAAATAATTTGAATGTTAATTGAATGATTATCCGCTTGGAAATTTTATTATGACTTTGAAAATATTTATTTTGAAAACGAAAAAGAAATGCATTTTCGGAGATTTCTTTCGAATAGGAAAGTAAAGAAATTGTTGGGTTATGAGATTTTTTGCTTGGAATGTATGGGCAAAAGATCCTTAAGGGGGCGTCGCGCGAACCGCTTTATTAGATTACCCGACGAGCGTTGCGGGACGATTGTCTCTGGCCACTTTACCGGTAAATTCGCCCTGCTTTTACTCCGCGCTGTTTCTCTACCATTGAAGCTGCATGTCGACCCTCTCCTGCCGGGATTATTGTGTCGTTCCCAGTGGAAAATGGCTGAATGCTATTCCCGTCTTGTTGACCCGGTCCAACTCTCTTGTTACGCCCATTTCCCTTTGCTCTCCAATATCAACATATTTATTCACGCAATTATCACATTTATCCAAATGAATAAAAACCACTAGACAGTTCAAATCCAAATATTCACACGATGCACATTTCATAAATATATGACGACGACATCGTGATGGAAATAACCGAAAACTTTTCATTGTTCACGAAAATCAACAAATTCGATGCATTTTTTCTCATTCCCAAAATCCATTATTTTCCATGGATTTTCCGAAAATTCCTAATACCGTGAACGTCCAAAATGACTAAAAAATGAAAAAATGATTTGCTCAATGTTTTTTTTCCTCAATCGAAGAGTTCCTTACAAATTTGTTGGCAATATTTTCCTACCAAAGTTGAAAGTTGTTTAAATAGAGATCGGAATGAAATCGTAATTATAATTGTAGGTGAAGATATCGGTTGAAGGGTGTATAAAAATTGGAATACGTGTTTGCGTGTCTAAGGGCACTCACGTGACGATGAGCTATTCGTTAGCGGTGGTCGAGTCGCAACCAATATCAGCCGGTTTCGTAATTATGTACTCGAAGATCGAACGTTCCAATGATCCATACTCGTGCGCGCGGTATCGAACCGCACGCATATACACTATCGTCAAAAAGTTTTATAAAAACGTTGACATTTTTCGAAAATAATTGATAAATTAATCTCTCCGGTCGAAACAACGTTTAAAAAATTCTAATTAATCGACAAATAATTAAAAAAAAAAGATCGAAATCATTAGAAAAACAGTTGCGGTGATTTTAAGTGGAAAAAAATGGCAATGACCAATTCAGGAAATTTGTTGATTCATTACGATTGCAAAAATGATTTATTCAGTCTTAATAAAAAATGGAAATTCCAATCAATGTCAATGTTTCGTTTTCGAACCGGATTTTTTGAAATTTCATTTGCCTCCTATATCGTTTATTTTTATTGTTTAAATAATGAATGGAAAATAATGGACACAATATTATTTGGAAACTTTCTGACTGTAGTGTATATCAATACCCTTCACGCACCCGTTACCAATATGTGTCCTATGGGTTGCCCACGTTTTCCTTTCGTTTTGGTCCGAGGATGAGTTCTGGCAAGAGTTTAACGTGCTCCGGTAATGATCGAGCAGCTGCGCGCACTCCGATCTCACTTGCTCGTTCGCCGACTCGCCCTTTCCCGCTCGTGAATCATTCTCCCAGTCATTGTAAATTCACCCCACGCGGATTTTCAAAAGTCACTCGGGACCCGACGCAAAAAATGAACAAAAAAATGATAAACTGCTCAACGCTTGGTTCAAAAAAGAAAAAATTGAGGCATTGAAAAAAAGTCGCGACATTTGAATCTTCGATCTTTCGTAACTTCTCCTTAAGCTCAATATTAATGGAACAATATTTTCGTATAGAAAAAGCGAGAAAAAATTTTCGAGGCCAAATTTCCATCATTATTTAATATGAAAATTACAATATCAACGTGCCATTTCTCAGCAATTGCTGTTCCTTTGTATTTCCTGATAAATAAATGTTTTTTTTTTTTAAATAATCAATATCGTTTATTATTAATGTTGTTATTTTATAAGTTCGGCACAAGAGAACACGATGGAGTATCGATGTCGCCAACCCTTCGTCGGTCACAGCCTTCGTTTTCTACCTTTTTTCCATACCCATTTCCCGATTCACTTCGGTCTAGTTTCACGAAAGAACCAGCACTATCATTTTTTTTTTTTTTTTCATTTCTTTCTCGTACAAAGAAATCTGAGCCAGAAAAATCGGTAGCATTGAGATCAGTGCAACCGAGAGCAGTTCACTGAGGCCGGTCACCGGCGCTGACATATTGAATCGTCATAAAGCAGCATTCGCGTGCATCAGCCTGGGCTCATTGTCCTGTCATTCACTCATCATCCCCCGCCACCATCGCTACCACTACCACGACCAACACCAACGCCCTCTCTTTCTCAAGCTCTCGGTGTTTCCATCTTTTTCCTCTTACATTGCGCTACAGTGAACAGAGTCGTAGACTCACCTCACAAAAAAATAAACCACCCCTTATTCTTCTTTCTCCCCTCCGTCGCATCGTAACCTTGTTCGGCTAGACTCTCGATCAAAATCTCAATCTTCTTCTCTCTCTCTCTCGCTCTTCGAACTTCTCTTTCGTCTTTTTCTCGCTTTTTCTCATCCCTGTGTCTATTCACATTTCTTCTTCCCTCTTTTCCGTTATCGCTTTCTCTCTTTCACGATGTTTTGTCTTCTTTCTCTCTTTTTTTTTCATTCGCTGTCTTATTTCTGAGTCCCGTGGATGATAGTCTCGGCATTTTTCTAACCACGGATTTAAAATTCCAAATATTTTTATACGCGACTGTTGCGTTACTAATGCTGCAGGGATTGGCCTCATTCCTTCTTTCATCGTGCTTCAATCTGCGATCCTATTCTAAACGATTACTTCTATGAACGAAGTTCGAACGAATGAACAAAAAAAAGTAAACACATTGCCGAGGAAATTTTCTTATTATTTATCCCACGAATTCTCCGATAATAATTGTCGACGAATCGTCGAACATTTGACAAACTCTCAAAAAGTTTTCATTATAATTATAATATTGATTACATTATAAAAAAGAAAGTGTTTTTTTTCTCGATGGTTTGAACGAAAAGAAATAAAAACGAGCATCAGATGCATTTAGACACGGAGTGTAGAGTTGCGTGGACGCGAGCAGATTCGTACATACAGTTGCGTCGAAGCGGAGAGTCGGATTTGAGGTTGGCGTAGCATTTTAATGAACACACGTGTCCGTACAATCGCGTTTGTCGATCGCACAGACACGATTTACTCCAATTCCAACTTGAACATTTCTACTGATGTTTTTATATTTCAGGTACTTTCTCTCCTTGAGTTTTTAAATTAACGTGGAATGTAATTTTCTTATCAACGAAAAATTAAGCTTATTCGTATGGATTTTTCTCAATATTTTCATTAGATTTCGAATCTTGCAACTTTCTCCCAGAGAAAACCAATTGTGAACAAAAAATGTACAAACAAAAAGATGAGAATGGAAAAATCAAAAAGATTATAAATTTGGTTGTAAGGATAAACGCAACAATGGGACTCTATAAGGGTTTTTCCCATCTGTACATTCATTGATCTTTTTTGTACCCTGCGTGGCGAGGCTCTACGTATTTTACGTTTTTCTGGTAAAAAAAAAAAAAATTCTCATGACCCAGAAATCCACGTAATGTAAAAGAAGCATCGAGGATTTGCGTCGAAAAACAGTCGTTTCGAGGGGACCCTTTTTCTGTCTCACTTTGCCTATTGAATAGAAAACTTTTTTTCTCTTTATTCTTCTTCAACTCTAGAGAGAATTCTCTCGAACCCTCGGATTTAAAAAATCTAGTGAATATGCAGGATGCACTACCCCCTTTTTTTATATTCGATTCACGATTCGTGCGGTATCCGTGGACGATAATCTTCCAGAATCACGAAATTTCCAACATCCCTTTGCTTCACTTTGACGTTTCTTTCTGACAATCAACCCCTAGGCCTCTCTTCATCCCGCCAACCAATTGGCCTCGATCTTTGGGGTTCGAAACTCGTTAAAAAAACCTTTCTCTCTCTCTCTCTCTCGCGGCGTCCGATTTCACCCCAAAATAATGCTTTTTCACACAGTTTTTACGAATTTTTTGGTCGGAAAGGGGCGCGCAGAGACGCGGGAACCTCCGCGGTTTCAACGATATTTCTCATGACTCGAAACTTTCTACGATACTCAATCACTTGACACTTTGATATATTTCTCCATGTTCACTTGAAACTTTACAATGGAATACGGAAAGCCTTCAAAGAGACATTTTCGCTTGATGTTTGATCGAAATTTGACGTGAATTTTGACAATTTGTTGTCAAAAACACGGAAAATACATGAACAAATAAGTGAAGAATAATTCCGTCGAGTTATTTAAAAAATGCAAAATGGCGAATTCGATCAACAAGTAAATAGTGCGCGAGCGAAAAGAATTTCCCGAAGACTCGATCGATTCCATGTGTGTCGTGAAAATAATCTGTCCTAGTGGCCGGAGATCAATCAGGAATCGGGCCAAATGGAATGGTCCACAACAAAAGGAAAAGTTTCTGTCGTACGGGCGGCTGGGTAACCACTTTTGAGGATTGATTGATATCACGAAACGGGGTGGGCTCCTCCGCACACGCACATCCGATCTATACTCAACCGAAATTAGCAATTCGATTGAAATTCTAGTCGAATGTACCGCGATCATCTCGCTTTCATTCACAAAACACCGAGCAGTAATCTTTCTTTCTTTCTCTGTCTCGTTCTTTGTCTCTCTTATTCCGCAGCTCTTGGTCGTGCGATCCTTCGAAACTGATATTGATTCTTCACTCCACTGAATCCGCTCGAAAATCTCTACCATTGTCAATTTCGATAAAGAGCCCGTAAAATCTGATAGATTTTTAAGCATCGATTCTTTCATCTCCATTTAAACGTAACCCTCGTTCAATGTCAAGATAAAAAGAAA
The DNA here is from genome assembly GCA_963921915.1 of Hyposoter dolosus. Classification (NCBI taxonomy): domain Eukaryota; kingdom Metazoa; phylum Arthropoda; class Insecta; order Hymenoptera; family Ichneumonidae; genus Hyposoter; species Hyposoter dolosus. The sequence continues at coordinate 4,620,489 of OY998134.1, forward strand.
TTATCTCATTTTTTCGTCGAATTTCATTGAGGTTTTTGTGGGTTTGAGTTACGCCAAGAAAAACTACGTCTTTCAAAAATTCATGTCGAACTAATTTGAGCTCAATTCTTAGTCAATTTATTATTACATTTTTGTTCAATCGTTATACTTCTTTATTATATTTACGTAATTTATTCCTACACTAATTAATATTATCGCGCAATTACACTAAATGCTGTTACTTAATTGAATACACACTATAAACTAATAATCACGATATAATTACGAGCTAGTGCGTGCTATTAATTAACTACAACTCTAACCGATAATTAGCACTTAATTCATAACTCATTAATGTCAAAAGTTACTGCAAGTCTACGTTTTCTCAAAATACAAATATTTAACTACGATTTTAAATGTTAGAATGTACGAAAAGCCATTAATCGACACGAATAAGACTAATGAAAAGGATTTTATCGAAGAACATGAAATTTTCCACAAAAACTTCAATATTTTTCACAATCTTCGGATAGCACCTCGACGAAGGTGATAATCTTAGAGAGAAATATAAGTCTCGCATAATCGAGGTTACAGATAATATAAACTCGTCTCAGTTTACCAACTCTCGCATACACTCCGAATTGTTTGATTTATTCGACGTTCGAGCAGTCCGATAATCTTATTGACTCTTAAACATGTAAAATCGAGACGCACCCATCGTAGTTATCGTGATTGTACATAATATACACTATCTCCAGCAAGTATGGACACATTGTATTTCCATTTGACTCTCTTTTTAAAACGTACAAAATTACTAAAAAAATCGCCAAACCTCATGATCGTCCAATTCATCAATTATTAACGTTTCTTCAATTTCTTAATAATTCAGTAGAGCATTCATAGAAATTAGAAAAAAATTCAACTATAACTACAAAGTAACGAGAATTAAAAAAAAGTCTGAAAATTGCATTAATAGCCTTTAAAAATTTTAGAAATTATTTATAAAAATCATGAATCATCCGATTTATGGAAACAACTTTTTTTCTTTTTTATACTTTTTGACGACGTTGTACTTTGTTGAGAATATATCTGTGTATATTTTGGTACCTGCGCTCTGCGATATGGCTCCAATAAGTCTCTGTTTGCCCTTATAGATTACATTATATTTCTCATTTCGAAATATACACTCGAATGTGAGAATAAGTATATAAACTTCACACGTACGATAAAATCGTATTTTTTTTCCGTTTCCTTTTTTTTAACTTCCGCTCATCATTGTATAATGTGACGTCGTGGATGATACGCGTGTAAATTTATGAGATAAATAAAGTCTCATTTTATTAACTAATCCAAGCTCATAAATTACGGATTGATAATTATTGACGCACTAACCCGAAGATTTTATCGACTATTTCGAAACATTTGAAATTCTCCGAGTTTCATTTTTGACTCGTCGTTAACTATCGTTGATGATCAACATCGATGATTCCTTATCATTTTATCACGTTTCTGATATTTCGTATAATTGAAATCTTTATAAAAACAAGGAAATTCATTCCACATTGCCATTTTCGTGATTCATATTATTCACAACTTTCAATTCTGAATATTTTTCCTCCAATAATTTGTAATCTTGGAGAAAGAAACAAAGATTCTAGACATTATTTGATGTCTCCCTGAAAGCTGCAAACTTTACGTCGATAATTCGAATCCCCTGTTCTCGTAACGTAAGGGAACGAAGTACGAGGCTTGTGTGATAAACTAACAAGGATGTACTTTGAATATGAGCTGGTTATCGCAAATTTTTCCTCCCCTCGAGCGTCACGAAAGCGAGGAAAGGTTGGCATTCGTGTTTGTGAGTTGCTGTGACGATTGAGCGAAGCACGGAATAGCGTTTCGGTATTCGTGACTCCGAGTAAAGAGAGTGCGCGATACGGACAACAACTGCGCAAAGTTCCCGGATCGGGCTTGTTTCTAGCAACAACGACGCGTTATAGGGTGAAAAAGATGGCCGAAGAATCGTGTTGCGAATACTTAATTAACAACAGAAAGACCCAGACATAAAGACTTGTCTTTTTCTATCTCTTTTATTTTTCTCATAATTTCCTTCTTTTTTTTCCTTCTCGTTCATCGTGTCAGAGAGAAAGAGGAATGGCTAATTACGAATATATGCAGAGGAAGGTTGCTGGTTGCGTGTTCTCGATCCAGGGAAATCCGTGCGAGAAACCAAGGCATCGCTGGTTTGTCAGCGACCACTATGCCGCATTTTCTTCCTTCCTCCTTTATGCCTCTTTTTAACTTCTTTCATTCTCCTCTCTCCCCCTTTTCCACCTCACGATCTTGACGTAACAAGACGTCACGCTAATTACCCTTCACTGCCGGGCGGCGAAGACTTCGCTCCTGTACGACAACGAGCTTCCGTTTTCCGGGAACCTTTCGGAAATAGATTATATACTTTTATATATACACAACCTTCGCTAAAAAGTCTATTTGTCACTTTCGAAGCAAAATTATATCGATTCGACGTTTGTTATTCAAAGAAATCTCTAATAAATTCCGATATTTGTATTCATATACAGAATAGAATAAAACATCCCAAAAGTAGCGACGATAAAAAGATCCACGAAATATTAGAAATTCGTCTATACCAAATCGTTGCGATCTCTGATCGATAACATTATCGCGCGAGAAGCTTATCTGTCGCAATCGGTTGATAAAGCAGACGCGATCTCACGTGGATAATTAATTCCACTGCCTCAAATACTCTTAAGAAGTTTTCAAAGTATCAGCCGAACTTGAAATATCTTCAAGAGCCATAAAATGAAGAACATGGCGCCCATCAACCGTTCGCTCATTTTGCGTTTCAAATACTGTCGCGAACGATAGTTTCCTCCCACGAAACTCTTAACAATTTTTCATACGCCTGACGCGGTATGACAAAAAAATCAAGATGGCGTTGATCGTGGCTGCGATGCACATGCTTGTTAATTCGCGACAACTTTGACTATATTTGTAATGGACTTGGAAGAATAATATTTCTCTCAATCGCAGAAAACACTGGCGATATCCATACTTGGCCAACCACTTATATATCGGTTTCGTATTTATACATACAAATATATGTGTAGACATTTATATACATATAGTTATAAATGGAACTGTTAGATATATAGAGAGTTGCGACGCATACTCCTATATTTTCCTAAACGTTACTGTATATACCGGAATAATTGTCGAGACTGAACGACAGAGTGTGTCTGTATATTTGTCTGGAAGTGCAACAGAAGAATCGAGAGTCCGGTCCCGCAATGGCAATGCCGGTTAGATGAGACGAGAAGAGGCAACTTGAGCAACATCAACGGAGTGTCTTCACCAAGATTCTGTCTCTTTCTCTCTCTCTCTCTCTCTCTCTATCTCTCTTTCTCTTGCTTGTGGCAAAAGGCAGAGAGGATCTGATGAGGCGTCTTTGTCGTTCGCACGAGACGTCCTCGTCTCGTCCTGGGTCTACCAGTTTTTCTCGCGTTTCGTTCGCCGACGTTCTTCTCTCGTCCGCGGGATCATCGAGTCCCAGACGCCGATTTAATGCATTACGCATGCACAAATACTGGATGTTGATCCTGGGAGGAACAAGCGATGCCTTTTGCCGCACCACGTATATATGTTCGCATTGAATCGATCCAACAAACTTGCTTGCTGCTGCTCTTGTGCTACTGTTGCCGAAGGGATCTCACCGTGAGACGCCAAGACGATCCCAACAGCCCATCAAGAGCATACATTTGTGTCGGTGTATTCTCGTATGTGCATACCGATCGCCACCAACCGTATGAATTTCCTTAGCGAAATTCATTCCAACCTTCTTCTCCGACGCAGGAAAACACCTTTCCCTTGATTTTTACGTTCGACGCCATTAATCCTTCCTCCGATTTCTGCCAACGACAAACATTTTCGACGATAAACAAAATTCCATCGAAAGACTCCGGCCGAGTTAAATTTAACGGTAAAACTCGCTTTTTTCATTCACTTGGCACGACATTAGAGTTTTTTTTTTTTTTTTTTTCACAAACTCAACCCCTCCTCAAGCCCTGCTGAAGATTGTTACCGCGCATTTTTTCGCCTCGTCCCCTTTCTCCTTTCGGGACTTTTTTTTCCTCGTTGAATTTTCATTCTGTCATAGACCTTTCGTTCAAACAGCTGCTCTCGTCGCGGAGTAAGTGCAACGACTGTTTGACCGAGGAGCCCTGAATCGACGGATCGAAAGGTGTGCGACTCAAATCACATTCGTGTCCCTCCTTTTATTCGGAAATCCTTCAACGACTGAATCACGAGCTACGACATAATTAGATCGTTGCGTTTGCATTGTAAAATTTTTCTCCCATTTTCATGATAATTTCCATTATTCGTTAATTACTCGAGCAGTTAAGGTTGGAATTATTATTAATAATCATCGATCCGCGATTAACAATTTACTTCCGGTTAAGTAACAACATTAATTAATTTTAAAGAAACGAAATGATTTTAAAAAAACTTTAAATCGGTTCAATTTTTTATGAATACGATGCAACTCTTTCTTTAATATTTATTATGAAAATGATGAAAAAATAAATTTCAAAATATACTTTTACGAAGTATCGAGCGTGCAGTTCAATGCAAAGATTTCCCTAGCGATGCCGCTAAGTGATAATCTTCAAAGACGGTAAGAAACGTAGGTGCGATGTTTATTTTTGCAATGCAAAGTCGTGTTAATTCGCAGACATGCTGAGCAGGAAAAGCGTGTTGGGAAAGCGGGAGTCTCGAACGCGGGAAGTCTCGACCGAGATTAATTAGTCGTCTTAAGGGGGTGTGTGCGTTAGAAGGAGAGAAACATGATTACGAATGAATAGATCGAAAATGGTGGAATTTAATGTAACGCAGAAGGCCTTCTATTCCCACACTCATGAACGCCGAGAAACAAAAGTTTATTTCATGTATGCGCATCAATGTGAACATGCCTCGCTGCATTTAATATGCATTTGTCTATACAGGGTGTTTTATTCCAATGAATAAAATTAATTAGCCGGAAAATTGACTTTGCCTCTTTATGAAAAATTCTTTCGGTCTCATTCGCAATGTTTTTCTAATCCAAACTTTCGTAAAAATCTTCTCGTTTTTTAAAACAATTCACAGCATTAAGCATCAATTTTCGCAAAGATAATAAGCAATTTTATAATTCCAATTTTGTATTCCAATCTTTATAGAATGCAATCGAATATCGTTTTATTTTGCCTCCCATCATCATTTTTCCTGACATCCACAGTGGAGCGTGAATTATAGCCATTTTTTGACTCCATTTTTTATTCACTCGACTACACCAATGTTTTATTTCTATAAAATTTACGTTGACGAATTTGTGCATGTACACATCCTCCGTGAGAATTTTGACCATTTTTTGAACGAATTTTTCCACAAAATTTTGAGATGAAATACGTTTTTAATGAAAATTGGAGCACCCTGTATAAAGCGAGACACGAAGATACCCGTCTATCTGCATGCGTCTATCCATCTGCCTTATGCATATACATAAATAAATGTATGTATGTATGACGAAGCTCCGCGTGCACTTTAATCCCGACAGCCGATCTTGCACGTATCGTGCGTGATGTACACGCCTCTGGCACGAACTGTAGTCCCGTATTAACGCCATCCCATAATAAGTATACACACACACACGAAGAATTCCCTGACGTCTGCGCACCGAGTTTAGCAAATAAGTAAAGAGAAGTAAATTAATATCATCGTAAAATAATCACCATGACTGATTGCTCGTTAATTGGGACTAGAGAAAAAAAATAGTAGAGCATCGAGTATTGTGCCAACTTTTTATTTTAATTAGTGTAGCGTGCGATAAAAAAAAAATAAAATAAAAAAAATAAGTGAGAAAAAGAGAGAGAAAGAATATTCGCGAAACGCACTCACGAATGTAAATATCATTAGTAAATTTAATATCATCGTAAAATAATCAACATAACTGATTGCTCGTTATGATGCAAAAATCGTAGAAAACAATCGTACCGCATCGAATTCTCTGCTAGAAATCCCCCACCCCCTTCTATTCTAATTAATCCTGAATTGAAAGAACTCGCGGAAACATTTGAAACTCTAATTATAAATTTACAGTTTGCGCTTTTTTCAAATCCGCTTGGCAATGAGTTGCAACTATTTTTTTCTCTCGTTTCTCAACTCGAGTGAATGCCACGAATCCCCTAGTTTTCTTCTGTCTCGTCGGATTTTAAAAATCATATTTCCAACGGGAAAAATCCACCGCAGCGAGGAATTCGGAGCGTGTCCTTTGGATCGGTGAGATGGAAAATTGTGACTACTGTAAAATTGAATCGATTTTCCTGTTCAGGATTTTTCTTTATCTCGTAAACCATAAAACACCATAATAAAGGCAAACAAGTTGTGTTCACAACATTCCATGTGAAGAACGGTTAGGGAAAAAGTTTTTTTTCAACAGTGAGTAACGAGAACAATGAAAATCTGCGTGTTGTTAGGAAAGCCCTGCAAACCATAAGAAAAGCGCGAAGCCCCTCGGGCATGGAAAACACGTATATTACATAGTAACAGTAAACGTTGTGTATCGTAGTCCTGGATATATAACAGCCCCTGTGTAAAATGTGGCGTTTATAGCGGGGAAAAGTTTAAAATGTTTGAGGAAGGGTGAGTGCGGGCCAAAGAATCAAGTAAAGAGTGGCACGGGGTTAAAAAAAAAAAAAAAAACGAGTTAGGATGACAAAGACGGGTAGAGAACGTCGAGCCAAGGGTCCAAAAGTGAAAAGGTTCCTGCTGGAAGGGTCAGACTTCCCTTTCGTTCTTCCATTCCTCCTCATGCCTTTCTCTCTCGCTCGCTCGCCTTTTTTTCCATCTTTCTCTCTCGTTTTTGGCAGTAGAGATTTTTGGCCAGGCCGCCCAGGTTTTCTATGGAACGTGTGCTAAGTTCGTGTTCGGTAAACGCACTCCAAACTCGCTCTCTCATCAACACACGCTCTCTCTCTCCCTCTCTCTCGCTCTCGTTTTGCTACCGAATACTAAACGTATAATCGGCGCGCGCCATAGTCTGTTATGTCAAATGGTGCTTGGCAATGTTTGTGCGTGAGAGTGTGTTAAGGTATTTGTGTGTCGAAAGGTGTTGGTGAGTGAGAGCTCGTCAGCTCGTGTTTGCAGACACCGTAGACATCGGAGCTTCTGTGGTGACAAAGATTTTTGTGTGTTAAGGTATTTGTATGGGTGAAAATGTTGGTGTGTCTGTTCGCATCGCTCAGATATATTTTTTAGTATAAAAACGATATTCACGATATTCTCGAACTGTTTGTGGAACTTATCGTACGAGGAAATATGAAAAATCTTGCGTTGAGTGAGATTTTCCTCAAATTTTCATGAATTTGCAATTACGTGGTAAACTGATTATTTTGCATTTTATTTCATTCTAATTAAATAATTCGATTCAAGTCTGATCAGGCTCCCAAAGATATTTATATTTTTGAGAACCTCTGTGAGTTTGAGAATATTTATGCTTCGTAAAGGGTGTCTATGTGTTCGAGAGTGTTCTCGTGTGTGCGTGTGTGATTATATTAATGCGAGTATGTTCGTGTCTGTGTGTCATCCGAATGGTGGAAAAGCCATAAACTTAGGGTCTGCGATTGAGAGGGAAAACGTAATAGGAAAAGGACAAAGAGAAAAATATCGTGGCACGCTCGTGTACACACGCGGCCGGCGCGGGACAAACGCAGATGCTCATCGGGACTCGTCCCGATACCGGCAAAAGCCCCCGACGCAAGATCGAATGTGCGGGCACAGCGCCTCAAATGAATGGGGATCGTGGCCGGGAACGTGTGGCTCTCCCATTGTAATTTTAAATTCGAAAAAAAAAAACTCCCCACCATTTTGCTATGCCGTTCAGTTTAGCGTGGCTACTCTTGTGTATTTTGATTTTTTCAGCCTCTGATATTTCCTCGATTTATCTTGCCGTTTTTCTTCTTCAAAAGGCATTTAAAAAAACTCGATACACATGTACGAAAATCTTATAATTTAAATGACGTTCGAAATATCGTAAATTTTTGTATTTTCATTCAATGCTTCGATCTTTATCCATTTTACGGCCGAAATAATTGCACCAATTCACCATAATTCGTGCCTTTCATTTTTTTACATTCTCATTTGAATATTCTTAACTTTTGGAAACTCGGAATGTCTGGGAATTTCCACTTGTCGACAAAGTGTCGATTTCGATTTCAATCTTCAGCTAAATCTGGAACATTTTGTAACTGAGGGTTTGCGACCGCCAGAGCATCAGTGGCGTGAATTATTTCGAGTCAGCATGAGTCTTCGAAAATCCCGATAAATATTTAATGACAGCTTCGGAAACTTGAAGCAGCAATTCGCCAATCGAGTCACTAATTCGTACATCATTCGCAATATTATTTTATATATAGTTTACTTTCCGACTTGAAGGATTTTAAGTTGAAAAATAGTTCTTGCGTCGATACGAGGAAGTTTATAATTGTTTAGTTATCCGGCCACCATATTCGTGCAAAATTTGCAAAGTCACACAACACTCAGAGAGGCAAAAGAAACGGAGAATCGTAAGCGATCGACTGTGACACGCTACGAGAGACTTATTCATTTAATTTCGAAATCTTGTAAAAAAAAGTCAAATCGAAGCGGCGAAACGCACACGTAAACGCACACACTATTTAACGATTGACGTTGAGAATGAAACGTCCACTTTGGATAACCCAAATTGATTAGTAAATACGAGAGAAGTTGATAACAGAAAGAAAAAAAATTGAACGATGTCGAGTCACCATTTTGAGATAGAAGTCGTTTACGTAACCCTAAGAGTGTACGATACGTTATCGTAGGTGTGTGTCATCGCACGTAAAATGTAAATTTGAATTGATGACGTATCGCGCGAACCAATGAGAATCGAGAGATTTGAGTTGGGGGATGAAATAGCACGTCGCGCATGGAGGGGATAGAAAGTACAACCCTCACGGTTTAAAGTCGTTTTCAAAATGGCGTTGAACGCTGGGGGCTTGACATGCAGATTGGTTAGGTGTCCGTTTGTTGGATATCCAAAAGGGGGGTAACTCGCGAGCATCCCTTAAAAAGCACCCAAGGAGAGGTGGTGGATGCTGGCAAACCCACGCTCAGGTCGATGAGGGGCGGTTCAGCGCTTGCGCTTCAACCCTTACGTTCTTTTCCGTAGCTCGCGACTCTGACGTTTCCACCTCCACCGTTCGAGGAAAACGAAAAGAGAAAGAGAGAGAGAGAGAGTAAAAAAAATCACCTTTTTATTATTCACTTTTCATTCATCCGCGCATGCCTGCCACCCCCATCGAGTATTAACATAATGGCGGACTTTATATCCGCTCCGCAACCCCCAATTTCATCTCGAGACTTCAATGTTTTTATTTCCATACTTGTTCTATCATTTTTACTACTTTTTGACTCTCTTTTATTATTTTTCAAGACACTCGAATCATCCCCTACAAAAGCAATTAAATAGTAATATCTTATTGAGATGCATTGTAGGAGAGTGAGGGAGGTTTACTTTGGACATTGCTCTGGAAGGTCATTCGGGGTCAATAGAGGTTTCGATCGATCGGTTGGGGCGACGAGAGCACTAGACCACCACCACCAACACTACCGTCACACCATCAAACACCCTTAGTCTATCTCTACGCCCAAGTATCACTGCTCCTGGAAAATATTTCTTGGCGTATACACACCCGAAAGCCGGCAAAATATTTCGCACCACCCCGGACCGAACATTCGTTTCGCAACAGCTACACCCGATTGGCTGTAAATCTGGATTTCGAACTTCATTCGTTACGCCAACGTTCGTTTCACCGCGGAGTCAACGTTTTTTTCCTAGCCACCAAACCCCTTTAAACCATGATCCACCGCAACGGCCCCATCTCGCTAATTTCCTATGAAAATTAATGATTCAATCAACTTCATTTGTAACGAAAAGAACTATTGCAAATAAGAATTTTTCTCACTCAATTCATTTAAACTGTGACTTTCGAGTTCCTTGTTGCCGAGTTTTAAGGGGGTTTCCTCGATCCATGTCATCAAATACGTTTAGTTTGCAATTTTACTTCGTCGTATTCAGAAAATCAATTATCCACTTTGGTGCTCAGAGTTGAAACACGTTAGAAAATACAATTGAAAGAAAAATGTCGAAAGGTCGGTGATTTGTCAGCCTCGGAACGAAAATATCACCTTTATATATTCCAGCAATCTCAATACGATGTAAACGATGGATAGACACTAAGAAGATTTGATTGTGGAAACCTTTAGCGTTCTTTTTAAAAGTTCAGAGTGATCGATGGATAAATCGATATCTCAATGTCTCATTCCAACGTGTTGAGAATTTAATGTATATTCGTGCAAGTGATCTCTAATGATCGATAAGCTTATTGAGCTATTGATCCTTACTCTTATTATCTCTGTTCGATGCTAGGAAAAATTTCAAATGAGTACCGACATCCGCTTTCGTGTCGGTGTACAACGCTCACCAATACAATGAACCTTTATTTTATTCTATGCCGAATATTCATGAATAAACATAATACCCGAATAAATAGCTATCAATCAAACGCAGGATCGGTGAAAAAACGGTAGCCAAACGACATTGGCCCCTCGTCATAAATTAATCCTGGTTATTCAATAAGTTTGACAAAGATTAAACGACACACACACACACAGGATTGTTGGAATGATGAAGAAAATAAAATCCACAGCTCGAGTTCCATCCAAAAATGTCTGACTCAATTAAATTCGATTTTATCATAACAAAAATCATTATTTTCAAACTTTTGTTAAGCCAATTTCCTCGTAATTACGTGAATTACTTCGGGATAGTTGAATTGACGATTTTCAATTATCATCCAATTTTCACGATAAAGATAACGGCAACCAAGTGTCCTGCGTACTTTAAAGGTGGCCATTATTTAATACGCTAATTTTAGCGTTGTAGCTGATTTTCTTTGCGTTCGATATCGCCGGCGATTGGCGATTGTGACTAGTCAATGATTTTAGGATTGACTGTCGAATAATAAAGTGTTTTCGGGAGAGTCAGCGTCGATGAGTGCTTTGTAGGAAGAGAGGTGTTGGAAAAAAATAGCTTTGTCTTTTGCCCGGTAGAGCCTGGCGTTCCTTACCTTCTCATTCTTTTGGAGCACAGGTCGCTGGGCTGGTCCTAAACGGGATTGAATTTAGCCACTACCCTCGGGTCCACCTTCAAAGAGGAATCACCATGGGTATAGCGTTCACCCTTGAAGATGTCCGTGGCGTCTGTGAAGCATTTCAGGGGCCTCGCTGCTATTAATCTTATATCGAACGTTTTATCCGGAGCGTGGGCTCTCCTCTTCCTTCCTTTTCGTCTGCTGCCAAGTATCCCCCTTATGTACAACTCTTATCTATCGACATGGCCCGGAGCCTTTGGTCCTCTAGTGGGAATTTCCAATTTTCTATTTCCTCTTAAGAATCTGCAAAACGTTGGAATCATCCAACAGTGAAGAAGGAACAACGGCGTTTAAACCGCCAAGTATTTTTGAAAAAAGGAACGAAGAGCATTCTTCGAACCAACATGTCCAACGTCTAACCCGCGGCTTGGAACTTGGAGCATCAGTGATTGGAAATTTACAATGAAATTCCAGTCAGCTAATATCTTTTCAGCTTCAGAGATTTTTTTTCCAGCTCTAACACGAGGTCTGATCCATTTCTGAGTACACTTGGAGCTCAGGAAATCATCCATATAACAAAAATTGTCCAACGTCCATACGTCCAAGTGTCCATGCCTTTCAAAACTTTCAGAAGTCATCGAAACACTACAGTATCATTGAATCATTTGTGAAGTCTCTTCTAGACCAACGAAGGGATCCTTGCAACTGCCACGTGGCTTGATTCACTTTCAATTTTCCTCAGAACTGTGTTTACGATTTTGGCACTTCTAAGTTCATCAAGGCAAGATGTCGAAATTGTCACTCATTTCCCTGCCACAAATGCCATCGTTGATTATTCTTGCTGGTGGTCGATTGAATGGCACGATGATGGATCGTCATTTGGCATTGTCCCAACACGTATACACGCGAAAAACGCGGAAACCGTGGTTTTTCTCATACAGAGGAAAGAGGCTGTGGCATTAGCTGTCCAAAGTGCGAGCTGAACTCGAATAAGTAATGTAGAGGTCCATTATGCTGAAACGCTGAAGGGTCGATGGTCCATGGGTCAGCCAATCCCCCAGTGTGCCGTTAAAGTGAAATACTTCTGAATGCAAGGTGGTTGTCGGACTAAACATTCAAGTGTGTGTGTATGCCAACTCCTCCATGTGTGTGTGCATCTTTATAAGATGTCGTTGGTCCCTTCAGACTTCTCGTTCTTTGTGTTCCTCTCCTTTACGCTATGGACTCTTTATCAATCCCTTCCTAAGCTTGTAGGTAAATCGTTGTTATCCGGACAGTGATAAACCTGCGAATGGAATTCGCTTCTCCGACTGGGTTCAACCCCTGAACGTGAAAGAGTGCTCCAAATGCAAAGAGGGTGGGAAACGGACAGCGGAAAGAATCCTCTGGACAATCCAACTGTGACAGTCTTTTGTGTCAACGTCGGAGTATACCAAAAATTTCGAGAAATTCGGAGCTTTGTCCATGGGCTGTCACTTTAATTTCTCGTTATTATTCCATTAGGCATAAAAATTCGAAAAAAAAATACGCGTAATTATCGATAAATATAATCGATAGCCTTTCTACGATTCAAAGCGCTCATCAAATGTGGCAGAAAAACATATCGAAAGACTTGATTCCCTTGAGAAAATGGTTCAGTGATTTGACGTTTCTAGCTTGGCAGAAAAATGGAATGTCCTGCAGGAAAACTAAAAATAAAAAAATCCATTTCACGATGTCGAAAGTTCGGTAAATAAACGACCAGGCGGACAACTATCTATCGGAGTTTGTCCTTTTCCTATTCGATCTTAGAGCCTTTCTTTTCAATTGTACACGCTCCGATGGAAGAAAAGTAACCAAGTTAATGTAACGTTCCACCTGATTCAGGACAAACAGAGGAAACTCGATTAGAACTCTAAATGAGTTTGCTTGATTATCCGGTTAATTAACCACCTCCGAATTATTTCGAGTTTCAAAGAGCTCTAAAGAGCAAGCTCAAAGTTTTTTCCGTTGGTAAGAGTCCCTGGTAGAAAAGAAAATGTCGAAGAAATTAGTCGGTTTGGAAATTCTGGTGGATTTACGGTAATTCAATTTTCTGTGGCGTTCACGAATACAACGCGATTCAGACGTGCACGAGTTGTTCCATACATCTCCATTGATTCACTCTGTCCTTGTATATCTGTACGAAAGCACAGAGCAAAACAGATGAGGAGGGTTGGTTGATCGTTGATGTGTGGAACTCTACCCTGGCTGGGGCATGCAAACACCACGAGATTAAAGGAACCGTTGGTCCATGACAAGAGCGCGGGGGCGCACTCTGATGTTGTGTGTGCTCTCACTCGTCGATATATATACCAAGCTGCATCTCTCTGGACCACGCGGTTAGATTTTTCCTCTACAACCAATGTCGATACGCCCGCAAGGCTTTTTTCCTTTTCCCCTTCGTATCAAACCTCGACCTCGACCTTTCTAATATCTCCTGCTCGCGTACTACAAATTTACAAAATTCGATGCTTATCATTTCGATGCGACTACCCCGTACAACGTGCACAATAGGAACCTCGACTTTTCTCGAGATTGGTCGCTTCTTCCACCAATCGATACACCATCGATGTCTTCCAATTTGTGTATATGAATACGAGGTGCATAATCCATGTGAACATGACAAATTATGTACATAATTTACACGAACAAATGAATTTTTTTGTATCGAATTTCGATGCCATAGTTTTTTCAGATCGAGCTAAATTTTTTTTGAGTAATCGTTGATTTTTTAAATGTTGAAAATTGCTGGTGTTTTTTTTTTGCTCAATCAACAACGGGTTGGAGAAAAGTGTGACCAAATGTCAGAATTTCAATCTGCGATCGTTGAGGCAATTCGACTTGATGTAACGATTGAGTTTGAATGCGATTAATTTTCCGGACTCGTGTCCATGACAATAGAAAAGGAAGAAATGGCAGATTTATTATTTTGGGCAAGTCCATCCTGTGTCTATGCTTTTCCTTCGTTATGAGAGAAAAAGGCAAAGGAGTAAAAGGGCGGGAGGGAGGGAGGTACAGGGTGAGGGTTGAGAACAGCCATTCCCCGATGATATTGATTAGCCGACGCCCTTAGTTAGCGCCAACAGCGACCGCTACACTTTTCTTTTTCCCCTCTCGTGCTCTCAGCCGTTTTCTCTCTTTTGCGCTTCCAGCTTCCAGCTCAGTTGCTTGTGCCCCAAGTTCTTTTTTCTTCTTCTCTTCTTTTCGCCCTGTGAAATCTACCACACAGCGTTACCGGACTTCCACCCTTGCTGGAGACCTCTCCCTCCTCCATTTCTTTCCCCCAGTCGGGAGTAATTCGTTCGTTCACTCGCTCGTCTTCGTCCTCCGCCGCCACCACCGCGTCTCATGCTTGCTATAAGACTCGCGTAGTAACCGAGGGGTGAGACACACCATTGGAGAGGGGAATGCGTGTTTGGTCCAGCGAGGTCGTCGTTGTGTGCGAGAGAAACAGAAGCTCTCAAGATAAATCATTCATCAAGCAAATAATGCCTCGTCTGACTCACATCTCACGCACTCGGGCGCCAACCGCATTTGCTCAATGCTCTCCATAAATCCGGAATATTATACCGGGTGTTCCTTTACGTTTTTAAACGATCCCCGACCTAAGTTTCCGGTTGCACGAATCAACTACGAAGGATTTTTTTTTTTTTTTTTTCAATTGAATATTCTTATCAAATATTCATTTTAATCGACAGTTCAAATTGATGATTTATTCGTTGATATTTCACATAGATGAGGGTTCGATTTTCGAAAACTCTGGTGAACGAGCCCGTAGAGTATGAGGAACTTGAGGAATATCGATTTTGTGGTACAGAATGAATGATCTAGGAGGACTTTATTGTCGTGAATATTTGGTCCAACATCGTATAATGTTTTCGGAGCAATCCATAAGGTAGAAAGCATCCGACGACGCGACTCGAAGGGCTGCAGTGCGCCCCCTATTCTTGTAATTAGACACTGGCGTATAGCCGAGCCTGGAACAACATCGACCCACGTCCATTGTTCCCGGAAATTAAGGGAAACGAGGGAAAAAGGAAAATAGCCAAGGGAAAATGCATCTGGATATAAAGTAGATTCGATATTAAGGCAGAAAGGGAAAGTGAGAGCCAGCGAGAGAGAGAGAGAGAGAGAGAGAGGGCAAAGACGCGGACACATTTTGGGGTTGTTCCTTCTGTTCCCGGCGCTTGCTAATTATGCGCCCGGGATAAAGGCCTATATGTGGCGAGGGGAGCGAGAGACCATTTCTGCAACCCAACTCACGCACACAATCTCTCACTTTATCTTTTCGTCTCGTCCTTAGCCAACTGAAACAAGGCCTAGGGCGTGCGTGTTATTACATCGCTGAGTTTCGTACGCCGAATATAACTCATCCAGACTTTGCTAAGCTTTTCTCTCATTTGCCGGCTCGCGTACAAAGAAACGCGGCGAATGGAAGCGAAAAGATGAAATACGTATGTTTTTTTCTCCTAATCCATTCGTCGGAATAAATTCTCAGAGAAATATTACTTGACGATTAATCATTCGTCTCGATCCCAAAATTCTTTTTTGCTTGCCAATTCTCAAAAAACTACAAATTTTAGAAAAATAACAATTCGATAGACTTTTTTTTCCAGAGTTTGTCAAATCGATTAAAAAGAAGCTTGTTAAAATTTAAAGATTATGTTCGGAGATACGAACTTATGAAAACCTCGGGTCAGAAAGACCCACTATGATCTAATCCCGTGTCTTCTACAGAAGTTTCAATCACGATTTGAATTTTATCAACGAATTCCTGATTGTTTTCTCTGTTGAATGCAGGCAAAGTTTGGCGAACAGAGAGCGAGGCGGCATGGCAAACGGAGCAGACTTTCAAGAGAACCTCACCCCACAATGCGGCATGCGCAACGGCGACGACACCTCTGACGGATACTGGAACTACGGTGGCGACAGGTGGTGGGGCTCCGGCTCATCCCCACCTGTCGCCTTCCATTGCCGCCCCCGTAACCACCCTCGATCACAGAAGCGCCACCACCTTTCAACCTAATCAAGACGTTTCACCAGGTACGATTAATATTCGATGTCTAATCTCCCGATTCCTTAGCATGTTCATTGATTTCGATCGAAATGATTTCTTTGACGTCAAGTTCGTGTTTCTGAGTGGATTCGATGAGATTTTTTGCTCGAATCGATCGAAAAATTAGTCTGAAAATTTCGAAACACCGAAAACCTTACTCCTTTTTTTCACCCTCGGTTTTTTGAGCCATCCATTCACTTCCGGAATTGAGCCCAAAGTCCGAAAATGTGTCGAAGAGACATTCAGTCACCCTCGATTCATCTCACCCCTAAAATCGTTCCTCACGAATTCTTCCTACCAGTGTATAAAGTTGCCTACAAGATTCTCTAGATTTTCCGGCCGCGTGCGGAAACCACGATCGTGGTCCCCTCCAAAACGAGTACCCACTCTTGCCCTCTTATATACACCAGCCTCACGAAAATGCCCTCGCCTAAGACGGGTTTTAAAGTGGTGCTCTTTAAATAATGCAATAACCCTGATTCCATTGGCTGAACAATGCTGGGTCAAGAATGGCACTCCCTTTGATAGAAATCTCCCTTCGTCATGTATTCTTTTTCTTTCACTTTCATTCTAACATTCTTTTTATCATCGTTTTAACCGCTTAAATCTCATATTGGAATAATCAACCCTTAATCTCGTGGGAGAATTGATTTTGAACCATAAAAAATAAGTTTGTTTCATTGAAATCCAAGTGATAGGATTCTCCTGGGTCAAAATGACCCGCAGTAGCTTTAACTTGGATTCGTCTCCCTAAGATATTCAAAGTAATTATGGACTGAGTGCATTTTTTAAACCGAAATTCTTGCAAACTCCATCATGTTGTGAATTGGCAATAAGCCTTGGAAATTCATGAGTTTCGTGTATCGATCTTAGAAATGTTGTTAGCACGGAATCTGGAAAAGAGAAAGGTCCATCAGGAGGTTGTGGGCTCCAAGGGGTGGCGAGATATATGCCAGGGTTTCCTTTCGTTTGCTTAAACAAATATTGTCCGGACAATGGGCTGGGAAATGGCCGATGGACTTGGCCAAAGCGTATAGTAAAGTGGATGTAGGAAGAGGGGAAGGGAAGTTTGAGTGTGTGCTGGGAGATTTGGTAGTAAAGCGAGAGTTCCATGGGTGCGGGGTTCGTTGTCAGTCACAGGATGACGACTCGTAGCTTTTTTATCCCGCAAGAAAATGAGATCGTTTCAGGGATGAAACGAGGATGATGGAGAAAGCAGGGACGAATAAGTAGACCAAGAAAAAGCAAGTTTGAGCTTTCATGAACGCGGCCACTCTCCAAAGAATGTTTAATGCATCGTCCAACATTTCCATGTCAAACATTGCTTTGACCCATGGACTTTCAAACCATTCCCTGTTAGATTCTCTCCTCTTCGTCGACGCATAGACTTCGGATATGTTTTTAGATCCTACGACTTGAGATTCCCATAGAACACGATTCATATGTATTATGACTACCATGACTACTCTTGTCCATCAAACCATCCAGCATCCATTAAACTTTTTTACAATTTCACAAACCCACAATCTTTATTTACTCTTTAAGCTCTGCCTTCGAAAATACAAATTTGAAAAGGACATGTTATTCGAATTTTATTCCAAATCGCAATGAGACTTTCTTTCTTGTTAGAATTTCAATTTTTGAAATGAATCAGTGGAACCCTTTTTTTTTAGTTCTGATCCAAATTCACCTTTTGTCAACCGAGTTTTCGCCATTTATCCAACCCCACGCACCCTTTCGCGGCCTGCGTAGTTTTTTTTTTTTTTTTTTTTTTTTTCTTTACACGAGACATCTACTTTCGATGGACCCCATCGGCTGAAGCACATTTAACTTGTCCAGTTCTGGGTCAATTGACCCTTCCGAAGATCCAATTTAAGCCACTCCAGAAAGAACATGTCTACTTTTTCAAACGCTGGGCGAGTCTGTTTCTAGGAGAACGAGAAACAAATACGGACCTTCGTTTCGTTTCTAAATAAACTTTCGGGCATTTTTTCACAAAAGTTTCATTCGAACGAGTAAAAAAAATGAGTCGCCTTGTTTTTATGGACAATCGATGTTCGTAACATTTTGCGAGAACTTTCGAATTTCCTGAATCGACCAACTCTGAAATTTTCATTTAAAAAAACGTGCCAATCAACCGAAGATAAATAGTTGAAAAAACGTTGATAACTTTATTCGACGTATCTGAGCATTCATGTCGTTCGAAGGGTGTCCGAAATTTCAAATAAATGAGAAAAGTGCCATCACATGTGGAGAAAAACGAGGGTGTCCGATCATGGAGATTCGGGGAGTCACGCGGACATTTTTCGTCAGTTCGAGAATCTGTTAATGCTCTTGTATATTGGATTCGAATGGTCTAGTTTATTGGGATTTTTTCGTTATTGAGAAAAATATGTGCATTATGTGCCAAGAACATAAAAACATCGTTCGATTCCGATTTCATCATCGAATAGAGGGTACACTGGATTTGGTGACAGAAGAGAAAGAGAGAGAGAGAGAGAGAGATGGTGGAGGAGTAACCCTCCCTTGACACGTAAAGGGGTGACTTGAATTATTGGCTACATAGATTTCAACTATTATTGCCCGGTGTAAAACACGGCGACATTTGGCGTTAAATCGATCAGGACAACGCACGAGGGCAAAAATCGCCAACTTTTCTATGGGTGTTAGTCTCAGTTACGTCGTGCCAGGTGGCGCAGTAAAATAAATACGTCCGAGTCAACTGGAGCGGATTCACTCTTTTACCAACAATGATTAATCACTCTAAAAAAAAGTCAAGAATATTCAGAATATAACCGATCGAATTATTGGTGAAAAACGGTGATTCGAAAATTTGTCAATTTTCGACGATTTTTATGAAAACTTAGGACATGAACAAATCGTTATCACTTTCAATAACGAAATGAATTTAATATGAAGATGCTGAATTCAATATTTGGAAACAGAATAAAAAAAATATCGTTCCCAAGGCCAAAATTTATGCTGGAGTTTATGGATTCATAACTTACGAGTTTATGGCGAAGATCTTTAATGTCTTTTGTCTTCGTGATATCTCGTGCACTCATCTTTAGCCCCTTGCCTAAATTGAATTCTGATTTACGTCAACTAACATTGCGATTCTGCCAGAAAAGCATACCAACTGCGACTCCTCTTTTTTCTAGTTTTTTTTTCCACCAACCTTGCATGCTTATGCTGCTGCTTACAATTTTATGAGGAATTGCTGCTGGCAAAGTTTAATCTCGATGTCGTTAAACCCTCGAGACATTTTTCTTCGGTTATTTCGTTATTTCTCAACAGTTCTAACCGAATTTAAATATTTATGCGAAACATTGAACGAATTTTTTATTCTAATAAAATAAAACGATAATTAACCAAATTTAATTGCAAAATTTTGAATAAAACGAAACGTGCCGCTTGTGCATTTCTGTTAATCGAGATTTGAAGTTTGGAAAATAACAAGAAAATAGACATTTAAAGCGTGTTTGGAAAAATTCAATCCTCCCTTCGATTTTGCGGAATTTTTTGAAAACACGTTTTTTTCCAAAATTAAATGTATGAATATCGAGACATTCGAATAATCGAGGAACCTCATTTAATTCGCATGCAGCTATAATTCATATTAAATAAAATTTTCTCATTTAATCGATCAAGTCTCGTTACCGTGTGAGCAAAATGGCCGTATACCGAAGGGATCGGGGTTTCGCGAAGTACAGTATTTTTGAGATCATCATTTCAGATAAGCTGACTCCTGCACACGGTCATTAAACGGCCCGTGTGTTGCTGTTTCGCTCTACCTTCTGATGTGTGCTGTTGCTTACTCGTGGATGCTCCCGCGGATGCCGGTGTGTAGGCAAATTGAGGTGAGATGGAAGGTCAGGATTCTATACCAATCGGCGAAGCTTCGTTTTCTTTCTCCAATCTACCGGGTGATCTCGAAAACCGATTGTTTCGCCATTATGCCCCCCAAAATACATTCAGCATTGAAGAAAACTCTGACAAAAAGCGATGTCTCAAAAGATCTCTTTTTGGTCAACGAACAAAAATTTCCAAACAAATGTTATTTATTTTGTTAGGAAACAAATCGAGGCAAGCGAAAAATTTCGATTGCAAATGTACGTGAAGTAAACGCGTTTTTTCTTCAAAATGTTAAACGTAGTACTTTGCAATTTGCAAAGAGCAAATCAGGGAAATTTTGTTAAGAAAATTACGGGGGGCGACGAATGATTGATTGCGAAGAATGCAGGATGACATAAAGTTTCGTTGTTGACACCCGTTAGATGCGAATTGGCTGACTTGCGCGTACTATCGAGTATCTCACTTTTCCTCTCTTTCCATCACGCTGGAGTCCGGCTAACGTGATTATTATAAAGTCAATACGTTGCTAACTCATCAGCCGACTCCGCCCTCTAACAGCCCGGTAATATGCACCAGGCAACAAGTCAGTTACGTCGTATAGTAGTATCGGTACTGTGCACTCCCACTCTCACTTTTCATCTTTCCTTTTCGTTCGACCTCTCTCGCTCGTTGCAAAATAACTGGCTTCCCTTATGTATGTATGTACAAACATACGTGAGATACGCGTACCTTTACGTACACTTAACATACGCCCTGATACATGTAAAGGTGTACATTAAGCGCAAGTATTGGCCCACGCGTATTCCACGGAGCGATTAGCACGAGCACGTATCGCGGCTTGCGAGCGCATCCTACCTGGCCTGCTGTATCAAAGCAATATATGCCCGGTGTCTCAAAGGTTCAGCATGCGATTCAGTGCTGTCGCGGATCATTCGATTCTCAGGAGAAAAGTCCTGAAGCATTTTTTCCTTTGATGCATCGCTGAGGAGAAATCAGTCGATCAGTGACGATCGATCGAGTGAGTTGATATTTCCTCAATGGCAGGTCGTAGGAAAAAATGCCTCGAGACATTTCTCTTTAGAATTTCGTCTCAACGTTGCTCTGAAATTTGTGAATCCAACTTTTGGGACACCCGGTGTATTGAGTGTGTTCTTTACCGTGCTTATAATGCGTATGAGCATATAAATATCTTGAAGTACACTGGGAGTCTTTATATACCTTTATATACGCGTTGTGATATCATATTTTATGCGCATACAGGGCTGAGCATCGATCCTCAAACCGAGCTCAACTTTGACCGTGTAATTACAGAATATTCTTTTCAACAATTCGATCGAGTCGGAAGAAAAATTCTGGAAAATGTTTCATCTCTACGTATAGAAACACCGAGTATGCCAAAAAGAACGTAGAAAAAACGAATGACGCAATTGAATGGATTTTGTCAAAATTGAATAATTCTCGAACGAATCAAAATTTGTTTGTTGCAAATATTTTGGTTTTTTTTTTCACGTATTTTCATTTATTATTCAGTCAGATTAATTATTGAAAAAAAATCACGTGACAGATTTATGGAGATCGATGTCTTTCAAGACTATTTTCGATTCGAATCTCAAATAAAAACCAAAATCTTTGCTTAGGGAGGCTGAGAAAACTTGTGAATCAAGCAAAGAATGGAGAAATATCTGAAAGTCATTTTCTGGTCGTTGTGAGGTGAAATGGCCCGTATACACAGAATCCACGCAGCATCACCATTCACGAAGCGTAATACGAAAAAAAAAACTTCCAGGTATCTGGTATATCTACGTGCCTAGCTCTTTCTGAAACGCGTTATTGGCGTCGAAACCTGGGGGATGGGAAACGATCTTTATCATCTAAATACTTCACATCCTTCCTTCCTTCCTTCCTTCGCTATTTATGCTGCTTCAAATAGGTATAAACCGACATTGATTAGAATTGACCTTCCAATTACAATTCAACTTCTAATAAATGGAAGCAGCAATGTCTCCTTACACTTTTATTTTTAAAAAAACTGTGACAATGTCAATTACGAAAGAACGTAAGACGAAGAAAAAAATCGACGTGAAATTTTTTGGAAAAAACTAGCATAGAAAAAGCAACTTTTTTCATTTCTTAACCGTATCATCGTTGCGCTGATTTCTCTTGGATTTGGTTCCATGATAAAAAGATCCATTGATAAGACGATCGTGAGGGTGGTGACGGAAAAACTGATTCCTGAACTTTTCGAGTAACCTTTTTGGTCGATAAAATGTAAATAAATGACAAAAGATTCATTGTTTGAATGAGTAGAAAATCGGGAAGAATATTTGTGTGTGGAGCGTACGAAAGTGGTGGTTTTTAGGGTCAGAGGTTAAGCGGCGTGATTGAGTCTTGCTCTCGCAACGAGTTGCCCTTCCCGTCCTGCTTTTTATATAGCCAGAGAAATACATACGGAACTTCGTATACCTAAAAGATTCGCTTTTTTTTCTTCTTCTTCTTGGCGGTGAGGAAAGGAAACCATAATGCAATTTAAGCTATAATACTTGACTTTAAATTGAAAAGATTGCCCGAGGGATGCAAGAGAACTCTCTCTCTCTCTCTCTCTCTCTCTTTCTCTCTTCACTTCCCTCGCAGTATTTTTTTCTTTTACCCTTATTTGCTGGGCCCTTCCACTTTCCCATTTGGACGTTGGTGAACTTCACTCGGGGCTGCTTTCTCTTGCTTCATCACCCAATAGTTGGTCATTGGCTGTCTTGCCTCTTCGTCCTTTACTCAACTTTATTTTCACCTCCTCCTCCTCCTCTCTTCCTCCTTCTTCTTCATCTTCTTCATCGTAATCCACCCTTCCCCTTACGCTGTATCAAGGACGCTCGCGGTTAGGGTATCTCACACTTTTAAATCGTGATCCACTTAACTCCTATCAAATTCCAAGCCTATTTATTTCGTTCCGGACTATCTTCTTACCAAACGATTTAGCGCCTATTTACTATATACACTTTCGTATTAAGAAAGTTGACAAACACCTTGGATAAATAGTTTCAATGTGTTTTCCTTACACTCTATCATCGAAGAGATTTTTATTCATTTATTTATCATTGACAGCGAGCTTACTATTGGGTTAAGCAGGCTCTTCGATAAATCGAATAAAGTGAATTGATCGAAAAATTGCATGACATCGAAAAAACATGAAAAAAGGATGGGCTCAATATTATTTCAAGTCTGCATTTTTTCATGAGTTACAAAGAAGAAAATGAAGCCATTTGACTTTTCGACTGTTGAGTATTATTGGTTGTGGCATGAAATATATTATTTTAAACATACGCGTGCTCGGTGCACTTGCTAATAAAGCTCCCCGCGAGCTCGGTATTAGTTAAGTATAGGAAAATCACTTTTTAATACTGATTGACAAAGGAAGAGCCTATCTCGAGAGATTCATCTCGAGGAATTCTATCCTGCAGATCTCGTACAGAGGTTCGTTACTCAGACAAAATATATATATAGATATCCATGCATACACGCGTTATAACTCTTTTCATTCACTGCATGTGCCTAAGCCGCGTACATCATTGTCAAAAAGTTTGTGGATCTCGTTATTCCAATGGATCATTTTTATTAATTTTTCACTTCGTAAAAGTTTTTTCTTTTGTAGCAGCATTATAAATTTTTCAATCAAGTATATTGAAGTATTTGTTAAATTGGCCAGCAATTTTATCAGCAAAAATAATAGTTTTTTAGCGAAAACAATTGAACAATAAAATTCATTGAAATTAGTCGATTTCCAGAATTTAACAAGATAGATGTCAAGTAGGAATAAATGAGTTTTAAGGAGTCTTTGAAAAACGGGGAAAATACTATTGGAAATCCGCAGTAGGCTTCACAACTCGCTTCTCGGTAAATTGAATATTAGCAAATTCTATGAAATTCTTAAATTGAGTTTTGCAGTGGCAGAAATATAAGAAATGGGGGACGCTGTCTACGAAACAAAACGATGCTATCAACAGTTTTTTTCTGCATGTTTTGCAAGGCTGAAGGATTTTCCATGGACATCGAAAAAATGAAATAAAAATTAGAATATTTTCAAGCTTTCTAAGGTTATTGTACCTGCAATGGAAGCCTGTCACGGTAGTCGGTACAACCTGCAATTAACCTATCGTGAAACCGTTTACGATGCCGTAAAGACGATCGCGTGCATCGATTAATAATGCAAGGGATATTCCATAGTGAACGCTATTTATCATGGGATACCATTTAAAATATGTACAGTATTCATTAAATATTTTTAAATACTTGATCTACGATGAAAACGCCACTCAGTGCGTCCAGATATGCAAAAAAAAAAAACAGAAAAACCAAAGAAATGAAGAAAAAAAAAACAGAAAAATCGATAGGTACCAATTACAAGATTAAGATTAATTAGAGAAGAAAGAAGGTTATCGTGTATATCGGAAAATCTGAAATCACTAATATATCGTTGAGAATCGGGGGTGGTACGATCCCAGAGGATGAAGAGGTCGTTGGCTGGAATGTGATGTTGAGAAGAATAAAAATATGGGCGTGACGAAGCTTTTTGTATGAATGTGACTCACATATGTCTATATGACAACCAGCAACCATACATACGTGTATCTCCATCGAATAGGTGTCTGTTTTATGGGTGACCTTGGTGGCAAGATGCTGGAGAAAAAGCATCGAAGAAATAGTAAAGACAAAGCGAAACAAAGAAGAGTATTTCATGATGTGAAGATATCGACACGAATTTCCTGGGCCAATCCAAGATGGATGCAAGTCAGGGGGTTGGAAAGCTACCAAAACGAGAAACATTCTTGTATGAGAAGTAACCGCTGGGAGGCAACGAGAGATGTGAAAGAAAAAAAAGTGAATAGTCAAGGTGGTTATCTTGGGGATGAAAATAACATAGCATTAAAAGTAGGGGATGAAGAAGGACGAAAAGGATGAGGGGGAGGGGGATGAATTTTTGTGTCGGGCGTAAGAATAATCGAATACTGTCCAGTGGCCATCTGTCGGTTCGTCCGAGCAGCAGAACTGACCGCCACCCTCCCTCGAAGCTCTCTGACTCTCCTGGACACTAGCTACCCCTATAATGTCCACCCTCCCCTCCACCAATCCTCACCGGCTTACATTTCCAATCAATAACCGATTGGACCACCCCCACCGTTCACCCCCTCAGCACCCTCCATACTATCACCACCCCCGCACCTCCGAGTTCTTTTTCCACGCGTCCTACACATCTATCCTCAACCTTACCCTCATCGCAACCCCCCCCCCCCCCCTATTTCCACTCACTCGTCCACGCATTCCTATAAGCTAATGGTCAAACGATTCTAACTTAACAGCACGTCTAGAAACCTCCCCCTCGCCCTCGTATTTTCCACTGCCAACTTTCACTAAAACATCGAAACATTGACACCCCCTTCTCCCTGCTCTTCCCCACTTCTCTTTCAGCAACCCCCGATGTTGGGGTCAAATTCACTGAATAAATATTGCTTTTGTATTCGAATTGTACCCTGTTTCGTACATTTTCTCAGATCATGGTATACATCGCTTCCTCGATTCTGTATACAGCGTAGTTTTTGGAAGAATCGACCAATTTTTTCATTAGGAAAATATAATGGCAGGTTTTTCCGGATTCAAAATAAAATTTCATCCCAAAATTTATCATTACGTTCGTCGTATTTTCACGACACTTTTCCGCCTACATTCGAATCCCTACTTTTCTCTATTTCTCGAGCATACCATTTTTGAAGTCGATTTCAAATCGTATGCGCACGAAAAAAAAGCAGGAGGAAGTTGAATATTAATGGTCGGAGCATGGGATAAGCGTGGCCAAAATCTTCCGGAGTTAAAAAATTGGAATTCCCGCCTGGAGGATGATAATTATATAGGCCAGAATATTGGTAGCAGTCGGATGGGACGGATCGGTGAGCTAGTTTGGCATAAGAAGGTACCAGCGAGCAGGGGGCAGCGAGGGGGTTGAACCAGCCATATATATATATATATATATATGTATAGAGCATCGGGATGAGCCTTGGCGAGTTGTAGGTGGAGATGAGGCTAAGCCAAGAAAGGGGAAGAGGAAAATGGACAGAGGAAGATGGAGAAGGGCGCGGAGAGGCGAGATGATAAATCAGATAGGTGGCGGCAGCTGGTCCTCGGGAAAAGTTGGCCTCCATATCCCTATTATATTCCTTCGCACTCGAAAACCTGTAACGCTCCATGCTCTTCGAATTATTTTGGAAAATCATCTCTCGGCCCTCGGCTCTTTAGGGCCCGCGTTAATTTCAGTTCTCTTTCGAAATTACCGGCCACTGCCACGCTCACTAAGGATTACCTTTCCTTCGATCCGTGTTATGTAGGCTTGGATCGACCTTAATGGGATGCACCGCGTAGGTACACTTCAAAGGCCCTTATTTTCTTACCTTTCCTGGTCCTTCTATATAAGCCCGTCGAACTACAATAATGCCGACGTCATTTGCAAATTTGTTTTTCTCATCATTTGTTTTACCGATGCGCGTGGCAAGGATTCCCGAAATTATTCATACGTCATAAATGTATTTAGTTACGCTCGAAACATTTGTCAAAATGATGCATTTTTCATTTATCAAATTATTGCATAATTCTCCGCTGGTTTTCATGATTTTCATTAAGATAAATGGAATTTTCTGATTATCATAAATTTTTTCGTTAAAAGAAAAGAATCTCGCGTTGTCGACGATTTTTTATTTTGCAAATTTGCCACGATTATTCTCTGGCGGTGTATTATTTTTTGGGCATAAGACAAATTTGAATTTTCGCTTTCGGAATGTGGTAGCACGTATTTAAAACGTGGCTGGGACCGCAATGAGAGTCTTAGCATTATTTTGTGCTCAGCCTCAGTCGGGGCGAGGATCGGTTTGCTTACCTGAGCCAAACGCACATTATCATGTCACTCGGAAATATCGCTGGAACGTGGGAGGGTCCTGCTCGCAGATTCTCTTTGTCCCACTTTTTCGAATTCACTCTAGATCCGGCCACGTCCGGTATTTCTCCTGTACCTTGGTCCAAAAATCGTTACATTATTTTCGGCACCCAGGTAACAGCTCCTGAAAACCCATTACGAGGCTTAATTTCCAAAATACTTCGTACCCCAAAAGATTATCGTGTACTTGATCCACAATTTCAAATATTCCAGCCTCCGTTTAATCCACTCAGGTTCTTTGAATTTACCTAGCAAATAATATTGGAAACCCGAAATTTTTAAGTGGAAACCAAAGTTTTTCAGTTAAATAAATTTCTGAATGTGTCGTTCGAAATTGAACAAATTAATAAATTTCCAATAATTTCTTTTTTCCATGTAAATTACAAAAGATTCGACATCCGTTTGCAAGAGCCTCGGGCGAAAAAAAAAGTGAATGAAATTACAAATATGAAGTTTTCTCTATAAAAGACTCAAATATGCCAACATTTCTGGGAAGCTTGTACGTTGGTATTTTCATTTAAGTGTATCATGATGAAGGATACATTGGAGGGATGAATGATCGGGATCACGACCTTTGACTGTAAAAACGTAAAGGGGGCCTGTCATCTATGGTGCTAGCCACGCGACCCTCATTGCCCAATGTCATTATACAACGAACAATGGCGCCAAAAGTACAGAGAGTCTGGTGCCCGTCCCGAACAAATCTTGCTTGACCCCTGCTTGCTATACTTTTCGTCAGGACAATGGAGTCCTCGACCCATGGAAAAATATGTCCTCACCTGAAAGCCCGCCAGTTTCATCATTTTTACTCAGCACATACGTTCATCGCCCTTATTCCTCCTCTCTCTCTCTCTCTCTCTCTCTCTCCCTCTCTCTCCATCTCTATTTTACTCTCCTTTACATTGAACAATGCAATAAAGTCCTACGAAGCATGTTACGATTTTAATATATTTTCCTCAATTTATTGATTCATTGCGTCGTTGCTTGACAAAAGTTGAATGGGGTTTTAAGAAATTGCAGAAAAAATTTCAGGATTGAGTAAAAATTTTCGATTCACTCGTAAAATGAACTTCTGGCGCGTGCTGGTCGCGCGCTCTCCAAGTACGAATACCGCGTGAAATGACTGACAATAATGGCATTCGAAAATTTATTCTCGATTCGATGTTAAATTTCCAGGACAAAGGAACCAATAATTCAGCTCGATAGGCTTTTGTGTTAGTTCCATTCATTGTTCGGCGTAATAGCTCCATTTCCTCAATCGTTCAAGTATAATGTGCGCTTGTGTCTCTCGTTTAGAATTTTTCACACGTACTTTTGCGGGGAACGATTTTCTGGAATATTGCGATTCTGCCTCTTGATGATTCGTAATAAATGCAAAAAAAAAGTCAATCGATGTTTAAAAGTCCGATCACCGTCGATTGGAAATAATAGAAATGCCTCAACGTTATTGTTCCTTATTTGCAAAATGCAAAACAAAACATTGCGTGAGCAAGGGAACGAAAAAAACTTCCTAACGTTTCAAATATTTAAATGTACAAAGGACGAGGTGTGGCAATGCATGCTCCAAATAATGCGAGTGGCAAGACAACGCTGGTTGATTTTCCGAGCCGTTTTTCATCGGGCGGTTGAGTCAAAATAGTTGGAAAAGGAAGGAGAGACGAAAGAATCAGCAGCTTTTGCTTCTCAAGGCGTAACAATGATGGCTGCTGACCATCGGCCATCCCTGAATATATTTCACTCTCTACCCCAGCATCCATCGATGATTCAATTCGACAATGGGCCATTCCAGTGGACAATGTCATGGTCAAATGCAGGGAGGTTGGAAAATACGGGGGTGCTTGCCGGCTGCCCCAAACCACCCTCTAGCATTTCGTCTGTCACTGCGTGGGTGCGATTTTTACTGACATCAGCATCGACGAGCCATAGAAATTTCTATTTTAAATTATCGCCTGAATCCAGATCAATGCACCTACAATTTCTCAAAGCCATCGGTCAACTAAGATATTAAAATGTGTGGCTGACTTCTTATTTCCTCGCCGAGGACTCCATTGGGCAGCTGACCTTTAAAAATAGCTTCAATATATTCAATTTTTCTTCTCCAATAAATCGAATATTTCTCCTATAACATCAAAGTGCAGGAAACTTCTTTTTTTCATGAGAACTCAATTGATGATAAAGAAAGCCAAGAGGCAACTGAGTATCCTTCCTCTAAGGATCCTTCGGCAGTACATTCTCTGACAAAATTTTGATTTCGAGCTAAAAAAATTGATGAAAAATGTAACGAAAAATTCCTAATTATTCCGAAGAGTCAGCAAATTCGACACAATGATTTTTTGAATTCAATTTATTCGTTGATAATTTTTGAAAATCGTTATTAATGAAGAACAACGTTGATATTTTCTCATAGAGTTGAACTTTGTTAGATTTTTGTTGCGTGATGCGATACGAAAATTCTAATGAAACGAAATTTTTGGCTGAGACTGTACCCCTAAAGAAATCCATGGAAAAGGTCTCATTTTTGTTTTATTTAGACACGAAATAAATGCACATGAGGGAAATTTCATATGTGAATCGATGGTACAAGCAGAGGTTATAGGTTATAAGATAGCATTGCTAGATCGAAACAGACTGTAGCGAAAGGAACTAAAGCCTGGTGCGTCAGTTTCCCTGTTTGTACAATTCACCCTCTCCGCGCTTCATCGTTTTCTCTCCGCATTCTCGCTTATTGCCCTCTCCCTATTTCGATGCACCCTCTCTATACGCACGCGCTACGATGCCACCCTCATCATCGGACGTACTTGACCCGTCTCCGTCCTTTATCCATCTCGATCTTTCCTCCTTTTTCTATTTTCCTCACTCGTACTCTCCTTCCTTTTTCTTTTCTTCTCTCTTTATCACAATCCGAGCTCGCTCATTCCCGCCTACGTTCGGGGACGTTTACGAGAACGAGTGCTTCTGTCCAACATTGCCATCCCAACAGGACCTTCGGAGGGCGAAAGAACTCCGTTTTCCATACTTCGTTATGTGGCCGACTCTCATTAATCGTTCGGGTAAAATCTTCAATTCCAATGAACATTCCGTTTATTCTTAACAATCAACTGAACATTGAATTTTTCTAGTTTCACGGACAATACGAAAAAAGTGTTAGCCTGAGAAATGCAAATTCAATTTCTATGTTTCCTTTCACTCGCATTGTCTTTACAAATAATCAACACGCTGATGTGTTAATATTTCGAAAATATTGAGAATGGGAACCGTCCGCCATTAATTGGCAATTTTCTTGATTCGACATTGCTATTTCGTTGTCAAAAATCAATATTTTGGGTACGATCAAAAGTGACTGAAATTTTTTCCAAATTTTTATTCCTGGCTCATGTACCGAAATGACGAACCGCGAATGAAGTTTTTGTCTGCGGAGATGTAAGTGTGAAGAGAGCTTCGATGAATGAATAATTGTCGAAAAAAAAACAATTGAACTATTATTTCAATAGGCCCGATTGTGCTGGGAATACAAGAAACTTTCTCTGGTTCCATGCGAATAAAATACTCGGTTTGGATCAGCTAAAATTACAATGGTTATCAAGCAATTAATAATGATTGCTTTAATGACGAGTTATATGGTTAAAGTAAAAGAAACAGAGGAGACAGTAAACTCGATTATTGAGGGCGAACATGTGGGAATATATTGGGAATGAACGTGGCGCCTTGTATTATTTTCACCCGGTATTTCAGTATTTCAACGGCGGCTACGGGTACACCAATAATTACGTCAATTGATTAATTAAACGAATTAGATAATCTTCGGATCGATCTGGGTGTAAAGTAATTGAGCGTGACGTGCTGCGTGTATTGCTCAGCGAAACGATGAATGTATATTTCCTCAGTCGAACAACGTGTCTATAAATACATACACACACATCTGCATATATCCATAGAAATGAGTTATTTATCCATCACTCATTATAGCGTTTGTCGGTTCGACTACTTATCAAAATTGACTGAAATAAAAGTTTCAAACCATGAGCTTTGTAAGACGAGAAAAATAATGATAACGTGATAATGATAACGAATATCCAAGATATTTCATTCGATAATTCAAACTTTCATCATTCAGTATTACGGAGCGATTTACACTTTCATAAAATTATTAATTGTCAATATTAATGAATTTTCATAAATTTGAAAATATTCCTACGCACTTTACACGGAGAATGTCTTTCAAAACGTTCGTCAGAATTTCGTGTATACCTGCACGCGAAAATATACGACCGTACTGCCGTTTCGACGGTCCCTGCTTTTTAGAATGTACAGAAAAAAAAAAGGACCGTAAAGACGAAATTTTTTTCAGAGCCTCTACACGTTGCATTTATGACATGAAAACTTTCAGCCGCGCTGCTGCGACGAAGGCTCCGTAGATGTGCATTTTTGTGCATTTACTTATGTATCAAGAAATGTCAAAAAAAAAACTCAGTAAAAGAAAATGTGACGTAACTATGTCGTTTTTCGTTGCACGTATTTGTTGGTTTCACATGGAAAATATGAGGATTGAAGATTCGTGGAAGCAATAAATGGGAGCTTTAGTTTAAAATCTCACACTTTTTAGACATGTTTGCATAAACTTTTTCCACCCATTGCATAGTCACTAATTAACTAGTTTCGTAATTATATACGAGCATGCATGCGGTTTGAAAAAAGATGTAATAACTTAGAGCTTCTGCTAGAGACTCTGTGTCTCTCCTTCTCGCTTTTTCTCATTACAGCAAGTTATACCTGGCTGCTAAAGTATACGAAGCCTGCGCATTTTTACACCCCCTCATTTCTAGGCTGTAAAGAAAAAATAGCGAAAAAAAAACTACCATAAATGTGCATTTTTTTTTCTCGAGAGCCTTCGCCTTCTATTTACGACTTAACAACTTCTAGCCTCTGCAGACTCGCTCTCTCCGTCCGGATATATATGTCTAACAGCAGAGGATCTTGTCGTCAAAGATTCCTCCATGATAATCGCGCGTTTTCTGCATCTTCTTCGTTCACTTATATTTTAATGTTTCTTTTTTTTCACGTGCTTCACTTGAATTATTGCAAATTCGTAAAAAGCAATCGTTCGATTACGAATGTCGGGAGAGGAAAATCTTGAGCCATTTGTCTCTCTACGAGGAATAATTGAAGATTTGTTAATTATTTAGTAATAGCCAATCCTGCTCTTGGATTGGAGAAAATTTCTTATCACCAATCAGTTGAAATCTCGTGAATGGCGATTCAGCGAGTAAACTCGTTAAAGTCCCAGAATTCTGCGATCTGCTCGTTATTCATTCGAAGTGAATCGTATAATTATGGAATCAGGTTTATTTTTGAGCTTTGAAAATGTCGATAATTGTCAATATGAGTTGGTACCTTGCTCAGGCACTACCGGTCCATTGGACCGATAATTTTCTTCGCTTTCCAAGATTGTAACAAACGCGTCTATCGGGGTTCAATCTTAGTGGAATCAAAACGCCAGACTCTGACTAATCCGAGAAAGCGATCCGTGTTAGTTTTGAAATTAATCGGATAACAAAATTGTACGACTGGAGGAGAAAAAGCATGAGATGAAAAAATGATGAAATTTAAGTGCTGCTGTGGGTCCCCTGGACCCCGGAGTGCCTGCTAAGGGTAATCGAGTCTCTTTTGTTTGTCGACAATCACGAGTGCGTCGAAAAACGCAGGAGACAATTTGTCCTCGGTTTTTGTTACTTCATATAAAATAGTTCAGTCGGAAAGGGAATTAAGGGGGCACTTATTCGAGCTTGGTATACGTTGGAAAAACGGTATTTCTATAATTCAGAAACGTATAAATATACGTACATACATGTATAGTATAAAGAAAATATAGAGTAAGTATAAAATGTGTATGAAAAGTCTGATGGGAATGTGTGTGTGTGTGTGTAGTCGTGGGTGAATCGGGGACGAGGAGAAAGTGAAGGAGAGGATCAGGGACGGATAATGTATGTACCCTCGTTGAACGTGGCAAGGCGCACGCGGTGGTGGCAGAAGCGGGGGTGCGCACCTACGAATTCTACAAGGGAGTGAAGATCCCTAGAGCAGGAGCCAGCGGCAGCAGCAGCAGCAGCAAGCAGCACACCACCAGAAAAGCAGAAGCAGAAGCCGCAGAAGGCCAGCTGAGAAGAGGGGCAATGCTGACCAACACGAACGGACAGCTTTTTCCTCGACCAGTACACAAGTTGCCCCCGGCTGGCGAACTTGAACAATATTCGAAAACGTCACTCTACCTTTTATCGCGTTTTTCACAAGGTCATTAATTATTCCCGGCATTGACACGCGCCATTGTTGAATTCGAGTAATTCTAAGGGCTTTTCAATCGTATTCCAGTGTGAAAGACTTTCCCCTTGGCTATCACGCTCGAATTGTTATTCGCAACGTTCGAGCATCTCGACCACGTGATTTCCAGCGTATTTTTGCCAAAAGTGACACGTGCTTTTCAACTACGTTATTCTTATTTGTTTTCAAGTTTGGTGCTATAGTTTCTGAGGACTTTTTAATAACGGATTCCCAATGGTCGTAGGCATCTGTCATTTTCGTGGCAAGAAGAATATGCACGCTGACACTAAATCGAGATTTCGGATACGTAAGTCGACGCTCTCAAGAGTACGATGCTATGATTGAACGGCAGAATTATTATTTGTGTCAAATTTGTCGTCGCCTTTATAACGTTTCAATTTTTAAATATGGAAGAATTTGAAAATGTTTAGAGAGTCAATTTTTCAATTTTACGAGAACATTCTCATGAGAACGAGAAAAATTTCTTCCCCCTGTTAAAATAAACTGGACCACCCGACGCGCTTCTCATTGTTATACATTTTTTTATTTCGCTTTCGAATGATCGTTTCCTCGTGTTTCTACTGTGGAGCAATCGAGCCATCAATTTTCTACTTTTTCGGAATTGCCCGAAGTCTGGCACGAGAGAATCATGTGGGTTGGTGATGGTGGTTGATCCGAGACCATCCAACAATTGCACCCCTGTTTTCCACGACCCTCATCTTATTGCTGCCCAGCTGACAAATACACCAACGAATTTCAGGGGCTCGGAATCAGACAGTTTCTCGTTAAATGATCATCCTTTCAAATTTATTTAATCGTATTCACACATGAAAAATATTCCGATCGTAATCTCGCTTAATTCGTTAATTTATCAAGAGTGAATGTTAAATTAAAATTTATGTTCTCATCAAATTATGCAATTCCGTCAGTGTTTTTTGAATTTTACTGTAAAATAAAAAAATAATTTCGAAATAAGAAAAGAAAATTTCAAACTATTCAAAATCATTTTTATTTGTTGAATTTATATTTGTTGCCAATATTTGTTGAATATTTTTTTTTACTAAGAATGTTGATTTTCTATTATTTGTTCATTAAATCAAAAGATGCAGAAATTCTGCTTCTATTTATTTATATTTATTGTTTGAAATCCGAGTCTTTTTGATCATACGGTACAAGCGCATGCAGTTTATTTTTTTCTCCATTGATGGAGACAAGGCCATGTCGTTTCGTTGGCAAGGGTTGGTTAGTAGGGTCAGTATTTGAAAGGGCGGAGGAGGAAAGAAGGGTAAAAAGGGTCGTCCGCGCATTAGGCAGTTAAAGCATTGAATCGGGGCGTTGTAAAATGCAAAACCAACCCCCTTTCTCTGATTAGACGATCGTGTCACGCTCCAATGGGATTCTGACTAGGGAGATCAAACTACGTAGTTTTCAATCTCTGCCACCCTTTTTCCTAACAGTTTGTAGTTCTCGTTAAAAAAAAAAAAAAAAATGTCTGTTCGAAATACCATAATATTTGGTGACTTTCATCCCTTAGTTTTCAACACCCACGAAAATTGGCATTTTTACATTTTTAGTTTGGACTATTAATTGATTTATTAATTATAATCAACTGAAAAATTCGATAAAAATCAAAAATTGATATTGTTGTGAATATCGAAAGATATTGAAAAGAACAAAAGAGAATGTGAGAGAATCTCGTGATTGAAGTTAATCTAATATTTTTAATCAAATATTATAAAGATTGGCTAGGGAAGTAGCGCTGAAGCTTGGCACATTATATGTTTCAGGCTCGAAGAACGTATTCTAATTTATGAATATTATACATTTTTATGGAATATATTGGGAAACGTCCCTCGGTCACGCACTTGCGGTGTTTCCAGGTAGGCTTATAACGATAGTTTGAGAGGATTATCGGCATGGGTTCGCCCGTCACTTTGGCTCAGTGTTATCGACGGATTTCTTCGGTCGCTCGCCTTTGGTGGCATTGATCTCGCGTGGATTACTTATGTACTTCAAACCCTCGGTATGCACGACCTTTGGCCTGTGACGAAGCTCGTTGCATTTTTCAAATTTAAATTCTTCCACGTTAACCGAGCAAAGTACAATTTTGTTGTAGCAATTAATTTTTTTTTTTATCTGCAAATTCCTGCCTGAACCGTGTGTGTCTAGTCAATTGGCTTTGTCAGCTTTCCTCAGCTGTAGCAAGTTTTTCAAAGGCGATTGAGCGATTGAGAGGTTAAGAGCAACTTTGCAATTAGGCCAATTTTCTTCAATTAAATTTGATGGTCCCTATAACCGATACTTTTCATCAAACTTAATATCGATCGAGATTGTCCTTTGAGCCGTTTATCAATGTGCCACTGGGCTTTTTACAAGGGTACTAAAATTCTACTATATCCTGGTTGTTGCAAAAGTGAACCATTAAAGTTCCGATGATGCTTCCTCCCTACATTCCCAGCCAAAAGTTTTTTCGATCATAATTTTTTAAACTCTTGAAAATTCTACTCTCGCTTCCTATTAGGGACTAAAAATTGAGAAAAACTTTATATTTCCTTTTACCCCGTCGTTGGCACACTGGGTCATATTGACCCGTACTTATTAGAATTTTCCCTGAGTACAGCCGTGGTCCTAGATTTCTGAAAAAATTTAATGATGATTGTATATTTAGGAAAGTGCTCACTTCTCCAACAGTCTGAGTTCTTGATAATCTTTCTAAACAATTAAATATTTATTTGATTTGATTTCCTGACGTTGTCGATAAAAACCGATCAAAAGTCTGCCGATGACAAGCCGATGGATTATATGCTCAGGGTCAAATTGACCCAGTTTGTAAACGAAAGGTTAAATTCCATTTTTCAGCACAGTCTTCACGTAAGGAACTTGTAATCGAATTTTGCCTCGGAATGTACTCGTTGAAGGATGTACAAAAAAAAAAAAAAATCGTTAGCGATATTAGTGGAGCTAGATAATCAAATTGATTGGTCGGACATTTAGGCTAGTTTCGAATCATCGATTAAGAGGTTAGACCTGACAAGAGAGCTGGAGAGAGAAAAGGAGTTTCAACCTTTTTTTTCTTGTCTCCAAATATCGCTATTATTTTCTCCTCAATATCACTCATTCGGGCGAATGATCTTGGGAGGGCGGTGTGTTATCGGACATTGTTATCGTGAGATCTGACCGCGTTCTTGGGTCTCGTTGCAACGTGGCCTGGTCACGATTGTGCGCACAAGAACTTTCAGGACCCCCCACACGTCCGCAGGATCGGACCCTCCGTGCCGGGGTAACTTGTGCGCTTACTCGCACAGACATTAAGCCTCTTTCTTCAATATATAACCAACTTCAACCGGGTACTCCGGTGGACCCTGGGACTGCGCCTTAATTAAGCGTTATGAGTTACCAGTCTCGTTATCCGGAACTCCATTAGTTATGTATTTTTTAAAAATCAGCATTATAGTGTCGTTTATAAAAATGAACTTAATCCGTCTCGCTCGATGAGAAAGTAATCGGAGAGAAAAATTTTAAGTAATTATCACTTTAACTAATTTTAAAAAATTCCTGCAATTGTAGATTTTCGGGAAATCCCCGATCGCTCTATGAAAAAACGTTATTCAAAAGTTAATTCCTACAGTAAAGATTGCTTTTCAATTATAAGATTCATTTTCGGAAGTAGTGTCATTTTTATTCAGACTAACAGCTGACGATTAAAGCGATTTAGCTAATATTTCCGACAAAAAATATCTTGCAAAGTAATTTGTTCAAAATTACCCATTTTGTTCTTACGAAGAACTAAAAACGCAAGCTATTTTCATATCCAGTTTCAATTACAATATCTTTGTTTTGAAAGCCAATGTAATTGGCAGCACAACTTGTTAATTAAACAAAAGTCCTTGAAACACCTGAAATTTTCACCACGAAGCGAAAAAATCACTGAAAAAAATTGTGCCGTGTTTATCCCTTTATTTTTCTTCCTACACTTTTCTGTCTTCAGTTTGCGTGATTCGGTATAGCGTGACGTTAGGGAAAACTTGCGTGTCTATCTTGTTACTTTTGGAGGTATTTGCGTTGATTCTTAGTCGGCCACAAAAGGGCTAGGAAAAGTAGTTGCGATTTTCGAGAGATTTACCCAACAATTTTTGTGATATTGGCTCATTTTTGTTCTCGGCCCAACGGACTTTACGTTAAAATCGTTAACCAATCAACAAATCATATTTTCACGATCTGTATTCGTAGTGCGAAGAATAGAAAGTTTTTTCCAACAATTTTGCTCGCTTACTTGAAATTGAATTGATTACGATTAAAATGAAAAAATTTTAAAAATAATTCGTTAGTGGCACTGAATGATGATACGATCACGTGTTCTTTTGCGCGTGCAGATTTTCGAAACGCGTATTAGAAGCGAATTTGAATAATGAAATATCTGTTTTTACATGAATCGTCATGAATTATGAGTTCAAGATGAGAGTCGAGAGATAAGTGTGAGTAGACGTGAAAAAAGAATAATGAATAAGAAACAGAAAAAAATGTTATAAGCATAACGTTTAAATATTTATTAGAAAATAAGTGGAACGTAAATGGGAGGGGAGGGGAGACAGAGGAAGTGAATATCGCAGAAAATTAACCGGAAGGAACCATAAAGAGAATGAAAAAGGATGGAAGCCTTTCCTTATTCCGTTTGGTTCAGAAGACACACACACACACACACACACACACACACACAGACATGTGAAAGTAGCGAATCGAATCTCCGTTTGTGTATATATTCTTGAGTCTTATATTTCCAGTAGCAATTCACCTTATCTATCCTGGCCCCGTTGTTTTCTGCCAAGAAAATGATATTTCTTGGGCTGCTCTTTCTCGCCGTGCGTCTGGAGCAAAGCGCCGGCAAGAACGAACTAATTAATTGCGTCCTCCTCTCAACCAATTCGATTTCGCACAAACGGGTTGTTCACCCGACAGTATCGACAATGCCACCATTTTCCTCTTCGTATATACTCGCACTTATTGGCCCAAGATTTGCAGCAGTCGTTCCTCTTTTTTTTTGTTCTTCCTCCACGAGGCTTGCGCCATTTTTTTTCTTCGCTCACTCTAATCTGGTCCTCATCACACGATTCGTTGGCAAGTGCAGACCTCATATCGCTATTTACACGCTACAATAATTATCGACTCCGGCCTCTCCAATCGGCCTCCCGCATCCTTGCAATAAATTTTCTCTTATTTCAAGCTACGAGCTTTTCGGCCACTCGATAGTCATTTTCATGGCATTCATCCAAATTTTTCGCTTCTCAGAAATCTTTCTATTCCAAGTCATTGTCAATTTCAATTAACGACAATTTTCCAAAAAATGTTGAAAGCACAAACGAATTTTATTTTGTAATCTCTAATCCTTCATTATAATTGTGTTGAAAAATTATTTCGTTTTGAGTCGTTGAATTGAAATTTGTGAGAGAATGAAAATTCCGAGTGTTGGCATGTGGAAATTCGTTTTTCGATATACAAACTAATATGACATAGTAACCAGAAATGATCACATCGTGATTTCAGCTTCGGGAAATAAACAACTACACGTTTGTGTGATGGTAAGAATCGATAATGAGCGAAGATAAAGTACATGTGACAAGAGGTGGATAGGGGTTCGACTTAGCCTAAATGTTTAGCGAGCCCCTCTGACTCGGTTAGAATAAGAGGTCTGAAGTACACGTTAGGAGGCAATTTCTATTTTTCTCGGCCATTTGCGACACGTACTAACCACCCAGAGCCATTACAAGAAAGCAGAACACAGACGTTTCGACGGAGGAGAATAAAAGTGTGTGTTCTCCGTACGAAAAGTGACCTCCATCTTTTTCTCTTGTCGCGTAACCCCCTCCCTTAACATGATGCCAGAAGCACTCAAGTTGGATATAATATATCGTCCGGATTAGTAGAGCCCCTTATTGTTTTCCACTTCTCGCGAGTGAGTCCCTCCTTTCTCGGTCTCTCTCTCTCTCTCTCTCTCTCTCTCTCCCTCTTAATTTATTTTTCCTCTCTATTCCATTCTTTTCAGTGCTGCTTTAGTGCTGGCTTCTGTTCTCTGTCTGGGAACCCCCTTCAACCTCCTTTTTCCCTCCATCTCAGCAGCAATCTTCCATACCTATGGCAGTACCGGTTCACCACCCTCCACTCCCTTATCTCTCCTTCCTTCCACCCAAGTCCACCCCCGACTCGACACAGCCCCTCGCTCGCGTTATAACTTAATTACAAGAAAAGCGGCGAGGGAACGAAGCAACGAGACCGAGCGAAATGCCCGGGCAAAGCAGCGAAAGCTGCTGCCATACCTTTATTCCTATTCTCTCCTTTTCTCTTTCCTTCCACTGATATATATTAGATTTTCCGTCATTACAAACTTTTTGCCAGCCAGGGAATTATCTGCACATGAAGTATGGGAGGCCATGTTCTTCGGCTACGATATAAGCAATACGAGAAACGCGGAAGGCTTTCCTACACACATACACCCATGTGTGAGTGTAAACGCTACGTTCGATTTCTCTTTTTTTATTCTTGACGATACGAAGTTTTCCCATTTTGCCTTCGAGGAATCCAAACGATTCTACCTCTTAATGTTTTTACTTTTTATTTATTTACTTATTTTCCAATACACAATTCCGTACGACTTGACATCCTCATCGATTATTTATTTCATGAGAAAGAAAATGTCATTTTAAAAGTTCGAGAAAAATCGTTGTCTTTAGAAAGCCATTGTTCGAGCAGCAAGAAGTACGATACGAGAAGACTCGTAACCGAGGAATCGAACGTGAATGTAATTGGCATCCTTGCCATATTTTTTCTTCATTAAGTGAGAAATAATCAACAAAATGATTATTTTTGCATACATCATAAATTTTTCTTAATGAGCTAGAGTACTATGAGAAAATATAGCTCAATTTGTAGTTTCTTATGAGAAGTGCATTTCAACCCTGTTAAGTTTGTAGTGTTAACTGTCGAGACTGCAACAATATCAAAGTATAATGGTCGGTGCGATAGAACACGCTGGGGATGATATTCACGAAGTTAATTGCCGACAAACCTCTCTAATTACCGCGTAATTATGAGCAGCGGCTCGGTAGCACATATTGTCGGCTCGAGAAAAAAGCAGAGGGAGGGGAGAAGTGAAGCCAAGCTCTGATGTTTTGTGCTATGCATCAGAATCTCCATGGCATATCAAGTTTAATTGTCAGGACTCACGAGGTTACTCGGCATCACTTCATCTTTTCCTCTCCCTTTTTCTCAGTTTCTATGCCTCTTCTGCTCTCTGCAAATTACAATCATGTCTGGCTCTCTCTCTCTCTCTCTCTTTCTCTCTGTCTCTCTCCCACTCCCCTCTTTTCACCTCCCTGTCTTTTTTCTGCCAATTAAGGAGAATTCCTATTATCATTTTTTTAATGCACACACCTAACGTATTTGCATTTTATAAATATTCCATGCACTATGATAACTGCCTTGATAATCGTATCCTAACATCGAGGCCTCTATATATTGACTCAATCGCATATTTTTCTAAAGTTGCTCCATCCAAAGAGAACTGAGAGTTTACTTGCGCCATATGTTTCACGTCACATCCTAATGAGTATTTCCCTCGCTACTTATATCATTTAATTTTGACGTCGTTTTAGCAAATTGCATAATTTTTAATATTTCACTGTCGAACAATGATAGAAAGATGTTCGTATGCAGAAAAAGCGTTTAAGGTGATGCAAGAGTTGTCGTGACATAGTCTCTGAGCTCGGAGTTGACCCGGATATGAATAAAAGGGGTTCAGCGATGCGGCACCCTTTCCCTAAAACACCACGCGTCAGGCACGCGTGCCATGTCCCCATAAACCCTTCCTAAAAAAGCTGCCAGACTGTAAAGACTTCCCTCTCTCTCTCGCTCTCTCTCTCTCTCTGTCTCTCTTACGTTGGCGGGAGCAGCGCGTTCTCCTCGTCAGTCTCATCAATTTCAAATAATTCTCGGACTCTCCGATCGACCGTCATATTTATTCTCTTGCTTATTTTATTCCCTATTTTCGACAATATCCTTGGTGACTTATTTTTATGGAAAAAGCCCTTTTGGAGCAAATGGGTAAGATGGACGTACGAGGCCTTGGTAACGATAAACGGAAGGTCAATTTAAACATCGTTTACCATCTGTACAAGGGCGTGCTAACTCTGACGTTATGGAACGAAATATTACAACCCCCATTTTTTGCAACCCTTGGCCAAAATATCACCAGCCCCTATATTCTTGATACTGGACAGCAATTATTTCTTAATCCATCAAATTCTCACAATACTTATTAACGCCTGATATACGATTTATCATCCGTCGATCAATCATTTTATTTTTCATCGTCTTCTTTTCCTCATTATTTTCTTTCGTTTCTAATTTTACTCGTTACGATCTCTTCTGCGATGTTTGATTTTTTCTTCTGCTTCTGACGTCAGCCTCTGGGTCCTGAATTCTTTCCAGGTAGGCTGTGGAATAATCTGACGAAATCCGAGCGAGAAAGTACAATTTTGAAATTCTTACTCACTTCCAATGGTGAATGAATAAAAAACAATTTTTAAAAACTTATAAAAAGAAAAGAAAATTCTCCATCAATTATTGCCAAGTCACAAAAATAATGATTTCTTCTATTAATTTATTAGTGGAAATTCCATTAACTCGCTTCATTGTAATGTCGAGTGTAGAATCTCGTGAAGGAAAACTCGAGCAACATTTGCTCATTATTTTTCCAGCAGCATGGAGGATTTATTTGTCGTCAAATATTGAGAGTAAGGAAACGTGATATACGTTTTTCAATATATAATTCTTTCGGAGCACGATTAACTTTTTCAAAAGTTCGTGATGGAATCTGAGACTCCGGAGAAGATTGTTTGGAGCAGCGAAGATGTTGCGAATATAGGATTTTCTTTCTCGTATAAGATCGTTGCCATGGGAACCATAGACGAAGGAGTTGGGCTGAAGAACGTTGCCTCTGCGAGCAGGGGTTAGTTTCTTCATAACGACGTCCATAATCACACCAACTCTAATATTCTTATTGAGACATTCCCAGAGCTTCGAATTCTATAACCTCCACGATGATATTTATTGGACAATAAATAAATGAAGCCAAAACGACTGATTAATTATCTTATCCCATAATTAATTGATCTGGAAAAATCGATTTTATGAAAAAATTCTTTATTAGTTTAAAGTTTGAAGATGAAGGTATTCAGACGAAGGAACTTGCAAAAAAGCTTTAACAAATATAATATGTGGAAAGAAGGGCAATATCGTATTCATTTGAAAATTCAAATTTATCGGTGGAAGTGTGCACGATGGAAGAAAATTGCGTGCAATACGATATGGTAAAACGGGTCGATGATACTATTTGTATTAATATTCACGCGCATCTTCGAAGGAATGATTCGTGGGTCGTGTGGTATGGTAAGAGGATAGCAACGTAGGTGAAACGTGGTTTCCATATGGGTGCTTTTTAAAAATTGATGCCCGGCCGACTGGCCGACACGGTTTGACCACGCAAACCAGATTCAGAGGCCGCATCTCGTATTCATGCGGTGAGAGCGCTAGAAAGAAGCGCCTGAAACACGCACGTTCGTCTACAGACGCGGCCCACCCAAACCTCCATTATTATTATTATTACG
The DNA here is from genome assembly GCA_963921915.1 of Hyposoter dolosus. Taxonomy (NCBI): domain Eukaryota; kingdom Metazoa; phylum Arthropoda; class Insecta; order Hymenoptera; family Ichneumonidae; genus Hyposoter; species Hyposoter dolosus. The sequence continues at coordinate 4,663,575 of OY998134.1, forward strand.
ATAACTTATCCAATGCATCTCACTGAATCCAATGAAAAAAAACCGCATGAAATTTGCATAATCAAAAAACAATCAAAAAACGTCATTTTTTTCGACAAACACGGAAGTAAAACACTTTCACTTTCAAAAACTCTCATTTGTTAACCTGGAGCTATCGACTTTGGTCGATAATCAGCACCCTCGGTCAAGGAGGATAGTTGGTTGGGGGACCGTTGAGCGGGAAGTTGATTTTCCGAGTTCAAAAGGGGAAAAGAAATTGCTCCAGAAGTGCATCATTATAATTCCGTCCGAAAATTAGTCAATTATTCCATCGGTTATTTGTTGAATTTGCAATAAATCAAAAGGTTTTTGCTGAATCATGGATACAAAATGAAATTGCATCAAGGTATCTAATAAGCGCGAACCCTGAAGTACGAGGTTGGATAATGGATGAAATATTCCGTGTGTATTTATACATTTTTTTTTTATACCCGGCGTCGAGGGGCCACTGCGTTTTTCGATATATAAAAGTAATGGAGCTCCAGAAAGATAAAGTGTAGGTGTGTGTAACAGGATTGTCTAAGAACTGAGTGGTAGTTTGTGGCGGCCACGATAGTGCCAGTCAACAAACTGACCTTTATGAATACTAACGAGGAATAACCCAATGAGGTTGTGCAATGTGCAACAGTCACGCGATTCGCGGTTGTCAGAATGAAGCAACGTATTGCCCAGTCGTGTCAATAATTTAATGGAACATCAATCATCAGATATATATTGGTCTTGTCAATATCAGCGAGCAATGAAACACGTGTAACGTGTGCTCGGTACTGAGAATATGATCGTTTGTAGTTCCAAGTATTTCAATATCGGACTTACCAATTCATACGGTTCGCATGATTGCTTGAACGTAAGGGAGAACAGGACGACAGTAGGGAATCCATGAAAGTTGATGGAAAAATATCGATTCTTGTTCAAAATATCGAGGCCACAAAGATGAAGAAATTTTGGAGACAAGAGGCCCTCTTCCATTTTTGTCTCCAATTAATCGTTCGCGAGATACGAACTAATTTAATGGGACAACCAATCGGGTGTGCTGATAAGAAGTAGGAGTGTCTGGCCTGACGTGATAACGCTCATCGAGCCTATTCGTAGGCGTAGTTATTACTAGTTCTCCATTTAATAACTTATCAACGGTGCATGGGAGAGCAGAACATCCGAAGACTTATTTCTTCAAAATAACGAAACTGTTCAGCCTGAAATTTTTTTAATCATCAAGTAACAAAATCTGAAAAAACTATAGATACACAAAGTTAAGGGTATGCATTTTTCCATAAATTTAATTTTAATCGACTGTTAAAAAGCGAGAGGGCGTAACAACCAACACATCACGTGTTAAACCGTGTTGGTTCTGACCTTTTGCGAGCTTCACCCTCCCGATAAGATTGACTAAACTGGAGGGTTGAGCGATTCAACTTCAAGAAGGGTGAGCGGGCAAGGGTGAAGAGCATAATTCCTACAGTTCGGTTGACCTGATTTTTCGTATCACACGTTCACGTGTAAGTGATATGTCAAGAATTTTGCAAAAAATGAGAAAAATTGTGAATATTTATTCGAACAATGAAACGAAATGCTTAACAGACTGTTAAGGGCTGTCCTACACTTATATTTCAATGTTGGTATTCATAGGTATTTAAAATGCCTGATGCAAAGAGCGCACGTGAACGCGTTCGTGCATTTCACCACGACGACATTAAACACGTCGTATAAGGATATTGGCACTGGCCAGGGATGGTCCAAGGGGACAGCACAAAAAGAGATAAGAAAACGTACATCTTCCTGTCCAGCTGTATCCGCTTTACGACACTCCGGAGGATTCTCGGAGAGTACATGCAATAATCTATCGATTCGAGTCTGGCGTCTTTCTCTCTATAAAATATTTTACTATCCAACGTACAGTGTCTGTTCACAAAATGGGGTGGGCCGTTTTTTTTTTTCAAATGACTTTGACACCTTGAAAAAAAAAAACGAAAAATTTATTCTATTCTAGTTGCTGATTAAAACTTTATTTTTTAATTAAGCTAAAAATAATTTCAGCAAAAAATATTCGAAAATATGAAGATTCACGATCACGTATTTCTTTAAATAGAGAACATTGGAAAAAATATTCCAAGTGTCGTTTTTCATCTGCTTTTCGATTCAGCTTATTGAAAAAAAAAATGTATCAATTCGAAAATTTAAAACATTTCGTCCATTATTCTTTTTTTTCGCTCGACCATCAATCTTTTTTGGTCACAGTGATTTTGGATCTAAATCAGAATGGTTTTGGGCTATAGAAGAAAAAGTAGCCAACGATAAACAATGGTCCCAGGGCCATGCGGTATATATTTCCGTAGACTCGTACGTGGGTGGACGTGGTAAATATATGACGCTGTTGTATGAAGAGTTTAGGGAGTGGGGACGTTTTGAAATGTGAGGATCATGGGCAGGGAGGTTGCGAAGGTGGGGATGGAGGTAGAGGGTGGTAGGATTATCTGAATACAGTTGTCGTTTGGGAGGCTGAGTTGTGAGACCCAAGGGGCCAGTAAGTGGTTGTCCACCCCTGGTCAGACCATCCCTTGGTGACGTATGGCCCTTCGTTCTTTCACGAAATCACCAAGCAACTTCCTCCAACACGATATGTCTTTCTCGTTCACACGCTTCTATTTTTCTTGTCTCTTCTTTTCGCGTCCCTCGTACGGATTATTTGAATATCGATCGTCGAACTACGTGTCACTAGTTTTGGGGGATATCGACCCTTTTCAGGGAAACCTAATGAAACAACCCCCTTCTCGATTCTCCCCTTTCTCTTGGATTCCCTATACAATGCCAGACTGCGGATCGAAGCCATTTGGCTCTTGATTGTATGCCCTTTAGCATAATTTTCAGCTCGAGCTTATAGACGAATGACAATCTCATTCAGCCCAAAGATATTCACCCTCATAACTTTAATTTTTCGTTGGGATTATCATTTTTTTGTCCGTCGATTACATCTCGATGCAATTACATTCGGATGCAATTTTTTGAAGCATCGTAAATAATTGTCTCGGATCTTAAAAGTTTTTGGCAGACTTGACGATAAATATGCCGAAATATAAAAAGTTATTGTTCCCATCGCAGACTCGTTAAAAGTTTAAATGTGAAAATAATACGAATTGAGAAAATTTAGCAAATTTATCGTTTCTTTTTGTTGCAGCGAGCGACGCACTTGGCAGAATCGATAAGGAGCCAGCATCATCTCCAGACTCCATACAAGGTGAGTTATTGTTCATAAAGTTGAAACTCTCAATCCTCCGACCAAGACATTCGGGAGAATCATGAGACTTTCTTATACGAGAATTCCGATCTTTGCACACAAACTTTTGGCGTTATAAATATTTTGCTATTGCAATTTTTCTCATATTTGTTCCATTTTCAATCCTTGGCCGAATCACGAAGAACTATGAATCCAAAGAGATGAGAATCATTGAATTTAAATCGGTTGCACTTTTTTTAATGACTCCGCAATGAAAAATTGCATCGAAAATGGAATTTGCGCGTATAGATTAATGTGAATAAAACGGAATACTATATAATTTATTGTGAATTCTCACTATCCACACAAATCTGAGTTTTTTTTTTCAAAATTTTGTAAAAATTTCAAGTTTTGCGATGTTCCAAAAATACCACGTTCCTAAAAAGCGGCTGTAACATCGAATCCGATAGAAAATATAAAGGAAGTAATTTGCCAAAGAAACGACAACGGAAATGCACTCTGCGAGCATACTCTGCGCCCTTTTGTTACAAAGATTCCAAAACCTTGAAATCTACGATGCTAATCGTAAAAATGTTGCGGCTATTTTTGGAAGCCCATAAATATATCGATTAGCCATGAGGTTTTTGTGGTTGCAAAAAGAATTCGGGGATGTTTCGTCCGATTCGTGGCGTTCTTTCGAACGTTTTGCTTTGTTTTTTCTTCTCGTTCGTTCGCAGAAAGTATGTTATGAAGGGAATAACACAGTCTCTCTCGACAGTTTGTCATTTGCCTTGGAACCGGAGGAAATTTTTTCTTTTTTCAACGGAAAAAATTTCTTTTTTTTTTGGCGACTACGTTTAAAATGTTATGGTGTCATTAGGTATTAGATGTGGGGAGGCTCATACTCATTTCGGTGGAAGGAGCCGGAAACTTGCCCCTCGTCTCAATCTCCGCTCGTAAAACTACTCGTCGGGGTTGACTTCGCCGGCGACCGCGAGATGGCGAACGATAATTCGGTGCAATTTAAGCAGAACACTGAAAACGCCTTTGGCATTTTTTTCCTTTTCACCAGGCAATGTTCCATCTTTTCTGTATTGTAATTGGACGTTCTGGTACGGAGAATAAGCGCGAGCCTGGAGACGTATTGAAATGAAAAATAGTGCTGGATACAATTTTGTGCTGAATATTTCTCCGAGAAAGCGTTCCCAATAACTTGGCACTTGAGTTTCAGAGACGGAATGGTTAAATAATGATTTCCGTTCACTCGTTGTTAAAATCTTCCTCGTCGAAACAAACATTGCAAAAGTGCGATTGTCGTGTGTCAAATCTCGTAGGGAAAGACAAAGTTTTCATACGTTCTTCAAGTTTTTTGCCTAAACAAGTATTTGAAGCTTTCGCCCAACAATAAATAATGAATGTTTCAGATGTGCCTCGATATTTTCGTCGGAATATCAAAAACGACACATCGTAAAATGAATTTCGTGAAAAAAAAAATGAAAACGTAATCAAGTGGCTTTAATTTTTAGTCGTCCTTCGAAAACCCGACAATTAATTTAATTTATTTCCCAATTCCACATAACTTATTATATTTCGTGCAACCTGGAATTTCTTCGTGGAAACAAAAAGAATAAAGAGTCAATTGCTCGGAGTAAAATGAGTTCGTGAAGCTCAGTATGCTGCAAGTTTTTATGAATTTTTCTTCGTCAAAAAAGATATTAATAAAATAATACATTCCGGGAAAAAAATGCTAAAAACGTATGAAAAACGCGATCAATGTTTAATTTTCAAAAGTATCAAAAAAACAATCGAACATTTTGTCTCGAACGGGATATTTTTGTTCGTTTAATCATCCCCTAAACTCTGCACACATTTACTTTTTTATTTTTTGCAAACATTTTTTCGCTGATCCCGAAAGTTTTCGATCTTGTTCGACGACAGGTGTCATCGTTGGACATCATGTTGCCTCTTTTACGAGGGTCGCGCGACGCGTACGTGTTTCACGTTTTCTTAGTGCCGGGGTTGTCAGGGTTGGATGGCCTCTTCCGATGCAAGACTCACTTTTCGAGACTTTAGAACTCCTTAGCCCATTGACGAGCAGTATAATGACGACGTCAATGTTCGTGTGACAAGTTTCGATCTGATATAAATGAGACACATTCGTACGGATGTTCAGAACGTTGTCTGCCTCATTTTACTCTTTTTTTTTCGTTGGACGCTTATGAATATTTTTTCTGTCGACCCGAATGCAATTCCATAAGAAGAAAAACAGAGTATTCGTGCCTGGCGACTGTGTCAACGAGTTGGTTTTTCACTTTCCTGTAATTTTCTCCTGTGTTATGACAATCGATCTGCAATAAAATCGTGAAATTCTTAACGAGGACATTTGTAGCGATTCGGTGGATACATCGATACCAGCAGGTGACTTTGTTGTAACAACATTTTAGCAGAAGGACAGAATAGTATGTAGTGGACGCTAGAGGCAAAGAAAAAAGCAGAATGGATGCTTCGGAGGACTCGAAACTGGTGCGAGAAACAAGGAAATAAAAAGGAGGCTCGAAAGAAAAGAAAAGAAAAAGAGAGAAGAGTATTGCCAGGCTGTGTTTTACTTTATAGCATTTAGCCTCGCTGTTTGTCTTATTGCTATTAGCCTCCGTCAATTAGTAATTTTATTTTAATGTCGATTCCATGAATCAGCCCACCACTTTTCTCATCTCCTTCTTACACCGAGAGCCCGCGTACAGCGTCTCGCTTTCCTCGTTCGTACGATCTCCGTCCGACTGGCTCATTCTCTTCCTCGTACCTTGGAGAAAAGAGAAAGGCAAGCAAGCCCATCGAGCTCACTTTTCTCTCGCTTCCATTTCACGATACTTGCGAGCGAGTGAGACAAACAAATATCTTCTTTGAAGAGACAGAGACGTGAACACGAGTAGACGCGGAGCGATAGGTGATCGACGAGTGCTGAGTTTGGAGGCAGAGAGTGCGAGGAAATAAAAGAGCGAACGAGATACATGGGGCAGAGAGGAAAAGAGAACTAGAGGGAGAAAACAAAGCCTCGCTCTGCTGCGAGGACGAAAATATACCAAAGACAAGACGAGGATGAGACCGATGGTGAACAGAGACAGAAGAAGGGATGGGGAGAGGGGCATGTCATTAGCCGTCATTAATACAACGGACCTCTGTAATTTGACACACTTCCGATCGACTAGCGCCACCGCATCTCCACCCCCTCGCACACTTCTTTTTTCAACATAAATTTACCGAATCTCCTTGTATACTCAAAATCGTTATTTCTCCCCTCCCTTTGCCGCTATTCACTTTTTCCATTTTCGGGAAATCTTTTACTAGTTTTTACACACAGGAATAATCGATTCTTACGATTGAATTGTCTTTCCAGCAAACGTTTACGAAAATATTGTTCAATTACACAAAATAATGCTTCAGAGAGATGCGCATGTTAAAAGAATCAAATGTCGAAGGATTGAAGGGAATTCGACGCGTTGAGAACCTTCGAAAATATACTTGACGGCGAGGAGAAGATGAAAAGAGAAAAATAAATATCGAATTGGAAATGTGAAAATTCTCTTCAACGGAAAAGACTTTGTCATTCAAATTCATCGTCGGTCCGCGAAGACCCATAGACGAAACCGAAGGGAATCTGCTTTTACGAAATACGAGACTTTGGAAGGGGTTTGCTTTTCACCCTCTTTTTCTCGCCCTTGACTATCCATTTGGGTGAACGTAATCGTTTCCTCACGCCGAAACGCGCCTCGCTCAATCGTTTTAGCTAGTCCTCGATCATTTTAACCGCACACCAAAAGAAATAAACGACGAAATTCAAATTTTTGGCCATTCCTTACGAATTACTTTTCACAGTACTTTGCCTCAGATTTTCGCGCATAGACTCTCAGGGATTTCGAGCTCCATGTCCCGAGGATTTTCTTGACCTTACTCCTTCTCGCTTTCGTTATGTGTGTGAGTTTTCCCGATTTAAGCACATTATACTTCTTCGAGAGTATCCCAGTAAACCGCCTTCCGTAAACGGACGACTCATCACTCTTTCTTGCCCGAATCTCCCTTCGAATATATTACAAAACATTGTAACGTATGAAAACCCATTTTTGTTGAAAAAACAAATTAAATTTTCGTCATTTTTCAATCGCGTATTTACTGTTGAGTCTCTGCAGGACCCGAAACGCGGTTTCAATTACTAAAATTTTGTTTTAATCAAAAAATAATGTAGCCATGAGGAAATTCCAATAATAAATAAATTCTGATAACAATATTAACAATACAAAATAACATCGAACGTAAAAAAATAATCTTGATAACGCGAATTAATTATAAACAAACGATAAAAATTTTCAATTATTGAAACGGATGATGGAAAATGTAAAAAATAATTGTAATAAATCGATCCAACAATAATTCCGCGAAGCAAATTTTTCATGGTTATCGCAGTTATTATCGCTCCTTGTGATCTACGGAAAGTAAAAACCTTCTTAACCGTCCACTTTTTATACGTTTCTGTGAAATTTGTAAGAATCCGCTGAAATCCACAGCACATTTCGTGGACATATCGTTGGGGTACTTGTGGTTAATTGCTAATGACGGTTTACGATGAAGCACTCAAAGCTGCCGGTCCAAAAGATCTGTTACATTTCAAAGAAGGTTTCCATCTGTGCATCGAGCAAAATGTTTTACGAACTTTTTCTTAATTAGGCCTCGATCAGCCTGAATAAACACGTTATTATTTTTTTATTATTCTGCATTCATTCATGCGTCAAATTTGTCGTTAAAACCAAAAAATAAAGTCTGCTAAAAAAGTTGAAAGTTTGACGAATTATGAATCAAATATTCGGAACGCCATAAAAAATTCGAAGCATCTAATTAATTAAATTGCTCGTGCGAGACAAAAATCTTTTTGAATGGAATAAAGATTGTCAAATCTGTCAATTTTTCATTGAACAAACCGAATAGTTGCCAAAACGTATATTCCCTGAAAAACATGATTCGAAAGATTAGAAATTCCTGCAAATACCCGAACCTCGCATACAGTCGGAAAATGCTTATCCGCGAGAAGATTCCGCGACATTTACCGCGTGAAAAATGCAGCTCACGCGTCACGATGTTCTATATATGGTTAGATGGATTAGTTTGTGGTTACAAAAGTGCTAAATCCATAGAGAAATATAAAAATCGTATGGGAGGAATATGGTAGTAAGGCTGTAGGTATAGAGATGAGGAGAGAGAAGGAGGAAGAAGCAGAGAGCGGCATATAGACGCGCGTAGAGCGCGCGGCCGGTTGCGGTTTGCTAATCGTGTAAGAAGAAATGAAAACGAGTAGTAGTGCTTTCCTGGAAGCTCCGCGGTGGAGGGGATAAGGCCTCGGAGTGTAGCATACGCGAGTGAGAAAGAAAAAAAAAGCGGAATATATATATGTATATAAATATATGTATAGAAATATATATATATATATAGATTTATGCGCGTGAGATGGTACAGCGCGTTCCGAGATCTGTGATTTCCTCCGGGCATCATTTCTCGTATTTCTCACGGGTGTGTATAAGTCGAGGCAGTTGCGAGTTCGGGATTCAATGTCGAATGTGCAACACACGAGCACCATTTTAAGTTTCTTATGCGTTTACAGTGTCTAGTTGAATTCCGTCTCGTTCCAGGTTGACTCGTCGTCGCGTATGACGTTAATCGCAAATACGAGAGTAAGAAAGAGATAAAGATTTAAAAAACAAACATGGTAAATGGTAAATGGGAGCAGTTATATACTGCACACGTATATACTAATAGACAAAAAACATCGAAACTGTTGAATCCTTGATTTATTCCTATACGTATTTCACTTTTTACTATAAATTCCCAGCTCTCGGTGTAACAACGACGGATCAAGAATATCCAACATTTTCTACCATCTTTTGAATCGAGAAATAATCGATACGTGGAACCACCTGAGGTATTATATGCTCGTGAGAAATATTTGTTCGATTTATTACAATATTTCGGAGAAGAGATTTCTGAGGATAAATCATTAAGCAGATTTTTCATTCTCTTAATTTCATCCAATTTACCAAAATTGGTTCAATCAATTAATCAATATTCAACTTCATAAAATAATTGTTCACTGAGCAACGAAAAACCTCCGACAGAATCGAATGTGTAACTGAAGAAACGAGTTTATTTGTTTTTTGTAAATTTGAAACGATTGATTAATTCAACGAACTTTTCCCTCCGAGTTCTTTGAATGAAACAGAAAACAAAAAATTACATTATTCCATGAATTTTCGACAGAGTCCGAGGAAAAAAATTCAAGTGCTTTTGTCACAGTATAGAGCGACGGAGAATTAACGAGACAATAAGAGAAATTGGATAATAAATGGAACGAGAAGCTTAATGAAGAAGAAATATTGAGCTCGTGCGTGAACTGCATAAAGTATAAGGAACGTTCGTGCATGAGTTGCATATATTTGAGTTTAATGTAAAATGACGTTTTGGAATAGTCAAGTTTTGCGGCCATTAGAGTGCTGGATTGGCGTCATGACGCTGAGACGCCATGACAGTTTGATGAGCCCGAGAGTATGACCGTCGCAGCAGCCCTCTTGTTCTACAATAGTGACGACTAACAATTAGCAATTAAAGCAATAAGAGTGCAATTGGTGATTCCATCAATGCCCATGGCATTTGTAAAAGAGATCAGTACAAAGCAAGCCAAGAGTGAATGTTGTTTGAACGCAGCAGCTCGCGCTTTTTGCTCGATTCATTCAATCTTCTTCGACGTCCTCGTCAGTCAACTCGTCCCTTCTCTCTTTCCCTCAACTTCTTGTCATTCTTCTCCCTCCTCCTACCCCTTCGCCCCATGCTATCGTCTCGTTATACTCGTCCCATTCTCATACGTGAACCACTCGAATTCTGATGCCACAAGAGAGATGTGCACTTCGCCGTTACGTTCATTTGCAATTTACAGATGGATAAATTAGTGGGTTGTCACGATACTTTGTTATTTGTGTTACTTTTCGTCTTGTAATTGATTCCTTCTTGTTAGACCCTAAAAAAAAAGTGCAGTTGGCACGGTAATCCGAAAAAGTTGTCTTTACGAGTCGGTGTGAAAATAATTTTATGAGAAGAAACGTCGAACTCAATTTTTTCCAATTATTCTCATAAATTTCGAAACTTTTTTGAAAATTCTGAACCGAAGAGTTGAGAGTATTATTCGCTTTCCGATATCGTGGGTGTACCGACTTATGCGTTGACTCTTATGAAGAGCAGAACCCACGCGAACCCATTGTACATTAATTAAATAATCAATATTTGCAGATTTTATTATGAGGCGCGTGCGCGCCTCCGAATGCGTATGTACCGCGCATCGAATCAGCAGGCGAAAAGAACATGGAATTATTTTGATCGCACACCCCACAGGGAGATCGTATATCGCTCAACGGGCGCCATATTGTTCGTAAGGATGCAATAAATATGGCCGCGAGCAAATAAAGACGATAAATTGTCCAACGCCCCCGCTGTCAGGACGCTCTGCCTTTCTCCGCTCCTTATTTCTGTCTCACTATTTAATTTCTTGTCATCTTTTTTCTCCTCTTTCTCTCTACTTTCCTTATTCACTCCTCTTTGTAATAAAGCACTTTTTCCAACGTTTATTTCCATTATCGATACCGACACTACAAAATTAAAAAATAAACATTCGTGTTTATCAAAAGAGACGCGACAGCGGCTCGACGCCAAGTATTAAAAAGGAAGCGTAGCGCGAGAGCTACCGCACTCTCATATGTACAGTAAAATAGGCGTTTTGTGACGCGGATTTACGATTATTTTTCGTACTGCTCAATTTTACGATATAATTTGTCCGTCTTTTTCAAATTTGTTGATTTTTTTTTTCATTTTACCAATAATTGATAATATTTACAACACTGTGATCCAGTTTTCAAACCGGGATTATTAGTCACGCTTAAATAATTAGACTAAAAAAATAATTTAAATAATTTTTTTCTGAATCAGACCATGATCGCCATCTTCCAACGCTTCCCCAAGGCGAATGGGTTTTTTTTTCTCCATTTTCCATAGCCTTTTGTACTGGTTAAAGAGTTCCGGAAGTCGGGGGATATTTAGAACCCCTAGAAACTCGAAGTGTTTATCGTAATCAATTAGCAGTCTCGCTCTTTAGTGGCACGCAACATGGCGGAATGTACGCACGAGTAAAATCAGCTATCCTCGGCATCAAAGGAGTGGGGAAGTTTGTATTGCCCGCGGGAACCGGTCAACAATATCGAAGGGTGCAACCCCTCGAGCTTTTTTTTTATTATACATTTTCTGATGGGGGTGGCATGGCGCGTAGGGTTGAAATGAGCTCTGCAACAGGCTGATGAGTAGTGAGATTTCCGACGTCAAGCCCTTTTCCAATTTACCTCCATCTGATATCCTTTGACCATTTATCCAATGTCATCGGACTTGACCTTTCGTCACATTGTACTTGAAACCTATCTTTACATTTTCTTTTTGACAAAACGTCCAATTCAGCTGCCCTTAAGAAAATTTCGCTAATATTTTTCACAAATATTTGTCAATAACTCTAAGTCCTTCCTCTCAGCATTAAACATTGCAATGAAAATCAATTCGATTTCAATTTATGAAAGTTTTCGACCGCATATTGGCCAAACGCTACGATTTGGAATGATAATTCAAAAAGCATTCAACCAAGTAGCTACCCATCAGATGATTCGGATTCAACTGTCGATTGCGGATGATCCAAAAATCGAACAGGTTTCGGGAAATTCGTTGAAAACGATCTTGAGCCATGAATTTATTTTCAAAGCCAATTTTCTATTAAATAATTCACAAATATTCTTGTTTTTTCATGGAGTAACCACGGAATAAAACGGCGAGTCGAAAAATTCATATTTGAGTAACGAGAAAAAAATTGAAGCACACCGCAGAGTTTTATTGGAGTTATAGCAAAAATTTTAAGTTTGTGGCTATATGCGTTGAGCTAGCATAGGGTGAAAATTTGCAATGGTGGTTTGGACAGTATAGAAGGAAAAGAAAAAGGGAAAATTTCGCCACAAGCGCAGACGAATAATGGATTTGAAAAAGGACGAAAAGTGTGTGGGTTTCGATGAGAGTATAATAAAAAAAGCTCTGCGGGAGTTTGATAAGCCGGAGGGTATTTCACACTCGGACAAGCCTTGTATCGTAGAGAGGGTGGTAATGTAGCGTTATTTAACTCGGTTACGAACACCCGCCCTCAAGCATACTCCGTTGCTTTTTCTTCGGGCTGGCTGGTTCGTCCTCGACAAGATACGCCCGACTAAAAAACCGAGGGGGTGCTCGACGTCCCGTGAAAACACTGCGGGGGCGGTGACACGCATAAAATAGCAACCAGCAGCCCTATTTATTGTTACTGGCTGCACTGCGCTAGGGTGATCATGCAATGTGATTTCGTCCACTCCCTCCACTCTTGCCAGCATATCATCCCCCTTTAAAACACCTTTTCCACATGCCTGTGGCCAAAAGATCAATCCACAATGACCAAACAGGGACCTTTTCTATATTTTACATTTCCAGAGCGTAAAATCAATTTTTCCATCACGTTTCCTTTGAAAACTTGTAAAGAATCTTTCAATGCTGGATTCTGTACGTATTTTGATTATCCGAAAAAAAAGGAATTGACCGTTACTGCAAAATCATGAATCGATTCAGAAAAAGGACAAAAAAATATAGAAAAATCAAGCCCTACAGGGATATTTTTTTTTCAGTAAAATTTACGAACAATGAGATTTCACCATGCATGATAATATATGAATGAGAAAAGTGTGGAGTTTCGATAAACGGATTTTCTGACGTTTGTGAATATTTTCGTATGCAAAAAAAACCGAAAAATCGAGACGCAGTGAACAGGAGAGATCCGCAGAGATCGAGGTCAGTACAGCGTGAAAATAGAATGTAAATTACTCGAACTCTGCTCTCGTCTCTCTCCCCCAAAGGAACAGCGGTTAAAGTAGCGTAACGTCCAGCATAGAGGCAACGTTAGAATCCGCAGAGTCCCGATGGGGTCCTAGCCATCGGCCTGCACAGGGCACAGGGTAGATTTGACGCGTATGACGTGCCAGCCACGTGACTCGGCTACAAAATCCGACAATCACGGTCCCGTACTACGCCGGACGAATCTTAAATACAGGATATTCAAATAATCGTATCCGCGGCTTTTTTCCTTCCATTCCCCACTTCGCTTGCTCCTTCAATCTTTTCCTTACAATAACTTTCTTATGCGCCCAACGACGGGCTGTGCCAAAAAGCAGTTTCCACCAGACTTGAAACTTTTCCAGATTTTTTTTTTTTTTTTGTCAAACTACATACGTCATCGAATGAATAAAAAATGACACTTTTGAAATAATTAAATGACTTTATAAAAACGCACTCTATTGATAAAGAATTTTGAATTTTTTCGGCAAGAGAAAATAAAAATACAAAATGATAGCAAGCGAAATTTTGCCATGAAATCGAAACGTTCACTTCGTTAGAATAAGTGAAAATGCCTAAGTCGAGTGTAGGTTGGAATAGAGTGAAAGAAGTGACGATATTGGTCGGTGGTTAGCGAGCGTGGACCATATATCACTGAGAAACGAATGGAGGTGGGGCAGGGTGGGTCAAGATGCCAATTCAGAATGGACCAAGAGTGCCACTATGAAACTCCTCGCCCGGAACTCCCTCTTTCATATGCATAGCCTCATTTCCTTATCGAATATTTACGTGCAGAACCCATCGAAAAAGAATCGTGTTCAAGTTTTTTATCGACCACTCCGAAAAATATGCAAATACGATCGATATATATATATATATATATTCCAAGTAACAAAAAACTTTGAAATATATCTTTTCAAATAATCGTTATTTTTTTCAAGTACTTCGATATTTCTTGTTCAATCGAGGATAGATTTTGATAGGATACTCGATGAAATACATAATATTAGAATTTCGTATGTGTTCAGCTTGTTCTAATCCTGAAATTGGAACATCTGCGTTAAGTTTGATGGAAAAACGTTAATATCGTGGCTTCAGCTTGCACCGGATCGATATCGATCCGCACGCGTGTATTTGTTGATGGCACGGTGCGTAAAACACGTGCCCTAGTCTATCTACTCCTTTAATGGAAGAAATTCATATTGCGTGGGGTCAGGGTATAAGTTACACGATAGATATAGCGTATTGAATGGGCTTTGGTATGGCAGGCGTTCATCATGCCCGATTCATCGAGACGTAAGCGTTTTTTCCCTTTTTCCTGTCTCCTGATATAACCTATAACTGTATCCATACTAGCCTAACTGTTCCTCGTGCCTCGCATCTGCTCCGATCAACTTTTCACTCTAGATGACTCCCTCTACGATTTTCCAACAACTACCAACCCCGATATATTTCAAAAAAACACGCACAACTCGTGCCTTTTCTGCGGATCACCTTGAGGATCCCTGCACGTACACACTAAATCAAACATTTTTTTGTTCTGTAAACATAATTATTCTTGCCGATCTTTGCAACGAATTCGTTTCGACCAAGTTACCCATTCGGTCAAGTAGAAACAGTTTATTGATTTTTATTCACAAAATAATCAAAATAATGTTTTGTACTCCGAAATTTCTTCGTTTTTGCACTGATACTCGAAATTCATGACAATCTCGCATTCCAGATTAGAGAACAAGAGAAACGTATGTGAAGAATTTTTAGGCAAATATTTTAGTCCGTAAGACAGAACAGTTTGCTCATAGACAAACTTTAGTTTAAACATTTGTTTTTAATCTCCAATGTCGTTACAATGAGTGTAACTTATAACAACGCGATGGAACGCGACGACCATTTTATCGGTGAATACACAGATTTGGTTAAAGGTTGTCAGAGTCTAGAAGGGGTGAGATTAACAGGGCATGCATGGGTTGTTCCAAGGACTTTCGTCGAGGTAGAGATTACAGTACATAAAAACGTTACCGCGAAAAAGGTGATAGAAGAAGGGGATAACTGGAGGTGAAAAAAAAGAGGTGTGGGCTCGTAGTATTAGATATACATGGTTTACTATTAAGAGGGGAAACGGAGAATGGAAGCGAGCGGCAGAGCGAAAGAGAGAGAGAGAGAGAGAGAGAGCGAGGAGCTCAAGGATATTTACTTTAGCGGCTCGCGCTTCGGGCCCGAAGTTGTAGAGTCCTTTTTCAACACCGTGGGGGGATTTTCTCGTGTATCAAAGCAGCAGCAGCAGCAGCAACAGCAGCAGGAGCAGGAGCAAGAGCAGGGTTATGTATGGAACGTGTGCATGTGCTAGAGAAGAGAAGGTAACGGAATAAGGATCGAAAAGGGCCACGTGCCTCGATGGAGCACGCGACCAACCTAACGGTTTTAAACTCACCCCACTAAACGTCCGAAAAACCAGTTCTCCGGTGGCCTCTATCGTCGTCTCTCTATCGTTCCTTGTCTCTTCTCTCTCTCCTTTACCAAAGTTCCACCCCTTCGTCATCCCTTGCCAAAAAGGGCCTCGGTATGCCCTTCGGCTCAAAACACACGAGGTAACACTGTTATTCTATTGGCTCTCGATTCACCCCTTCACCCCACTCTTTAATATCCTTTTCGCGGTCCTCATCTCGCTACAGCATCCTTCCTCGTAACTGCACCCCGTAACCTAGCCCGGAATCGTGACAATACTTTTGCATTTTTAACTCTCCGCTTTATACAGCAGCATTTCAACCCGCCCAATCGCGATACAAACGAACCCTTTGCGTCATTGCGTCCTCTGCATGCGACCATTTTATTTTTCCCTACAATCGCACGTTCTCCGAGACTTTTCATCGTTGTCAAGTTTTTGTTTCTTTTTCCATTAATACTTGTAAAAATAAATCCGAGTTCCCATAATATTCTCGTCACTCACGACTTTTCTCGAGTGTTTTTTTGATCCATATTTGCAGAAAGATTGTTTCCGTAAAAAATAATAAAAAGATGTTTGACGTTGATTGAATAATTTCGGGCTAAAGTGAATATTTACGAATATATTTTTATTTATTAGAATGAGAAATCATTCGTTACGAGATCCCGTAAGATGGCTCAATTTTTTCCAGTGCTTTCCGAACCCCCAAGTGCAACAATTTCAAATTGAATAAAGTTTCCGAGAGAAAGTATAAAAAGCATCTTGAATGCATCAGCCTGACAAAAAAGTCGTCCGAAAGTTCCATCGGTGATGTAAATAGAAGGGATCTGACGATGCAGAAGCATAATAATCGAATGATGTAAGGCCCTAATAAAATCGTAAGTCGGTTGACAGGAAATCCTGAATTGTAATTTTATCATACACAGAACGAAAGATCAAGAGAGAGAGAGAGAGAGAGCGAGAGTGAGTTTGAGGATTTTACTATACGTAGCCCACCTCCCCCGTACGATCTCTCTCAGTTCTCTTGGTGAACACACACACACACACGAACACACACAACACACAGTCGCTGCATGAATCTCTCTCAGTTCAGTGCCTCTTTGTTGCGGCCTTTGCGCAACAGATCGAGACCGAGAGAGCCGGGAAAACAAGAATGGCGATCGAGTAATATATATAGGAGCAGATGCTACTACGGCATTCTAACACGCTGTGATATATACAGAGAAAAACCAAGCCCGAGTAAGCTGAGAATAAGATGAAGAAGAAGGAGAAGGAAAAATCCCTGTACGCTCTAATACGATCTTCCATCTTAGAAGCCCGTCTATTTTTCTCTATCAACAAACACATACATTTGAATCGTATATAAATGTCCATTTACGTACATCAAGAAATATACATTCGAATTAACACATTTATATACGTAAATGGCATGAATAGAAAAAAAAAAATTAACGTGCTCTAGAAAATTTATACACATTTGATCCATTTGTCAGATCACCGATACAGACTGGCAGTGACGGAGCAAAAAAAAAAGTACTCACTTTACATTTTTATTGCAATGTTTTCTATCTTGAAATTGAAATACCGATGGTATGAACTTTTTCAATGAAAAATATAATGTTGCGTGTTATAATGCGGGTAGTTCTGCTTTGCTAAAAAGGGAGAGCGGTTAAAGGGCTGAAAATGCATTATGTATTGCCAAATCGTTAAATTCTTATACACAGAGTGTTGGTATGTGTAAAATGTATGTATGTAAAGAAATCTACTAATGATTTCGTGGTTATGTATGAATATATACATACACAAGTCCAAATGCGAATGAAGAAGGGCGAGAGAGAGAGAGAGAGAGAAATAAGACGACGAACGAGAGAAGAGCATAATAATGAATTTCTGTAGCAAGAGATCTTAGGGAGGAAGTGAGGGTGCGAGAAGATGCAGCACCGCGCAAAATCGGGGTGAGCCGTGAAAATAACGATTTCTCTTTGTGGCGATTCGCTGTAGAGCCGCGCTTCAACACCGCAGAAAAAAAGAGAAAGAGAGAGGGAGAGAGAGAGAGAGAGAGGGACGAAGAAAAGAAAAAGAAAACGTATATGGAGAAAAAGAGAAAGAAGTGAGAGAGCGAAAAAGATCGAATGAGCGAAAGAATTGGGCGAGTCTCTTCGTGACTCGTCGACTTTTCTACGCTTAGGTACAGCAGGGAGATCGATATTTTATGTAGATCGGACAGAAGGTAAAAACCCGCCCGCCTCGTCTCCGAGCTGTTGCTTTTTACCGCCTACATTATATTATTCCATCCAGAAAAACCGATCTGCTTTCAATCCTCCGCAATTCACAATATTCGTTACATTTTTCCTTCATTTTTAGTATCCTTCAAAAGACTTACTTAATGCAACGAAATATTAATATTAATAGAACTCGCCATGACAAAACTGAATGTTCCAGCGTTTTGCAAGCATTTTGAAAAAGAAAAAAATATTGTCGTGTGTATCGATTTTATTTATCAGCTGTTTTGCTTTGTTAAATTAAAACGGCTATGGTTTATGGACAAAAGTATTTTTCAATGATTCAAGCAGTTTGTTGTTTGAAAGATTTGAAATATTTTCATTCCAATTCGATGATCGAAATTGGGTGGGAAAATATTTGTAACTCAGGTGCCATTGTACAGTTTTTATCACCTGACTAGCCACGTTGCAATAGATGGCATCAAACCTCCAAAAATGTGCAGTAATGCGTTCGTGTGTGTATGTGAGTGTGTGTTATGGGACCAGGGCGGATTTTTGTGTGCGCAAGGTTTCTGAATTCAGCAAAACACAATGCGTGCCAGGTCGAGCATTTTTTTGGGGTGTTTCGGGGGAAAATCGGTGTAGGAACGTAGACGCGAGGATATATACAAAGAATTTTTAGACCAGCCAGCTGCGATGTTCATGTTTTGATGGAAAAATTGATGTTACGAGGATTCTCGGGCAAATGGAACCTCCATCGTTTCAAGGAGGTCAATGTATCACTCGATCGAATTTTAAACAGACTTCAATCACATTCCCTTGCTCTGTATAATTGTGATGATCAAATTCACGTAAACCGACATCACGAAACCCGTTGAATTCAATCTTTTTGGAAATATTCGATCCACCACGAAACTTTTGCAAATGGTCGGTTAAAAAAATCGTTACACGTAATAAAAAGGTGCAAATTTTTTTCTAATCATTAGCCACAGCTATGATGAAGCAGGCTTCGCGACTGAACCATCGATACTTGTCACTTAATAATATTGTTATTATTTTTCTGAAAGCGTGCAAAAAGTGTTCCCATGAGGAAGAAATCTTCAGTGAGTCTTTGTCCTTGTCAGCCATTTTGTTAGCACCCATCACGTCAAAAGTATGAGGTTGAGAAAAAAAATTGATAGAGGTACACGCGGAGAGGCTAAAAGATCAAAAAGCCGTTAAAAAATGGCGTTGGAAACGGTTGCAGAAAGCGAGTAAGCTCGTCGGAAAGATTTTTTCCCGGGGCCCAAGAATCGTGATAAACAATATTGTTAGGACGATCCAGCCTCTAGAAAATTCGAGAGAAAGGAGCAAAGGAAAGCCGTTGCACATTTGAAATGACGCGTTCGGCGTTAACGAAGTTTCATCCCCTAAAACGTACCCTTGCACCTCGCGACCCAGAATCTCAAAAAAGGAGAAAAAAACGACGTGATGAAAAAAAAATGAAGAGACAGACAAAAATAGATGATAAGGTATAGTGCCGAGTCCAAGGCTGTGAGAATCGAAAAATGACGGTTACATCTTATCGCGACACATATAACTGAGAAAAAAGGTATTCGTCCTTTGCTTGCACCTGGGAAGGTTAAACTCTAGCTCGTCGCTAGCGAGACGCCATTTTTCGTTTTTTAACGTTCGAAATAAGCGATAGAAAGGGCCAACGAGTTTCTCTCGTATCCTTTATTTCCGAAAAAAGGGTATTTTTGGGTGTCGTGAGAGCCTGAGTGTTAAAACCGAACGAAACCACCCCAAAAATGCGTCCCCTCTTTACGAAGACGCTTCGTTGGGATTGAAAAAAAAAAGCCATTGAATAATAGAAAGGTATATGTTTTTTTTTTCACAATAATTCGGCCCCTCGCGAGCATAGATTCTCACGGAAAAAGTATGGATTTCGGGTAAAAAAAGGTAGAGGGCAATATAGACGAGGGATGCAAATTTGGGTATGAAAGGAGGCTGAAAAAAAAATCCTGGATATTGCACCATATGTACGTGGTACCTGTGCCCATGGACCAAGGGTGAGCCGCGATCGACTGCGCAGTAAAATTTCGGTGAGAGTTTTCGCCGAGCACGAGAGGGTGGAGGGAGGGGGGGGGGGGAGAGATCGCTCGGAGTAACTGAAATTTTATAGTGAATCGACCAATGTAATCTTCGGCGAAGACCTCGAGTATTCCCGTCCGGATACGCGTCTACCTGCTTCGCCAGATTTTTTTACGTTATTCAGGGGAATCTGCGGGCCAGGTAAGAAAATAAAGCGAAAAAAAAAATGGTGAATGCAGGCAACGAGATGAAAGAGAAAGATGAAACGAGCCAGAGTCCGGGAAGAGACATTCCGCCTGCTATATTGCACTCTCACAAACGAACGTTAGCCCCGAAAAAGAAAAAAAAACCGTTTTTCATACTTGTTTGAATTTTCTTTCTCACTTGCATCCCTCCTACTTCTCTCTTCTCGATCGTATTTTACCCTCCCAATCTTTCACTTGTATTTACAGATTCGATCCACTCACGAACCAAATTTTTTTTACCTTTTAGGCAAAGAATATTCGAGCGATTATTCCTGAATGCTAAAACACTTTTCTCCCCAAAAAAACTCATTTTTTAAAACGTTTTTTAAGGGATTTCCTCATCCGTGAAGTCTCAACTTTTCCCACAAGATGCGAGCAAGCCCCGAGCTACTTTTCGATCAACTTATTTGAATTTTTGTCCAATGGAAATTTTTTCATTTCTTTTTGTGAAAAATATTTTTTTGTTCCCCAAATATTCGTCATCTGAATGTTTTTTTTGCTGATTTTCTGCAAATTTTCCAATCGGAAGAAAATTTGAAAAAATATTGACCAAAAAAATGAGTGGAAATGTCGAAAAAAATTGACTCCTTTATCGCGATTATTTTTCCAGCCGTATTATCGCGTATTTCCTTGCATTCACCATGCATTCGGTAATTTCTCCTGAATATAGAAAGCCAGCCACGATCTCCATTTTCTTTCATAGCAGATTTGATAATTAAAAAAGAAAATGGCGATGACTGGGTTCTCGAGCGTGAGGAAAGATTTCGGTGCAGTCATAAATCTTACGTACAAAATGGATTTTCAGTTGTGGCGAATCGTAATAATTACATTTAAAAAACCGTTATAGCTTAGCATGGATAAGGGAGGATGGAGGGGTGGGGAGGAGACGCAGACATTTGCGCTTGCAAACCGTGGCAAGGAAGAAAACAGTGAGCGACAAGCGCAAGCGAGAGAGGCGTAAGTTTCGTTCGTGAAATCGGTTCCGAGCGATTATTCGCGGCTCGTATTGTATAAAAAACGGAGAAAAAAAAAAGTTTGAAAAAAGTGTACGTGTGTGTGTGCGCGAGCGAGAAGCGAGAATTATAGGTGGGAGTTGAATGAAAGAGCCAGCGAGAGAGAGAGAGAAAGAGAGTGAACGAGAGAAAGATGAAAATTGAGGGAGGCCGTGTGTGTCATAAGATATATACGATGATAAATGCAAGCGAAGGGTTGTTCGTTCCGTTTGAAAGGTGGGGGGAAGCGAGTTCGATTTGAGGAAGGGTTTTTTTTTATCCCGGATTGGCCAATGAAATAGTAGGGACAAGGAAGCTCGGCCAATGGTGAATGCGTGGCTGTCGGTGGTGGAGGTAGTTAGCCCTTAGGGCTACCGGTGGCAGGGCGCGCATCGGCGTTGCGTCACTTTGACATTCACTCAGCGGTGGTTCTCGAGCGTAGACCGTCCCACCTTCCAACGGTTCCTTTTGCTCTTGCATACGCAAATCAACTACGCATTCAAATCTCCCTTTGAAATTTCCATACGATTATTTTCAACATTATTAGTCACCGACTGTTCATCAATTGACTCACCTATGAGCAATAAAGTTTATCTGTAGCTGAGTCAATCGAGTGTGTTATCGTGAATTATTCCGAAAAATAGAAATCGCGTTTATCGTTGTTCTGATTTTTATTTCACTTCTCTGACTAAACCAATAATAAGTCTCGCGCAATCTCGACGTTCATTGAAAAAGATAATCGTCCAAACGACGAATACAAGTTTACAGTGTGCCTATAGTTATGACATTCAACGTTCTTCGCGAGTGAATTTTAACAAAAATTAACAATCGCTGATATGAGACTCCACTCGAGTGCTAGAAATCATCGCTTCATTTAAACATTTTCATCGCTGATGATAACATTACGCGTGTGGTGGACACTCCTTAAGGAGTGCTCGAGAAGCAATTGCTCCAAAATTCGTCGTGCTGGATTTCGTGAAAGAAACAAAAGAGCCGCCAAATGTGAGGGTGAAATCAAGTGCTTACGGTAGTAGTAATAGCCGTCAGGTGTGCAGTGATTCCAATAAAATGGTATTTCTCGAAGATCCGAGAATGATCTTCGCGGATATGAGATTACACGCGACCAGCACACCTACCACAACACCGACGCGTTATCATCGCCACCATCGACGCCATAACAAGTACAGACCTCAAAACAACAACGATTGTACGACATTTTTTATTTTCATTTCCTTCTAACCTCTCCTCCCTCTTATATCGAGAGACTGTCCAATAAACTGTCAGCCACAATATTTCCATAGCACATTTGACGCGAAAGTCGAATAAACTTTTTCGTTTTTAAAAATTAAAATATTTGTTGTTAACTTAACAAAAGGAAATGAACAAGCTTTGATAGGGAAATTGAATTCTTGCGAAAAGTGTCAAGAAAAAAAACACCAAATAAGCGAACAAAGTGAGACTAAAATGGAATTCGATATTGAGTTTGATTTTTTATTTTAATCAGCGAAGAAAAATGATTATTAATTAGCAAAAGAACAACGACGATCCAGCTTCGGTCTAACAAATTCATTTTGCGATGGAAAGGACTCTCCGATGCATAGCCCGACGATCGAAATTGCGAACGTGCTCGATTGATTAATTACAAATATTTCGTAATTGAATTCTCCGGAGAAGAGTAAAAAAGTGGAATCAGTCGTGCGCAGATTCGAAATGAAATTCCTTGACCGTTTCAAATAATTTTAGGATTTAACAACAATTTGGTTCCTATTCCAATAAACGATGTTTATCTTCAATGAAAAAGTGAGCTACCGGAAAAATAAATAGAGGAAATAAAATTCGACGATGAATAAATAATTGAACGAATAATCACAAGAACCGAATGAATTCCATAACAAACAATTTTAAAATAATTAACGTGACCAAAAATACGTTCGACCACGAAATGACAAGCAAATAACTTTTTCATTGGCAAAATAAAAAATCAGAATATTCGAATGTGCTTAAGATAATGAAAGAAAATATTAATTGATATCATAAAATTAACGTGCGTGGTATTTTGTTTGTTTTGTATCGACAGATGCAGATTTGCATGGAGAAGTGGATGGACCTGAGCTCAGCGGGGACGACAGGAGTATCGCGAGTGATATCAATGACGCGAACGAGGCTACCCTGGATCACGATTCCATGGACTCCGATCGTGGCGGAGCTCTCAACCTGGTTAGTTACGAATTTGTTAACCGATTCTTGGATCGTAATGACGATGCATTTTCTATTCAACGAATTCCGATGTTGGTACACGTCATCAGATTTAATTATTCCGATCATGTCGCGTGAATATAATATTTATGGTGATGAAGACCACCTTGTGCTAAAGCCTGCTTGGCCGGACACCTTCACCAGGTGCGTCTCTTGACGACGCTGCGTGCCAGAACGCTAAACACAAGCGAATCCCTCTTAAGTAATTATTCTCAAACAGGTGGCACGTGCGATTTTATGAAACAATACGAGATTACAAAGAATTTTAAAAAATCCTCGAGAAAAAGGTTTGAAAAGAAAAGAAACCACGTTCCGTGTTTTCTCAAATAATTTTGGAAATAATTAAATTTTCTTTACGATGACCAACGAATGGAACCTTTGAACGATACAATTATACAAATATGCACAATCTTACGCCATCACATTTTTATGACGAGCATGATTCAGCATAATATATTGAGAAGAATGTTAGAATCCTAGGTAAAGCTGGAGGACCTCGAAATGAAATACGGAAACAGCGTGTAATGAAAAAAAAAAGGAAACGAGGCTTTTTTCCTTTTCCTCAAAAGAACATCTGTCGATATGTGTCCGAAAATGCCTTAGGCACTAAACCCTGCGTGGTGAAGCCTTGTTACATTGCTTTTCATTTTTTTTTTCTTTATTCACATTCGTCCCTCGCACGGACGCACGCGTGTCGTCATAGTGAATTATTGGAACAAAGAATTCCAATGTTTGTTCCGTTTAAATAGAAACCTTGCGATAAATCTCAAGAAAAATCAATTTTTTCGGTTGAGGAGAAGAAATAAAAAGCGGAATTCCATTGAATTTCGAAGAAAAAACGAATGATCCCATTCAAAAATCATAACTGATTGATTAAAAGTTCAAAAACTACGAAACCTTGTCTTTTGGTCATAATTTCTCATCGCGAACTACAAAGCAAATTTACCTAATTTTGCAGTTTCTTAGTTCTACGAAAAACCTTTACTACCAGCGATTACGATGAGATCGAATTTGAAAACGTAAAAACCGATGCTTTACCGTTTTTAATCTAAACAAAAACAATTTGTTGTTCAGGTTACCGATGTTTCGCAAAGGAACAGTAGTAGCGGAACAAGTGGGAGTGCATCATCGCCGAGTTCCGGTGTTAGTAGTCAATTGACCGGAAGTCATCCGGGCAATACCGGAAGTACACAAGCGGCTCTGGCAGCTCAGCTCGTGGGCCAGCAACTTCTTATGCATGGGCCATTAGGAGCGTTGAGTCCTCAAGAAATTCAAGCCCTGGCTTCGACGCTCCAACAACAACAGCAATCGCTTCAGCAGCAATTACAACAATTCGCAATGTTTCAACAGGCGAATCCTTCATCCGCGGGACAACTTCCGGCTCAGGCACAATTTTTCTTGCAGAATCAGGTAATTACGATTTTCGACAATCATGAAATTTAACCTGACATTTGGTGAAGAAAAATATTTTGCATAAATATTGAAAACAAAATTTCGGCAAGCTCAAAGAATGTTTTTCAAACGCTGATTTTGAAAAAAAGTTTACATAAATTCCGAGTCTTCCGTTTTCTCGAAAAAAGAAAAAGAAATAAGAACGTGTCTCCGAAAATGTTGAGCACATTTCGAAAAGAGCTCGTAGCTAAAAAACGTGTCGTTGGTTTAGAGGAAAAATAAAAACCTCAACTGAAGATGTAATACATCATGTTTAGCAACTTGCCACTGTCTTTTGTCGACGCACACGTGGCAAGGATGAAAAAACATCCTTTTTCGATGCTTTTCTTTAAAGGATCGAAGCAGCACCCTTTATTTTGTTATCCAAAAAGTGACAATAGGGAGACACACGACGAGGTTCTCGACACACGGAAACGTCCAAGATCCGATGTGCACAAGACCTTCTCGTTTTCGGGTATTTTTCGAGGCAACCAGCCAACCTGCCTCAACCCCTCTCTCACACGCGATCATAAAAGGGTTCGATCGTAATCCCTCGCCCGAGGGGCGTCTACCGGGACGAACGTTTAATTTCTTCATTCGATACACCCCGCTTTTTTCTCTTTTTCCTTCCCTTGGGACACCGATGTCGTATATATAGTAATATATAATAAGGTGATACAATATACCACAAGCAAGGAACCCTTTCGACACGTGCCGGAGCTATCAATAAAAAAAAAAAATCTCAGACAGATCGTAGTCGTGACATAATGTCGTCTAACAATACTAAAAATCTTTGAATAACCCTCCGACACACTATTCCGAGGTAATATGAGGATTCCATAGGACACGAACACGAGAATCTCACATTAGGAGTTTTGGAGCTATTCTCGATGTATTTTTATTCATTTTTTTCGAAATATCTCTTTCTAGGAATACGCACGTCCATTTCCTGTCAGATTAGTTTTCCCGGCAAGTTTCGACGAAAAACCCAAGACTTTCGGTGTTACCATAAATTCAATATTTGTTTTTAGATTTTTTTTTTAATGATACGAGAAATCAAAATCCCGATTCTGCAATGGGCAGGTTCCTCAAAGAAAGATCTCTAGCCCAAAAACCCTGTATACAGAGAGATTTTAATGTGAAACGAGACGGTGTTAAAATTTGTTCTTAAAATTAAGTAAACCGGGTCGCGAACAAACACATAAAACCTGCGGATTAATAAACATAGCTTGGTCAGTAAGAATAGCTTCGAATGTTTACTATCGAAATGAAAGAGTTCTCGTTATCTAATCGCTTCGGTTTATCCGATCGAAATAACATTGAGTACCGCACGAGACGATTTTATCGATTGGCGACGACGTAATTAGTGACAAAAATTATACAAAATTTTCCAAACTCGTTTTTCAATCCATGCGTAGCTTCTCAATGAAGAAACGCTGGTTCCGTTTTTTTTTTTATTATTTTTTCAGACATTTTTACAAAAACGTACTAATTTACAATTTTCATCCAAACAACATTGCAAATTCCAAAATTTCGGAACGATAATTACTATTTAACAAATCTAAATAATAATAATAATTAATTGACGTTTAATAATAAACGTTGGTGGAATGTTGTGCGTATCGATTCTTCAGATAACTTTCGATACAATTGACAAAGACCGCAAGATCGTTTCGAAAGAGTTTCGAAACGAGAAACGATGAATCCGTTTACCGTGTGCTGCAAAAGAGCGTATGAGAGAAAAGGGTGAGACACGCGACCACTTTAAATTACCATTCACGCGGGTAAGGGTTGCCACACGTTTCAAGGGACACATAAGAGCTCGGTAGGGAAAACGCTTCGCATATATAAAGAGAAAAAAAAAGGGTTAATCGATTAGCTCGCGTACTTTACGAACCACAATCTGCCTTTTTACCTGCCTCTCGTCTGCCACGCGACTCTATTAATTTCAAGACACGAGCCTCTCTGAGACAAGTGCAGTCAAGAACCTCATGTGCAAATTTACCGAACCCTATAGATTAAGGATTACACGTGACAAGTAAATACAAATTTTTGTGCCTGAATGATGTTTCCGGTATTAAAAAAGTCTCGGAATCTCTTCCTTATTTTTCGCAGCTTTCGGACGTGTTTTCCGAAACGACAATATTTTTGAATTCCATAAAAATCAGTTGAATGCGCAATACAATTGCAAGAACAGGAAATATATTCATAAACTCTAGAACTCTAAAAACTTACTGATAATTTGATCGTGACCCTTGCAACGGAAGTAACGTTCCAACGAAAAAATCGAAACTTTTGCCTTTTTCGATCGAAATGCCCGATAACATTTCATCACTCTAAATCCGGGCACAAAAATGAATATGTCAATATGTCACTATTTCGATACGGCCAGGTGGCATATGTATGATTAGCTATAAAAAAAAAATATCGTCGAAATCTTGCAGGGGCTGTTGCAGACCGGTGCCTATGCTCAGACACCGAGTCATCCCCGAACACACTCGATTCAGGTACGCTCGTTACGTAGGCCAAAAACATTAAAACCGTTGAATGAAGCCCCTCAATAAAAACCATGAAAACTCGACCAAAAATTGCGACTCGAGAATCAATTGAAGGAGCAAAAAAGCTCGATTCGATTTTTAGTCCCACATGAGAATGTTTGATTATAATTACGAACGAAAAAAATCAATTACAAATAATTATTAAAATGACCGACCGAATTGCCACTTAACGTCAGGGAATTGAATCGACAGGTACAGCAAGCAGTAGCACAAGCAGCTCAGCAGCTGCAAGCTCTTCAAAAGCAACAAGCTCTTCAGGGTGGTGGCGGTCTTATGGGAAGGAATGTTCCGCAGCAGAGGACACCTCCGCCGCCGGGAACTCCTCCCGCAGCGAAACCACCACCAACGAGACTGGAGCCTTCGCCCGAAGAAACGACCGATCTAGAGGAACTTGAACAGTTCGCAAAAACCTTTAAGCAACGACGCATCAAGCTGGGATTTACTCAGGGCGACGTTGGACTCGCAATGGGCAAACTCTATGGAAACGATTTTTCTCAAACGACAATCTCCAGGTAAGAAGAATAAAAAACGACGGAATTTAAAAAAAAATACAATTTTTTCGGCAATCAATTTATTTATGTTTTTATTTTTTATTTTTCAAGGTTCGAAGCTCTGAATCTTTCCTTCAAAAACATGTGCAAACTAAAGCCACTTTTACAAAAGTGGCTGGAGGATGCTGACAACTCCCTTAACAATCCAAACTCTTTATCGAATCCTCTGACAACACCCGAAGCGATAGGCAGACGGCGTAAGAAGAGAACGTCGATAGAAACCAGTGTAAGAGTCGCCCTCGAAAAAGCCTTTGTACAAAACCCAAAACCAACGTCCGAAGAGATCACGATACTTGCCGATAGCCTCGCCATGGAAAAGGAAGTCGTCAGAGTATGGTTTTGCAATAGGTGAGTTTTTTTTTGTATCAAATTTATTCCGCACTTTTCGAAAAATCCTTTTCAAAACCTATAAATTCTTCCTAAAGAGTTTATCGATGTTTCCAAACATTTATTATCGAATGAAAATCAAAACCTCTAGTCAGCACGATTTCTGGGGCTAAAAAATGCAAACTTAGAATGCCAAAAGTTCAGAAAATAATTTCCAAATGCTTCACGCTGTGGGAGTGAATGAAAATATTGAAAAAAAAACTCAATTTTCATGAAATCGAGCTAAAGCGATCTTATCAGAAGGATTTTTGGTTGAAACGTGTAAATTTTGCATTTAATTCGGAACGAAAATAGCAAGAAGCGAGTATTTAGCATGATCAATTCTTATCGATGAAAAAACCCCTTAAATCGTGTAAAATAGTGATTTGGTAAAACCACAACGAGAGAAGTAAAGTAACTGTTTTTGTTTGTATTTTCCAGGCGACAGAAAGAAAAAAGGATCAACCCCCCAACCGCAGCGATGGGAAGTCCAACAATGGCATCCCCAGCGCCATCTGTATTCGCGTCGCTAGCGAGTTCAATGTCCGGTAGTCCACTAGCATTAACGACACACTCTTCGGGGATGAGCCATTCGCATTCCCATCCTCCACCGCTTGGTTCACCTCTACCTCTAGCATTGGTCACATCAGCGGGTGGAAATTATCACACGATTGGAAGTAAATCTCACGAGTGACATCAGCATGCGACCCATCAGAGGGACGCTCTATATCATCATCACCATCATCATTCGCAGCAGCATCAACAAATGTCGCAGCAACATCTTCATCATCATCATCATCATCGTCATAATCAGCGACGCTTGTGCAATCTACCGGAATTTTATCGCTAAACCAATCCTTTTATCAGAGTCTCGTTAAGATTCATTAGGTCTTTGCCGTCATTTTCAATCCGTGATGTCCAAGTGATTGCTGCCAAAATTTCCAAGCTCCAACGAAAATTTTGTTGCTGCTGATATTTCGAATTCCCTGGTGCGAGTACTTGTGTGGCTTCTTACGATTTGTATCGTCCTTGCCACCAGTTTCTCTACGCATTGGCCACTCGTTTCATTTTTTTTTGACACACACTCTGGCAACTCAACGAAACGAGGCAAAAGGATATTTAAACTGGAAGACTGTGCATCCGAAAATCAACAGAAATTGGTTTATGCTCTGTGTCTGCTTACGAGACAGTTCGAGGTTAATGCAAAGATTGAAAATTGTGGATTCTGGCAAAGCAAATGGACCATGAGTGGTGGGACGCTGGAGTGAAAAAGAAAAACACATTCCATGCCCTTTTTCTTATTCCATAAACCTCCATTTTCCGCAAGCTGAGTGCAGAAATACTGGAAGACAATCCGTTCCACAAGCGATTTTTCACTCTACTTCATTTTCCCGAACTTGGAAATTCCATATCACGTAAGTTAATCATTTTGTCCCAAAATTTCGAATTCTCTGGACGAAAATCGAGATTGAAAGCAAAAATCAAAACGTGGGCCTCGGGGTTTGTAACAAAAGAACAAAAGAGTGATTTCCTGAAAAAATAAAAATGGAAATCCTGATCGATTTGGAAGATCGATCTACGCGAAAAACATCATGAAAAGGGATTTCGAGAATTATCTCCACTTCGAAGAAGCTGCGTGCGAGAGTGGACCACAGTTCATCGGTAAAATGACTTCACAAAGTTCCGTTGCTTTCCGGACCGCATAATCTTAATTTAACGCTCCCGTGTTCCCCAAACAATAATTTGCAATGGCAACAAATTTGGAAACCAGAAAAACGCTGTTCGTCGACAAAGTCGTTCGAGTTCCCAAAAGAGTGCATTTCCATGGTTGACGGTGTAAATAGAGGGTGAGGGTTCGAAGAGTTGTAATTATAACTAATTATTGTACTCGGTATCGAATCACGGATCGATCAAGTAACGGAAAGAGATCCCAAAGATTCCTTTTTTATATAAATATATATAGTTGAATCGTCGCGTGCAAAATAGGGTAAGGCGTTCGCAGAATTATCGGAGCGATCGTCTTTTTAATTAAAGAAAAAAGGAGGAACAATGATTTTTAATAAAAACGAAAAAAAAGGGCTAAAGATAGTTTAGCGATTGTTTATGGACTCCGATCACCTCGCGGAATACTCTAGAACAATTTTACGCGTTACGTTGTAACTATTGTGATTTAGTTTCGCGATGTATTTCAGTTATAATTATTTTTAGCACTATTTTATTATTTTATTATTATTATTATTATTACCTTCATTTGTATGGTTATTATTATCGGTATTAGAATTATTATTATTCGTGTATTTATAATTATTTATTGCAATGTCTCTCAATCGTGATTGGCACGAAAACTCGAACATAACGCAGCTTTTTGTTCTTTTCTCGTGGTAAAGACACTCGATGATAGACTTTTCGCCCTCGTCGAGTGTCTTTAACCATTCGATCATTCGTACTATTTTCTTCCCCCTAGGATCGTTCATTTAACTCGTTATCTTCGGGCCGAATGCTTAGAAAATTTATTACCCAGCGATCATAAGTTTGGAGGTTTTTTCACACGTACGTTGACAGCTGCAAAAAACTCTCTTTCATTTTGAGTTTTTTGGGAGTGGTCGGAAATGATGCTGAGACCATTGATAAACCGTTTGAATAAATCGTTGTTTCACCACGTTATGGGACTTTTATTTTGTCGTGTAAAAGTCCTGCGAAAAATTGAGGAAAAAAAAACTTCATTTAATTTGTTCTTCGTTCGACTCAACTTTCGATATTTTTATTGCAATTGTCGAATTCTTAAACAGCCCAAAAGTAATTGAATCTTTGAGGAACATTCGTGAATTGCAAATGATAAAAAATTGTAACAAAAAATGATATTTGCCTGTGACCGTACGTGGGAAACTGCCTCGAAGCTTAAATGGATGAGAAGACATTGCGAAGCGGAGTTGTTGGAAATCAGGAAGAACAGTATTACAGAATAGCGTGTTACGTCCGAAAAATTGTGCGATGAGTAACATGCGATTCAGTGCCAAGTTAGGTATTCAAAGTATTCCGCGAGAGTCGACCAACTCGATTTTGTCAAAACGAACCACTTTCTCGCTAACGAAGAAAAAAAAAAAAAAACAAAAATAAAACAACGAAAAAGAAAGCAAAGGTGGTTATCGGCAATCGCGATACTCGTGGAGTCTGAAGTGACGGATGAACCGCGCTTTTCGACACATGCCCAGAATTCGAAATAACAACTCGCAGGACGCATTATTCAACTATTGCGTTTTTGGACTTATACATATGTGTAAATAAATTTAAATTAGCGCGTATATCATTTACCGTTGTAAGTAACCGTATTGACTGTTCGACATCAAAGTATGTAGGTATTTAAGGGGACACGCGTACACAACCACACCCACACACACACATATTGAAATAATAATAATAAAATCAAGAAAATATAAATATAAATGTATTGTAAATAGTTCAGTGGATGAAAGAGAGTGTGAGCTTAGAAAAAACAACTGGAGGGTCGAAAAAGTGGGAAAGGGGTGTTTTTTGGGTCGTGTTTGTATATCGACGAGCTGGAAGATGCTTGTTAGAAATTGCAGCGACTAAAAATTTATTCTCCCATTATTATCACCATCGATTTTAAAAATTCATGTATTTTACAAAAGAGCCAAAAAACCGTCGAATTTTCTTTCGATTTCCGGCATGTTTTGAATTCTTTTCACGTTCCTGGACGTGGGTCCTGTACAAAAATATCCTTGCACTCTTTCCATCCGAGGAATAACGAAATAAACACATATGCAACGAATTATTTATTTTTTTATTATTTTTCGTCCACTCAATCAAAGTCAATCGGTTGCCTCTTTCGTTTTGGTCCAGCCAAGGAGTTTTTTGACGAGAATCTTAATGCCAATTTTTGTTTCAATGTGAACATTCTTCTCGTATGGAACAATAATTCTTTGGAATTTCTCGCATATCGTTACTTTGCACGTGCAGCCAGAAAATTTCATCGTTTTAATTTTCACTATGATTTGGGAAATTGATTTTCAATTATTAAGAAACAAAAATAATAATAAACAAAGCGCTAACTTTAATAAGTTTGTAAACTCAAAATTCCAAGTGCTTTTATAAATACCGAAATTCAAGTTCTTTTGAAAAATTGATCCAACCAAAAATATTACAATCAAAAGTACGTTCAAAGTACGAGTGACAGTGATAACACGTCTTCGAGGTATAATGATGAGAGACAAAACATGCGTGAATCGATTTTTTCCCGATATGTGGACCAAGTATAGTAAACGAAAAAAAAAAACGAAGAAAAAAAAAGAAAAAAAGTTCCTAAGAAGCGCACATGACCGCTTTGGCGTGTGTGTGTAGAGTGTGAGTATTTGTGGGCAGAAAGAGCGAACGAAAGGAAGAGAGAGAGAGAGAGAGAGATAATAAGTGAGAGAGACGACAGCGCGGGCGTGTATAATGAGAACTAATCTGTCGTCCTGAGTTTTTTATTGACGGGTAGAGGAGTATTTTTCCAACTCACAGAGAATACCCCTGAGGGTCCGTAAGCTGTGAATAGAAAACCCCCTGTAGATAAAACTTGTACGAAAACCATACGTGGAAGGAAGGCAAACAAAAGAGAAACAACAACAACAACAACAAATTATAAGTTAAGCTTTCCACAGTCCTCGGAACACCAATCCCTAAACCTTCCATGTTACGTTTGTCATGGCAGCGTATTATGACGGTTAGTAGATACCCTATCAAATGAATTATTCAATTAGTAAATCTTATTACTATCTTTATTGTCATTGATATCATTATTATTACTTATTTTTATTATTAATTTTATTACTTATTTTATTATTATTATCATTATTATTATTATCTTTATCATTGTCTCTATTATTATCAACATTATATTATATTTTAATCTCTATTATTTGAAAATAAATTGATATAGACCTTTATGTTCGATTTGTTGATTTTATTTGATTTTTGGTTCCATCATCGATTTTCCTCGAGAATAATTGTCGCGATGGTAATAAATTCGCTGAGTAATTTGCATCTACGGATGTATCAGAAACTTGGTTCACGTGAGTGTTGGTTTCAAAGATTCAAGTTTCGTTTTTTTTTTGTTTCGTCTCTCGATTCGTTGAGATTCTTTCGATCGGATTGTCATTATTTTATTTGAATATTTTTTTTTTTCTGAAAGTACACCGTATTACCGTCCTGCCATAGGCTTTCTTGTAAATAAAAGAAATGAAAGAGAGGTAAAAAAAACGTGTCGAGATTAATGTAAGATTAACAGTTGGGAAATTATTGCGATTTCGTATACAGAAAAAAAACAAAGGTTGGGACGTCCGTTTGACTCGACTTCCGGTATGTGACAACTATATTTATTCTTAAGGACTAACCACCGAGCGAGATGTCATTTATACCCTAGTCAGCAAATAATACTGGATCAGGTAGCTTGTCCTACTCGTTCGAAATAATTGAGAACGAACGAAAAAAAAAACAAACGCTTCTTCCGATCGTGAAGAGAGACGAGAGAATATTTATTTCTGAGTAAAAAAATAAATAAATAAAAAACAATAGAAATCGGACGGTACACGGTGGCACATCGATTTTAAACGACTGAATGACAAGAATCCTCTTCGAATAAACGAACAGAAAATAATATAGAAAACGAAATCAATGTGTAATCCATATTAGGCGAAAAAAAAAGAATTAATAATGTTACATTGTCGGTGAATGTCTTTTTATTATGATTCTAACGAAAAGTGAGAATGCGAGGGTGAGAAAAAATGTTTGAAGCATAAAACTCAAGAGAGAGAGAGAAAGAGAGCGAGAGAGCATGGTATGACAGTTCCTAAAATTGAGCCGATGTTTGAATGAGCGTTTAATCGACTGCTTAAATGTCGAAAATGCTCACGAGCCAGCGAAAAAAAACGAACGTTGAAAAATTCACACCCTCATGAGTTTTTTGGCAATCGATATTTCAATAAGTTCTAATATTTTGTACTAACGATAAAAAAAAAAAGAAAAAAATAATAACAACGACATTATTGGTCGAAATAAAGTAATGGAAAAAATTGCGTAGCACGGCCATGCTAAGCCGAAATTTTAAAGCGATTAAGGAATTCCTCCAAAATCGGGAATGGTGTTTTTTAATTTATTCATTTTTTTTTTATTTCATTCTCTCCCCATCCGGAAACGGAGAGTTCACAGTTTACAAGAGAAATAGACTTATCTCAAGGACATTTATGGTGTATAAATAAAATCATATCAAACTTCAAAGTTGACATCGATGCTAGCGCATGTCACTATTAATAATTATTTAACGGTACATGATTAGTAAAAATATTGTAATTATATAATAAACTGCGTCATAGATCAGCCCTGTATTCGTACATTTGCACAAACCAACATTTTTTTCAGAATCTTTTGTTTTCCTCGAATTACCTTAATCCTATCTATCTCGGAACTTTTACAGTCGCCGCGGGAGGACCTTAAAACGAAGCCCTCTCGGGATCAACGACCTCGTAGTTCTA
The DNA here is from genome assembly GCA_963921915.1 of Hyposoter dolosus. Lineage (NCBI taxonomy): Eukaryota > Metazoa > Arthropoda > Insecta > Hymenoptera > Ichneumonidae > Hyposoter > Hyposoter dolosus. Next base: position 4,698,467 of record OY998134.1, read on the forward strand.
TTGAATAATTTTGAGAATAAAAAGTCAAGGAGCAAAAAGATGGAACGAGGAATGAAAAATATGCCATTCACTTCTTTCGGTTCTGTTTCTTTTTGTCGAATGGTTGAATGGAGTTTAGAGTGTTTTCTCCATTTTCGAGCACAGCGCACTTCACAGAATGCGACAGGACGAACAACGGAAAAGTCAGATGACGAAATCGCTATAATTGGCAGGGTCACTGAGTTTAACAATATAGAAAAGTTCATCAGCACGGAAATCTTACCAATCAGATTTGATAGCTTGTAATTGGTCTTTCGTTGATAAGATACTGTTTCCATATTTCTCTGTTTTGGGAGCTCCATCGATAAAATGGATCGAGTCATGGTAAGACCAACAAACGGTAAGTCGTGAGACTCGCGACTACACCTCCACTGAAATAGCCCCCTCAATAAGTTGACAATATTAATTTTTTTTTTTACAAATTTCTTGGAGGTTGTTCAGTCATCTTGACAGTCATTATATTGTCATCTTGAAGGGGCTAACTCAGGGGAGGTCGCGAAGAGTCATTCGTTGGCAAAGTAATTCCCTGATCGAAATTTTTCTTTAGCTAATTGTGGCAAGGTTGAATTCGTCAGCTGATCATGGTTGTGAATTGCAGGACAAATGCACTCTACACAAGTTTTCTAAAATTGGCCACCCGACTTTGACTTTTGCCATTTTTTTTTAAATTTGTAATGATTGTTTGTCGATAGTTTCTGATTGTTCAATTGATTAAAAATTTTGTTTGATAATATTTATTATCAAACAAACGAAAAAAAAGCGTAAAGTTAGCCGCCACTTTAAAAAATTTGGTGGAAATTGATTTTTTCGAGTGCCAAACGATTCGGAATCGTTCGTTTGAAACAAATAATACTGTTTGAACGTTATTTTACGAATTTTTCACAGCTGTGTTGTTGTAAAATTTCTGTATCAAAGGTTATGCGACAAATTTTAATATATCCAATCTGTAAAAAATTGTAAAGTTACAATGTGATGTTGTTTGCGATCGTTTTTAGGATGGAACAGTAGAAATCGAACAACATTTTGCCTACCCAAACAAACCCAAATAAATTGATTCGTTTACTCACTTTTGGATGGTCGTTCCAATGATCCAGCATAGTCCAGCGTCATACGTTGCAAAACCTCTCGAGACTGCATTTTTTGATTCGACTGCCGACACAAAACAATCACTCAATCACTTTTCACTTCGTTTTATTAGTTTCGCTGAGATTTAGCTTGGACATTAAAACCAGCATTTCAATGTTTCATTTAACATTTCCCCACGAAAGGCTCATGAATTCGTTTCACGCACTTGTTTATATCAGCAGACAGTTTAAGTATGGAGACCCGCACGATAAACGTTATTTTGGAAAATGAATTCTACCATTTATGCCCACCAATTTTATTGATAGCAAGATTTATTTGATATTAACGGGTTAACAAAAAAAAATTCATAGAAAAACGATCAATATTGCTGCGTTCAAGCAATCAAAATTGTTTTTTTGCAAAAAAAAAAATCTTCGCACAAAATAAAATGGACATACACCGATTCTGAGCGACAGCCAGTGAAACGACTTCTGTAAAACATCGTCATGGAGAACCGTGCATGCTCGCGTGGGTGCACGCGTGCTTGCGTGCTTGCCTTACGTATGTAACATAAAATGTTAACATAGACTGCGGTTTTACCCCTCGCGGTGCTTGCTTCCAGCACACTTAGTCGCTACGACGTGATGCAAATGCGTAAGATGTGGTGATGCCGGCTCGACTTCGATTCGCATATGCGTGCGGGTACTTTTGCAAACTACAGAGTAGATTTATAGCATTTTCCCACATATTCTTGCCGACACACCTGCATAGGACGCCGCGAGTTACTTGGGAGAGGAGAGCTTGCGTTGCTCGGGGCAAAGTTGCATCAGGGCGAACCCGGCGTGCTTGCGTACACGCGTACGTGCGAGTGGACACACGATTCTCGAAAACGTCATACAAGAGTCACTAAACTGCCCGTTACTAATTATCGGCTTAGCCATTTATCTGTGCGAAAATTCATCGACAACGATGCAACATTTTCCCGAAAAGAAATGAAATAATTTCTCTAATTGTTTCTTAAGATCGTTTTTCCATATCATTTTATTATTTTGACGGAATAAAGAATTTATTACACTGTTAAAGAAATAATAACTGTATCAATATTATTAATTATTACTGCGTATTGTTTATAGTTAGTTAGTTAGATAGAGTTTTTATTTACTGATTTAATATGAATCTTCAGTATGAATATTTATAATCAAATTTTTATTCGATTCAAAAATAAATTGAACCCGAAAGTAAGATTATTCAGTTCGCTGTTTCATTCACTGAAGATCAAGTAGTATTCTTCTCATTTCAAGCATCCCGTTCAGTCGGCAGCTGCGCGTCGACGAACGTTAAAGTTACGCATCGATCTGGCCAACTGTCGCGCACGTGGCGCTCTCCACGCGGGCGGGCGCCCGACTGAATATCCTGACACGCTCCGTCGCTTCCGCTCGCCCCTCTCTGCCGCGGCGACCAGCCCGCCCCACCATCGCGCTTCTTCCGAGCGACGCACCGTCTAGCCATCGTCTCTTCCCCCCTTCGCCCTACTGACTGCTAGCGATCGCGTCGAATACTCGGAAGCGCAGAGAATGTAAACAAACCGAACGGAAACGCGTAGAACGTGAACAAAACAAACGATTTACACCAAATAAATGTACTCCAAAATATTCAATAAATATGCAATGAAATATATTCAAAATAAATGCCAGCAGAAATCGATTGATAAAATCTCATTCGTTTTAATTTCCTTCGCCTCAGTTATTTGTCCATCAAATTTCTCTCATTTTTTTCGCAAGTACGTAAGTTTGACGTTATTATTTTTTTGGTTCGCGTGATTGACCCCGCGCGGGTCTCTGACCCGAAAAAATATTAGATGGGTTCATATTTTTTGATACATTTTATTATGAAACGGGGGAACCATTTCTACCCAGTTTTTCCCCCACGCGGGCTACACGATATACGTTTCTTAGGTTTCATCTTCGTTGGCTATATACAATGCGATTAATCCAATATTTTATTCATTCGTTTTGTTGGTTAAATAACGTTCAAACAATATTATTTGTTTCAAACAAACGATTCCGAATCGATTTGAAAAGTAGCGGCTAACTTTACGCTTTTTTTTGTTTCCTTGGTTTGATAATTAATATTAATTAACAAAAGTTTTAGTTAATCAAACAATCACAAACTATCGACAAACACTCATTACAAATTTAAAAAAATGGCAAAAGTCATTTAGCTGTATTTAGCTCTCTACACCGCGTAGTGAGTAAATTAACTGAACGAGTTGTTTCTACTGAGCGGATAAAAAAATCAAAGTGCAATAAATTTGAAAATAAGCTAAAAAATGTCCTCCTTGCAAATGTAGAGCCAAACAAACTTTTATCTCTTATCCTATAATCGCTATAGCTTCGTTTACCATTCGAGTATAAGTTACCAACTGTCAGTAAGTCAAATTTCACATAAAAATTGCAAGATTCTGAGGGAAAAAATTCTGCTATAATTTGAAACAGAATCTGTTATCGTCATGGTGACCATCGAATTATTATAACGTTTTAACCTTGAAGCCATTGCAAGAAAATGTACGAAATTGCGGTCTGACGTTTGTTCCTCGCACTTCTCAGATTTAATTATACGAAAGAATCCTGTACAAGTTTTAAGGAGGAACTGAATAAAGAATAATTCAAAAAATGGTTAGACAAGAGGATTGTTCTCCGAAAATGGAAACTACGTACTATTTGAAACGTGGGCAAACTTTGGAAAATACAAAGGTACAATTTTCTACTTCATTAATAATGAATATTCCGAATAACTCGTTCCACCTGAGCCCACGAGTCGAAGTATAATTTTAACAAACAAAAAATGAAAATCTAAGTAATCATTTTTAGTTAATAACACAAATGCAAGATTATAATTGAGACGTAGAATTTCGTGCTCCTTCATGGAATTTTTACCATAAACAACTATGAACAGATTTTTTGAAAATTCTTTGTACGTTCACTTAATGAAAATCATGGGGCTCATGAGTTTTTCGAATTCATCAGATTGCCGATAGAAAACTCGCCTTAAAGTTGCCAAAAAGTGAGTTCAATCGTTTCGTTGATTACACCACCGAGAATGAAAGACTGGCTGCTGCAGCCGAGAAGGAGGCTGCTGAATTGGCAGCATTGAAAAAGGCATCGTACGAAATGTCAAAATCATGGAGCGACACAATTGCAGTAAGTCTCTGACGATTATTGATCGTTGAATTGGTAAATAACTCGAAACAAACGACACAAAATAGATGTAAACACGTGCTCGACAGAACATTAAAAAAAGACGAAAAAAGGAACTTTTGGATCGCAGTAAAAAGGATGAAGAGGTTCGTGCACAATTCGTGAAGAATCTTCAATCGGAAAATGCTATCGAACGAGCTCAGGTTGTCAATGATGCGAGAAATCTTCTATTATGGAAAAAGCCTCAGTGTCGCCTCATAAATTCAGCGCTTCTCACTGCCGAGGTCAGTTTTCATCCTTGAACCAAATCAGATCCATCATCGTCTATAAATTTTCACTTGCCAAACGAACACAAAAAAAAAGAGTTAAACTTCATTTTGTCACAGTGCTACAGGGAACTCAATGCTCAAACAGAATTCAACAAAAGTTTACGCGATATTGACAAAGCAGAGGACGCAGAATACATCAGAATCATGAAAGAAGATCTTGAAAAATTTAACAAGGAAGAACGGAAGAAAGCGGAAATGAAATTGAAAAAAAATCGGGAATACGCAGAATATTTGAAAAAACAGTAGGACCCTAATTTCGTGCCTTTTTTCAAACATTAAAAAAGATTATTCAACAGTTAAATTTGAATTTTGAAATTTGAGTTTGAATTTATTGTTCGAAAGTTCCTTCGCATGTTAATTCCGCAGAATCAGCGGAATCGGCAACGAACTAAAACGATTGGAGCTCCAAGAGCGAGAGATGGAAAAGCAGGATCTAAAAAATATGGCGAAAGAAATAAAAATGGTGGAAAAATGCGAGGCCGAAGAAACGGCTCAGAGGAAGAAGGAAGTGCGAAAATTATTTACTGATGCACTGCAGGAAAAAAAACGTCGAGAAGCCGCACTCAAACGTAAAGACGAGTTTGAGAATCGAGCCATTGAAATAGTCACGAAATCGAAAGATCGTATCAAGAAAATTGGGACGATGAAGATGAAACAGGCGAGAGAAGAAAAAATACGGTACTCTGAATTGATGGGTGAGTTTTATCGGAGGTCGTAAAATTAATTGATTAATATTGTCATTGAATATAAGAAACTCAATTTACTCCTTGATCGTATGTATTGGTTTAATTAATTTAAAAAATAATAAAGAGTTCATTAAATCTATCGGATAAGTAACAAATTTTCACTGGAATTTCAAACACTAGCCAAAAAATGCGCAGCGGTTCAAATCTCGCGCGAAGCTGCCGAAGAAGAAATTCGAAAAAGAGTAGCGTTAGAAAAGGAAAAATTAGAACGAGAGAAGCAAGAAGCGAAGATAAAAAAGCAGAAATTGCTTCGTGCCGAAATGGAAAAATATAAGAAAGAATTATCTGCGATACAGAAGAATCGTGCTTACGAAGAAAAGAACATTGCTGCCTGGGAAACTCTGCAAAGATTCAAACGAGACGAATTCAATAAAAAAGTCAAGGCACAAGAAGCTGAACGCGAATGGAAGAAGAAAAAGGAAACTGCGGCTTTTCTGCAACAACAAATAGTAATAAAATTTCTTTGATTCACATAAAAATATTTCGCACAAATTCGAAAGAGAAAATTGATGCTTCCATGGAAATGTTCCGGAAATTGCATAAAAATTGTGTATCCATAGGCTGAACGAGCAGCAGAACTGAAACGCGAAGAAAGTATGAACAATGCGACGCTGGCGAAACGTATGACCGAGAGTACGAACGAACAGGTTCTGAGGTACGGTCAAGAAGTTTTGAACGAATGTAAACAATTGAACGCAGCAAATCCGAATGGACCATCAAGGCCATTGTTCCCAATATTAAAGGCGATTGAGGTACGTGATCGAAAAAATTTTCACCCTGAATTCATACTTTCGTCTCACATTATAAAAAACAATAAATACAAATTAACGAGCCATGAATGAATCTTTATTTTGCAGACATTCAAGAAAGAGAATGGCTTGATTCCTCCTAAAAAAATGGAAGAGGCAGAGCCTCCAAAACGAAGACGACTGAGGAAAAAACCAATTTGCGCGAACTTTGTACCTCCCGATCAAATAATTTACATGTAATTCAATAAAAATTCATTTCAAATGCGAAATCATAACCACAAATCACGTATTCTCACGAATAAAAAAAATCCAAGCAAATTGAAATTCAATTATATGAAAAATGTCAAATTCACAAATTCCGTGATTAACGTAAACAGTAGACGGTGAATAGTGGATGAATTTTTTCCCTAACCCTACAGTGACGTGTTGTGATCCTCTTGGAAAAGCTCCAGTAGAGAATTTTCGAAATTCCGATCATATCAGCGATTGTCAACAAAATGTTGGTGAACGTATCGAACAATCCTTCTGACGAGAAGCCAAAGCCGAAGAAGTTACCTCCAGCAATTAATTTTCTCAATGCAGGGCTCTCGGGGTTTGTTGAGAATTAACCTCCCCAAGAAATCGAGAATTTCGTATTTTTCCTTCCATTTTAAGTGAATTTGTTGACGTTTCTCATTCAGAATGGCAGCCACCTGCTTCGTCCATCCCATGGACGTCATAAAAAACCGGATGCAAATGAGTCAAGAAGGTGTGAGCATCGGAAAAACGATAAATTCTATTTTCCACAGTGGCGGGATCACCAAATTTTATGCCGGACTATCGGCTGGTTTGCTCAGACAAGCAACGTACACAACAACGCGTCTTGGAATTTATAATCAATTGAATGACATGTGGAGGTATTTTCTCTTGAATTTGTTGGTTTCAACCCGTTTTACCCCTCCGTTGACACACTGGGTCTTTTTGACCTAATTTAAAAAATATTTTAAAAAACTTGTTTCGATCAGAGAATCGAACGAGGGAAGTCCGGGAATAGGAACGCTCGTATTGATGGCCGCGACAGCTGGTTCGACCGGTGCATTCGTGGGAACTCCAGCGGAGGTCGCACTCGTCAGGATGTCGTCGGATGGTCGACTCCCAGCCGGTAATTGAGGATATATTATTAATAACGACATTCGATAAATTTTTCCTTCCAATTAGATCAGAGGAGAAATTACAAGAACGTGTTCGACGCATTTTCGCGAATCATTAGAGAAGAGGGTGTCACGACGTTATGGCGTGGCAGCGTGGCAACGATGGGAAGAGCTGCAGTTGTTAACATTTCCCAATTGGCCACTTACAGTCAAGCGAAAATCCTTTTTAGCAAAAAACGTAAAGAAATATACGAAGAGAAATATCCAAATCCAGCGAAGGAATTAAAATAAAATTCAACTTTTATTCGTAGTTGAAATGCCGGAGGGAATCGGCTTGCACTTTTCAGCTTCGATGCTCTCAGGAGTAGTGACGGCTTTCAATTCAATGCCTTTCGACATCGCGAAAACGAGGTTTGAACGTCTGCCAAACATTTCGCTTCACGAAAACGCGTTAGGAATTGCCAACACGAAACATTATTAACAAAATAATATTTATCTCATTTTCCTCGACGAAGAATACAGAATTTAAGTGGCAAAGGAAAACCCCCAAGCATGCTGAGTGTGATAACGAAAATAGCAAAATCGGAGGGAGTAACAGCCCTCTGGAAAGGCTTCTGGCCCACTTACTGCCGAATAGGACCCCACACAGTGATAACGTTCATTTTCAATGAACAATTCGCAAAAGTTTATCGTCAAACATTCATGAAATGATTCCTGCAACAATAATCATCGAGCTTTTCTTTTAATTTCTTAACAGTGACCAGTTTATTGTATTATTCGTCATTCACGATACGTTCGTTGATGAGAATACAGAAGTGTAGAGACTCCCAAGTTGATCCATCGTTATCATCGTGATTACCGTATTGGGACCAGCCCTTAAATAATAGGGTACGAGTCCTCTCCACAAACTGAAGACACCGTCGTTCCTGGCCATGTACATTAGAACTTTTAGCATTCCTGGTGGCTTTTTCGGACTGTGCCAACTTTGAATTCTATTAAATAACCATAAATTTATAATTTAGTTTAAATCTTTTTATCTTAAACGAAATAATAGTTTTTTTTTGATTGACTAAATCGAGCTCGTCATTATTTTGATTAAAAGAGAAATTTTCATTGATCGGTTGAATTTGCAATTATCATAATTTTCATAAAGATACTCTGTCTTGGCCATATCCACCGGCAACGAGGCTATACACGTGACCATACTCGAAATCATTGAAGCGGAGAATTGCAGAATCGTGCCCTCAGCGAATAAATCTTGTGAAAAACACAAATTATATACTCATTAAGAAAATGATCGATTAGAATAAATACGGAGAACGCTGTGACTATCCTTGAATCATTTGAAATTTTCTAATTATTCTGAACGATGATTAATTATGAATCATCGTTAACGAACTTACTGGTATCTTTGAGATGCATTTTCGTTCGCGAATAAGTAGCCAATTGTACTCCATTGACGATGGCAGCTCTGGTCATCGTGGGAGCAGCACCACGCCACAGTTTGACGATGCCTTCGTCTTTAAAAATCGTCGACAATCCAACAATAGCATTTTCGTAATATCTCTGTCTTCCCAATGGGTTTCTAGCGTCTGTTATCATTCGAACCATCACTAAATCGGCCGGTGTCCCAACCCATGCCCCAAGAACCCCAGCGATCATTCCGAGGCTTATCAAAGTCGGATAATTCAAACGACCATAACGTTCGCTTCAGGAAAAATGAATTAGGTTGTCAAACAAACAATTACAGTGCGTTGATTGAATTTGCTGAAAAATATCGTAGTGAACAATCACCGCAAGCAATCTAGCAACGTGCTGTAAATTCCTAGCCTCGTTGTCGAATATGTAACTTGACGTAACAAAGCAGCTGTCAAGCCGACATAAAAGCCACGATATCCGGAACATCCGAAAATTTCTTTGGTCGTTTGGAAAAATGGAGCGTGCGTCATGTGCATAGAATATTTTATGACATCCAGAGGGTGCGTTAATATTTGACCGGTCGATCTGCAATTATTCAGTCACTACGAGTTCTCCATGGAAAAGGGCGAAACCAGAAGAATCGAACAATTTAATTTTCACCCTGCCAGTCCACCAATCACGAACTTAACGAGAATAGGCACTTTGGCTCGCTTAGCAGGTTTCTGTTGCTCACTGCATGAAGGTCGATCCTTTTCTTCGCAGGACATAACCTTGTTCTTCCCGAGAAATTATTCAATCGATACATTGTGCAAGAAAACTTTTCCAAAGTACCAGTTCATCTTGCCAAAAGTAGGCTCATTAATTTTTACGCGTGTATAAAGATTTTTCGAACTCGAGACTTTTTTGAGAGTGCTAGCAGACTTTGACCAACTCCGTCAAAACAAACGGTTACTTCATTTCTATCCCAAATTGGATTTATATTCAGCGCACACTTTCGTCAAAATGAATTTCAATTATTTTACAAATGTCCGAAATTTCCGAAATTTGGGTTATGAATCGCCAAGAATTTTTTTTGCTCAATGGGAATCGATCAAATGTCATTATTTTATCTCCGGCAAAAAAGCTTTTTGGATAATGTAAAAAAAAAACGTGTAAATTGTTCAAATGGAAACGAGGTTAGATGCAAAAATGACAAAAAAATTTCGCAAGGTAAAATATACTTCGCACTATTTTTATGAAATTGTATTTCCACAAACTCGGTTACAAAATCAATATGAACCGTCCCTCAACGAAAAGTCTGAGTAAACCCATAATTTTTTTCGTATTTATTTAGACCTAAGGACTCTGAAAAGTCTTGGGAATTCATGAGTTCACTCAGTACATTGAAGCTTGATCAATTATTGCCGCAGCGCTATATAATAGTTGGCAAGGTGTCTGAGAAATAATGACTCGGACGACCAAAGTGAAGCATCAAGATCGTTGATGTTAGGCACCGGTGCAATAATGGTTGAGCATCCCTTACACAAAGCTCCGAGCTGTACATGCGCACGAGTATTCTCATGTAACATGCAATAGGGTCTGCGTTCACGAGTGCAAATTACAGTAGTTCCTTAATGAGGGCAAATAATTAATAAAAACGAAGGAGCTTTGCTGCTGAGCTTGACAAAAAAATAATATTCGTTTTCGCCGTTTAAAATGAAAGCTTATTTCGAAGGCAGTAGCGAATTAGTTCGATAGACGAATCGAGGGTGAAACGAACGTCTGTTCAGCCAATTTCTTGATTAGACGAGCCTTCGGCAATTTTAAGCTCGATTTTTGTTTTGCCCAAGAACCGGCAACTTTTGTGTATACTGCAGTTGTTGAAACAGCTCTGTTTCTAACAGGTGAGGAAAAGAGTGAGAGCGAGAGGGAAAGAGAAAGAGTGAGTGAGAGTGGGTGCGGCCATCGATGACCGAGAACGTGTGAGACCCACAACGGATCAATACTCCCGGCTTCTTCGCGGCTACAGAACCGCCGCTGAATTTACGCCGCTCGGTCGCAAACTTCGCCTCCGAACCTCGTGTTTGTAAGCACTTTTTTCTCCTCGCCGGCGTTTTAATTAATCGTTGCAATCTTTTTCTATTGGTTTTTTGAAATCGTCGTTTTTATTCGAGTCGTGAAAAAATTGACATTTTTTTCTCGTTACAAGGGTTGATATACGGCGCTACGATAAACGACGGATTCGTGGCATCTTCGCTGCGGCGTGACTCAACGTTTTACCGTGTCGCACCCTTACTATCTCTCCCGGTAAAGGGACTTGGCGAAATCAACTCTAGCCTTTGGTTCCGAGTCGTAAGCATGCAGCAGAAAAAGTCATCGACGATAAACCTTCGCAAAAAATCACAGTGAACCGAGAAAAGTGATTTTATTTTTCAATTTTTTAATCAACCACTTTCGGCTGGCAGTTGAGAGTTTTTCCGATCGGAAACTCGAGGTTTTCCGAGTTGATTCTTCAACATCGTTCCGAGAGACGCAACGAAAATGGCTTCGAAGGTGCTCGTCAAACTTCCGACTGTGCCCTTTCCTCAAGTACGTATTCCATCGACAACGAAAATACATCGATTCCCTTCAGTCATGAATTTCAAAACGCTGTCGTGACAATGCGAATCTCTATTTTCTCATTTTTGACTCCGTTAGGGTAAAAAAACAGCCCCTGAGCTGATGGCATTGCCCCCAAAAAATGAGGGTACAACGCCGGTTCGAGCGCAACAGAATGTCAACGGCGATAGAACAGCTCAGCTGGAACAGAATATTAAATTCCTTCAGGAACAACACCAGGCTACGCTCGTTGCTCTTCATCAAGAAGTTGAAACTCTTCACCAAAGAAACCGGGGTCAGACATTTATTTTCTTATTTTCCCACAAACAATTCGTTCTTCGTTTTATTATAATAATTTTTGTTTTTTTAAATCAATTCGTCCACAGATTTGCAATTTCAACTCGTCTTCACGAAAAACACAAACTGCGCACAAAGCAGTCCTTCCTCACCAGAGGAAAATTCGAATGGGTTTGTGAAACCAAAGGTACGAATTCCGACGTGACCAAAAACGATTTTTCCTCATAATTTATTTCTTTGATAAATTGCTCAACAAATTGCAATCAAGAACTCGGCTCAACGTGTATTTGGCCTTGTCAGGATATTTGAGAAATAATCAAAACCTTTTTCATTTTGATAAATGATAGTTTTCTTTTCATTGGGATTTACTCAGGGAAGCCCGTTGTGTGTCAACGTTACACCTCTGCAGGTCGAACTTTTGGAAAAAGATTTGGACGAGATAAAAGCATCGTTCAACGATGTCAAAAAGCACAACCAATATCTCCTCGAAGTCATTGACAAACAGAACAAGTGAGTGTTTCAATAATCTGAGAAAATATTCAAATTCTACGACAAATCGTGGGGCTTTTGATTTTGTCGTAAATCGATGCTGATCCGGTGAAGAACAACGTGTGTTTTTATTCTTTTTAGGAAACTCCAACAAGCTGAGAAACGCAAGGACAAATCAGAAGTGACTGATGTGGGAATTCAGGTGGATGACACAAATGACGAAATAACGCGTGACTTAGCAGCTCGATTGGAAGATGCTGAAGCAATGTTAACTCGTCTGAAACGGGAGAACGAAGATCAACAGAAAGAAATAGCAACGATGAAGGCCGCCTCAGCAAACACCGGAAACAGAAACGGCAGCGGGAGGAACCGAGGTCACGATAACGGTCACCACAGTCGAGGGAGTCATGGCAATGGAGGCCAAGGCTCGCATTTCCACAAATTCCCACCCCTACAGACACAGAGCTATTGGCACGGCGGGGCCAGGGGCAATCACAGGTAAGAATGAAAATTTTCCAGAATCCAAATTATTTTAAAACATTTACAAATTCGTGAAGTTCGATTCTTCGATATGGGTGATGAAAATTAAAAAAAAAAAAAAAAAAAAAACATCCTTTTTCGCTCAGTTGAAAAACGATTGAAAATTTATTTGCTTTTGCGATTTCGTGCTGTGAAATTTTTTCCAAACTGCGTCAATGAATCGAACGAACCAAATGTTCTCCAGTTTCGAGCACAACACGGAGTACCATCGTAACGGGAGAAGACGACAACAGGAAAAGCACCAAGATCGTGATGGAACATCGGACGGAACACTTTTGCCGCAACTTCGTAACGCGAACGCAAAAGCAGAATCTTCAAGTCACCCACCGTTTTACCGAACGCGAGGTTATCACGATGAAGGTGGGGATTATTATCGCGAGCGTGGTAACCGGAAGTACAGAGGGCAGAGATCGCAAAGAGACTCGGTCGACTCGCAGGAGCACCGTCGTGATTTTAAGGACCAACAGCAACGAGAAGCCACGACAACGTCTTCGCAATCTTCCAGAAAACAGTAAGAATAAGGGATCGTTATGGAAGACGAAAGGAAGGAACGAAAAGAAAAGAAACAACAAAATATTTCCACGTATTATACAACAAAAATTATCTTCGTTGTTGCATATTTATCGCTTGCGCGGAAAAATCTGTGTTTTAGTTCGTCAGAATAGAACGAAAGGTAATCCACTACTTATTCGGAGATTAAGAGAAACAACAGCAAAAATGACATGAGAGAAAAAAGCTAAATCGAGGGGAAGAGAATGAGAGAAAAATCTTTAGCAGACGACGCGCGGTTTCTTTGGAAACTGATGAGTGATGACGTATTTCTCGTATCGTAGCTCGGTGGCTGTAATAATGTAAGCCTGGCATCTGGTAGGGTAGAACGATCATAAGAAAAGTATATTGAATATTTACAATTGTGTTAGAAGGCGAATTTAACGTCAAATATTTAAAAGAAACGAAAAGAAAACTACTACATTTTATTCATACATAGATCGTGTAACGAAGATAAATCGCAGAGAGACTTTTAGGGAGCGCATCCGCGTATATATCCGTCGTATTGAATCGCGTCAAAAATTTTGAATGGCAAGATAATGGGACTTGAGACAATTCGGAATGCGGCTCAAACGGTTTCACTCAAAATTGGGGATCGCGAAACATCGTAAACGGAAATCGTCATAACCGCGGCCAGGCGTTTGAAGAATTAATCTCGACGAATACACAGAAATGCGACTAAAAAGACACTCGAGACAAAAATTCCCATTGACAACTTACGAGAGCAACGATATGCTCTTTATCTTCTTCATGTACGCAAAGTATATCTTCGTGTTTTTTGGTACATATATACTTCGCACAAAGGGATCTTCGGCTACGTTGAAAAAATGAGAGTAAAAAAAATCACTTGACGTTTGTCGAGATGAAAAAGCGCGCGCCTCTTTCGATACCTCGTTCATTGCGACACTATTAACGGACGATCAACAACGACAAAAACATTCTACGATCCCATAAACACGCGATCATCGTTTTTCACATTCTCGTATCCGCTTTTTTTGTCATTCATTAAACAAATCGTAATGAGAAGAAAATATGACACTGAACGGTTGTTCCAGACGGGCGAGAGATTACCGAGTATCGTTTTATCTTCCAAACTAATTTCCCAGCGATTTTTGACAAAATACATTTTCCCTTACGCACAGCTTTTCGAGAAATCTGTCGAACCTGCTTCCGAGTCGTTATTTTTTTTTTTTTTTTAACTCACGCGCTTCTATGTACGTGATTTATGCTCGTCAAAGATTTTCAATCACGCGTCAGTTGAATATCGTATTTATGAAACGAACGATAAAATATTAAAAAATACGCGTTACAATTGCAATTACGATCTCTGAAGATTTCTGTTATAATTGTTATGGAAAGAAATAAAAGAAACGGTTTTCGTGGCGAGCAGAAGTGAAACTTGCGAAAGTTAATGAATTCACGGATTCTCCTCACCGATCAACAAACCATTCGGAAGATCTATCCATCGTATAAATATTATAAACAGATGTGTACCGATCGTTGCTTCTATTAAATATTTCATTCCCAATCCGGACCACGTAGCAATCAATCGGTTTCGCTTTCGCACAAGAACCACTTCATTTTGCAAAAAGATGAAAGAATTAATGAAAGATTTTGCAAATTATTACCAAAAAAATTCATTCGACAAGACTCAATTTTTTTTTTCAGAAATACATCGGAAGCACAAATATCTATATTTTTTTTCTTCAAAAAACGAGACCGTAGTATTGTTACATGATTAACCGGTTCAGCTGTTCAAAAGAATAGCAACGAATGAAGTCCTGCGTTGAGGGTATTTTGGAAACAGGCTACGTATGACATTTCCCCAAAAGAACGTTGCCTTTTTTTCATTACGAACTCGACGTCCAGGCGTTTTTGTTGTTCATCAGTTGATTGTTTCCTACTGGCAATTCGCTATACATGCGTAATGAAGTTTCCCTTCTTAAAATTCGTTTAAACAGGACACAATACCGTGGAATTTTCGCTTTTAATATTGGGCGTCATTGAAAGCTTTACAGGAAGAAATACGACAGCCAGATTGAAGGATAACTTGATTTTGCAGAAAATAAAATATGAGGTACAAGACTATAAGTACATATATATACTTAAAGATATATATATATATATGTATGCTTGAATGGGTGATATATATTAAATCGATTAAATGAATATTGGACTATTGGAGTTTTAAATTTCCTTCCAATGAATCGCAGTTTCCACTTTTCGATTCTCCAGAAACGAATACATATTCCTTCAACTGTTGCCTTTTTGTTTACAAACTTAAAAATTTTCCTCCCCAATTAGCAAGATTTCGCGAGAAAATTACGTGTTTATCGTCAAATTGACTTTTCATTGAGCTGGGGATTGCGCGCGATCGACGTAAAGATGAGTTTCGAGTAACAGCTGATTCTGTAATTCGAATTTCAAGTATTTCCTTCCTGTTAAATCGTCGATGGGATTTGGAAAGAAAATATTTTACTCCAATGTTTCGGGAGGATGGAACGAAAACTCAGGATGTCCTAGATAAAAATAATGAGCGGTCGTTATATTCGTTTGGATTTGTACAAATGAAAAAGAGTTTGTTAACTTAAGGCATAGTCGTTTGGTATTCACGTAACGTTATTTTCAAACATTTTTTCGCTTTGGCATTGATTTCTTTGGTGACCAAAGTATCTTGGAATGTCTCACGTATGTGTGCCCACGTACAGGCTTTTCCATACGGAACAAATCAAATGATGAGATTCGTCAAAATGACTTCGAGCTTCGTGACCTAATTCTGGCAGTTGGAGAATCAACCACCAACCACAATAATTCGTGAATCTTCTCTCTACAGTCACCAACGTATTTCGTTGAGAAAACCAACTCGAGCCTTTTCTTCCAGTTTTGATTTAATTCAAGGATTCAGGAGCTCGGAAGCTACGGCCGAGAACGTATAAGAAACCAAACCCTTGAAGTTAAAAATTGAAAACCTAAATTTGCTGACAACGTTGACTTTTGGGATCGGGACCCGAGCAACAAACGTTTTGTACTGATTCAAAAATCAAATGAAAATAACACTTCGAGTCAAAATTTCAGGTTCAAGAGCTGCGAAGTGGTTTTTGATACGAAGGATGAAATTTGGAAGGCGCGTGTCGTAAGTAGAGCCTACAAAAAAAGAGAAAAGATGGAAACGGCAGTGTCCGTCGCGTTAGCCTGGAATGTCCCGTACCTTTGAATAAATTACTCATACATATACAACGATGTACGGAAAACAAGACACGGTGAAAAGAGTTGAATGACGATGACAGAGAAATCCACGAGGAGTAAGTAGATGCGAGATAGGTTTGCCGTCACTGGGCAAAATAAGTGTGTATGTGTGTTTGGTGGTGTTCACTCGAAGAGAACCGAGTCGACCACCACTATTAAGCCTCTACCATCACCACCTTAAGCCATATCAGCATTGAAAGCAGGGAGCAAACAAGCAGCCGCGCGGCAGAACCAAGAGAGCTGTACACAACGGACTTCGCTCATGCGATAGAGCTTCGTAAACCGTTCGCTTCGGATCCGCGCTCTCGGTCCGCGATCTCTCTTACCTGTGTGCATTACTACTATAGACTTTGTGTCTTGCCAAGAGCGAGAAAGAGAGAAATAGAGAGAGAGAGAGAGAGAGGGAGGTTCTCTCACAGCCGCACGCTCTCGGAAACTCCTGTCAGAAATCCAACGACTCTGCGCGCTCCGCACAGTCTCGTCGAAAACTCGCCGCGCGAAGCGCGCGTTTTGTCTCAACGACGAAGAGTCTCGCAGTTTTTATCGTCTTGCAAACAATCGGTCGCAAAATTCTTCACTTTTTTTAAATATTTGTTCTAAACGTTACTATTAAGAATCGCAACAGCGAAATTCTTTTGCATTAAGGGCTTGCTCTTCCAGTCAATTTTACGCACGTGCGCGATTAAAAAATTGGACCAAAAATTTCATTCAAACAGATTGTTCTTCGTTCATAAATTTGAACGATTCTTTTTTTTTCTATTTATTTTTAAAAGTGAGTGACATTATAGTGTTTGGACAGTCGATCCTGCACGGAATTAACAATTGATCGACAATTACTCAATTGTTATTATCCTCGAAATAACGGTGAAGATTATTAGTTCGAGGAATTTACGAATTCGTTTGACTTTTTTGCAATCTCGAGTGCTACTTTTATAGTTTTTTTACTGGATCGCTTAAAAGGTGAGTGATTAAATATGACACGATACATATTTCGGCTTGAATTTGAGCAGCAATTAGGCTGAGGTGTAATGAAATAAAATTTGAATACGTCGATGAACGATTTGAATTATAATTGGAAATTTTGTTGTCTGTGGATAAACCTGGAAAATTGTAAGTTTCCCACGAAGTTCATCGTGGGATAACGAGAAACAGACATTAAAACACTACGTAAGAGCGATTAGATCATCGAAGCGATACTTTGAACCCATCGATCGAATTATTCGAATAACGTAATTGGTGAAAATTAATTAATTAGGCAAACTCAAATTAATCTTTAAATCTTGACAAGATATTCGAAATCGTACAAATGTCCAAACGATATTTTTCGTCTTGTAACTTGCCATTTTTTCCCAGTCGAAAAAAAGATTTTTATTTCGCTCGTATCGTTTGAAATTTTTCTTATCGACTGCCAAGAAAATGCGAAGACTCATCGACCGTGAATAGTAAAAAATAAAAAGCACCGACATTGTGGACGCAATTTGAAAAAGTTGCAAATAAGGCTCTTTGAGCCTGTGACGAAAAAGAAAGAGAGAAAAAGGGAGTTTCCTTTTTCGTGCGGGATATGAGCACGCGTGCGAGAGAACTCGTGAGGATGTTACGAGAGAGCTCACGGGCATTGTCGGCGTTCGGGTTTTGTACTTTTTTTCTGTCCCTTACGTAACTAGCATATATATAATATTTGCAATGGAGAAATATGTCTATCCCAACAGGCTGGTAAACAAGCTGACACAAGAGAGACTCAGCTGTGAGAATCTTCTCAGGATTTTTGAATAATCTCGTTTCTCAATCAAAGTTAATTCCGAATGACCAGGAAATTTCATGAAATATAATTTCAATTAAAACGTCTTGTGAGTTTTGTTGGTTAAGAAGAATGCAGTAAAGAAAAAACACTTCGGAATGTGGAGTTTGTGAAAAAACTTGATTCGTGGAGCGATCTTTTTCGTGATTCCGTCGATTCGAATTCCCGGTTTGCAGTTGTCTTTATCTCAACTTTCATTGATACGGAACAAATATCGTTTTTCTTTGTCGCGTAAATATCGGCGGACGTTACGTTCAAGCCGACTTCCTTCCGCATTTAGCCGCGTATACGCGTTCGCTACGAATATGGGACAGACACATGTGCAAAGAGAGATTTGGCGCGACAATCAAAGAGGCAGAGAGGACTCGTTACGGAGGAGCGATAAGAGGGACAGAGAGGAAGAGTCTTGCTGTCGCTATTTTCATTCAAAATGGCGACGTCCTTGGCGAGGTCACGTGGTTCCCAGCTGCACCTACTGCCTCGGCCACCCACCAACGTCCTACCGGTTCTCCTGTTCCCTCACCACAATCCCACCTCATGCAGGCTCACCATCATTTTTCATTCCCTTCTTTTTATCTATCTCAATAAATGTGTGTTTATGGGTAACAAAAGGGCGTAGGCTTCGGCAATTTATGGTTTTAATCGCATTAAGCCTGTTCTTTTTCTACGTACCAGTCCTTAATCACACAGCCATATAATCCATCCTTTTAAATTTCTTTTCATCCACGTATCGATAAATTCAAGTATTCATTCATAAAACGATTCGTTACACGTTTATCTGTCGTATTTATTTATTGCTCATCTAATTATATAGTCAGCCATGAAGCTGTTTATTGGTTTATCCTCTTATTCGTGTATTTACCCATAAATCCATCCATGGGATTAACTTTCATCGGTTCATTCTTCCCTTCGATCGATGAAAGAAATCAGATATTTTCCTAGTGTCTGGAATGCTGGCCAATCAGCGGGAATTGATCGAAATTATTTTAGATTAGTTACGATGGACTGGAAGCTGCACAGAAAAAGTGACAGTCTTCTTGAAATTATGGCTCTGCTACGAATTTCGAGAAACTTCCGAAAATAGAGTGCGAACTTTTAAGAGTTTTGCTCATGAATACAAATTAAAGAAATCAACAATAATGCTGAGAATGTAGATGCAACAACCGTTATTCGCGTAGCTCCGAGTGGATTTCTTCTCGCTCATATATTTTGCCGAGGGCAAGAATATTTAAAAATCTTGACAACGTCATAAAAAAATGCGAGATTTCTCTTGGAGATTCGCGAAACTTTCAGGACTGGGAGTTTCTATTTGAATGACGACTCACAGCAAAGAATTTGGAGTCATTGTCTCCTTCTAATTCAGGGAAACCGCATGTTGAACGATCTTTATTATTTTCTATTGTCTGCTGAAAATTATCGGACGTTTCCGTCTCGACCTTCTTCGTTTTTGTTTCCTCATTTTTACGATATTTTTTAGTCGCGGCTTTATATATTTATACGCACGTAGCGCGAATGAAGGTCCTTTTTTCGACGCCCCCGTGGCACGTATTTAAATGACCATTGACCGAGATACGAGGCTCGATTCGACGGAACAAAACGCGTCCATGATTTTGATATTAAACAAACAACTCTCCTGTCCATATTCATATTTGTCACATGCGAGGATAGCAGATCTTTGCCATTTCGCGTTTCTACGCAATATACTTGGCAGATCTCTCACTGATGTTGGTTACCCGGGCCTTATTCGGGATCGGCGAAACTGGTTGTGATGCCGGCTCTGTGCCGACTAAGGAAATTTGAAAGTCTCGGAACGTATACGTTCTTAGCTATATATGTACTTGAGAGACGGACCCTTGAACGCATTCTTGGCCGATTTCTCGTGACAGAGAGGGCCAAGTAATTCGCCATAGATTGGAATTCCGTCTGTTTCATCGCGACGTGACCTTTTGCAGAACTCGACGAGTGTGGTCCGATGGTAAGACAAAAAAAATCAAGTTTTATTTGACTGTGAACGGAACCAGCGAAAAAAACCCGCAAAACAAAATGCCAGTGCAAAAAAAAAAATTCCGACAAAGATTTCAATCGATCATACAATCTAAGCTCAATCGATAAAGAACTAATTGTCACAGATCGGTTACGAAATCCCGACGTATTTTTGCGTGGGTGTTTAATTTGTCCAAGGAAATTCGAAAGGTCTTGAAACTCTCGGTTGGAAAAACGACGTAACTCTTATTTCGTTGGGTTTTTTATTCCATTTGTTTTTCTACCAACATCACCAAACGTGATGTGGTCGAACGTGCGTAGGTTTTAATGTGTCTCTCACGTATGGACGATACACGAGCTATACCTGTGCAGTAAACATGTCTGTTTATATTCGTAAATGTACTAAAAATACAGCACACATTTGTCACATTGGAAACATCCACGCAGTCCACTATTGGAACGATAATGTGCATGACACATCTCTGACGTCATTTGCATTTCCAATGGGGCAGCCGAGCGAAAAAAAAACGCAAATACATGGCTATCAACTCCTTGCGAATAAAAGAGCACTATCCGGACGAATTAACACGTTAACCGATGCGAATTACGACCGTTTGTTTGCCAACGATCGATTACTGTACAAGCCTTTTCAAAAAGCATCCAAAAATCCTTGCAAATTTTCATTTTTCACTTGGGGCCAACTGATACTTTCACCTTTGACCAAAAACGATAGAATTCAGAAGATGAACGTTCGATCGAATCTTCGATATCGTTACAAATTTAATTTCGTGGGAATATTCGATTCTATTACGAAATTCTATTGCTTAGCAAATTAAATCGAAGGTATCGTTGCGGAATAACGTCAGGATCTTCGATTCGGTTTCCTATACACTCTCTCTTTCTCTCTCCCTCGCGTAACAAATTCCTACGGATGTGTCGATGAGACGTATCTACTATCGCAAGTGCTCGTGCGTAATTTCAACCGCAAGGACGCTGCGGCGATCGGTAACTATCGATCGTACATACAGAGTCATTCAGAATCAAGGTCTTGCCATCGTTTCGTGCACGTACAGCATGCGATATATAGATTCATGTATAAATACATATCGAAATATAAAGATATATATGCTCGTGAATAAACAAACACGATTCGGTTAGCGAAACGGAATGTGAATTCCCAATGCGACCTGTTTAACCACCTCGTATTCTGATATTCCGTCGTGAGTATCGTTACGCTCTAAATCCCATTGATCGTAACGAGGAAGAGATTCGTTTCGCGTAATTACGTCAAAGAAATTGATGAAAAATAAAACGAGTGCATAATCAGCGAAAATGCGATCGATAAAATCGAGTAAATCGATGGTAACGAATAAAAAAAAAGCCTCTGCAAGAACTTTTCAACAATCTCATACTTCGCAAAGCTTCGAAATTTAGCAGAAATAAAAATTGCAAGTTTTTTACGTTGGTTATCGAACTTTAAAAACTTTAAACGAGCCTGTATAATTTCGTAAATCTTCCGAACCATATTAAGACCGGGTGACCAAACCGCAGAGAACCTGCTGCACGCGTCCTTCGAGCACGTGAATCAAGAAAGAAGAAATAAGAGAAAAAGAGATGGAGCGAGAGAGAGAGAGAGAGAGAGAAACTTTACAAGACCTTTTTTTAAATGTCCGTTTCGCTGGATTGATTCGTTACCAAAAATAGCAAAAGACTATTATCCTCTCGCATTCCCGTTAAAAATATCCTCGAGTATATTATTCTCTCGTAGAATTGTGTTAATTCGTAATGAGTCTGACGCGAGAAAATGACACTGAAAAAATGACGTCTGTCTTGATTCGAACGCGATATTAATTCCGGCGAGTTGACTCACTCGCAACGTTCCTTATCCAGCACATCAAATCATCAACTATTCATCAACTTGTTATATATTTATAATTTTTTATACATATGTATGTTAAACACGAATCAGCATCGCCTGGTAAACCCAGGCCTATTCCTAACCATTTTCATTCTCGAGTACGCGAGATATGGTCTGATCTATTCTGATTTTCCCCCAGGTTATCGAATCAGGATTGCAAACGCGTGGGCATATCGTAAGAAGAAGAAAAAAGTTGGAAGCTAAAAAATATAGTATGAATTCATGATGGAGGTGATTTCAACGCGCCGATACGAAGCTCGTCCGCCTGCCAACGTTCATTCTACTGGAATAATTGTAAGTAACAATTTTCATTCACTCGTTCGTTATTTTCTGTTTGTTTGAATCAACAAATCGGAGATCGAACGAATTGGAGTAAATATTTCGAGAGTCCGAGGGAGAAGTTCACACATGGGAACGTGACTGATTGGTTACTCGACCATACACCTTGAGATTTTATAGCAGATCGTGTTTGAAAATAATTATTATTATAGTATCTCGTTATTTAATTGAAAATCATGGCCTGAGGAAGGAATTAAGTAGATTATATTATGGCATACACCTGAGCGAGAGGCTAGTGCATTACAAACACAAGTTGATCCTCGTGGCCCTTAATGGAAGAAGCTCGTAAAGTCTTCTCGTATATCGCCTTGCTTCAAGCCACTTAACGAAACTTCTATCCCATTCGGATGTTCTTACAAAGCTGTATACTCAGCCACAAACGAGGCTTCCGTTTCTTTTTCGCTTCGTTCACGTTCTTTAGCTTCGAGACGATCTGCAAAGCTCGTGAAACTCATTTTTTCTCCACGTCATGTTACCTGGACCCAAGAGCCTCCGTGCGTCACGCATGATGGCACACAAACGCACTCGGTTTCCGGTCGTGACTGGAGCGACAAACAACTTCGTATATACATCAAACATTTTCAAAATACTTTCATTTTCGAATTTCCTCAGCATCTCGCTTTATACGAAACTATGTAGATACGTATACAGAGCGGAACAATATAATATTTCATTTTAATTCCTCTAATGTATTCATTCATTTGTTCCAGTATGATCCAGAGAACTCTATAGCCACCGTCAAAGAAGGTAATCTTCGTAATTACATTGAAAGTATTATTCCGAATGTAGAATTATTTAGAAAGTGTCTTTTATATGGAGTGGGTGGTTTAGTTGTTAAATTACACGTTTCTGGATGCCTCTCCAGCATGAGATTACAAGAACTCGAAGACAGAGAGAAAAAGAGCAAAAAAGGAACTCAACTTGATTTTTCAAATGATTTTTTCACTCACTTCGTTCAGTCAATTCGTAATTTTTCTTTATTCAGATTCGTTCAATAAAAATAGTCGAAAATTTCTCTCGTTACTTTGCAGTCGATTCAAATGTATTCATTTTTTTTATTCATGCAGGAAAATGATAACTCGAGAACTTCGATTCTATTGATTGTGGTTCGTGATTCATTTCGCAATGAGTTTCGCAATAAAATTTAAACAATCCTCTGGTCTATTTTTAACAAAGTTATGTGCACTCTACCGAGAAGAACATCTTTTTGTTCGTCTCGTTCTCTCTTCGTCACAACACAATTACCAGTAAAAAAAAAAAAACATCAATGAACTATAAAAAGTGGGTTAAAAGGATATTGACTTCCGGTTTGCAGAGGAATGGGAAACGAGAAAAAAGAAAGAGATCACGACGACGAGACAGATTGAGACACGAGTGAAAAGACAGGTCGTGCTCGAGGACGGCGAAATTGTCGTTGATTCGGGACCATTGGTGACGACCAATACGACCGAGGATGTCGAGCAACAGGAACACACGACTCAGGAAGTATGTTTCGCTTTTTTCTTTAACGATCATGCTCGTAACTCGACTGTAACGAATACCACTTTTCAAAGTCGTGTAGTAAAGTTGTTCGCTAATGAAGAAATAACAATCATGACTTAAATGATGATAAAACGTACCAGACATAATGAAAGAAACATTTTGTTTCGAAATATTATTAAAAGACAACTTTGCAGCATTGAAAATTCCCAAGAATTTGTACTGACCTCGTAAAGAGTTTTAATGATCGTTGTAATCAAGAAAAACAGAACGACTTCGTAAAACAAATGAGAAAAAAAATTAACGATCATCTGCTGTACGATATTTCGTCATTGGCGAATCTGGTACTTTTTTCGAGGCGATCTAAGATTGACCATTTTGATAAGACTCTACTTTTTCGTAGTCGTACAGTAGCTCGCAGTTAG
Source organism: Hyposoter dolosus (assembly GCA_963921915.1). Taxonomy (NCBI): domain Eukaryota; kingdom Metazoa; phylum Arthropoda; class Insecta; order Hymenoptera; family Ichneumonidae; genus Hyposoter; species Hyposoter dolosus. The sequence continues at coordinate 4,722,781 of OY998134.1, forward strand.
TTGCGAAAACAATAGGCAGCATTTCGACATTTTTCAAATCGCCTAGTCCATAGTAATGATGAGAATAATGAGGGTGAAGAGGGAAAAAGAATGAGCCAATTTGAAGCAATATCACTGCAATAGAGAGCGAGACGTACTGACGTACAAAAGGCAAAGGAGACACAACATCGCATAGCAAAGCCAGACATTCACATGTTCCTTTTCGACGTTTCCAGAGACGAACGACTGGGGACGAGCCGCAAGAAGTGGAATGGCCCTCAGGTGGAAAAGGAAACGGTGCCATTGTACAAAAAGAACTCAACGAGACCGTGGTTAGGAGCCGGGAAGAAATCCAGGAACGTCTCGAGACTGAAGATCGACAACAACTCGGTGACATATCTGACGAGGTATGCACTCGTATTAATTAACAACAAAAGCTCAACCAACATTGTCAAACAAAAATCTAAAAACTCTCTCTCGGAAAAGAAACTTGCTCGCCCTCACTCGATCCCTGCACCTGGTCCAAGAACACGACACTAGTCCACGAATCAAAAATATCAAAAGGGAAATGTTCATTCTCAGCAGGTAGCAATTAAAATTAATAAAACTCAGATCTTTGGCCACGTGGCTATAATTTCCAGCAAACACTCGTTGAATGCGTTTGAAAAGCTGTGAAAAATGACATTTCCAGTTAATCCGTTGGCAACTGATGTTTATTCGAGCGATTAAATTGAAGAAATCAATTAAAACCGACGTTTATTAACATTTCCATGGAATTTCCAAGTTATTTGTACCTTAATATACATTTATAGCTACGATGTTTAAACATAAATCTGAATGATGCAGAGGTAGTCTATAAAATCCACATGACTGATCGTAATTAGTGGTGAAACCCGTTTAGTATCTAGAACACTTTAATTGCAACCCAGTCAATAACGATCCAATTTTTCTCCACCATTTCACGAAAGCAGGCTCGTAGTTTCATTGGCGAAGAATTTCCCTCGTAGATATTTCGATTAATAAGTTGAATGGCAACACGGACGCATCGAATGCTCCGGTCGAGTAAGAGTAGGTCATTCGAACGATTCATCAACAGCCATTCGAATAGAGAAGCCTCTCAACACACACTTACATATATCCACACACACACTTAAGGTCAACGAGGCTTCGAAAAGGTGAATCGAGTCGCAGCACCGAGGAAAGGAATCCTCGTGCCAATAGCTGCTCTTGTCTGTACTTAGATATTATTCCTACAAGTATTTACCGTATACAAAAGACGACTGAAAAGATTTTTTCACTGTGTAAATCGATTGTTCCATTCCCCGCAGAATGATTGGTAGAAAAATCTTTTTAGCTTCCAATTTTTCGAGAGGCTTAGTGCTAGCTATGCGAAGGTTCACAGTCGGCTATACAATTTTATCTCGTGTTGATTCGAATGACCAAGTCATCTTGAGTTTGCTCGAGTCGTCGAAAAAAGGTCACGCGTTATACTTTTCAATTTCTTTCAGAAACGGTTGCTCAAACGTCATCTTACAAGAGCCAAAACGAATTTCGAGGATAAAAACTAGAAAATACAAGATTCGAGCTTTTTTTGTTGCTAGGAATTCGTACCAGAGCAACTTTTCGTCACTTTTCTCAGTTACCTGTAATACTGGTTATTACAAAACATTAATATCGAAAACTGCAGATAACAAAACACGCTCCGGTACTTTTTGCGGCTTCTGTTGAAGGCCGAATCATTCTCCGTGGCTTGAGATCGTGGCCTATAGATCAAAGACAATCCACCGGTACGATATTAGCGTGCCTCATACACACAGTTATAACCTCCAATATATTAAAACACTAACCAATACGAGGAGAGCGAGACTGGGATAAAGAGTGAAATGGAACGGAGCGGAACGAAGCTTCCAGCTTCTTTATCTGAGAGGAAAATACTCCAGCGAACAGATAAATAGAGAAGATATAAAATTAATATCCAAATGAGTGTCTCTGAACTCATCATTGAGCTGCGTGAATAAGTGAATTACGTAACTCCGAAGAAATTTTCTTTACGATCTTCTCTTTCCAAGTTCGACATAGGGACTTGCTCAAAGGAAGCAGGAATAAAAAAAGCGTAAGGAGGTTGGATCACGAAATCAAAATAATCAGAATTTAATAAAATTTGGTGATAATATTCTTTGACATCAAGTATAGAAACACAATTATTTTCCAAATTTTTTACCACATGGTTATCGAATAATTGAGAGTTGAATCGAACTTCTTATGCACGAAATGTATGCCTGTATATATGTAAACTGTATGCTTATACACGTGAACTTTATCGTTCAAGTATTACGTCGTGGAAAAATCTAAAAAAATTTGTATTGTCATATATATTATTAAAGAACATATCTGCCAAATTTTATTAAATTCTTATCTTTCTAAAATTTTGTATGTTTTTAACATTGTTTAGCATGGCAACATTGTATCATCGTGATCCAACCTCCTTAAGAACTTTCCTCCAAATCGTTATGTCATTTTGTTGCATTCGGTAATCAACACGATAGTATTAAAAAAAAATTAATATATTTGTGAATGATCATTTTTGTATATTCCTCTACTCTATAACTTTCGTGAATCAGTGCATTGACTGTCGGATGAATTGAGTTGACTTTGACTATACTATATGCTTGACACGATATCGCTGTAGGTAGTGTAGGTGAATGTGTGACCGAGCGTTCCTCTCTTGAGACAAGCACGCGAGATTCAAAGACAGAGAGGCAGATACCCGGCGAGAGAGCCAGAAGTAAAGAGCGAGGGGGAGAGAAATGGAAAAGATACGGAAGGAGTTTTAGAAAAGAGCGAGAGGACTAGCAATCGGAACGAATGAATAAAGAAAAATGTTACGAAAGCGGAGGAAAAAAATGAGAGGAATACGTGAACGCAGAGACGAATAAATGAAAAGAGCAAACTGAGACACAAAAACATTCGTAGAAAGGAAGATTTGGAAGAATAAAAAAAGTAGAGAGGTAGAGAAGGATCTAGGGAGATCAAAATACTCGGTTGCTACGAGAGACCTGGCGAAAAGTCGCGCGTTCAAACGTTCTCGGTGGAAAGAGAAGGCAGAGCACGTAATCCTGGCGGGATAAATGACTCGGTTCTTGGTGGAGGATGCGAGAAAGGTGTCCATGTTCATTGAAAATGTTGAAGTGAAAGAGAGAAAGAGCAACTTGAGAAACAAACTGTACGTATACTCCCTCTTCGTACACTGTCGTTTTTACACTTAGTATATTATGTATTTGTATATACTTCGTGCAATATTATACATAACTATATACAGTACAATGTTCTGTTGTAAAATGGAGGGGAAACTACTCCCGAGCCCGATGATCTCTCGATCCTCCCTTTCTCGCTCCTTTTACCCAATGGCGAAGTGGGAAGTACCGAGATGCCACGGCCGCAGTCGACCGGCCGCAGCTGGCTCGAATGCGATTTATCCGTGTCCTCGACGGTGGCGACGTGAAAATCCTCATTTCACTCATTCGTTATTTTTTTTATTAATCAGTTATTAAAAATCGTCAAATTTTCACGACCCTCGAGTCATCCAGACAAATCCGCCGTCTCATCGCGATCGGATGTTCAATTCGCTTCTAAAACTCATCAATATGTGAGGGTGACGAGAATAAACATAACAGTGTAATATCCTGAAAGGATTCATTGGCCTCGTGCTTTTTCCATCATGTTCACATCACGATCGCCTCGGTAAATAAAACCTTTGGATTCACCAGCTTTCGTTAATCGTTTTTAGAAGTTTGTCGGACAATTATCTTTTCGCCGTTTCCTCAATTTCATTCGCTTATATTTTTTGATTATTCCGAAGCATTGAGTTTCCATCGTGGGAATAAATTAGGCGATTCTTTATACAGAATGGAATCAACGCGGAGAATTTTTTTATGGGGAATCCTTACCTCTAAAATGCAGAGGAGTTTGTCAAATGACTTGGTAGATAAAAATCGTGATTGCAGCTCGATAAACAGCAAGGAACCATTTTTTGAAAAGTCGCCTTCAAAATTCAATGTCCACTCGCTCGATTTTTGCACCGTTTCCTTTCAGTACGTTTGTGTTTTCTTTTTCTTTCGTTTCTCCTATCAACTCAGCTCATCGTTCCCTGCTGAGTCCTCCTTTCTAGTCAACTTACGTCTGCATGCGTGTGAGTGCGAAATTTTTATGCATTTCTTCGACCTTGGAGCTCTAAAGATACCGAAGCGCCACAGCAGCTATTTCTTCGGGGCGGGAGAGAGAGAGAGCGCGAGGGTTAAATTTAAAAAAGTAGAACTGCATAGACGTGTAGAAGCTTCGAAAACCTGTTCTCAAGTTTCCAAGCAAATGCTAATCGATATCCATTCGATATACACGAGATATTATAACAAGCTCAAGAGAAACTTCAAGATTCACGGTGCCTTCTAATATCTTCATTTTCGCACGTACAGCTTCGAGCGGAATTCCCAAGACGAGCACTTTAACGATTGACCATTTTTTCGTGTTAAACGAACTACTTTTTCTCCAAAAAATACTAGATTTTGGGTTTTTTTTTTATAGTTTGCAGGCCATTTCAATAATATACAAAAAAGTGCATTTATTATTTATTCATTTTTTGAAGTTTCGTTGAATATTTTTTTTGTGGAACTCAAACGGATCGAATTGTCGCCCGAGCCTTAAAAAATGAGTCGAGGATCCTTTCGAGTGTCTTTAATAGCTCATTGTAAACTTTTCCCCTAAGCAAATAAATGCAACAAAAAAGTGACGAAGCAAAAGCTGGAGATTCCGGTTTATCTTGTCTCCCGGAGAATTTTTCGGCGTCAACGTCATCTCAACAGGATAATTTTCACTCGAATCCCCGAATGCCAATCTGTATTCAGGCTCAACGATTTCGTGACGATCGTTCCGAGCTTCGAAGTCAAGTAATTTCCATTTTTCCAGGCATATCAAAATGCTGTCCGAACAAATCGAGGCGATTTGCGGATAGCTCTCGCCGAGTCCGCTAAGCAACTCGCTCTTCAACCAGGACCAAGGATCTTGCAGCATACGACGAGGTCGAACAAGGTCGTCGACACGGAAAATAAGCTCGAACGAAGCGAACTCAAACCCGACGGTCTTATCGTCACGGAATCGAGAAAAACTGTTGAACACGAAGAAGTAAGTTCACCGTTCGTTCCTTAAGAAATAAAAAAACCAAAAAAAAAAGGGCGAAAAGAAATGACGGAGAATTTTTTATTCCCCCCGAAACAGATCAAAGACGAGCCACTTGCGGAGGACGATTCGAGTGACAAAAAACTTCACGATGAACCATCGGAAACCCGGAAAGAAAGTTCGCAGCGATTTTTGAAGAAACGGGACGAGGATCTGGTCGATTACGTTTCAGGTGGCGAGAAAATCGCCCGTGAAATGCGTTACGTCTCCGAGACGACGGAGGGTGAACGTATCGGGGATTGGCCACCACCACCAACGACAATGCGCACAACTCGTCTTCACAAACACACCGGTTTCAATACCGAGACCACAACACCGGCGAGCCGCAAAGATGCAGTTACGAAAAAACCCCTCGATCTGGAGGAAGAGGACGAGGCCCGAAAATTCGAAACTTCCAAATGGCTCGAGAGCCATTTTGGTAGCGAATCAAGATCATCGCATGGTTCCATCGATGCCGACGATCCGCCTATTCAAACTGGCACCAATACGAGCTTTATCAATGTCACTATGAAATCGTGCACACCCGCGAGAGATCGAGAATACTCGAGCCCTAATTACTCTCGACATCAACAAAGACGTACCAGTGGAAGAGACTCTTCGTCCCCGTCAGGATATTTCCATGGAATCAGCGAGTGGTCCGAGAGATATCAAACAGCAGGTAGCAGCATTTCTCTCATTCGCATATGCTCCATATTTTCTTCTACGTTTTTCAAAAATTATTGTCTATTCGCCTTAGTTCGTTTCTATTTAAAAATCTAATGAGTCTTATTTTTGTTATTCAGAAAAACCGAAAAATCACACGAGAACGGTCTCTCCCTCTCATTATGTCATCGAAACGTCCCGAAGCAATGGATACAAACAAGATAATCCGAGAAACCAACAAGAGTCATCGAGAATTCAGAAAGAATCAACGTACTCGAGAACTTATGAAGCGACTCGTCGGCAATCTCAATTGGAACAAGATCATAAAAAAACTCGTCACGAACTGCGTCAACGAGACGAACCACCCTCGCCTCCTGTTCGTCGCAGAGTTCGTGAACAGGTATCGAAATGTGTTCTCATTTGAAATTCAAGAGATTCGACGAGCCCACATGATCGTTCTTGGTTCTCGGGTCTCAAAGACCCGAGAAAAAAAAATTATAATTATTACTTTATTTTTTCGACTCCGCGTTCCATCAAATCGACCCTCATTTTCGTCATTTTATTGAACAGACTTTGTCGCGATCGGAGGAAAAGAATTCGTACAACGAAGTTCCGGTGCGTACAGCAAGTCCGGTCCTCGTCGTGCAAAGGACTTGGGAAAATCGAAGCAAAGACGTTCAGCAACAAGTCACTAACGTGGAAAGAGCCGAGACTCGGCGCTACAGTCCACAAAATGGTAAAACGCCGCCGAGATCACGATCACCGTCTCCCGCTCAAAGGATCATACAGCCGAGTCGCAGAGAAAAGAAGAGCATGACTGAGAATCCCGAAAAAAGTCAAAAAAGTAAGAAAATTTGATTGTTTCAAAAACTAAACCAAATTCCCGAAGAATAAAAAAAAAGAATGACTTTTTTTTCGTTTTCGCTGTTTTTCTATGAAAATAGGTGCGAGCCATTCGAAATACAAAATCGGGGAATCCTTCCGAAAACTCGTCGGAAAATTGCGATCAGCATCTTCCGAGAGAAAAAACAAACGTCCAGGAAGCAGTTCGACGTCACAACTAACGCCAACCGATGACGACTCGACGTATCGTCAATACAACGTCATAGACAGAAATATTCCTCTTTCGACGGAAGATCAGCCGGACGACAAACCTCCTGAACGACCGCCACGTTCACCGAGAAATAATGCAAACACTATAGTAAAGAACGTCAAATCGTCGAGATCGAACGGCTACACAATTCACGAACCAACCAACTATCATCGCAATGGCAATTCGACACCTGTTCACAGGTATTACGTGGGTGAAGATCCGTACACCGTTAGCAATCGTGAGAGCTACAGTCGAGAGAAAGTTTATCGAGAGGTCAGCAGTAAACCCCATGGAAGATCGAGAGGAAGTAATCGAAATGGTGTCGATCGTGACTACAGGTATTAAACTAATTATCCAACACTTTTAATCCATAATTTTATTATTCGCGAAATATCAATTAAAAAAAAAATAGAAATTTAATTAAAATCGAAATCGTAAAATGAAAGATTCACGAGTTTCACATTGCCGCGTTTAAGCCTCAATATCTCTAGAAAAAACTGAAATAATTCGAAACATTCGTAGTGTTTTGGAAACTACAAAGTCTGAGCTATAATTTGATACGAAAAAATCGATCCTCTGGAAATCAAGAGTCTCACAATTGTCTTGAGAAATCACCCAATAAATTAACACGTCGAGGGCCATGTACCTGTCAAAATCAAATAGCGACGTGATTTCAGTGTCGAGTCGAACTCACTGGGACGATTCAGCAAGTCGACAAGCCGGTTAACAAACGATTACGAGCGCGAGGACCAATTCAGAAGCACACAAACATTGCCTCGTAAGTTACACTCGGTGGGTCACAATGGGAGAACGAGTCAGTCAAATTCTCGTCGCCAATTGGGTCATTCGTCAAACACAATGAATCACGTAAAGCAAACGACAGTACCAACGACCAGCCGATCGAATCAATCACGTCAGTACGGCAGCATGATCAACATATCGATTAAAAATGCAGTTACATCCCAAAAACCAAACATTACGACGAACACGAGTTTTCAAGCCCCTGCAAAACCCGAAAGAACGTACAAATCGTCACTCTTACGAAGCAAGAGTTTTAACGTCGAAGCGAACAGAGGAGTCAACGATAATTCCTCGCCGAATATCCCATACAAATCCAATTTACAATTAAACCGTTTGGACGAGACTCCACCCCTTAAAAGCCCTGGAATCCTCGCCAGCATCAGTCGAAGCAACAGAGATTTATTCAAAGCAGCTAAACACGAATATTAAAAACATTTTTTTTTTTTCTAGAGTCTTGCAATTTTGCCACGAAAACTTGTCCGACGAATTATTTCAAAAATTTCAAATTTTCGAAATTGTACACTTTTTCGAAGAGCACGAAGCAGCTATTCATTTTAACGATCGAATTCAAACGAATCACGATCAATTAACTGAAATGTCGCGATGTAAAAACGTTTTGTTCGTTTCAGGCTCAACGTACTCAACGAATATGACATTTTTCCTCAGACTGTAATATCGTTAATTTCATCTTTAATATTAATTCTTCTCTCCTGCCAATTCAACGTACCAAGTATATAATTTCCTTTGTACTTTGACCAACCCTTGACATTTGCGTCCAGCAATAATCGACACCGTCCGATTGTTATTGAGTAAGTTAAGAAATATATGAATTCGACTAATTCTAGAAATAAAAATTATTTACGTACTTACCGAAACTGACGATTCGTTCATGCCCTACAAGTCATAAAATTACAATCTTTTTCTTTTACATCGTTGATCGATAATCTCAAAGTTGTCGAACCTTCAGGAGTTGCGAGGCTCTTAACGCTATCGTAGTTTTTCGAAAAGATTTCACTCTGTCGAAAAATCGAAGCATTATCGTTAAATAAAATGTTTTATTTGTGTTCAGAATAGTTTTCGTGTTTCCATGTACAGATTTCAAAAGATTTTTGACTCTATGTACAAATATTTCGTTCGATGAGTATTGCAGGAAACTCCGTAAAATTCTCAGTGTTTCTTTTTCTTTGAGCTCGTAAGCGATGGTCGCGAAAGTATTCGCAACTTTCGTATCGAAAGAATGAGTATAAAGGCATTTACTATATAAGTGCTGACACAAACGACACAAATGTCGTTTAATATGTAGAGTATCCAGGCCAGATAAGCGGAACTGAAGTTCGATAATGTCGCCAGAAAAACCAATACCACTGCGTGATAATAGCGATTAAAAACACCTGAAATATTCGATAAAATGTTTCTTCGTTCTTTTTCTTTCCTACAGCGTTAGCAAGAGAGTGAAGCTTTCTATCGAATCAGTTTTCAATTAAGCTCTCGAGGCTGATTGGAGGTTTGAAAGTTCAAGACTAAACTCGACGTCTCTATCCTGGGTCAATTTGACCCGGGACGAAACTGTAACTTTTAACTAAATGGGGATTTTTTATTTGGAAATATTTCTGCAGAGCAAAATGGCAGAGTCTCGTCAAAAATATATAAAGGAAAATTTATAACCACAGAAAACACTGCTCGGGTCCTGAGGACCCGGAGGAGTCAACTTTTGAACGTGACTATCGCGACACGACCACCTTAAACTTTAATGAATACTGCGGTACTCTTCGGCCGCCTCTTCACCACCAAGCGGCCGTCGGACAAACTAATCAGGAAAAGGTCAACGATTCCGACAATCTTGAACTTTGAACCCCAACCTGACAACATTTCGATAACGCTTCTCAATCGGACAAATTGTTTTTTTTACACGTACTTGTGATTGCGAGAATGCTGTAGAATACCAAACCGTAAATGCTGTTCGGAGCGTAGAAAATAGAGTCTTCGGGAATGAGGCCGAAACCTTTGCCGTATCTGCAATGCGGTAAAAACGTTTCCACACATGAAAGTATGGAAACGTAAATTTTTTAGTGCTCGCCACCACGGGCCACGGGAAACTGCGAAAAACCTGGGCCACTACAGTGGGTCCTGGGTTCGAAAGCTCTTCTCTTGAAAAATCTACACCAGGATTCGAATCCAGGAACTCCCGGGGCACTGGTTAAGAAGCAGGCACGTTGGCCACCGGCCCAGAACACCGGTTCATAAAAAATCATTCTAATTTCGATAATAGCGAATTTTAAAAAACGGTTAGAGAGAAAAATTTTAATTTTGCTTTTTTTGGGGGCCCCGGAACCATATTTTTGCAGTCAACTGGTTAAAGTTTACCCCAGGCTCGTAATTCAATTTGAAAAAAAAAAAAATTCGAACATAAACGTTTGTTAATGTTGGAGAAACAACGGGAAAAAATCATAGAAATTTACAGCTAGCCAATAACTTCGGAGGGACAAATAGGGCAGTGCGATCTGGTGCATTCGACGTGGAATGTCCAGGAAGAATGAAGTGTTACTCACTCGGAAGTAAAGACATTAGTGCAACTGATACGTTCGCTAATGTCGCACATTGCTTCGTACGACTCGTCCTTTTCTTTGGCAACCTCGACAGCCCAGGCATAATAGGAAAGTGCCAAGCCAACAACACACGAGGTTACTATCCCGGTGTTGACCTTGTGAACTTTGCCGCTCGGACTCGACATGTCTCCAGAATCGTGAGGAGAACTCGAGATTACTGTATTTTCTAAGGAAAAACGACAGCAACAAAAAAAAACTAAGGAGCGAGACACTGGCTGTTGCTCTCGACCGGCTCGCCCGATGACTCAACCGTTTCTATTGAGTCTCATAAGCAAACCTCCTCCGCAATGTGTCTATCGAACATTCTCTGTCTCTTTTTATCTGACGCGACCATATGACGACGTGCTTTTCGGAGCGCATGCGTGCTGAACTCGAAGCGATAATTTTCGGGGATGAAAATCACATCGACGTGAATTTCCTGCCAAAAATGTTATTTTAACAGAATTAACTAAAATTTTCTCAACTAAGAAACTATCGTTATTAACATGACACTTGCATCGACGACGAAATTTCTCATCGTCGATGAAACCGTGAGCACAGCCATGATGCTAATGAATATACAGTATTTTTGTTTTCGACGTTCGTTGATTAAACCCGAACGAGAAATAATGAGCAAGTGTCGTAACGACTTGGGGAAAATTGAGATTTATTCGAGCAGAAATTTCACAGCTCCCTTCGAGCGACGTCATAGGAATAATTAACATATATAAGAAAAAAGTAATCGGAGCGTTATGACGCCGAAAGTCTCAGGTTGTTGATTACATTGTCGAAAGTTTTGAGGCGGAATAGTTTATTCGTTGACCATTTTATTTTTACAGCGCTCAATAAATTTCATCTTCTCTTCGACCCACTAGTCTCCATAAATAAGGATATTTGTTTTTGTATTTTTTTGTTTGTTTTCATGTAAAAAAAACGAAGAGAAAATGAAGAAGCTAAGATCACAAATTCGACGCTCTTGCAGCGAACTCATTCGTACCATTCGTCTCGGATTACGAATCAAATTAAACGAATAGAAAAAACGAAGGATGGAAATTTTCAGATCGTTGGAACTTAACGAAAATTCTAATCGTTCATCGATTCATCATTTTTTCAAAACACAGAAATCTCCTCTTTTTCACTCAGTCCATAAGCTCGTTATGAACGATCATCAAAAGTTGCATCAATGTCCGAATTTTTTGATTGCAATGAAAAATTCAATAACTATTGACCAATTAAATACTTTTTTCCTTGTCAACGATATCAACTTCAAAATTTTACAAAAAACCCCTCCTTCTCTCTTTCTCTTAGTTTCGATCTCTTTCCTGCGTTCATCTTAAATCCTATTAACTATGTTGAATAACGTCGATGAGACTACATGTTACAGCGATACAGAATAATCAATGATTAAATATCGTACGATTATGATTTACAATGAATATCTCAAGGTCTCGCTCTGGAACGAGACACGAAAATCCCTTGCTCCTGATAACTGGAATTTTTCGTACGTAACCTTAACATCATAAGTTTTTCACAAGGTGTTCAAGTAGAAAAAAAGAGCTGTTTATGCTCCGTTGTAAATTCCTTTAGCCCCCGAACACTCATTAACTTAGTTGAACAAGTTTTCAAAGCCTCGGTGAAAAAATCAATAGTACAAAATGATGAACCAGTATAATGAAATATATATATATATTTGTTGTTTGTTTGTTTGTTTGTTCTTGTGATTAATTATCACTGATTTTCCGCCATAAATGATGATACTTTTAGTGGAATTTTGCAGAGGGGTAAAGAACGAAGAATGAGGATGTGCGAATGAGAGGTTGAGCGAGGGTTTCTCTCCAAGTTAATTAATTTTAGCAACTTTTTGTCTCGATCTCCAAGCTTATAAATTCTTATTCCTGCGGCGCCATTGCTCTGGCCTGAGCTCTTACTCTCTTCTCGTACTCTAGACGATTTTGACTACAAAGAAAATATTTTCGCCTTGTTAATTTCATTCGTCAACAAACCACTTCTTCACTAGAACAACCAGCACGAAATGTGTCTTGCGAAATCTACGAGACACGTCTATTCAATTATTCATTTTTAACCCTTCGAGTGCACACCTTATATAAGTGGGTCAATCTGACCCGAGGCATTTTTCAAATCGTTGTATTCCATTAAATATGCATTTTTTGTTTTTTTTTTTTAGCGACGTTTTTTGTAGCAATTATTCATATTTTATGGCTGATTTTTTTACGAAAACGAAAAGTAAATGCCAAAACATTCGTTGCCATGCAATGCTAAACAAACGGTGACAAAAAATTGTTGGGATCAAAACGACCCAGTGTCCACTCGAAGGGTCAAAGAAGTTTTGATTTTCTTGGTTCATTATTTTTTCAATCAATTTTCAACTAAACGTCAGACCAAGAAAACTACCAGCAATTTTCACGACAATTCAAGAAATCTGTTTCGCCATTTTGTAGTTGTTAATAATAAAACGAAAGGGAGACGAGCTTTCCTCACGGCACACGAACGGTTCTAGTAATCGACCAATTAGGACATTTTCAGACTTCGCAACAGACTGAGACAGACTCTACGATTCTTTATAAGCACATGAAACATAATCGCCATAAATCATTCCGATCGTTTCTAGAGAAAGCCACTAAAGAATTTGCACAAAACGTGACAAAAACGATAAAGCGAAAGAATTCCGAAAACAAAACTATTTAGGCATCGCCGAAACGATTTCGTTTTTCCAATAAACGATTGCATCGTTACTCATCCACTGACTTGAACTTTATTAGATTGAATAATTTTCATCGATTTTCCAGATTGATTCAGGCAGATTCGACAAGATAATCAACGTTTTCGAAAGTTTCCAGAAAAAATGGTGCCCTCAAAGATTTCAGAGATGTTTAACGAGTTTTTTTCAATGAACATTCGCGTCGTCTCAATGAGCATCTAATCTTCCATAAGTTAGAAGAGAAAATTTACATACGATGTAAATTTTTCAAATTCGTTATGTCAACGAACACGACAAAGTGCTGAGAACAAAATTCGCACGAGATTTTGCTCCCAAGTCGGTCAGCGGCCGAGAGATTTATTGCGACAAACAAACGTCTATGCTTGAGCCATGAAACTTGAAATCTTTTGGTTCGATATTTTGGTTGTTCTAGTTTTGAAGACTGAAAAATCAAATAATAATTACCAGTATATGGTGTACGCTTCGGCTTGAGCGGGATCCTTGACGTTCGGCTCGTTCAGAAGGTCCTGGATACCCAGCAAAATTTGCTTGATCGTTATCGCCGGCCTCCAGTCTTTTTCCTCGTCCAATAGCGACAAACACACCGTACCTGACGGATACACGTTGGGATGGAAGAGAGGTGGCTCGAATTTACACTTTGGTGGACTCGACGGATAATCATCCTTGAATATCATTCTCAATTTGTACAGGCCTCCTTCCCACGGAGTCTAAATAGAGCAAGAAAACTCAAACTCTATAACGGCAACTCCAGAAACCCAAGAAATACAAGTCGCAAATGCAACATGTAAACGTATAACACGCTCGAGGTACAAAATTTAATGATCGTATGGTGAACAGATTTCTCAATTATGTGGATCAGGCGAATGTGTTGGTAAAAGGTAAAAAAAAAAACAGATACAATTCGAAAAAAGAAAACTTACGGATTTTTTTCCAGGTATCGCGCACTCCCAGCTCATCAAATTGAGAGTGCCATCTGGATTCTTTGTAGGTCGAGCTACGAATCCCTAGAAACAAAATTTGCAGATTCAAGGTCATTCGGGAATTGGAAAAAGAATCGCAGAAGCGTTGCGAGAACGCCGACACCGTTTTTTGATGATTTTTTGAGGTTAGGAACGCGCGATGTTGACTTCGTCAGCGAAGAAACATCGTGGAAGTATTTTTGGGATTTTTCCGGTGATTCGTTAATAAATATCGGTGGCGACATAATTAGACAACCCTGCGCGTCCAGACACGCATTGAGAAAAACCATTTGTTAGAGCGTTAACCTGAATTTTTTTCCCGCGCGAAAAATCTTTCCAGATTGCAAATAAAAACGATGGATTTCGATCGAAATGTTTTCGTTGGTTATTTATGAGAACTAAGGCATCGAAACGGACATAAATAACAGCGGAAATGGTACTTACGAACGGATGATCCTTTCTCCATGCTTTTCTCTCTTCAGCTAATCGTGCACTCGCAATACCTGACATTGTACCGATCTGCAAGGAAAGCAGGCATGATTAACACGAGCGAAAAACATTGCTTCGTTCGCATGAGGTGAGAAAACGCGAGATAATGGAAAGAGGACAGTACACCGAGGAACAGAAATCTCGAATGTTTGTTTTGTCAAGAACGAAGCATACAATTTTTTTTACCGATTATAATTTCAAGTTGTCGAAAGATCACCTTGTGACGTTTTGAATGATTCGATTGAGAAAAATTGACTCTCGGCTGGAGATCGCACAGCACTTTTTTCACACAAATTTTCTTGAAACTCTTTTTAGCGGCACAAACGCAAAATACAACATGGAAGTTGAGACTACGCGTTCCGAAAACCAGCCACAATTTAGAAGCGTACTTTGCGACTTTTTTTCTTATTTCTTTTTTTTCAATGTAGAAATGTATGCAAGCGTTCCTTTGTTTGCTCTTCAGAAAGATTGTTGAGAACTCGCCCCGTCTTTCGATTTCAGAACGACTTCCGGTTAAATTGGATAAGAAATTCGATTTCGACCAATGAAAAAGCTAGTGACGCCGCAATCGTTTCACTTTTGCCGCCATTTCGGCGTCCTTTTCTCGTCCCGTGTTCCTAAAGCATAGTAGCTCCGTCCGGTCTAATTACGCGTGACCGGAAACTCCTTTAGGTTTTGCGGTACAAATTTTTTTTTGTCTTCATTTTCAATCACATATTTCGGAACGTTTTTCATCAAATAATTCGTCTTCGAGGAAAAACGAATTTCCTAGAAACTTGCAAGCTTTATCGACTCAATCAATGAATTATGTTTTATTATTTTATTTTCCGTATTCGAAAATCGAATTTGATTTCGTTACCGACTGAGTTTATCCGTGAAAAATAAATATATTAATTCTCGTAATTTCTATTAGTAGTTCCTTTGCATCGTTATTTTATTCTCGAATTCAACGGAAATGAACTAGCTATTGATCGAGATCATCGTAGCAGCTCTGTCGGTAATATCGCATTACCGATCGTACTTACCACCGTCGGTAAGCAAAACTTCACAACAAATTGATTCAACAGAGCGGTAAAATTTTCCAAACGAAAAAAATTGTTGGACATGAAACTTGCAAAAATCCCCAAGTACTGCAATCCCGTAGGTGTTTTTTTTTTTTGTTTTTCAATAATTCATAAATATGAGCGACGCAAGTCAAATACATTTTTCCCTGTTTCTAATATTTCCACAAATTATCTGAATTTTTCGATTTTTATGAAAATGAAACAAACGTCGGGACATTAAAATTTTTATAGAATCTGGATGCAAAATTGGAAGCTTTCATAAAATGTGGAATTTTCTTTTTTAATTATCCATTTCAATTACGACAGTTTAATTATAAGCCCACGGAGATTTATTCACAGAAATATTTCGTATATTATATTTTACATGCATACGTGTTTCCTCGGTTAAAGTTTTGTGAATTAGTTCTTTATATATAAAACAATATTTATTGTGATATTCCGTAGAATCCAGGCTGCAGATTGAAAATCACGCGAGTTCAGTTTCCTTTTCTTTTTTTAACGCTGTGTTTAACGTGTGCATGAATGACGTCGACGAATGTATCGTAGGTATTAGCATAGCTGATACTTCACCTGCTCTTCATACCCTCGTGGACCGCTCTCAGTTACGTTTCCGGCACCGGAATTATAACACACCGGCGTTGCTTGATTTCGTGTCGTAAATACTCAGCGAAGAAGTTGAATGAGAATTTCAAACCATTTCTCAAAGGATAAACGATGGCAGCACTCAAAGGAATTTTACCGTGAGTTGAACTTGTACGATATGGACGATTAATTAGGCGCTAATTAAAGGAACACAATTAACTCATTGTCTACCAAAAGTGTCACGAGACTCGTATTCAAAATTTAATCAATCTTTTCTTATCTTTCCCACTCTCGACGCCCTTCTCGTTCTCTTTTTTATTTAAATAACAAAACAAAAAGCTCAGCTTATGTTATGCATAAAGATAAATGTCCATTTTGCAACAAAACAACTGTAAAAACCTTTCGATCGAATGCGAGGAAAAACAAACTTTTTCGCGCACATCTTTCCCACGTGCGGATCCGATTGAACAAAATTCACCCAGCCACTGCTCGCTTGACCAAAATGCAAGCTGACTCAATACAATTTTTCGAGTTCGTGCCAAGTTTCGTCTCTTCAGGAAACATATGCTTTCCCATCCATTTTTGTCGCGATAAGAATCGCATTTTTTGCGTAATTTCAATTTTTAAATAATTGTTCATTTTTCAACAACACCACGAAAAAATTTTTTTCCATCGTTCACGCGATTTAAAAAAAAAATGTAATTTTCAAGTGTCAATTCCAAAAGTAACTTTCATCGATTTTTTAACATAGAAGAACGAAAAAATGAAAAAAAAAAAAATTGTTTCTCGTGAACAGTTGTCGAGAATTCTATTCGACCAAAGTTTCTATTGGCACAACTATGTTTGGCATTGAAATAGGTGAAAATTTAATAAGCCAGCATCACATCGTCGCGATAATAGGACGAGCACTTTCAGTTCTTAAAAAAAAAAGCAAAAAGTTCTACAATAGTTTTGTCGTTTCCTCGAGAACGTCGTCTCAATTGTACATTACACATTGTTAATGCCCCAAGGTTGTCCAAACAAAAATACACTTACACCCGCAATGAATATGTACGTTGCAGATGAAAAATCTGCTCGTTTAGTTTGCTGATAACGAGTCAAGTACAGTAGAAATTTAGTTAATACAATTCCTAAATTGAAATCAAAATGAAATTTAATTAGCTTGTCAAATTCGATTAGACGAAATTGCAAAAAGGCAAAAACGATTGATTGCGAAAATGAAATTTAATTTCCGTCTCAGATTTGATCAAATAAAATTTGAGAATTAAAGTTCCTTCATCCATTAGGAAGCTATGGAGATGTTTGCTGTCTGGTTGGTAAATCGACTAGACATTGTGAATCAGTGATTTTATGCGAGCTTCAGTATACTTCATTAATAACTTTTTATGTATTTGATTTCCAAATAAAAATTGTACTAATCACTTGCTACCATTGACAGAGACCAAGATAGTGGATAGCGAATGTTTTTCTCGAATACCACAGTATGATTTGGCGTTTGATATTATAATTTACGACGATTGTATGAGATAAGGTAAAAGCATTTACTCTCTTCGTGTTCCTTCTCCGTACACGAGAGCGTTGGAAAGTGTATGAAGATTAGATTGGACGGATGTTCAGCTGTTGAGACAAGCTACAGAAAAATCGATAGAAGAAAATTTGAGCAGTCACGTTTATTATCAATTCCACCGAGGCTTTTATTAATTGATTGCTTCATTTCTGTCTTTAATTACTTAATGCTAGACATTTCCGAAGTAGTTTTTGAATTATCGATCTTTTCGACGAGCATCGTTTCGTGTCTTGCTCAAAATTCTCACTTTATGACGGAGAACAAAGTAAAATCTTTGCATCATTTTTGATGTTCTATTCACAGTAATTACATCGTTTTTGTACAGAACACTTTGTCTGTCGATAATAAGCCACCAATTTCCAATAATCTTTGGCAAAGAGCACAACCCTTGCGATTCTCATTCATTCTTCGAAAGATCTGAGGAAACAATTGCAAATTGTTCTCTGACTGATGTGGGTCATCATCTTCTGTGCTCGGGCGCTCTTCATGGTGAATGGATATCTGGGTAATAATTAGAACCTCCTCCGAGTCGGTTTCTCCAACGTTTACAATTGCTGGACATGATGTTTTTAAATTTTCATCGTAGCTCCGAGTCGATACGAGTTCTGACGTTGTGTGATTGGCGAGAGACGTCATTCGATCCTGTAGAAACGTTGAAAAAATTTCCATTCGTCAATAAATTCATTCTGACCAGAAGCAGCGTGACGAATTTGTCCAATTCGTTTCCAGCTGAAATTTCATTCCTCGAGGTAACTGCACTGTAATGCATTTTTGCTCATTGATTTATTGACAGGTCGTTATTTTATAAATTTGGACAGTTGTTTAATTATTATTCGAATTTGTTAATTTTATCCTGGTGCACAGGAAATTACTATAACAGGCACGAAGATTCAACAACTTCCCAAGAACGCTTTCAAGAACTTGTCGAATCTGCGCAGCGTCGATCTAAGGAAAAATGCTTTGACATTCCTCAATCCATCGGATCTGAATACAACGATTCTGGAACACGTTTTTTTGGCTGGTGAGATATCCAACTGCGTTGAGGTTTTTTTTTCTACTCATTACATTTCAACTTCTATTCATTATAATCGTTTTTGTGTTTCTCTGACATTTTAAATCTGTTTGTAAACCGTAAGGTAATCCATGGAATTGCAACGAGAATATGTCATGGATACTTGACACGAGCCACGTTGCGTTCGGAGGGAAAGTCACTGACAGAGACAAAATGCATTGTGGTGCACCTTACGAAGATCGACCACTAGTACCTGTGGTCGAAATAATCATAGTGAGCACCCAACAAACGTAATTATTGTAACCAAGAGTACAAATTATACTTCATAAACAATTTTCCCCGTAAATTAATTCCTTTGATGCAAAATCTTGACAAGCATTTGAAGCAGAAGCTTGGAAACACTTTACCAATGAATATTCTGCTTGGAAATCCCTTTCGGAATAACCATAACAACATTTCTTTATTAAAATATTTGAATAAGTAGAATCCGATGGCTCGAGGTGGTCCGTCAGTCGCACGAGTGCCCGAGAGATGAGTAAAAAGAAGATATACGTTTTCCTCGGACGTTCTGAATATTTCGAGAGAAACGAAAATTTCAACATCCATTCTGACAAATACAGCGCGTAACTTTCATTTTTTCAAAATATCATAAAATATGAAGCAGAATCTTGCGGACCGCGTACGGCTGATGGATCACCTTAATAATGATGAAACGATACTCTGAAGCGTAAAAGGAAAAATCGATTTTAATTTTTAGACGCTCAAAGAAGAGTGCAAGAAGACGGTTTGCGACTGTGAATTAGTTTACGTAGTAGGCCGAGTGAGCAGACAGCCTCAGAGGCAATTAATGGCTTTCGTGACAGCGAATTGCAGTTATCGAAGTCTCACTCAAATGCCAGACTTCTTGCCAGCCAATACGACGACTCTCCACATAAAAGGCAACAAGGTATGAGGAAAAAGGATGCAGATCCACAAGAATTTAAGAAAATTCGTTTTCATTGATATAATTACGTAATTAATTGGCAATTGAATGTTCACAATGTTTATATAGATATCAGACTTGACTCCACTGGCAACAAATCCTGTTTATAAGCAAGTGATCGATCTCTATATTGACGAAAATCTGATCGAATCGATAGCCCATTTGGATGGATCTTACTGGCTGGATCATTTTCGAGTTTTCAGTCTTCGCAGTAATCGCCTGACCGATGTAAGTATATGCAAAGAATCTGTACGTATAAAAAAACAACCAAAGCAATTTTTCGTTCACGTTTTTTTGAAAAATGATGGAAAAATGTATTTTGACACTAATTTGATTAATGAAAATCTTGTTTTTATTTTTCCGAAAAGTTCTCTGACGTAAGCATAAATGTATTTTTGGATTTTGAAAAAAACACTCGATTCCATACGTTTTCTTAAGCGATTTGAATTCTCGTCAAGTGGAAGTTTATTTTCAGCCATCTGGGTGTTTTCTTCACAAAAAGATCAAGAATCTTACGAGCGTGGCATGAGCTGTAAGCGCGTCTGTTTCGACTGGTTTGTTTTTCATGAAAACACATGATATGCTCATGGATAATACACAGTCGCCAATTTACATCAATAAAAATAAATAAAATAAACATTTATAGCTTTATACGATCATAACATTACTCTGTAATGCTGAAAGAACGTAAATTCACGTGTCACCACATAATTGTAAAAATACTTTCGAAAACTTTGGTATTCCTTGCATTCCGATTTAACCCTTTGAGTGCATACTGGGTCGTTTTGACCCTAAAAATTTTCTGTCGCCGATTGTTCGGTATTAATGGCAACGAAAGTTTTGACATTTAATTTTCGTTTTCGCAAAAAAAAAAAATTGGGACCATAAGGTTTGGATAATTTACTACAAAAAACGTCTCTACAAAAAAAAAACAACAAATTCATATTTACCGGAGGGCAACGATTTGAAAAACGCCTTGGGTCAGATTGACCCAGTATCCACTCATATATTCAACACAATTAGTTGAATCTTTTAATTCATCGAGTTTCCATCCTTCTTATGGAATGAGTATTTTTACTTTTTATTTTTCGCCACTCCGTGATCGTAACATGTTTTTTTTTTGTAATCCAGCTGCCAACATACGCTCTAGAAAACGTGCTTTTGCAAAGTGGTAGCGCAGTCAGTATTTATCTCGGGGATAATCCATGGCGATGCGATTGTCTTTTTACCCCAGGATTCCAGGTAAGACAATTATGCATGAATATTTAATAATCTCCTCATTAATTTTCATTTTATAAATATACCACGTGCCATAGAGTCAATGCTCGAAAGATGTTTCGATGATAGACTTGTGCAATTGTTTCAGGATTTATTAATCAGATACACTAATCTCGTCAAGGACGTTAACGATGTCAGATGCTACTCAGCCGTTAATGAAGAAAATTTGAACAAGCAGGTACAGTTAATTGAACAAACAAATCGAACGAATCAGCATCTCGAAAAATAAAAAAGTGGAAAATGTTGATGAGAAAAAAAGAACAACTAATTTTCGGTATAAAGGGAGAATTGTTTTATTGTTAAAAGAAAAAAGAAAAAAAAAACGTTCGTTGATATTAAAAATACTACAGACAGAAAAAAATGATATAATTTTTTATTGTGACAAAACAAAACGGTGGGTTCACAGATCCGGGATCTAACGAGAACAGAGATCTGCATTGCTCCGTCATCGGTCTCGTGGTTACATCCTTTGGATGTTCTTAACGTAATCCTGGCATCTTTGATCGTACTGATAGTCGGAAAGTTACTTTACGACTATTGGTGCTTCAAGAGAACGGGTAAGTTACCCTGGATCGTCGCCAAGATACCCTGAAAAAACCGAGATGACTTCATGAAAATACGTATATGTGACTTTTTATATGCGTTCCGGGGTTCATCGAGGGTAAGTAAAGTAGAGATGTCAAAAGAGCAGAGCACTGACCCGAGCATCGACGAGGTCCCTTTCCAATGATATTCCAAATTTTACGATTTCATTTGGTTTTTTTTCTTCCTATTTTCCTTTCATTTTCGTGATCCAATTTTTTGACGAGTCTAACGAGAAAGAATCCTTTGTTTCTCATGGACTTTGCTCCAGATATAATTGTTCGTAGAGCTTTTCAGCTGCCTGGATTTTTGCGTTTTCTTCGCGAATTTGCGAACCTGAATTACGTTCAAAATTCATGAAAATTCAGAAAAAAGGTAGTTTAATAGATTTTTTGAGAGTTTTTCCTTTGCTGTTCATTTTTTTCGATATTTTTTGTTCGACAGAAAAAAAACTGTGCGTTTTATCTTTTTGTCAAGGCAATTTAGTATCTTGATGACTAACCATGGCCTACTTTTCCCAGTGCCCTACACTCAGCAAAGTTTTTCACACCTTCGACTCCGTCACTGCTTCTGACTTTGTAGATCGGCTTCGAAACTTTTTTTTCAAGGCAATATTTGTAAAGTTTCCTCATCGCGTTCTCCGGTTTCCCGTCACTACCTAAAGCTATGATAACTCTCATCCTAAAATTTGATCATGATTTTTATTACCTTTATTGAGCCTAAAACAAAAATAAATTGATTCTTCCAATTGAATCGATGCAGCTAATCGTGAATTTTGTAAAATCGTCGAAAAGAAAACTGTCTTTGAGGAAATTCACAAAATAATCCATTTTGGTTTCGTTTTTTGTTAAGAAATAGAAAATAGTTGATAAAAAAATTGTACGTAGCTTTTTTTTTACGTTTCATAATGTGACCGAATATGGGACTGAGAAAAATATTGTAAATAGTGACAAGCGATTGAAAAAACGTTTGAAAATGTTGACAATCAGCGAACATTTGAAATAAAAAATGAAAATTTGGAAATTTTGAAATAAATACTCGTTGTCTGATAAGGCTGCGAGGTTGCCCATATCGTGTTCGTCCATTTGTCTCTCCGCTAGCATCCTGAGTATTATTATGGCTAGTTCATTCCTGACCACGGATTCCGAAGGTCCAAAGTGTTGGGCTAATAAAAATGGATTGTCACAATATCGTGCAATATTCAGGGAATAAGTTTGTTGTTTTACCCGTAAAACCGGCGAAGGAACATTCCATTTTACAAAAGTTTAGATGTTCGTTCAAAATTTTGAAACTTGCTTCCTTTTTGTTTTGAACGGCATAGTCTTGCAACATTTCTTCGGCTGTTTTCCTCTCAATTATATTTTTAGGACTGTGTTCCTCGTCACCATTTACCTTTTTTTCATTGTTGAATTAATTACAAAAAATTATTTAAATTCCGTGTAAATTCTTTTGAATAACTTTGTTTTTCGTTATTGAAACGAAAATTTTGATTTTTTAATTGAACTCGTAACGCTGCGTACCCTTTTATGTTTGTCCTTAATTTTTGTTTTTTCTGCTCCCGTGGGAACCGGTAACGATCCAGAACTCGTCGTTGGATTTCGGTTCGGCGACTTTCGGTTTTTTTTAACTTTTGAGGACTCTGGTGGTTCACTGGATTCTTTATTGATTGCTGAAACAGTTCCCTCTTCTTCTCGAGTTTTCGTCGATTTTTCCAAAGCCAAAACAGCTGATTTCGCGGTTTGCCGATTTGTTTCGTATCGTCCGATCGAAGCTTCTCTTTTCGTATGAGCTTTTTTTGGTTTTATCGTTTCACCCCCTATAACCCTTTCCCACCCTTCCAAGCTTTCGACTTCTTTAGTCGTCGTTGCATCTTGTTTCTCATTGTAACTCGACGGGATCGACGGTCTGTGAAGTTCCAACTTCTGCGACTTATTTTCTGGCTTAGCAGTTTCGGGATTTTTTGATTCATCGTTCGCACGAACTTGCGGTTTTGAACGGGACGTTTTTTTTTCGTCACATTGTTGAATGCTTGCCGAAGACGTTGAACTCGATGGATCCTCCATTTCTGGATTTCGGTCGTAGGAAATAACAGATCCGACTTCTTCGACCTCCTAAGATTACATAACCCCATTGAGCCATTAAAAAAATATCGAAAAAAAATTATTATTATCGTCAACCCTAAGCGTTTTATCCGGAAAAGTAATGACAAGTGATTAATGAACTTGAAAATAATTCCAACTGAAAAAATGTGAAATTGACAGTGCCAATTTGCATCAGCTCGTCACCGAATGGTTAAATATGAAAAGACTCATTACTAACCTCGTTCGAGCCTTCACTAGTTGACGATAACTCCTTAATCGAAGTCTCCGATCGCTGTCTATCAGAATCCTCGGAATACGAAGCTTCCGTCGAATGAGATCTCTCTAATGAATTTTTCATCGTTTATTCGGACCAAGCGATAAATTTGAAAAAAAAAGGAATTGAGGTTAAAAAAAAAAAAAATCTACGAGTCTGGGTGCCGCGATCGATAGTTAAACATAAACTGATTGAATGGCAATCAATGATTTGCTAGTTTGCGAGAAAAATCTTGCAATTATATATAATCGCGAATTGACATGCCGAGTGTTCGTGAACGATATGTTCGAGTTCTGATTATGCGAAAGTATGAAAACGAGACCAACGGTAAAATCAACGATGCTTGAAAATGGAAAACAGTGAAATTTACGATTCGTACTGCTCGTAGTTGGAGAGACTCGAATTTTCGTAACAATATCGTTGTCGTAAGGAACACGTCTTAGTTGGTGAAGAAGAGTTTCCGCCCGATCGATTGCAGTTTCCATTTCGCAGAGAAGGGGTGCAGCTCTGGGATATCTCTTTGCGATCATGTCCCAAACGATTTGGGTTTTACCACCGGCGTCTCGTATCGAGCGTGGAGGCGCCAATTTCTTCTGGCACGATCTTTCGTTTTCCTTTTCCGTGAATTCCGACATTTGTGGAGCAAACAATCTGCTGAGACTTCACTTTATACGTTCGGACGAGAAGCAGAAGGAGAGAAAAAAAAAGCGAAAAGTACAACACGTGACAGCTCGAGTTTTTTTCGAAACTTTGCGATCGACACTGTGCAATTTAACGCACAATAAATAAATTTATGAAAAAAAAGGACAAATCGACATTCTGGACGTTCTGGAAAATGTCACTGCGACGTGGATAAATTATAGAAACTGAAACAAAGGAACGATACGCACGAGGAGGGAACAATTATCGCATCCAATTCAAACTAAAATCAACTACGTTTGAGACTCGTTGGGTTTCTTTAACGCGGCGATATTTTATTAAAATTATAAACACGGGATTACAATACATCACGTAACGTGTGGTAATACTTGGTTGCTTAGAAACTCGTCGTTGAATCAAGGCCACGTTGATTCAAAAGAAATTTCTTATCTTCCCACTTAACTATGAAGTATTTTTGTATGAATGTGTGTACTGTGTGTGTTTAGGTTTGTGTTCGTATGGAGAAATCGATGAGTGATGGTTGTGCAAGCCCTTCGCATGATTTTTCGTGTTATTTTTATTTTTATTTTTTCAAATTCATTTATGATTTGTTTTTTTTTTTCTTTTTTCAATTTTCGCTACGTGTACATACATGCATATGCATATCGCTCTATCGTAGAATGCATTCTGAGCGAATTTCCATTTCTTCACTTTGCGCTGCAGTGTTTCTCGACTGCGCGATTTTTCGTACCTGCAACCTTGTCCGTTCCCCTCGGGCGCTTTTCGCCGAGCTCATGAACTCGGAGGTTTGTCTTTTTTTTTTCGATATATATTATGTGAATGGATGAGAGACAAAAAGACTCTGGTATTGGCCAGAGAACTCTCTTCGTTCAGGAAAAATCATCGCCGGTTTGAACGTCACGAATAATTCCAACATTTTCCGAGTCGATTATCATTTTTCGACTCGATTTTTTTTACCAAAAATCGTGAAAGCTTTTTGCTAAATTGAAAACTTGGAAAATATGTGATGAAACAATTCCCGGGCCGGTTTGGTCGGATAACAGAATATCAACAGAAAAATTTCGGTCCTCAGCGATCGCAATTATCTTAAGGGGTCGTGTCTTTTTCGAATCCAAAGAAATCTGTGGCTCTTCGATATATTTTATTCATGAAAACGATCTTTTACATCCAGCGCTTAATTTTGTAATCGAATTTATAAAAAAAAAACTGCTGTTTCGGTTGTAGCAGAAAAAATTGCTTTCGCAGTGAACACAATGTGCTAGATTCTCTTCATTCCAACTGGGAAGATGGAGGATTTCCCCAGTTTGAACCGTTTTGACGAAAAAAAATAGAATGCCACGTGTTTTTGAATTTTTTTTTGGTTTTATTTTGTTTTAATTCCGACTAGACCCCTCGCAATCGATCGAGCTTCCGTGCTCATGTTCTCTCTCGCTCTCTATCCACTCTCACAGTCGGATTGTTGATACGCTTACTTCTATCACAGCATATACGGGATGTTGCGCGTCGAATTTGCCTTAATCATGTTTGTGTGAGTGTGTATTTTTTACTTTGAATTTGAATTTTTCTTTTTCGTATTTTAAATGTCATTACAAGATTTATTTATGTATTATATTACACGGCGGCGGTTCTCATCTTTTTATTTTTGTTGTTGTTGTTGTTTTTTTTTTCAAAATTCATCTCTCGCGCGTTCGGCGAATCTCTACATCGATTATTATAGTTAATTTTAGCTTAAACCTTAATTCCTCGTCTTTCAGACATCCGAAAAGTTTTCGTCCCTCTTGACAGCGTTTCACGTCACTTGTTTTAAATTCTTCAATCAACTATACATCGATCTCTAACTTTTCTCAGTATATTTTTGGCGTTCTTCCAAACTCCCTTGATTTACCTCGTCGTACCAATATCAAACCGAGTTTTTCTTCTTTTTCCTAAAATGCATTTTTCGCTGTTGTGAGTTCGTGATGATCGTTAATTTTTTTTTTTCATTTCTCGCTATTAGCGTACTTGGTGGATCGAAATATTTCTGTACGAAATTTACTGTTGTAACGAGATTTAATTGCAGTGCTTCAATCCCATTGATTCGGGAGTTTTTTTGCTTGAGTCCTCGTGCAACAGGATTGGAATATTTAACGAAGGAATTGCAAAAAGTGTAAAAACGTTGTCTAAACTGATTTATAGGATGGATACGAAATCGATGAAAAATTCGAGCATCTCCGTAGAAGTTCGGATCACTTAATAAAACATCGTTTAGTCGTTTTGGATTTGCTTTATATTTTCACGAAGTTTTGAATATACCATGACTTTTCAATAGACAACGATGGTGAATGTATTGCAGGGTAGATTTTCGATATTAATTGAAAACCATTTCCCAATTGCCGGGGACTCGAACGCAATGGGTTGGTGCGTTGAAAATATAATGAATGAAGACTTTGAAATAAAAAGTTCATTTGTTTGCGAACCCAGAACAATTGGAGGACTCGACAAAATATTTTATATCTCGACAAATTATGATTTATGGCCCCCCATCTCTCTACGTCCACACACAACGTGCTCTCTTTCGATTTTTTGTTTTGTTATCCACGTTCAGGTATGGTATATCGAGTATATTTATTCCTATATGGATGCCCACAGTGTACATATATATTAATCGTTGCGAGCGGCGATCTCACCGAATCGGTACTTTTTATTATTTATTTTTTATTAGCAGTCTGGATCGAGCAGTGTGGATGTGTTATTTTTGGTCGTGATTAATTTCTCATTTTTCCTCTTGTTCACGTTTAATCTTCTTTTGAATTTTTTTATTATTGAACGTTCGTCGATTCGCGAGTTTCCTTTCCCTTCCTCACCCTCCAATTTCATTTACAGGCAAGTCTCTCGAGATGCATATTTTTCTGTCTCGCGCGACATTTTGCTCGAAAAAAGATCGACAGCGCGGACAATCTCGATTGGCAGCAAAACGGTTATACGTTTTTCGCGAAAAAAAAAAATGTCCTGACTCCGGATCTTGTTAGCAGTTTAAAAATTGGTTAAAAAGCACATACGAACGATTTTCCGTACTCCCTCGGTGTCGAAAATCGATGCAAAAACTACACTGCAGTCTGCGTGCTTTCGTTGCTCACACAGGATGAAAAATCCGGGTGAGAAAGACGCAGCTCTCTCCACACGCATTCATTGCCTGTTTCTTTAAATTGGTCTTCCAAAATCTTTTATTTCGTAGGCTCGTTTATCCCTCGTCCATTTTCATCCATCCCCGATATTTCGTCATTCGTTAACATCCCCCGGCCATCAATCTTTAACGTACAAGCCTAAAAAGAACTCTGTGGGAATCTCGTTCGATCACTAACGTTCCAAGATCGTTTTTTCTCTCCTTCGCATCTCCCTCGGCCCTTCAAACCTCGTTTTATCTTAGTCCTTCCATCCTCTTCCGTCGTTTTTTCTCTCTAACATCTCCGATCCACGTTTGGCACTCGTAAAACTCGTAGATAAAAGCACGTGTGATGTTCGCAACCGACATTCAGCCTGTCGCATGACTATTGTGTCGAAGAGAGTATGATTTGCAAGTCAATGTGAACTTTTCGCTTCGACAACCCTCCGTTGATGTATTATATACCGAGGAATATTGCTCCTTTCGTTCTTACAGCTTTAATCTACTTCTCTCTGTCCCTGCTGGCACCTGGGTCAATACTCGTGAATTTCTTTCCTTCTCTTCCCCCATTTTTTATTAAATTCACCAGAGTTTGCGATTAGAATATATTTCTTCGTCTCTTTCAGCCTCTACGAGAGAATCTTTGCATTGTGGCATCGCGGTGACGCCAACTGAGACTCGATGTAATTCCACATTTGCTGGTTGCTTTCGCTTATTCCTCAGTTGCTTTGTTCGCTCGTTACGCGTTATGTTTTCGTTGCGTTTTCTTTAAACTTCCCAAGTTCTTATCGAAAAGAAAAGCAAGACAAATATCCTGACTATTTCACACGGTTGTTT
Organism: Hyposoter dolosus; assembly: GCA_963921915.1. Classification (NCBI taxonomy): domain Eukaryota; kingdom Metazoa; phylum Arthropoda; class Insecta; order Hymenoptera; family Ichneumonidae; genus Hyposoter; species Hyposoter dolosus. Next base: position 4,751,359 of record OY998134.1, read on the forward strand.
CCATATCGTCGATGGCGTATTGTCAACAAATGCTGTCCTTGCCACAATTCTCGAGATACATTTCCTGAGGCGTCGCCAAATTGTAACGTCCACCCAACCGACTACCCGTCAACCCGTTGTTGTGGTGAGTGTGATTTACGTGCAAATGGTTCACGCTCAATGCTACGTTTTTCTTTTTCTTACGAGCCTTGTGACGATACAAACAATATTTTAAACAACCTGTCGCCAACAAGAGAATCAAAAAAATTCCAAGCGCACCAGCACCCACCGCGACGTACAACAACGTCACCCCAAACTGATAAGAACAATTCACTTCTTCCTCGTCGAAACCCGAGGGACAATGACGGACACCGTCGCACCAAAGCACCGAGCTTATGCAAGCCTGGATCTCCGGACACCTGGGAAATTCAATGAAACGAAAAACATACATACCTCCATCCCCTTGATTTATATTCATTCATTAGAAAGCTTCTGGAATTTATTAAAACGCGCTTGCTGCTCGCTCAATTTTCTGCGAGCCATCGACCATATTCTCCCATTCTTTTTAATATTTCAACACCCAGGCTCGCTTTTTTACAAAATTACAATTTGTACGATTCGACCTTCCGCTTTAATCTCATAAGTGCAATTTTTTAATCAAGAATTTATCGACATTAATTATTCATAAAAACATTCGACAATTTGTTGCTTCAATCTCAAGACTTTCGCGAACAAAGTTATATTTTCATTCCGGAATCGATATCTTTCAATATTTATACATTCAGGTTTCTTTTTTTTAGTATCTCTCAAATGTAAAAACGGTTCGTTTATTTTTAGTCAAAACTCTAATGAAAAATGTACGCGTTTCTTTTTTGAAAATGATCGATATCCGTTAAAAAATTCAATGAAACTTTTGTGCTTCCGCGAAATATAAAAAGTGCAAAGTGACTCGAGGGTGTCGTAAAATTTTGGAAAAATGTATAGCTGAACTGGTTATTTTCTGAGGACACTCACCTGTACGGGCAATCCTCGGTTGGACCAAGAGCAAATGTATTGGAGCCGAGACTGGTAGCGGTGGCTCTTTTGGAAATGGCCATCCACGTGAGAGCATAAAATCCAGGTTCGCGTTGTAGGAATTCAACGACGAAACTTCTAGAGTGTTGCATCATGGCGTTGACAGGGGGAGTACTATTGATGAGGCTGTAGTTCCAACCACCGGAGAAAAAGTCGACAGTCCTTGAGAGGTCGTTGCCACCCTCGGGACAAATGACACTACGGTCTTTGGTGTTGGCGGCTGAATAGACGATGATTCGATTGAGGGTTGTGCAGTCCTCGATATTATCAGCATTAATGGCGAACCCGGAAGTTCGAAGATACAAAAAGTTCATTCTGACGTCTTCGGGTTCGATGAGCCAAGGTTCGTTGACGCACTGGGCGGCTGTCAAGTCTTCGGTGTTTGGTAAAATTTCTTCGACAGCTGCGATCCCTCCATTGTTTCGTGGCAACGGGCTTCTGAGAGTAATTTCACCGCTGGTACCGCGGAGCTTACGCTCCTCGAGCTTCGTCGGGCAGGATTGATCCTCGCGAAACTCGTTGCTCGGAACGAAACGATATTCACCCTCGAAAAAGTAATTGTCGTAATCCTGAGTAACGTTCATTCGCGACACGATAAATTTGATCTCGACGACGTTCGAGGTCAGGCTTTTAAGGACGATTCTCTCGGTTACGTTCGAGCACAAACAATCGCGAACCAGTTCAACGCCCGTCCAAGGATATTCCGAGACGACGAGCTCGGCCTTGCCATTTTTCTTGAGCTCTTCCGGCGTCGGGCCCTCGCAAGCCCAACGATCGATCAACGGATCGATGTAAGAAGTGCAACGTTTGTCACCGAACGATGCCCGCGCTATCGTCAGTTCGATTCTCTGATCGATTTCCGCCTCGAAACGATACACGCAACTCAAATTTTGAGCCCCACCTCGACCGTAAAAAAACACGCTTTTCGGGGACGAAAATTTACCAGACGTACCGGAAGCCTTCGACGAGGCTGACGACACCGACGCCGATGGTGATGACGGCGTTATCGAAGTCGGCGAAAATACCAAATGACACGACATCGAATCGTGGACAAACTCGTAACGCAGCACGAAACTTATTGGATACAGAGCGCTACCTTGACGCAATATGTGCTCCAATGTCAAATCGCGACCCGACGATACGTAACTTTCCGAATGACTGCAAGGTCGAGTGTGACGACTGCTGTTTCGTAAAAGACTGTGATCGCACAAGAGTGGAATATCGTCTTTGCAAAACTGGCCCATCAGTTTGACGTTCTGTCAACAGAAAACCAAAAACCCCAAAAATTCTTCTTCAGACACGAATTAAGTTTTCGAAACATTTCCAATGTGAAAATTTCTATTTTCACACGAAGATTGTTTATAATTTTGCGAATCTATACAACCGTGAATTTCCGGCTTCGAATATCTTGTAAATTCGTCTCTAAAAATGAGAATAATGGAAAAAAAATGCGACGTCAAAAATAAATAAATTCATCGATCGGTCGAGACCTCTGCGAATAAATATGCCAAACGCGTTTGAAATATGGCTGAAACTCGATATTACGAAAATTCACGACGTCATAAGCCCCTTGAAAGCGTATTAATAAAAAATTCAATCGCTCAATCAACTATTACGGCTCATACAAAATCAATTAGTCACAACAGTCGAGATTGGATATCGATCGATTAAACATCGAATAGAGGTCAACTGACCATCAATTAATGAGAAGAGAAATTAGTAATGCGCGGCGAAAGTGAGAAACCGAATATACAATTAGACGTAGAAATTCAGTCACGAATTAATTCAAATCAATGATGACGAGATTATTTTTTTCGTGATTTATTGCTCCGGTTAATGACGGAAATGAAAAAAAAATTTGGTCGCAACTCAGCATCCGAGTGTACGATAAAATCTCGAAATAAAACACAAATTTCCATTCTGGCTGGGCATCGAGTCATTCAATTCCAGACTCTGGAATATATCATAAAAGGAAAATATTAGTATTTCGAAAACGTACCTTTCTCGAGGTTTGTTTATCCGTCGAATGGTCACCGTCCCAGATGAGCAGCTTCGCGTTACAGTCGGTATTGGCATCGATACTGGCAGCCGGATCACTACTGGCAGCGTAATATTTCACAAACGAGATCCAAACGATCTCGTTGGGTTTTCCCTGAAAGTGATACCGACAGGTTGTGTTTGGCGGCAGTGAATGCTTCGGGTTTTCAAGTATACCCGAGGGGCTGTCGTAGCTCGATATATGGAAGTCACAGTTATCATTTTCCTTTACGAAACTACGAGATTTCTCGTCGACGAATAGAACCTGAAGAAAATACAAAACAAATGGTTTTTTTTTTCTCAATTTTCACGTCGTTCAGATTTGTCATTAGAATTGGCATTTGTTTTGTTTGCAAACAATTGAGTGGAAGGAGATTCTGTTACGAATTTAATTTCGACAGTGAAGACGTCTCCAACTTGCCTGAACTTCGAGCTCGAAACCCGGAAGAAATGACAATGGTACTGGATGAAAAGGATTGTCGTATGGCGATGTGTGAAATTCAAGGAGCATCGTGTTATGACTGCTGACTATGTCAGGGACTGCATCCCCACCGCAAAGTCTCACGAGAACTCTGTCGGTCGTTGAGCCACCGTCGTAAACCGTCAAATAGTCTTGCGCCACGTTGCACTGATCCCAAACTCTGTGCAACCGTCAAACGTTAGTTCGAGATAAAATCTCCAACCCCCTCTTCATTTTCATTTTTTTTTTTTGACGATACTTTTCATGCCCTACTTGCTTAGGTACTTGCTCAATTTTCGCAAATCATTGTCTTCCAATTCATAAAAAAATAAACAAACAATTTGCCCAAAAATTTCTTGATATGCAAAGTTTTTGTTTCCTCTCGATTTTACACTCCGAGTTGAAATTTCCGAACATCATTTCGATTGGATTTGGAACCGAATTTTTCAGATACGTTCGACACTTTCAAGTCATCCCACGAAGTACAATTGTTTTTCGACGATTTTCATGTTTGCGATATTCATAGAAATAAAAGTTCACCACGTACCGAAAAATACGAAATTTCGGTGAGATCATTTCCACATAAACGAATGAAAATTCTCGTGCAATTGATGGAATGAAAAAGCATCGTAATAACTCGATTTAAATTTCATTAAAACTCTCATTAGCAGAAAAAGGGAGAAGACAGTTTTGGAACGTTTGGAAGCTTGTAATGCAACAACGTTATTGCGATATTCATGCAACGATGACTGCAGTTGTTATTGGTAGTCAAAAGCCATCAATTATACAAACGAGCTTTGTGTTAATTAGCAGCTACTTGTTGCTCATTATCCATTATTAAATTAATGAATTCTCCAGCCGATCAAAATCAATCAAAACCCTAAATGATCGTGTGTGATTGGAAATGAAAAAAAAAAAAAACAAAACCATTGGATAATTACCTTAATATTCGCTGGCTTCTGTCATATTTCACGCCTTGATCTTTGATGTGTATTTTGTGACTATTCCGTTGACTAACCGCAAGAAGTGCTCGGTGGCCTGGCGGTGGTCGGTTGTGCTCAACTCGATAATAACAAGTCACGTTTCGCGGGTAAACACCCGGATAGTTCGGTGATTGAAGACGACAAGCTCGTGTATCACATCTCGTGAGAACACGGTCGCAATAAGTTCCATTCACAAGTTCACCACGCCACGTAGCCATGCTACTGTTACCGTACCTTAGATGCGCTTCGCTTCGTTTCAGGAATTTGTACGAGAGCTTGAAATCGAAGTTGTAACCAATACCCTGTAATCGATGCCGAAAGATTCGAACAATAAAAACTCCACGAAACTCCACAATAAATAATAATCGAAAACTAATCTCTTGGTTTTTCAGAAGTTTCTTTCGAAAAGCATAAAAATTATTTCTGCAGGGATAAACGGAGAAGGAGCGAATTTTCCGAAATTTCAATTTTCATTTCTCGTGTTATGAGCTTCTCGTGTTTCGTTGATGAAATTTTAAACTGGGCTCATAAAAATGTAATGAATTAAGTGCTACTGAGTGTACTTTGGCGAAGAAATTTGCTAAAGTTTATTTTTATGACTTATTTGAGCGAATGAGAGCATCTCTAGAGAAAATAAATAATTTTCATTATTTGTGAAAAAATATACTCGTACTTCCGTGTACGTTTTTATCACGTAACTAATTTGCCACCGTCGAGTTTTTAATTGAAAAGGAAGAAGGGTGTAAATAAAAAAAAATAAAAAAGTAAATTAAGGAGCTGTAATTTTTCTCACCTGCTCCGAGAGACGCGAGAGGTAAAGAGTGAGATTTATCGAAGGTGTCTCGCTGTAATAGACGGTGTAACCCCACGCACTTCCGCACCATTGACCACCGGTCGCCGGGCGACCCATTTCCCTTATCGACATGAATCCGTCCGGACAGCCTTCATTAGTGAATGATTGAAAACGACCCACAGTAAAAGTGTCGAACGTTAACTGCAACGGCAGATAAAAGTATCGATGAATAAAATTTTCTGTATTTTGTGAAAAAAAAACCCATTGGCAAATGTTTAAACAATTAGAAAAAAAAAAAAACAAGCAAAGTTTCTGAGAATTCTTGAAAAATATAATTAAACATTCAAAACGATAAAGTTTGATGAAAATTTCATTTTATTAAGAATTTACGATCTATTCATTTTTATTGGAATAACAAAAGAAACCTGGATCTGGAAAAAACTACCTGGACTAAATCGCCGAGGTCACCCCCGGCGGCAGTGAAGTTGAGGTGGCAGAGAAAAGGTAATCGATCTTCCCTCGGCCGACGAACCTCCACCTCGTAGGTTCGACCCACGTCCCCGTACAGAGTTCTGTTGCAAGCTGTTCATTGGTAAAAAAAAAAAAAAAAAGTCGCCGAAAAGAGAGAAAAAGGAGAATTTATCGTTTCATCATCATTTTTATTAACCCTTATCGTATACCAGCGGGAGTTAGTTGGGTTGCCAATGAGTATAATACACGAATCGATTTTACAAGACGTTAAGATGTCCCGATATACACCGGTGACTTATCGTTAAAGGCCTCTTTTGTGACTGACTACTTTTTATTTAAAAACCAGTGATTCTTATCGTATTCATAAATTCATTATGGCAAAGGTAATTAAGAATGTGCTTAAATGTTATTGGATTTCTGTCATACGACTTCCGAGCATTTGTAATTAAATGATTTCATTAATACTGACGTCCACGTTGATTTTATGAGGTCAAACAAAATTATACGAATTGTTTAGTCAACCCAACGTAAGAATAAAGATTGTCGATAATTAGTAGCAGAAACGAATTTAATGCAAGTAATTAATTATCAGTTATGCTCAGGACCAAGAAAATATCGAGGCTAATTTTTTTTTCAACCCTACATTTTATTGTTGTTTTCGATAATCGATAAAGTTTGACTCGAAATTTATGACGAATTACTCTTTTTTTTATTCGTTCTAAAGATTGGATGAAAAACTGATTATTTCTCATGGATATTTCATTTACAACCACGAAATACGAATTAAAAATCAACGAATGAATATCATCGGAAAACGAATGTCTGACACACTTGGCATTCGTTAGAGATTTATTGCTGAACGATTTATTTTCTCGATTATTAATCATTCTCGACGGTCTACACTTTTTTACGAAAACGTGAAACGAGCCTTGAGGGTCTTCTAACAAATAAACTCATTTTATACGCTGAATTTCGGTAGTATTGGATTTCTATAATTCGTTATGGAGATTGAATATGCGGTTACATGGACCAGACACCATTTTCGAAATTTCCGATAATATATTCCGGACGGGCCGATGATTCGTTACAGACCATTATCCAAAACCACGACTTGCCGATAATGATCAAATAAATATCGAGGAATTAACGATTTAAAGGACGTTCACAAAACTATTCGATTTGCCAATATTTTCAATTTTTTTATTCTCTGAAATTGTTTGTTGCTATAGAAAAAACTTGGGGATCGGGGTTTATGGACTTGGGATATTCGGTTGAATTGCGAGAAGAATAAAAATTGGAATTTGTCTTACGGGAACAATATCTGGGCTCGTCCGTTTTATCGCGGCAGTCATCTTCGCCGTCACAATATTTGTCCTGGGCAACGCAACGACCGTTTGTGCAGGGGAATTCGGAAGGTCGACAGCCTGATGCGGAAGACGAGGCTGTTGTGGAGGTGCTTCCGGTTAGGATATTACCGGACGAGCCACCGATCGGTGTGGCGCCCGAATAAACGGCGTAACCGGCTGCTGTGTATTCGGGTCCAGCGATATCGGAAAAACTAGCGGACACAGCCGAGGCCTCGACCGAGGCCGCGATCGCTGCTGCGATCAGCAACCGCCGGCACACCAACATGCCCCTTCACCCTGTTTTTTTCCAAAATAATCAAACATTTCATCACGTCAGTATATATAGAAAAAGGCGCACAAAAACGTTGCAAATATTCATTCAATCGATCAATCAACATCCGACCTTTTTCGTCGAATAATCAAAAATGATTAATTTCCGAAATTACGAGCAAATCACTTGATTTTGTTTCATATCGAACTTCCAATTAATAATCATTAATAACAACTGCTTCATTGGATATTATCAATTATACGATATAAAATATTACATCGATGAATTTTCGTAATTTATTTTCAATCGTTTTATTTATTTTTATCTCCAAATTCGATAATAAACATGAAAATTAGTATTCATAAGGTTATTTGAATAATATGATTCAAATTCTTATAAATTCCAAGTAAAAATTGAAACTGCATGGGAAGAGCAAAAAAGTGAGTGCGATAAAAATGAATTGTTTGGATTTGATCGAAAACCCAGGATCACAGAGATTTTTATGGCCCTCGTTTATCCTCTGTTATCAGGAATCATGTGCCTGAACAGTTTTGTCATCGTATACATTTTGACAACATCCGCGAGGATGTAATTATGATGAAAAAATTAAATGAAAACGGTGGTACGGAGCTTATCTCGTTTTTGGATTATAGGCGCGCAGACCAGACATCTTTTTTTTTTTAATAGCTCCCTCATCGGTTAGCACGGATGTATACAATGATACCCTTGGTATTTAGAATTCGAGAAACTGGGTGTAATATCGGAGAGAGCTTTCCGACAAAAAAGACGAAATGGAAGAGAGAGAGTGAGAGAGAGAGAGAGAGAGAGAGAGAGAGAGAGAGAGAGAGAGGAAAAAAGGTGAAAAAAGAGAGACAGAGAACCGTTCCACATGACGCTTTTCGTTGGTTTCTACTCTTTTCCTTTCGTTATCGTTCTCCGGAGTGCTAGGCTTCGTACTAATGCGCACTCCGACCTTCTACCTCAATCACAGCTTCCCACGACTGGACCTTTCACTCTCTCTCTCTCTCTCTCTCTCTCTCCCTCGCTCTAGCTTCTTTTCTCTTTCGTTGCCTCCCTTTCTCTCTTTCTCTCATTAGCTGTTATACATAGGCGAGTTTGAGAAAAGTTTTTAATTTATACGACGAGACCAGTGGTTTTGCTCCGTAATTTTTCCAATAACCCGGACGGACGAGGTGCTGCGAGTACGAGAGCAAGATGGGGCACGGCAAGGACGAGTTGGCGAGCAACCTCCGAGTTTGTGAACCCATGGACCTGGTTATAAAATCCAATCGCAGTAATTACCACAACGGAAAGCTCTTCCGGTTTCGATTCTACGCTGGTTCGGCCTCTCCTACATATATCTACGTACAAACCTTTCTATTACTTAACATATAACATACGTGCATATGTAAATAAGCAGTAAATTGTTTCATTTAGAATAATTCATAATATATATTCACTACATAATAAAATACCCAGACTGCCAATATAATATGCACGAAAATAGCCAACATATGATGCGAACAGTAGTACGCCCTTGATATGGACTTTACAGCGTTCCCAGGACCGAGCATTCTATGCGGTTTGCGTATTGGTTCCTCCAGTTTGCCAATCGACGAGTGCAGACATCGCGAAATATATTGTGCTCAATTATCAAAGCGCCTGCACACGTGTATCGATTTTAATTCCCTTTTAACTCCATGCACTTATAATTCGTATTTCTTTTCACTGTAATTTCTGCCGTTTCCGGCTTTTACGAGCTGCTGTCGCCAAATATACGCGAAGCATCACAGTGGTTATCGGGTTCGATTATTTACTTTGATTAATCGAGAGGCTTTAAGTTGTTAATCTGCAGCGTTTTACAAAATTCGACAACGCGAGAGGTGAGTTTTTGTATGCGCAATGATTTCCTGCAAAAAACCGAATCGCTCCGTAGACGCAGGATCGAAGGCCCAAATAAATTGGACAATCCCGATGCATTAACTCGACGATTACGTTGCAATCATTCAATTTATATAAATCTGAATTATCCAGATTACGTGCTTTATGAGTTTGTCGACAAAACAAAATGTGTAAATTAATGACGAGAGGACGGCACATATTATTCCTCCGGAAATATGTTCGTTGTCATATATTTCGTGCGACATCGGAAATACACTCGATTCGACGTATATGTGAGTATTGGATAAAATCGAACGAACCCATTTCTTCTCCATCGTGGAACGTGAAAGTTTCAATCGATATTGTCAATATTTTGTACCGAGTTTTCAGCACATGTGTACATAAGAACCCGCCGGTTCATTTGTCGTTGCTTTCGTCATCGACAACCCAGTAACGTAGAAACTTATTTGATTTTTCCTCTCAGTTCCTTTTTAGTCCGCAACCATTTTAGTTGCTTTAATGCAACTCGGAAAATTTCGAACACGTTCAAACGTAATGCGCGTAGGTGTTAATTTGTACGAAGCTTCAGAGCCTCGGGGACAAGCCACGAGAGAGAGAGAGCGAGAGAGAAACGGTTCGCGGAATAGGTGGAGAAAAAAGAATTTACAATTATGAGACTGTACATGGCGAACTGATAACGTAGCTTCGTAGCGTAGTCGCCTGAATATCGTGGAATATATGTAATGGTTATGTGTAGTACATTTTCCCATGCATATATGTCGACATTTGGAAAACCAGAGCCATATGTGCGTATGTATACGAAAGGGTCGGTTCGCTATACGACGCACAGATACACAGAGGAGATAGGAGAAAGCGGACCCTCCATCCTCCATTGTAGAACGAGGATTCTCGTGTCTATATACATGTTACGTGTCTACATAGATATGAATATGTACTTGAGGGTGAGTGTAACATTGAAGCAAGGTAGAGTTTCGATAATATGTACCACAAACGATATCGGCCAAACAAGAGCAATGTTTTCGTCTTTTTCTGAGTTAACCGTATAAATATACATCGACGAATGTCGCATTCGTGTGTGTATGCAAAAGTCCCTTTATTCCATTAGTTAATCCAGAAAAATGTACGTCCGCCAATGTGCATATGGAGGTTGTCTGGGTTATTACACGTTATGATAAATATTTGTCATCGGTCTCTCGATCCAATGCATCATTCGGTTTATTGCAATAATGCATTTCGCTGGGATATGCATTTGCCGGCGTATCGATCGCGCTGGAGAAAAGGGAATTTCACTCTGCCATATGGATTCTTTTATTCACCGGAAATTCCCGTTTCCCATCATCTCGGTTAGCTGACAATTGAGGTCAATTAGGATAATTGGAAGAAAAAAAAAAATTTACAGTTATTTTTTTTTTTTCATTGATTGGAATATTGGATTCTCGCGGTGAGGACGATATTTTAAGAGACATTTTTTTGATGGAATTACCAACGGCGAATGACTCTTCCGGAGGAAATCTTCCATTAAGAAAGACTTTGACAACCAACGGAATCGTTCCTTTATTACTACAGTGACGTACGTTAATCGTTATAAAAATGGTCGCAATGGAGTAGGCAATTTAAAAAATATCTCTTCTCTTACAGAGTCTTTTTTATTTTCGGATAATTCGCGTCCGACAGGCGATAGAGCTTCGTGCAGATAAAACTTTAGTGACAAAGTGGAAAGAGGAAAGTAAGGAGAGGCAGAGAGAGAGAGAAAGAGAGAGAGAGAGAGAGAGAGAGAGAGGAGAACATCGTACCGGATGATATTGAATTCGAAGACGTTTCGTACAGCAGATCGGTCTAATAAATTCCGGAAATGGAAGCTCTGTCTCGCCGCGGGCCGTGAACTCTTCCGGGCTACACGGGACGCTCGATGCTCTTACTGCAATCTGTTTGTAAATCGAGAATCATAAGACGTTATCTAGGCATCTCGGGTAACAGTGGACTCGAGCCAGCTATAAAAGCGAAACGTTTTTTTTTCTTCCCCATTTTTATTTTTTTATTTTTTTCTCTCTCGCCCATACTATCTTTTCTCGTTTCCTCTATAAAAATCGAATAATAAAGGAAGATTAGATCTTTTTGTCGAGGATATGAGAGCTCTTGAGGAAAAGTAGACAGAAAAATGATAGCTTCGCCAACGACGTAATACACCGTGTATACCTGGAGGAAAAAAAAACCGAGAGGCAAAGTTCAGTTTATCCTCATAATTCAGTCAATTAATGGTGTTTTTTTTTTTTTTTAACCGCATCAATAATTTCGACGAGATTCAAAATAACGGTCTTCATGGATTCATGGTGTGCATCATTTTTTCGTTTTGATAAAAAATCGTTACACAGGTTATTCATAAATCAACCGGAAACGTTGGTATATCGCGGTCGCAACGGCTCAATTTCCTTCGCTCCTGCTCAAAGCGCATTTGCTTGGACTCCTTTTTAGAAATATTGGATTTTTTTAACGCTTGTATAATGTTGGCTTCCCTCGTTGATTATCACGAAATCTCCACACCTGTTGGCGTGTCGCAAGCTCTTTTTTTTTTCTTCGTAACTACATTCGTGTACACAATTGTCCTATACGGTTTTTTCTCGTATATCAACACATGTGAGGGAGTATATTATACGCCATTCGCGACATTCTGGGCTGCGCGTGTCTCTGGGTTGGACGTTTATCTCATCCTCGAGGTAAACCCTCTCTCTCTCTCGCTCTCTCTCTCTCTCTCTCTCTCTCTCTCTCTCTCACCCTCTCTCTCTTTCTGTCACACTCTGCGTGGGCCCTGAACCCGTGGTTGACGGACATTAATTTTCCAGAGCGCATATCGCGGTCGAGTGCTGCGGCGGATTGCAGCAGGGAATATGCACCCGAAGGAACGTTGTGAAACTTGTATGTGATATACGTAACTCAAGAGAAGCGACAGAAATGAAAGATTTAACAAAGAAAAAAAAATATCAATCTTCCGAGTTTCCAAGAAGCTTCAAAACTCGGAGAGACGATAATGAATCACCAAAATTTCATTAAAATATCAAAAGGCTCCAGCATATCAGGTTGCGAGTATAATTGAAACAAGAATCGAACAAAATTAATTGTTGTTCGAAATATTTCGAGCAAACGACGAAACTGACTAGATTTCCTAAATTCTTGAAAATTCGCAATAAAATTTCGAATAACATTTTATATGTTCGATGTGACGAAAAATAAAAAATAAACATAATTTTTATAAAGCCGTAGTAATTTTATTGTTTCTTTTAGCCTTCTTGATCTCTTTTTCGCAGGGTTTCCTGCAACATGTACTTCGGGCAAAGTACCATTTTATTAAAAATGAAAAGCCTTTTTATATGATCGCGAATAAAAAGCATTCTCATTTTTATTTCAAACAAAAGCGTATTAAGGCGAGTTTTACGATCTGTCGAGCTCGTATATCGGCCGTTTCCACTTGCAGTACGAACCATCGTAATACTTGGTGAACGTGACGCGATGCGGCTCGCAAGCGCGGCATCTTTTCATTTGGATTCTCGTAGATGAGATCAAATTTGTGAGAAAGACAAAAAACGTTGGAACGATGAAGAACGTTTCGCTATGGCGAACGATCGTTTGTTCGTCCACGCATATGTAAATACGGGGATGGATACGTTTCGCGTTTATAGACAAAGTTATAACGTGTTACATTTTTGGGATTCATTTGCGTAGCGACACGCGGAATAAAAGGGGTTGAATCCTGTGATAGCGTCGATATTAATATTCCGAACGCCATTAAGGATGATGTACACGAGAGCATGCGATATATATCGATTCCAAATGATCAAAAGGGCGTAAATTCGTTATTTCCAATACAAAGTTATGTCAGTTGCATTTCCTTTGCTAGTAACAAACACACACTGAATATGTACATACGAGGACGTGTTATCAGGCGTGTTTTAGCGTTAAACGCAAAGCCAACACATTTTCCATGCGACCTATATAAATGGTTTGCGAAACATACGCGTATAGTTACTGCATGCCTCACTTCTGCTCGTTTCTGCTGTATGTAACTTTACACGAGAATCGTGTGTTCCTATGCATATATTCGTGTTGGGGTCGCAAAAACGTCGTAGATACAAATATTACGTTGTGAGCATTTATACTCTTTTGTCCATAGACGAGACTAGACACATTTCGATATATATATATATATTCAGTGTATATATCGAGAGATATAAAAAAAATTATATATATGACGTACGGGCACGTATAGGACGAGGTATTTTTTGCGAACAAGCGAAGTAACGATAGACACGGCTCAGAGGGTGCATATGCATTTTTAATCAAAACAAATAAACGGATATGCATCTATCTCTGTATGTATATTGTCTTTCTCGTTCGCTGTCTCTTTCTCGCTACTTCGACGTGCTTCTCTTTGTCGAGAGAGGTCGAGAGGCATATATATGCATAATACAAAAAAAAATCTTCCAGAGAACCTGCAATTGTGAGTTTTTTATGCTCCGCTGGTAGAACAAAAAGAAAGAAAAACAAAGTAAACGTCAAAAGAATAAGCTCGCAGATATGTATGCGTGTGTTTCGCGATCCAGGCTCACTGCATCGGTATTTTAATTTACAGTAAATGTGATTTTTACTTTTTTTTCATATATATCCATTCTTTTGATAACGAAACGGAAACGGCTTGGAATAATATATCGATCGCAACGATAATACGTCACAAGTACGCTCGCAAGGAGGATACAAATGTTTCGCTCGTTTTTAAGGATGTTAAAAATCCAATTATTGCGATATTTAATTGGTCAGGCTGCCAGAAAACACGTGTCGATATTATTCTTTCCTTGCCCCAAATTCAGGTCAACCCTGCGAGGAGATCTTACTCAGCGATGTCTCGTATCCTCTCGGGCCAGCACCAAGACAGCTTCCTGGCTGATGCTTAGTCCAGCATGCATTTTCCTTCCGAACCTATCGCACCGAATTATTAATACATTATTTACGTGGAAATGTTTTTATTTGCGAAAAAGTGGATGGGAAAATGCTGCTTTTCGAATTTAATTTCCCTTCGGTCCGAAACGCTCTCAAGCTTCAAAAATGCAGACAAGCTTGTCACGAAGAGAATGAAACATCGCTGAGTAAGATCTCTTCACTGCTAGCATGACCTCGATGTTGCAAAAGCTCGCAAATATTGAGTTATGTTTCCCGGAAACTTGACCAATTATGTGACTGTCAGTTTCGCAACATAAATTTGACATTTATTTTTGCAAACGTAGCACAAACTTTAATTACATATTTTAATGCATTTTTGCAGCTTTTTTCGTATTTATAAATTACGAGTTGTCATAAATCGAGATGGAACTGTCCACGAGGTAGATTCGTTCCAAACACGTTTGAAATTTCCATTTTTTTTTCATTAATTCTCTAACATTTTCGTTATCTCTGAAAAGTACTTGAAATTTTGATCGTCGAGATATTATTCGAGGACTTAACAAACCTTTGGGTGAGCCAGCTATAAATTTGTTTTCCTTGAGGTCACATAATTTTGGATATTTTGAAAGTTCCATGAAAGTCTCGGCCACGTAAAGCGCCAGAGCGATTAGAGGACGAGAGAGTGTTGGCTAGATTCATGCTCATTCGCGCAAGTTGGCGATATATACTGCAAACTATGTAACACATACGCGCGAAATAACTTTCCTCCGTGAATACTACATCGTACGTGACAAGAGCCTGACTCTATATACTCTGTGTCTGTGTGTAATGATATGAGGATTCAGACAAAAGGAGCAGAGGGAAAGAGATGGAAGAAAAAGATCGGTTGCCCCAGAGATCGGTGGATTTTACGTCATCGTCGTAAAATATTTCGCTCGTCTGGTGGCTTTTCGCTATGATTTCCGATCCCAGTCACGGAGCATCGGCATCGGACTAGATCGAACCTGAGCCAAGCCAGAAATATATATATATATATAAATTATTTCATATATATAGAGCAGGCGTCAGAGGCTGGAAGTGATGCAATGGTGCGCGCGAGGCTTTGGGATCGTGCATCTTTAATTCTCGATACCTAAAAGCATCCCTAGCCCAACCGTCCTGCGATAACTCCTTCGTCTCTTTCTCTCTTGTGGCAGTGCATATACATCGATATATTTATTTATTTATTCAATTCTATATATCTATCTCCAGGCCATGGATAAGCGTTAGAAAACTTGCGATATTCATGGCTCCTCCTTCTCTCTCTCTCTCTCTCTCCGTCTCTCTCTCTCTCTCTCTCTCTCTCTCTTTGCTTCTGAGCACCAAAATAACGAGAAGTATCGATTCTCACTCTGTTTCTCTCTCCTCTCGTCTATCCTCTTTCTATCCAAGGCTCATACTAGCCCCCTGAGAGTACAACGGCTCTGCGAGTGAAATCATACCTCAACCCCTGCTTGTGGCAACGTGCGAAGTGCTTTTGCAACACGCGAGAGGTATATCACGTGAATGCACATCACTGGGCACACTTAAAGGAGCTTAGTAACCATGTAAACGAAGGCAGTGATTGGCCTGTCTTGAGAAGCATGAGAATCATCATGCCGAGATGATTTGGTGCAAATTTCATCGATCATTTTAGGCCTTGACTCATTTATTCACAATCAAAACGCAAGAACCTCGTGGATAATGAAGACTTATGTCGATGAGGCTGTAAGGTCAATGGCATTTGACTTCTGGCATTTCTAGCAGCCGCCATTTTTCAGAATAATCGGATAAGAAACACTCCGAAAACGTCAAATTTCTTAAAAGGAACGTGGCCCGAGTCAACAGAACGTAATGGCAACCATACATCGACCCACTTTTCGTTCCACCAGCTGAAGTTCCATTTAAAAACCTCAAAGCTACGGATGACAAGTGATTCGAAAATACTTTCGAATTAGGGATTCAGCTCAAAATAACGCGGTCAGTAGTTCGTTTAACGCAAGAATGCTTTCCTAGGTTAATACGAGTTTCTCAGTCTTCCTATAGAGACTGCTGCAAAGGGTGGCCAAGCATTGTGCCAAGCTCGCAAGCTCAATCGCTCATTAACACGCATTTACACACCTATAAGTTATCGCTTTGCGCAGCGTGAACACATTGGATACATGAGACCAAGGCGCGCTCGGTATTTTGGAGAGCAAGTTATGTACGCAGCATTATCGGTGCACGAGGCTTGCTTGTTAAGGTCTCTCCAATATACGTATATGTATGTATAGATCTACACACGATGTAAATGTGCAGGCTAAAGAGTTTCACTAACAAACTTAATTAAGAATATTGCAATTAAGATTTCTTGAAATCATGACATTTTTTAGATCGAAGCAGACTGCTGGAGCTCGAGCAGGCAGCACGCCACAGTTAATGACTATCATTTCGAGCTTTTAATTCTGCCAAATAATCGATAAGACTTACTTAACAAGAAAGTCATAATTACGAGCGATATTGACCCATTTAGCAACGTCCATACAAATCTTAAATGCAATATAACTTTCCTAAGCATTTGCATGTTAGCGCGCGGTAGTTTGCATTTCAACTAGTCCTTGGTTGATCGACATTTGTGAGGAGGAATGGGCAGCATCGCAGGCACTGGGAAGAGGAGCTATTTAAATGCTGCGGTGCGGCATTTTGATCAAGAGAGACTCTGCTGCGCGTCAAGCCATCGAGCAAATTTTTATCCCACGCTCTCTTTACCTCGCGGAGAATGCATCGAAATTGTAATTGTCGCCATGACAACCGGATGAAGACAATTACCAAGAAAAGTATTGTTCTTTGCTTCGAAAAGACTCTCATAAACGGATGAACAAATGAAGCTTCGTTGAAGTAGATGTAGAAAGAAAAACTTGATTGAAAAAGGAAGTTTGAATTCGCATTCCGCGAGTGCGGGTTCACGCTCGAAGAGTCCTCTCGACCGTACGGTGCTCCCCACAACTCACGACTTTCCAGGGGAAGAGGACGTTTTTCTTTATTTCTCCCTCTCTCTCTCTCTCTTTCTCTCTCACCCCCTTCGCCAGTATGAAACTCCTACGGTAACGCTTGGTCGACGCTATTGAGAGTCACACGAAGAGCTCTTATAACTTTGTGGAGTTTCTCCTCGGTTGGTTGCGGTGAATCGAAGAGCTCTTGCACGCGAATTTGTCGTATAGACGTTCGTTATAGTTGGGCGTCGTATGTGTTTCAGATGATACGTGGCAATTGAACGAACGATGTATGCCATCGGTATATATTATGTATATATTTATATATCAGCTCCCTATGTATATATCGTCGATGTATGCACGATCTCTCGAAAGTACTTCCATCTTGAATCGTAGCACTTGTTTCGAGGCAGAAGAAACTGTGTCATTTCGTAACGAGAGCACGATATTGCAAGAGGCAAATTTCCGGCTTCCCAATCAACGTCAACCTATCAGCGCGATCTCTTTAATCCTTTTTCTCTCATCGATTGCGATAATCCAACAGGTAAGAATGGTTGAGCGTAGCTCACGGATTTTCATCGGATATCTGTCAATCCACATGCATCTTCGACTATATATCCAATTTTCATTGCGAGTATTCTTGCACGAATGAGCACGATCCTACGACTCGAAGCCACCCAATTAGTCACCAAGTCTTGCTATAGAACTCAACGGAAGAACCAACTATTGGATATCATTGGATTTCTGTTGTTTTCAGGAAAGAACAACCCTCGATTCGAACAGGAATAATTAATTGATGATTCCGAATCAACTAGTCTACCGGATTACTGTACAAAGGTAACCCCATCACTCCCTCGGTATAGCGAACACAATGTCGTTGATCCCCATACAATACAGCAAAATAAGATTTTTTTTCTTTAAGGACGTTGTATGGAAAATTTTCTATCGATAGAATTCCTTTAAAGTTGCACCACACATAAAGAATAGTGGTATCTAAAAGCTCGCGCAACTTTAAGAGGTTTCACCACGTAAAAGTCGAGATATTTATTTATAAAAATCACAATTTTCAGTAGTTTCTCATAAGAGCGCGTGTTAAAAGTGGCAATTTTCAACATTCGATACTTCGTTTTCTAAATGGTAAAGCCTCTTAAAACTTTGCATACACTTTCATGTAACATCGAAGAAGCTTTATTTAGTTTTTCAAAAAAATCGGTCTTAAAATTTTTTCAAAATTTTGTTTATTATATAACAAATACAGATTACCTCGGAAAATCTTGAATTTAGAGTATGTTGTTCTTTAGACAATTTGTAACAATTTTTTTTAATCAACTTTGGCTCGCAAACCATTTTGTATGTAAGAAAAGATGAAAATAAAAATTTAGATTTGACCATCGCCGTACAACGTCCTTAACCAGTTAAATCCAGCCATTCCCTCGAAAAGCTCATATTTGCATGCAAATGACTGACCCAGAAGGTTCTAGGATGATGCTCCCTAGGAAAAAAGGTGGCAGCTCCAAAGTCTAAGGGATGACGATGAAAGTTGATGAACCGGAATGCACCGAGATGGCGTATTTAATTGCCGAGTGATTAATTCATAATTGCAGGTCAAGATTGCAGGTGAAACGTCGTGAGGAACGACAAAAGTACGCGGATCGATGCTCGACTCTGAAATACTAATGGGCCTAGTAATCGCTGACCTAGAAGAAAAACTTCTTAGCAGAATATTTCGCGAATAGAATTTGTTTCGCTTCCAAACTTGCAACGATATTATTTCGTCGCCAAGAATCGAAGTCACCGCACGTCGTTTTTTCCCTCGAGTCGTTGGTGCCAAGAATACGATCATTGAATTATTGAAAAGAACCACAAGGAGCAAGGAGCTTGGAGGATGGAAGGACGCGATTGAAACCCGAGTGCAAAGTGGCTTTACGCTGGAATCACTCGAAGATCATATTCCCCTCGAACGAACAACAGTAACAGGGATCAATGGTTATTAAACTTGAAATCTAGGCGGTTGGAGAAACGATGCTGTGAATACCAATGTCGCCATACTCGTTTACTCGGGCTGAAGTATTCCACGAATATAAAAATTATACACGGTCAGTTCCCCCGAAGGCCAGTAGTAAAGCTGACTTCCTCGCGGTAAAGCCTTAAGAGTTATCGCTTTTACGATCAAGTTTAACGCTCGGTATCGTAGCTCGTTAGACGCAGAATATATTTGTGCTCGCGGTAAAAGCCACAGTGGTAAGAAAATAACACAGTTATGAGGGCGTTCAAGATTTTTCTGTTTCGCGAATTAATTATTCAAGAAGCGTTGTGAGTTAGAGGCGGGTTTGTGGTCGGGTTTGCTTATGGAACATTTCACAACATCGGTGTGTACGCGATATCAATGTATGTGAAGACTAGGTAACGCGTACCTGTGCCCCGTATATTCCAAAGCCTCCCTTAATACGTGTAAAGTTTTGTACGAGTTCCGGGCCTTCAAAGCTATACCCGGGACTTCGGTCTGACGCAGCCCGCGTCATCGAGATATATTCGTCGTTAGCCATTCTCCGTGGATGTCAGACAAAAAGCTCCGAGAGTACTGCATGTTTTTTGAATTCATTTTTATTGCACGTTCGCGAAGAATCCGTCAATTGAAAATGGCGGTTGTACGAAAGGATATTCTACGGGACTGATATTTTCGTGGTCCCACCGCCCAGCCCTTGGCACACGAGGGAATCCTCATATGATACCAACGAGGCTGCTCGAAGATTGCATTCTGCAGAGTGTCCTCGTATGTACAGAAAAACGTTGGAAAAGGGAAAGGACTCGGGGAAGCGCGTGACCCATAATGGAAGCCGAGCGAGAACTCGCGGATTAATCGTGGCTGTGCACAACATCGCGATCCATTATATATATATATATATATATGCCATTGCTGCACGGGGAACCCTGCATATAGACACACGCCCATGCAGCTCGAAGGGAAGACGAGCTCGGTTGCGCGTGTTTCTTCTCTTCTCCATTGTAACCTGCTGTCTCTCAACTCTCTACGACCAAAATATATCTGTACATGCTACGTACATCTATACATATAAACGAAGAAAAAAAAATGTATAACTGTACTGAAAGAGACTATAAAAGACGAGATACTCCTCGAGAGCCTTGAGCAGCACTATATACCAAATGCAGCGCGGTGTAGTAGATGTACCGAGAGTCAACCGTATGCACTGGCACTCTTGAAGAAATGGGAGGCCCTACATATAATGGCATTGTAGGCCAGTCCATTTTAGTATGAAGAAAATGTCTGGCAAAATGTCTTTTCTTCCCTGTCTAGTTGGATCGTCCCACCTTTTTCTCTTGGTCTCTCAGTGACACACAAACTTTAACCTTTTTTTTTTTCGCTCTTCTGTCTTAACTCTTGAAAAAGCTTTATAATTCAAGCTGCTACACTGTATGTTTCTAACTACTTTGGATATTTAACAGCTCCGGGTCAATTGCTCAATGGTTCCTCGCTTCTTCAATAGCCATCCTCATCCTCACGCTAATTGGATAACCAACGAAATAATTTAATTGGCCTTTTGAGCGATACGAAAGAGTCTCGAGGTAATGAGTCATTCTCTCGCGGCTATATGTACGTTGTACATAAACCAGATAGTTACTTGTTTGGCTCTCGTGCAAAACTTATATATCGCGAGAGTGAGCTGGCAAATTTTGAATTGGCTGATTATGGATCTTGAGGATTACGCAAGGATGGCTGATAAGATTTATCGAGAGGTCTCTGCTCGGGTCTCTGGGTCTGCATCCAATCTCGTATTCCGTGACTAGGAGCCCCGGAGTTACGAGCATCTTGTCGTATATCTACTTATACGTACATCTCCTTGGCTCTTCGAAGATTTCTCGAGATTCCCTTTCTCCACATCGAGGACTTAGCGATCCTCAAAGAAAGCTTGAGATCACATTGAGAAAAAAAATTTGGAGGAACTAGCACAATTGTTGAGGATCGATCATGATTATTATTTCCAAAAGGAGAGGCAACGGTTAGGAGAAAAAAGAAAATATGATTTTTTTTTCGGTTCACAATGCCGCCCACAGAAACTTTGCCTCGTTTTCTTATTTTATCGAAGCAGTATCGTAGTGTTCCTATTACTTCACAGGTCACGTCTTTTAACGCTCATAAAATAGGCTGAATCATTTTTTTTTCTAAACCTGATGTACAGGAACGTTCAGTCCTTCGTAAACACATAAGCTCCCTTTTTATATCCACTCGAGTCATTTTACTCGCTCGGCTCCAGGGTTTTTTGCTTTTCTCCCGCGTATAGAACGTACGTACGTACTTCACAGATACACCTTCGTACTGTCATAATTTCGTGAGCACTACGGAGCCACCGAGTGAAAATACCTCAATGGCATTAACGAAGAATAAATGCCTCGTTCGCAGTTCTTGCTACAAGCCTCGTACATAACTTAAAAAACAAATCCTCTCACGGCTTTTCTCTTCTTCTTCTTGATTTTCTCTGTACTACCTCGAACCCCTGAGAGCATGTCAGCCAACCCAGTGGCGACAAGGCATTTCGAGACTCCTCACCTCTTTCCTCCTCATGGTTTCGTATTTACGCTGACGTTTAGCAAACTACCGAACCACGTATATATACGCCGAACGTACAACGATGCCTTATAGTGCCAAAAGGTCGGGGGCAAAGGGGAATGGGTACAGGCCGAAGTGCGAGAAAGCGAAAGGCAACGGCTATAACGAGAGTGTCGTATACACACATATCTATATATGTTTACATATGTGTGTGGACATGTATATATCGCATGGGGGACTTTCCACGCCTCCTCAATGGAAAATACTCGAAACCCTCGTATACGCATCAGCAATATGCATTTTCTTCCCGAGTATATTCACGCGTACCAAGAATTCTATCGCATTCGTGCGCTGTCGTATGATTATCTCCATTTTTTTTTTTTTTTTCAACGCTTGGAAGAAAAGAATTTGTGAACACGCTCGTAGACATTTTTCCCTGCATCAGCTTTTTCTCTGATATTCACAAATACACGGAACCGAGGACCTCGAATTTTCACTAAATTCCGAAGAGCTTCCAAACGGCATGTTTGCTGTTTTTACACTTTCCCAGTGGAAACTTCTCCAGGGAATTCTTTATGTCCGGGGCAGAACTGTTTCAAGAGCCTTGGGACGTTCACTTCACGAACCAAGTTATCGTCCATCTTTCAGACAATAAAATCAAATCGAAAAACTATCAGTCATCGAGAGAATTCCTAACGGATGAGAATTACTTTTTTACGAGTTTTGAAAAAAATAAAAAGTGTAATTAACCATGAAAGTCGAGCTGAATGCGTAAATTTTCAGCAGACCTACTGCATCCTCGTAATTTCTGGTTCCGAACAGTCGACAGACTTCAATGGTTCGGGAAACTTTTGTTTTCGACGCGACTATCCTCCGAATTGTAAGCCTTTCGGTTTCCAAAGAATTCTCCTTTTTTTTTTCAAGCAGTAATAATTTGTGACGAGTGTCTATTCGCGAGTTGAGAATGTGAAAATCTACTGGAACGTTCATCAGTATTGTACAAAAGACGCGGGGAGCATTCTTCGCGTTAGCATGCTGGACAAACGCAAGAGCCAGCAATTATTTTGGCAGAGCCATAGAGGGAGAGTAGCCCAACCCTTCAAGCCTGATTATTATCTTTTCATTTCCGCCACATTTCCCTCGTATTCAAAAAGGTGAATACGTATAGATATGGATAGAGGTATGCATATATATCTCGTTCTCGTCGCCGACTGTACACTCGAAGAGCCATGTTTTTCACGTCTGACCGAGCAACGAGATTGACTCTTTGGGCAGGCGCACCCTTCGCCTTCCTGTGTATCCGCTCAACGCCATCAACCTTTCGCTATCGTCATCGTCCCCCTCTCAGCATATTTACAAGATCCATACGTTTAGGAAAAGCTGCTGGATGAATGGAAGGAGCGATCTTGGGGTGCAGCAGGAGCATCAGGACTTTAGTATTATCCAGTGACCCGAGAGCATTTGAGGATTGGAGAGACAAAGAGGCCTCATTCACCAAACCCCTTCTTCCTCATCTTCCTCTGCCCCTTTTTACCTTGCAACATATTTCTTGATCGCTTCCTCAATGCAGCTCGACTTTCCGGTACTTCTCAAGAAAATCGTGTACCCATGTATGAAATGGTGACACATAGGATCCTCATGTACTATTCGAGCCACTTTGTAACCAGCAGGCGATGTACTTCACGTGTGTACTTAACCTATATGTACCTAGCTTTGTCGATCAATCGATACATCGCGTAGGTAGTGAGTACACAAATTTCCAAATTAATCAATCCCTTCAACACGAATATGCACGATGCATTTGGCCATGGAAAGACGAATGTAGTGTTTTAGGGTTAAAATAACTCGTGGAATTAGCTCGTTTCGTAAATCACGACCAACTTAATGACCCACGATTTTTATTGCTCAATAAGGTTGCTAAAACTCTTTCGATATAGATTACGAGATTTCCCAGCAGGCAATTAACCGTTTTATGGTGGTGTAAAATGTGAGCAGCAGACCATTGACCAGGGCCACGCGAGCAGCGCGGAACGAAACTGGGATCTAAGGGGTGTTCGCAGCAGCCCGCGTATACTCTCGAGTGTTCCTTTTCGTAAGGGCTACTCCGAGCTCTTTTACGAAAGACGGCTCGCAGCTTTTCTTTGTAGCGATGAATCCCAGTGACGAAGCACGATTCATACGTGCCCAAGAGTGCCAATTCTCCAAGAAAAACACCGAGTCTCTGAGGCCATGCGCAACCGTTGAAAGAGCTTTTTGCATTCGGACAAATGCAATTGGGTTGGAATGAAAATAGAAGACTTTGATCTTTATAGATGTTTTTCGGTCAACAAACTCGTTGCGGAACGATTTTCTTCATTTAGATTTATTTTGTTAACCTCCGAATCAATAAACATTCGTTTCATTTATCAAATATTTATTTCTCGTTGTTGTATTTTCTTTATGAATTCAATTCCTCGATTTTTCTTTCATTTTCTACTCTCCATACATTAAATACTCAAAACTCTCCCTAAAAATCGCTGGCCCTCCCTCAAAACTCTTTCCGTCTCATCTGAAATTCTCCCCATACGTGCACATTCATTGACATGTGTGCGTGAACAATTTATACGGTATATACACACGTACAAATCGACATAGAGATACGTACAGACGATCGTGGAGGTAGTACGATTCGGTAAAGGAAACGAGCGATGTAAGAGATAGGGTCAGGACGAAGACGGAGTGAGGTTCGACTTGCGCCGCGCCAGCAAATCCCGGATAGAGCAGCTTGGCAGAACGAGATGTATGGACGCCTGGGAAGGGGCTTTCTCTAGGTCCGTAGAGGTCTCGACCTGGCTGTACATGGCTTGGTGGGTTTCAGGGTTGGGTATAGCAAAGGAGAGGTCGAATTCGATGCCACTGCTTATAGCTGGCTACCAGCGTTAGACATACATTGGAGTGTACTTTTATGGTAGCCCTGGAGGCAGTCTAAAACGATACATGTGCGCAGCTTGTCCCGAAAATGGTATCGAGAGACGATGGAGGACATTAATAAGCTCAAAAAGTAACGACAAAAAAATTTATTAGCCAATTTTCTCTCGGTTACACTGCTGATAAGACGTTTATTAATAAAGCTTCAAAATGAATTCTTTAAGCTGATAAGAAAAAGTGGGAGTGGCAGAGGTAAGAAGCTCGAGTCTCTCCGCAGTGGCTGAGAGAGTATAGCAGGATGCATTTGCTCTGCTGCACGCTCTGTCCAATAATATAAATGAATATTCTCACAAACACGATATGCTCGCGCGAGAGCTGTGGGAAGACGCGTAACGAGAATTTGTCTCTTTGAAATTTCATCGATCTAGAATGTGAATCGTGTATACAAAAGACTTTTGACACGTTCTGTATAACGGTACAGAATTAAATACCCTCGCGAGCAGGGTGTGAACTTGTCTGCATTTCTCGTCGCGTTGAGAACGATGGCAAGCAGGTTCATCGTCGTGGGAGGTGGAACCCGCCGCGGCGTTTACCGAGCTGCTGAGAACGATGGAGACCTTCTCGCGTGGGTATTGCGGCAAAAGCATTGAATGTCGGAATATTGCTGGGTTAAAGGACCAATTGAATGGCTTTGTGGAAGCCATCGGCTCAACCAGTGAGTTTCAATGAGACATGGGCACGCGAGAGACGGAGAGGGACCAAGGGATTTATCGGCGGCATTGGGTGTGCACCGACGTAGCAAAATAGAGTGGGAATAGGGGCAGCAGGAGGTACGAGGGAAATTTAAAGGGGCAGGTTATACAGACTGCTGTACAATGAGGAGGGCACGACACGGAATAACCAGCAGAGAAACTGAAACCGCAAAGCTGAAAACACTAACCACGAGGCTGTTGAACGCTTTCGTCCTTGCCAGTGGGACAGAGCCTGGCCAGATATCTCGGCTATGGTTTTATCTGAGGGACAGTAGAAAAAACGTAAAAGGAATGAAAGGACATATCGATCGCAGATAAAAATTCCAGGGGCAAAAGCAACCTCCCGCGCGCCTTCCCTCTTTCTCTTTCCCTCTCGTTTCATTGACACTGGCGTGTGCGGGTGGGAAATGAAAAAAAAAAACGATCTCTTGAACCGTTTCTATATGCTGTTCCACGCAACCAACCACACCACCTCATTCTTCTCTACAACCCGTTGTGTGTCCGCGTTCTCCCGAGATCTCTCGGGCCTCTCTCGCTTCCTCTCTTCCACTCTTTCTCAGCAGATATAGCATCGCCCTATAACAGTAGCTCGGTCTTACTATACCGTGCACACTATGCGGAGCTCGTTGGCCTCCGCAACTCCTGCTGCTAGTGGAGAATGCGTTGGCAAGCCAGCCAGAAACTACGTCCGACCGTACGTCGACCCTTTCCACTCGGCTCGTTTCATGCACTCTCCTTCTCTCTCTCTTCCTCTTTATTTTTTTTTTCTCGCTTTCCCTCTCTCCCTCTGTCCGTCTCACACAAGATTCGCAAAAACATCCTTTGCTGGCTTTATAAGCATCCTGTTTTCATGTCGTATATTTCACGAGATTTGGCCGACTCTACTGCAAACAACTAAATACAATCTTTGCCTCCTTTTTTTTTCATATACTCTTCCACTCTCCCCCAGCATGCATACGCTTATTCCTCGGTTATTATTGCGATTACAGTCACGTTCATTTTAAAATAGTTTATGATGGAATTACGCGAAACGAATTGGACTTGTTTCGTTTCTTCTTGCGGATCTCCTGTCACGATTATTCAGACTTTGATTACTGCTGCTAATTTAAATTTCCGCAATTAAATGCTCGTTCTTTAGCATCGGCGATATTTTGCGAATATTAGATGAGCAACGAGTAATAATATTAATGCTCTTCGTCTCAGCAATCTTTTTACTTTGCCAGACTACTCTCCATTCCCGAGTATAGCTTCAGCCAGGAACACAAATGTCGTTTATTTTATTATCCTTTTAGTTAAGACAAGCCCGCTGAACAGGAGCCCTCAAAGTATTCCAAAGCTTTCAAGGAGCACGAGGAGGAGAGGAAGAGCAAGTCCAGCTCTCCGCTTAAACCCTTTATAAATCCAGCGATCCAAATTTTTCTTTTCTCCGAGAAGGAAGGGTGCAAACAAATCGGATACTTGATGAGCCTGGAGCAGTGGAAGCAGCAGAGTGTATGAGACGAGAGGAGACAGACGTAGACGAAGAAGCAAAGGAGCACTTTGGATTCCTTAAAGGATGTTCCACATTTATTTTCCCAGGATTTTCAACTCTCGCCCCATTTTCTTCGCCTCTCTCGCTCGTTTGCTCCGGTCGTACACTCGCGCTGCTTACAACTCTGTTTTGGGAAACGGCTGAGGGTGAGATCGCCCGCGAGTAAAAGCTCGAGAGAGAGAGAGAGAGAGAGAGAGCGAGAGAGAGGAAAGTCTATCTCTCTCGGCGAAAGCTCTGGTGCTCGATGTCGGATTATATCTCGTGCGAGATGAGAGGATGCGAAGGTTTCATCGTCGACATATATCGCGCGCGCGGGAAAGCAACGGGAAAGACCGATTGATAATCTGAATTTGTGCGTATTTCTCGTATCTCACGGTCTCCTTCGATCCCATCCTCGCCAAGCATAGTCTCCACGACTTGGAGGATTCTGTATGCACGCGTTCGACAAGGTATTCATACGGTAAGGGAAATGGTCTGATATATACGCGTTAGCTCTCCGGATATTGGTACACGATGTACATATCTACTCGGTGTGTGTAAACACATGCACATATATCTATGAGAGCAGACCCAGCAAGTGGAGGAGCAGGTTATATACGAGAACTGTTTAACCCCAAAATAGGATTGTGTTATAACACGTGTACATCTAAATCCCCTTGTTGCATGTTATATCCCGCGCACACTCACGCATATATCCGTGTCTCATCTGCTCGTAATATATCCATTTGGATATATCCATACACACGTCAACCCACAGCATCTGTGTATCGATATATCTTGCTCGCGTTCTTTCGGAATCTTTCACAATGATATACAGCCGCGATTTAGCCAAGGAAACAATTTGTTTCTTTACTTTTGGCACTCGCGCGACGGACCACAAGCTTTTTTCATTCTCTTCCAAAAGACTCGCGCGAGCGCGATATGGAAGAGGGATATGAAGTAAACGACGAAGAGATGAGCTACGACTCGCTCTTCGAGCTTTACGAGAATGTAATTTGATGAAACGAGGGGTAGTCTTATGCGGGACTCTGGAATATTAGGACCGGAGAGAAATAAGAGAAATGAAGGTTCATTCTGAGTGAATGAAAGTTAAAAGACGATCCTCGTTGTTTCTTTGGATAAAGGAAAATTTGTGTGCGTGTGTGTCTGTAGAAATTTATCTGTCTATTTGCTCTCTATACTCCGTCAAAAAGAATCCGCGTATCACGGTTCCCAATTGTTCTGACGTTTCTTTTCGCTTTCCATACGATAAGAGAGTTCCGGAACACCCACCCCCCTCCACCCACCTTTACCTTCCTCCTCTCAGAAAGATCGTAGAATCAGAGAAACAAGATAAAAGAAAGATGGGATGAGCGAAACGGAGAGAGAGAGAGAGAGAGAGAGAGAGCTAGAGAGACACGCCAAGGGTGCATTGAAACAGAATGAATTCGGTCTTTCCCTTCCCAATGTGCTGCACAGCTACGACACGTTCTCTCCTTCCCCTCTCTTTCATCTCCCTTGCTATTCCGCCGCCGCTGCATCCAACTCATGGTTGGGAAAGGGGTTGATCGATTTGGACGAGACGAGTGTACCGGAATAACTCGTTTCTCCTTGCGGAGCTTGTACCTCTTCTGCATCAACGGTTTCAACAGTGGAGCACACGACGAGCTACTGTATGGAATGAGAAAAACGAACGCCATGTATGGATACGTGTCTCACGAGCTGTGTGTGTTCATGCTTTCATGTACCTCCGTACACACATACCAATGTCGCCAATTCTGCATGGAAATTCAACGATATTTGGCAGGGTTACCTTTTCGTACTTTTCTCAATCCTGAAAAGTCCCTCGGAAAGAAAAAATTCAGTTCTCTAAAGTCTCGACCTGGGAAAATTCTCGAGATTCCTTTTTTTTTTGCATTAGCAAGTTTTTAGACTTCGTAATGAACGAACGTGAATCTGCAGCAAGATTTTTCGATTCCTTTGAGAGAATGAATAAATTTTAAAAAATGTTCAAATGTTTTAATTCTTTTTGTAACAGCGCGTGAAATTTTGGAAGCAACGATGAACTTTGGTTCGAAATTCTCGTTGAAATTTCTTTGAATAGAATCTCGGAAACTCAACTTTTCGGAAGACAGTTCTCGCATAATTTGGAACGTGGAGTGAATCGCGTCCATTTAATTGGATCACTCATTACGGTGGATCAGGACGAATGACTTTGTCGTCCGCTTGAACTCCCCATCATCAAAGAGACTTCCGCATAGGAACTTAGTAGCAGAACTCAAACGTACGCCACATCAGCTTTCCCGTGCTCTGAGGCAACTTTCTGAGTTGCCAAAAAAAAAAAAACTCAACAGATTCTTGACGAAATTTGCCGTACAGTTGTTTTTGTTTTGATAAAATGAAACGATGAATTTTCGATTTCTTCAAATTCTGGAAATAAAATAGCTTTGGGAACTATCCTTCGAAAAGAAAAAAAAAAATACGAAACAAATCTCAAAAGACTCTCCGCGTCTCCCAGTACGGGAAAGTGAAGTTCATTGTTACTGTTCGCCCATGGGTACGCAGATAAAGTGAAAGATCGGACGAGGCTCCCTTTGAGAGATGTTAAAAGTCGTTCGATCAGTGCTCATTACGGTAATCCATTAACAAAGTCCTCTGGGGCATTTTCTTTGGTACAGAGCCTCGTCCATTTGTGTATACGTGAAAAGACATATAGAAGCGATATTTTTATTCTCTCTCATCCGTTATTAAATTTGGTCTTATAAAGTGTACATTAGCTGCTCGGTCGATATGGGGTCTGCTAAAATCGAGGCTGAGAGAAAGTTGAAGCGTGCATTTGAAATTTACTGTTAACCTAGCTCGTCGAGCCTTGGTCGCGCTCCCCCGTCTCGCAGCAAGCTTCTCCGTCGAGTTGGTAAGTTTGAGTTTGATTGATATGCTTCAAAGCTCAATTCTTCGCATCATCGAATTCTAACCCCCTTATCCATCTAATATAATCCCCTGGAGACGACATCCCTCGTGTATATATAGAGATATTAATTCGCAAATATATCAAAGTTCGTTGAGAGGATGCCAATTACGAATAAATGCTTGAGGCGATGGGAATGATGGTGTAGGCTAAATATTTACTTACATGTCCAATGTTCGGCAACGTAAAATGTCTCGCACGTAGTAAAAACCCCTCGGAAAAGTCGCGAGCAAAGTGAATTGAACCCAAACAAATCTACTTTCGTCGTGTTTGCTGAACGAGTCGATGATGAGAAGAAAAATGAATGACAGCGCGATCGGTTGGTCCGGAATCGCTTGCGAATGAAAATTAGTCGATGGGACGTTTCAGCGAGGCACAAAACGCACCCTTCACCTTCTGTTTTTCTTTTTTCTGTAGTGCGTGTATCAAGAGTCACTACAGTTCGCGATGGAACGATTATGAAAACAGTTCTACGATCGCACAACGCACGAATACATTAAGAAACGATGCCAAGCATGATTTTGAGCGATGTTTATATTTTTCGAGTCTCGTAGTCTTTTCGCCTCTCCAATGTTTTGGAGAGTATTGTCGAAAGCGCGCGCACGTCGCCCACTGGAGTATCAACGTTTTGTCTTCCGGTGCTGATAACGTGCTCGACGCTCGTGAACGACAGTTTTTCAGGCTCTTTGCACACGTTGTATGCAGTTTATTCTTTCGGTATGTTTTCGGTCGAGACGAAGAGGAGAATCGTAGGCGGAGGTTGCATGAGCAAAGGGGAAGCTTTTCAGGGAGGAAGGTGCGGGAAGGGAATGGTGAGAAGATCCTTCTTAGCGAAGGATCCGCGGAGATTTATCCTGCTGTCGCAGGTCAGTGACGTTGGCTCGGATATTATCCATCGCGTCGTCTAGTCCTTCGTACCGGAAGCGGATGCATAATCGATGATTTATCGAGGCAGCTGTTTACCACGGAATGTTTAATCACAGATTTAAATATGTTGATGCTCCTTCCTAATTGTTTATTCGTTCCGTCCTTGTCTGTCGGTTAACGATCCGCAAGAAATGCACACGCGATCAACGATTTATGGGGAAAGAAGAGAAAGGTGAAGGAAAAAACGTGAATTTATGTTTCCGCGGGATTTAAAAGCCAAGTGTATGGAAGCTGGCTAACTCGCGACGAGCAATCCTCACTGTACGAAAGTACCGAGTACTCTGCAAGCTCGGCCGGGCACCCGGGGGTGGCGCGACGGGGTGAGTCGGGGGCAGGCTTGGCAGGAGCAGAAAGGGAGTAGGACTTTGTATCTCTGTCTTCCTCCCTCCCTCCCCCTTTCTCTCTCTCTCTCTCTCTCTCTCCCTCTCTCCCTCTCGCTCCTTTCAACCGAGAGGGGAAATGCACGGGAGAGAGAGAGAGAGAGAGAGAACGGATTTCGCTGCTCGAAAGCCCGGTGGTTGCTTGCTTGCCTGCCTATGGCTCTGGCAGTGCTGTTAGCAACGCTGGTAGTGGTGGATGATGGGAGAGTGTTGGTGGTCGTGACGATGCTCTGCGCAAGCACCCGCGCGACCCGGCCAAACCCAGACCCCCGGCGCGTGTACCACACGGGCCTCGCACTCTCGAGCTCCCCGAGAGCCACCCCCAGAGCTATTTCGTCTATACACATAGATATGGGCTATTTCACATCAAGTGGAACGCTCCTCCGCCCCCAGGGGGTCAACGGTTTTGACCATTGTCCAGAATTTACTCTCTTTCACTTCCTTTTCCACGTTAAACAAAAAAATCCCACACACACCCACACACACACAAAACAAAACTAAACTTTCCGCCCCTCCGACATCAACGAAAACTCTATTTATTTACGTCAAACTCCCAAATTTTACGGTACACGTCAGAAAAGCACAATTAACCAAAAAATACATATATATATGTGTCGATATAGATGTATATCTTCGCTCGCATTCAGTCGTGCATGATTGCCTGGCTTCACGCTTTCCCGCGACGCCTACATACCGTCCGCCACTTCGAACTGGCACTCAAAATTTGCCACGTTGTTCAGCCAATCATCCCTCTATACGATTTTCAGCGCAATCCATTTTACTTCACAAACTTTATCGAATTTCAAGAATTTTCGGGATAAAAACCGGTTCCCGGAGCTCCGAAGGACTCGAGACTTTTAAACTTGGCTGTATAGATATTTTCTACGATCTCGCCAGCCGTTATTTCGCGTCGTATCGACTAAATATTCGAACGATATTTTCCACCATGGAATATTAATCGCGCGGCTCGAACCATACGCGACGAAACGTCTTCGTCGTTGGTCTCCAAAGATTTTACCTTCGTATTGTTTTTTTTTTTGTTGTTAAATATTCTCTTTGTAAACGTCGTGAAAAAATTAACTACAGTTGTTATAATTTTGGAGAATATTTGGGGAGCTTTGACCTTACGAGGTTTAATTTATACGACGCGAATGAAGTGACTCCTCGCGCATAATACCGAGAACTATATTGCGCAAGTAATTTATTACTCAGTCTCGAACAATCACTGTACCTTGTGCTTATTCTTGGACCGCAACGGGCTCTCCCTTGTCCCGGAGAATTGTAAGCCCTGGATAAGGTTGATTCGTATGTCAAAATGTATAGACATTTTACAGTGAGCAACGAGCTCTCTACCTTGTCCCCAGGTTTGTTTAGGAACGGAACATTATATGCATTGTTGGGCTTTTCGACCAAAAACCACCGCCACTTGGCACTCCTCCCACCAGAATTCCCTCTATATTATTCATCGTCCGCATCTTTATGTATTAATAACTAACACACAGCACACCGGTACACCCAGTACATATGGCAACTGCTAACCGTCATCACGCCCCGTAGGAATAACATGTGAAAATAATTTCAATCATATATTTCTCCGATGTTCGTAACCTCAACGGTTAGGACTATTATTCACCACGAGAAAACGTCGAACATTACAGGCGAATAAAACGTCGCGTCTTTTTTTTTATATCATGAGCTTCGGCTCGACTTTACGTGTAAACACGAAAAGATCAACGAAAATGTGAATCGAGGTGTTTCTAAAATTTATGTACGAACGTGGTCCAGCGATTCGAAGAAAAAAACGTAAACGAGTAAGAAATTTTCAAGTTTCGTCGAAATGTGAACGAAAAATAACAATCCGAGTGCATACTGGGTCGTTTTTACCCCAACAATTTCTTGTCACCGATTGTTTGGCATTTAATTTTCGTTTATGTCAAAATATTAATTTAGGGCCATAAAATATAGAAAATTTACTACAAAAAACGTCTCGACAAAAAAAAAAAAAACAAAAAGTATATTTTTATCGAAATACAAGGATTTAAAAAATGCCTTGGGTCAAATCGACCCACTATCCACTTACAGGATGTGTGCGAAGGGTTTTGAATATTCCGAGAAAAGAGATCCCACCGAGAGAAAATAATATACAGAGAAATTGCCGAAGTTTCTTGGAAGTGTAAACGGAACGAAACGAGAATATGTGCGCGCCTCATTCCCCGAAAACAGAGATTTCCGCGTAATGAATCAACAATTCGAACACTTAACGGTTCGACCGAGTACACACGTCAAGATAATATTTGAACGAGAAAAGTAAAAATACCACTCATGCCGCGGACGATTGGGAATTTATTCCCGCAAGTTTTTGTTGGTTAGAACGAAATAATGATTTTAAATTTATTTCATAACGTCAAGGTGAAAATAACGGATGAAAAAGTGAAGTTTATCTCACAATTCCAATCAGTAAATGAAAAGCATTATTAAACTCATCCCCATCAGTCTCAAATTTCGCCTACGAAAAAAAATCGTCTGTTTATTCAAAGAGAGAGCGTTCCAACGAGTTTATAAAATTTCATAAGCTCGCAATGAACTCCGAGTGCTGTCTCGGATAGTAATTATTTTTTCGCAAATATCCGGAAAATGTTTCAAAATTTTCTCCGCCCGTAAAGCAAAATGTACAAAAATCAATTTTTTCGTAACCCAAAAAAAATCAACGTTTTTCGAACCACACACAGACATAATGAATTTGCGAAATGAAACGCGCACTCGATCTCGATCGCTTTGGAAACATTATTTGATTGTCCACTCTCTCGGAATGTACAATTATGAAAATTCTCCGTCATGGCAACGTCGAAGCCCGATTAATACGAGTTTTTATTCCGAAGCAGTAATTCAATAAATTAAAAAAATTAAACGCACCTGCGAAATAATTGTCAGCTATGGAAATTCTCGAAACATTCTTCATGTTTGTCCGCTCGCTTATTCGTATGAAATGTCCAATAACGACAGTTCTC
The DNA here is from genome assembly GCA_963921915.1 of Hyposoter dolosus. Lineage (NCBI taxonomy): Eukaryota > Metazoa > Arthropoda > Insecta > Hymenoptera > Ichneumonidae > Hyposoter > Hyposoter dolosus. The sequence goes on from OY998134.1 coordinate 4,785,613, forward strand.
CTTCATCGTGCTCAATGCATTTTTCCGGAATAATCGAAAAATTCCTCTGAAAATTTGAACGAAAACAAAAATAAACTTCAAAGAGTCTGACACCGTAGGAAGTCAAGCATATGGACAAAGGAAAAAAATTCTTGAATAAATAGTGAAAAATGTCGATTTTAAAGAAAAAAGAGAGTTGAACTCGAAGTGGAATTGTCCATAGACGCGTATCCCTACCAAGAAAGCTTTTCTCGACTTTAGGAGCCACCACTCGCCTCGAACAAACCTGCTGCCTCGTTTCTTTGTCGAATTTCAACATATATCTCTAATTTTGCCTCTTTCTCTATTCCCCCGCAGCAGTCGGTGTACGCGGACGCTACCCCTACTCTGGGTCAAGCTCCGATCAGCATCGAGCCGCGCACCATCGTATCGTATACCTGTTCCATTCCGTGTTCACTCTCGAAAACCCCTCCAACGATAGCAGCCGAGAGAGCGAGAGAAAGCTCAGTTAGCCGACTACCAAACCCAAAAGCCTGCTTCTCGTATACCCACTATCAACCTACGATCAAACACACTTATCCTATTCCCGGAAACATATAGATAGGTATGTCAACCAACACAAAGACGAATCAAGATTTTCGTTCATGTGAATGTGTGCGTGCGTGTGTTTATAATGGAGTTGTAGTTGTCGATTGAGACAATACTACGAGAGAGTTTATTCCTCGACTCGACTTTCTGCCAGTCGCCCCAAACTGTGGTTTACGTTTCTCCACGGTCCATCGCCGGACAATCCTAACCTCCAATTTCTTCAATCTATTTTTATTTTCGTTCTCTCCTCCGCACTCTCGATGTTCCTTCATCCGCTTTTGTTCTCTCGCGACAAAATACATCAGATATATATTCCTCCGTGTCTTTTGTGTGCGTCTGAGTTTATTCGTGTGTGCATATATCTTTAGATAAATTGATCTCTGTATGCGTGTTTTTTCGAGTGTCGTCGAGACGGATGTCCGAGTCCCACGAGTATATATCTCAGCGTGGTATATTAGATAAGAGAGAAATCGAAATCGATGCTAGACCGTGCGACGGGCGTCTTGCAAATGGCTTTAAACGCCTCCGGCTTTATACGTTTTCTTCTCGAGCACGATCCCCTACAATCGTATGCATGGGGCTGCTCACATGGATGACTTTTTAAATCACTTTTATTTCATTTGTCGACAACTCACCGACTCTCCTGTATTTCACTCTCGGGTGTCGAGATTTTTTTTATCGCTTTTCACCGCCAATTTTTATGGCCGATTGTGCTTTTTTTTTTTTAGACATTCTTTCATCGTTGGATACGGATTTTTCGTTTTCGATATTGCGAATATAGCCAAAAATTCTCTTGGTTAATAAAAATATTGCATGCTTTATTTCAGCTCGGAGAATATTCGAAATAATTTGAAGGATTTTTCGTTGTCACTTTGAAAGAATTTCCATCTCTCCACCATTTTCATTTCACGTGTAAAAAACAAGATCGATGCAATATCGACAATTTATATTTTGGGTCCGAGCAACAAAATGGCTTCCGCGCGCATCCGGTCAAAGGTGACAACGATTTTCGTATGACTTTTTGTCACATCGAACTGCCAGAACGACTTAATTAGCATAAAAGACAAAAAGGAATGCAGAGTTGGAAAAAAATGTATTTCAACGTGGGGAAGCCTGTACCGAGAGACTCGATCGTTTCTATCTGTTGGACGCCTGGGGGCAAAAGCATCAGGAGCCTTTTGCTCCCGTCGTAGTTTGTACGTATGCTCCATGAGACTGTTCGAGTCTCGCGCAATTTGCGAAGACGGATTTTCTCCATAACGCGAAACTCGAGAGCTTCCTTCTTCGTCGTTTGCTCTTTGCTTCTTTCTCTTAGTCTCTATTCTTAAGCTATTATCGGCTTGTTCTACTTGAAGCAGGAAACGCGTGTATGGGAAACGATGAGGGTGCGAGCTTCGGCAGATCGTTCCCCTTCGATCGTCTCCGCAAAGATATTATCTACGAGTTCAGCTACGTCTCCACTCTCTTTCCTTCTCTCTTTTGCCCTTGTCTCCACCGATTCGACCCCCTGTTTTATATTAAATCTATATAGCCATAAAACACCTCGGACTCGAAAACTTTGGGGCTTCCATATCTTATGGTTTCTGGATAAAATGAAAACTTTCGAATATAACAGCCTAACCGATCCCCTCCTCGTAACAGTACGCTGTAAAGTGCCCTTGGCGAGCTGCAGGTGACGAAGCAGAAAACGCCATATTTCACTTAAGTAACGCAGTGAAAATTTCCAGTTCACTTACTTTTATGCTAATTTTTAAGTTATACTATTTCATTGTATAAATTCATCCTTTTATCCACTGAGTTCGTTGTTTCGATCGAAAGTTAAGTCAAATCCAATTTAAAACGAAAAAAAACTCCGTGGAATCGTATTTCGAGAATTTCCAGCAATTTCTAATTATAAACTTACCCCTCAAGTGCATACTGGGTCATATTGACCCCACAAATTTTCTGTCGCCAATTGTTTGGCATTTAATGACAACGAATGTTTCGGCAATTAATTTTCGTGTTCGTCAAAATGTCAATTTAGGGCCAGAAAATATGGATAATCAACTACAAAAAACGTCTCTAAAAAAAAAAAAAAAAATGCATATTTACTGAAATACAACGATTTGAGAAATGCTTCGGGTCAGATTGACCCAATATGCACTCAGAGAAGGTGTGTCGTTTCACGAACAAATACTGCTTGAGGAATTTCAAATCAATAATCATTTGTATGACCATTTTTCTAAACCAGAGTACAAGCGGAATAACGAGCTCGTTCTTTTTGTTTTGAAATAAATTTCCATCCGCATTTTTGTTTTTCTTTTCTTTATTCCAAAGTTCAATGGTTTTTTCATCTTGCGTGTTTTTTTCTCTCTCTTTTTGTACAACTGCTTGCCCATCGTGTTTCAAAGATGTCTGGCCTGCTATACTAATTACAAACTTTCCTGATGGAGTTAGACCGAGTACGAAAGAAAAAAGACCCTCTTTAATGAAAATGTAAAATATTCTCGGGTCGCTCTCCCAGTTTGTCCCTGATCTCTGCCGTTGTATTTTGGCTTTCCGTTCATCGAATTATTGTTGCATATTCCGGACGTTCTGGAAAGCAGCAACTAGAGAATTCAGCTGAACAGCTTCGCTCGCTCCGGATGCTGTACGCTTTTCTATCTCGGCGAGTCTTATTATTAAATCTATCATCACCTTGTCTGGGAATTCGACTAAAAAAAAAAACAAATGAAATAAATATTATTTGTACTCGAAAAAGCAAAAGGGTCAAAATCAAAAATATTCGAAGTTTAGAAAACGTGACGTACTTTTTTTCACCATCGTGTGTAACTCCGTTATTATGTCCTGGAGGGCGAGACCTTTTTGTATTTTCAGATCTTTGACTTCTGTGCTCTGTGCTCAGGAAAAAGTAATTCGACCGAATTGGAACAGTTTTGAAAATGCCACCAAGAAAAATGATTTTTATTTCAAGAAAAAATTGAAACTTGGAGAGTACAGTGAGAAAGAAACTTTGTTCTTGAATAAATTCAACGCGCGATCAAAAAGGATACTGTTGTATGTGCTTTCGTAAGTTTCGTTGAGCAACCAATTGAGAATATTTTTTATATCGATTGGTAGAGGATGACCAACGCAGGCGTAAACATTTTCTTCGGTAACGGAACCAAAAGCAAGCCACGTGCTCTGTAGTACGTTTATAACTCTTCTCATATCTCCACCGCTGAGTGTCATAAGAGCTTTTTTACCATCTTCGGTAACGGTCACACTGCAAGAGATTTAAAAAAAAACAAAATTTAAGGTGATAAACGTTAATACTGGAAAAAATATAAAGTTGAGGGAAAAAATTTGGAAAAAGACTGAAATTTAGTTCTGGATTTTCCTCAGTTTGCACTCACACATTCGAGACTTTTGGCACATGAATTTTTAAAAGAATCAAACAAGTAAATTGATCGTTTTGCCATGTTCTTCGCGAAATTCACTCGCAACAACGGAACAAGTTTGACAAAATTCTTGACAAAAAACATTTCCAATAAAAATAAAGAAACGAAATCGATGAAATTACTTTTCTTCCTTTATCACGTGTTCCAGCCTGGGAATAATTTGCTCCGGAGCAAGTGGACCGAATCTGAATCTCGTGCAACGAGACTGAAGTGCCGGAATAATTTTATTGAGATAATTGCATATTATGCAGAACCTCACGTTGTCTGTATATTTCTCCATAACTGCAAGAGAAAGCGATTTCATTATTCCTTACAGGCCCGAACAGTGACATAGGGATTGGGAGAAAGCTGTTCAGAGATGCTCACTTCTTCTGAGAGCATTTTGGGCGTCGTTCGTCATGGCGTCTGCTTCGTCCAGGATGATCAATTTGAAACCGGAGCGATACATAGTTCCGGTGCTTGCAAAACTCATTATTTGTCCTCTCACTATACCGATTCCTCTGTCGTCTGAGGCGTTCAGCTCCAATACCTAGTTCCAAAGTTGTAGATTTCATATGAAATATTAGGAAAGCTCTTCCTATTAGTGCATATTGGGTCAATGTGACCCGAGGCGTTTCTCAAATCGTTGTATTCCGCAAAATATGCATATTTTGTTTTTTTTTTGGAGACGTTGTTTGCAGTAAATTATCCATATTTTATGGGCCTAAATTTATTTTTAGACAAAAACGAAAATTAGATGCCAAAAGATTTGTTGTCATTAAATGCCAAACAATTGATGCGTGAAAATTGTTTAGGTTGGACACACGTTTTTGAAAAATGAATAGCCGTAGAATTGGGAAAAAATATGAAACTAATTGAGAGTTTTAAAAATTTCCAAAATCTGAAACAAACTGCAATTGTTCATTTTCGTGATAAATATAAAAAAATATACAAACGAACCATGGAAGTGAATTGTGCCGGTTTGTAGAGTTTTCTGGCACATGCCAGTATGGTACTAGTTTTTCCAGTACCGGGCGGACCATAGAGAAGCAGATGAGGCAGTTGATTTTCATCGATGAATTTATTGACTTGAAAATTAGGCAGATAAATTATTAATAACGTTTTTTCGAGATGAAAAATACAAAAACAACAAAAATAGATGAGAACGAAACTCACTTGTTTTTATAATATCTTCGTGAGAAATCAAATCGTTCAAAGTCGATGGACGATATTTCTCGACCCTGTTTTGTCATTTAATATTATTTATAATCTTCGAAAAAATTATTCAGCTTTTATTTCTATCGTCTAATAACATTTTAGTCACTTACCATGGCAAATTTAGCGATTTCTCAGAAACCATTCTAAACCGTTAGTTCTCGTTTGACAACAAATACATTCGAATTTGGAGGTTATGTCAGTTTTTCGTATATCGTGCAAATAAGCCGGAGGGAAAAAGGCGCGAAAACTGTTTTGGTTCGCTGTGCGGTCAAATAACCGACAGAAAATGGTTGATGGACAAATGACCAAACAGTAAAATACGCAGTTTTCAAAAATACGTACATTCATTTCCGATTTTTGCTTCATTTTCATTTTTTTTTGTATTGGTGGATCGAACTAAAACGATAGTAATCGGTGCATTTGCTTTTCACGAACATCGTCGACTTCTATATTATTTATTGTTGCACATTCAATACTGTTATATATTTGTAACATTATTTTCTATTTTATATAAAATTAAAAAAAAAAAAAAAAACATTGCGATCATGTTTTTCACTGAATTTTCCAACATTCGTTAAGCACTATTCGTCAAAAACTACAGTAAATTTTGAGCCATATAATTTCCAAGCCATTTGCTATGTCTTTTCAATAACAGTACCAATAATTGACAATCGACTGTAAAAAAATACTGGGCAAGTAGTTTTCTTCCTAATTTAGGAAAAGTTCATTTGAGTCTTTCGTTATTTGAACTGTTCCGTTCAAAAGACGGAACAAATTTTTTTTTTTTTACTTTTAGTTTAAAAAAAAAAGCTGAGGGTCCTTTCAAGTGTAAAATTGCTAAAAATCTGTCATTCTCATGCCCATTACACTACGAAGGTCCCTCAAAAAAATACTTTATGCGATTACCAACACACTTGTTTATCCGCTAAAAAACTTTTGAGTGTTTTTTGAGTTATGAACCTCATTGTGTGCGTAGGAACAACGGAAGAATAAAGCGTACACAAAACGTAATCGTTTTCTTTGAGTGCGTGACATTTGTGATATTCCGAACACCAATAAGTTTCTTTACCCCCAACGGACGAATTTTCTTCATTTTTCATGCTCTCCTCCGTCTCGGGGCTCCCCGCTTGTCTGGGTATCAAAAAATTCTCCACAGCTTGACAATAAAACGTTCGCAGAATGTCCAGCCTGTGAGAGCCTGCGATTCTTATTTTTGATTGTTGCGAGTTTCGGCTTATGACAAATTTTCCTATTTTGTAGTTCACCAACAAAAAGCTGTAAAAAACAAACCAAATTGTTTAATTATTACGAAAGTTCCGGCTAAAAACTCTGTGGAATAAAATTTCAATTATTCGTTGCTTAATATTTTTTTTTGGCACTTACGCCAGGATTCCAGAATCAGGAATTATGCCCGCAGGAATATTTCGAGGATAAGACTGTTCGGCTGTTCGTAAAACTTCCATGTGGCTCCGCCAACACTGGACGGCCAATCTTTCGACCTCCGTCAACTCTGGATTCGGACCGCACAGTCCCAGCACTTCGACTCCGTTAACCAATGTTACGGAAACCAATCTGAAGGCAACCTGAAGTTGAATTATTTTTCAATCTCAATTTTATCGCAATATTTTGCTGATTTTTGAAAATCGAGCATAACTTACATTGGGACTCTTGTTGGGTAAAAATACTGGAAGATCTCTTGCGGAGCTCTGAGTATCCGAAGTTACGGCCATGACTAAAAGTTTCCTTTCTATGGGATCCAAATCCCACCAACTTTCGGTAGCGACTGCCGAAAGGCCACGAATTATTACACATCCGTACATGGAGTCGAGGCATTCCATGAACATTTCCAAGCACGTCTGAAAGGAAAGAAAAACATTGGGATTTTCATTGAGAGAAAATAATGCGATTTGTTTGCCAAATTGTCACAATTTTGTTAGAAATCTCCAATTAGCTCAATGATGATTTTGGAATTGATTTATTTTTCGAGATTTTGTACCTGCCTGTAGTAAATAATTTTCAGGGCACAAAATACAGCTGGTCATATCGATCAAATCCGTTTTCGAGCTATTTCTGTCCCCGATATCCAAACACTCCAATAATTTGTCAATTATAGGATTGCAGGCTCGTAAATCTCTTTTAAGGCGTTCGACGTTTCGAAGATTTTTTATCTCGTCGATTCCTGCTACAAGAATCATAGCACTGAAGACAGCTTCTAAAAACCTTTCCAAAACATATTTCGCTGTTCCGCTCGCAACTGCTATGAGAGTTATGCAATTTGCAAACTCTTTCCAAACGACGCACGTGTCCGGGGTTTCTGTGTCTTTGAGGTCGATGTTTTGGGACTTTAGAAACATGTGAACACCGTTCAGAGAGGCTACTTTCGAAAAAGTCATCTAGAATGGATTTTCAATCGTTCATATAGATTTCCGATTTTTTTCCATCGAAATTCTATTCGACATTTTCATTATTTCTTATTCTCTTACTTACCACATCACCTTCGCCTTTTTTTCGAACGAAAATTGGAATTCCACCGGACGAGGTTAAACACAGAACGTGAGCTGTCATTGTCGTTGGTTCGTTGACAAAACTATTGAAAAGTTTTCTTCAAATGTGTCGTGTTATTTAATGGCTGGCGCGTTCAAACGGGACATCGACACTGACAGCTGATCAAGGACTGTTTTTCGTGTTTTCGTTTCTATATATTTTTGTTTTAGAAATAAACACAGACATTCACGAAGTAGCGCTGTATCGTGGTCGACTTGAGAAGCTTTCGCATCAAAACATAACTCTACTCGGTCGAGACACTCCTCCTCCGACACCGACGAACAAGAGATAGTTTTTGTCCAGCGTTATATAATTACCAACGAGCACGATTAATGCTGCGTCGATTCATCATCACATTATCGAAATTATTTCACGCAAAATAAACCCAATCGAAAGCTTATCGCAATCCTAGATCTTTCGATGATTTATTTATTGAAAAAAAAGGACTACTGACTACCAAGCCTTCGCATTTGTTTACCATCGACCGCCAAGCAACTACCGAAAGATACAAATAAGAAAAAAATCGAAAAGTTCACGAAGCACGGTCAACTTTACAATGGTGTAAAACGCGTCAGCTGAGCGCGTCAGCTGTCCGACCGCCATTTTTGTTTTAGTCGGTCGCATTGCTAATAGTGCGAGGAGATAGAAGAAACAGTACAGTGCGAGCACAGCGTTGGTGTTGGTCAGGCGCACTAAATTGTTAATCGTCCGTTCGAAGTGCCCGCAGACAAAAAAAAACAAAACTCTTTGTTATTTTCGATTAATATACAAAGTTTCGTCTGTACATTAACTAAGAAACCATTGAACGAGGATATTCAGTGTGTTTGGTGAATCTGAAGGATTTAGAAAGTGATGATTCTTATCGAAGTTCCCGTAAACGACAGTAAAACAATCGATCGAGTGTCGAAAAAAACCATCACTGTTATCGTCCCTTCGTGTCATCCACGTATAATTTCTCTCGCTTCCACGATCTCGTCGATCTCGATCGAAAAAATCAATGGGTTTTGGCAAAGTTCATCCGAGCCCGAGTGTTTTGTGAAAGAATTGTGTTCATCGTGATTCCACGGGATCTTTCGAGCAGAAATTCAAAGAGGTTAGTATGTTACGTCCAGTTGCGTTCGTGTGTATATAGGATTGTTGATCATTGAATTCGTGGGGTATCGATGGTCTCGCATTGTTTTTCCTTTCGTACTTTTTATCGACGTGTCGCATCAATGTCACAGTTTTTAAAAAACAACACAGTCCCAACCGATGGAATTAGTTCGTTGTTTGTGCGTTGAACCTAAAAAATCATACGATGTTGAAGTTTGCATCGTTGGAATGCAACGAAAACTCATTATTTTTTTAAGCAGAGCGCAAAATTTTCATACACTATTTGTGAAAAATAGTGGGGCAGACTTCTTTGCCATTCGAAAACCAAATTCACTAAAAAAAATGGGAAAAAGTGCAGTAATTATCAAAATAATTATTAAAAGATAAATTTTCGTTGTTTTCCAACGATGCAAACTTCAGTAACGTAAAAATCATTCGTAATCCTCGTATCAGTGAAAATAGTGTCTTTTTTTTCCACAACACTTCTCATACACTATTGACTATTAATTTTTTTTTGTCGTCGCAAGTTACTCATATCGATGAGAATACAGAAATTTTCTCGAAGCTTGTACTACTCGTTCTACACGCGGTCAGGTTGAGGGTCTTTCTCTTTCTCGTCGAAAGTCAAGATCGTTGGAAATGTACTTGTTTCTTTTTCATCTTTTTTCTCTCCAACGTTCGACGAACACCTTGACAACCGTAAGACTGGTTCTACGCCGACCCACATCCTTTCACCACTATCCAAATTTTTTCGTTTGCTTTTTTCTCTCTTCTATTTATTCATGCATGTATATATTTGCCAACTGTCATGTTTTTATTGCATTCGAGCCTCGTAGCGCGCTTTCCCGTTATGACATAAGACTTCTTGGGGTCGTGGCGACCCCACTTTTAAATTTAAACATAAATTCGACAATTTTAGACAGATTTAGGTTACAAATCGTTTTAACTTTTTCAAAAGACATTCGGTGGTTTGATAAGATAAGGAAAAAACTTTCATTCGACGACAAATTTCAACATTCTCAAATCATCAAAATCGTCCAATTAATGACTCGAGAACCTGGGACAAATGGGTTTTATTATCCGTGCAATCGTCCTGAAGACCGTCAATCGAAATTGCAGGTGTGCGATAACGAAGAAATGTGTGATCGGACTTTCAATTGAAACGTTTATTTTCGTTGTTTTGCGCATGTTCGACGGTCAACACGCGGTTGCGTCCTTGGCTCGATGCTTTTTTTTTCTCTCGTATTTTTTTCGATTATTTCTCGATTATCAAGATTCGAAAAATGAACAAGGAAAAAAAATATGTTCTTGAGTCCGAACCGTTCGAGATTTCCTGAATTTTTTTTAACGCTTTCCGCCATTTTGAACATTTATTTCTAAGCATTGCAATTCTGTATCGTTATGAATGTCATTTTCATTAGCTGTCGACCATGTTTCAACGATCATCTTCTACGCATGTTTTCGCAGATATTCACTCAAGTCATAATCGTCCAAAGGTCTATTTCCCTCAATCTTTTGTCATTTCCCCCTGAAAATCTCTTCTGCGATACGTTCAAAGGTCTCGAACGAGAATTATGCACATGAATTCACATTCGACAAGTGTACACACGAGGCACCCAAGAGTGCTTAGACTTAGATAAGCATGAGCATTGCTCAAAACCAATTTTTCCTTTTTCATCCTTTCGGTCGAGCGGCAAGAAGGATCTTTCGATCCAAGGCTGTTGTTTTTTTCGAGTTACAGCGTTTCGCGGAATTTGAACCGCTGGCGTGTGCACTCGTGTAAACAACGGTTTTGTCTGCCATACTTCGCATGCACGACTCCAATGTTTACGAAAATTTCCCGGAAAATTTCTCTCCCGCGTAAAGTTTCTCCGAATTCATTGAAAAATCGCGGTCAGATATTCAACTAGAAAAAATTTATTATTAAATCTTCAATTATTTCGATTCATCGGAATATTCGAGTCAAAAGGAATTAAACGAATTTTTTCGTTAAGTCGATTAGTGATCCGTTCGAAAACTCGAATACGTACACGTATGCAGGATTATCATTCGCGACTCGATGAGGACTTTGAGCCATAAGCGCCTATCTTTTGTCTTATAATCGCAATCATTCAGTCACAGAAAAAAAACTCGTTCTCCATTGTGGGTATTCGCGTTTTTCGTTTTGTGCTGCTGAATCGTCGCTCGAGGACTTTAATTTGAAATAAAAAATAAAGCAAACAACTTTACAAATGTATTTTGGTGCAAATATATTTTTCGTCGAATTGTCGAATTATTAATTAACGAAGTGGGAAATTACGTTGATGAAGTAATTTTTGTTTCTGTTCACTTTTAAACGTGCTTTTTTGTTATTGTAAACATTTGTGAAGTTATTTTCAATTATTTTTGTTGGACGTTGCGAATTTATCGTTTGCGAGCTACAACGCCTGATTTCTTTTATGGGCAACAATCTTCCGGATCTTCCAGTTCGAGAATTACCGTTCCGAACGATCGTTCCATTCTTGGTTTTGCAATCGTGACACGATCGAACGATTTATTATTGCTATCGATATGAAGCCACTCCCAATTCAATATTATGAATAAAAATGTTCCGAAATTCTCCTGAAACGACGAAATTCTTTTTTCTCGATTCCTACAAATTTTACTCGACAGGAAACTCGAAAATTGACTAAATTTCTGCCACAATGGCGGCTTGGCGCCCGGAATTAAAAAAAAAACACACAACACGTGCGAGCTCGAGTGATTGCCTCGCTTTTGTTCACTCAACAATGACGTTCTTTGGTTTCTTTTAAATTTTATCTCCATTCAATGTCTTCCGGGTACGACGAGCAATTTTTGTTTGCTTCGCTTTCCAAGCTCATCATCAGTAGCCAATAAACCATCAGTTAAAAGACGTTCGTACAATGATCAATTGGCGTTAGAATCACATGAAGATCCTCGAGAACTCGTTTCGTATAAAGTTGCGATTACGAGAACGTGCAACACCTCAAGGCAGTCCTTGTACCTCGGACCTTACAGAACGTTCAATTCGATGTTCGAAATATTTCGAACTCGAATTTTCGTTTTCTTTTTAAATTGAAAATTTACAGCGTTCCTCAATTCTTTTATTTTCAAAATTCACTAAAACTTCGTAAATCGAAATTTTCACGGGTTTTTGACTGAAATTTGCCCGTTAAATCGATCGTCGTCGTTTCATCGCTACAATGAAAATTTAACGAAGAAATCAACGATAGTTCTGGGACGTTCGTACACGTCCATTCACGTTGATGTTTTTCGCGTGTCCCCCGTGATCCGTAAAATTGGCAACTTCGTCATCGTTCTTGCGTCATCAGTATACAAGCGTGACAGTCGATAAAAGAAATTCGCAGTATGTACTTGCAGATGTGCAGAGTGTGAGGAGCATTGTCCGGGATGGATAACGATACGGACGTATGAAAAATACTAGTGACCCGAAATTGAGACAATCGGTCGAAACTTTCCAGTCTTGAAGTGTCATTGAGTGTTTTCGTTCGCTCTGCAAATGCCAATCATGATGTCGTGGAAAAATACAATCAGAGATGCCAAATCTTTGAGTCTGTTTTTCGCCTTTAAAGTAAATTGTAAATCAAAAGCAATTCGGAATTGTTGATTAGAATCATAAATCGGATTAAAAATTCAATTAGTTTCGACAGTATTTCCTTTTTATTGAATTGTCACCGTCAAAATTCATGGCGTTTTCCCACAAATTGTGTTGTTCCGATTAATGACGTTTTGTTTTGCTACGAAAGATCTTCGAAGCTCTGTTTCAACGTCGCGACGAATCTGTCAACAGTCTCACGTTATTTGCAACGAACGAGAAATGGACATCGGATTTTTATATTTTTCTTTTATCGTTCAAACTTGTATAACAAACGAAAACCAGTTTTTATCGACCAAGTTATTCTAGTATGCATTCCGAAACATTAAAATAAAATAAAAAAATAAAAAGAGAAACTGTATTTCGAAGCAAAGACCCAACCGTTCTCAGAATCTCAAACACGAGCGAACGCACTCTTGTTTTCATATTTTTTTGTTTTTTATTCTGTGGTTGAGACACAGTTGATAAGGACATTTGCCTAAAGTTTTTTTTTTCGAAAATAAGCGACGTTTTTTCTTCGCCTCAAAACTTCGAGACAAATTTCTCTTCGAACAATTTGTTTATTTTTTCATTTTTTTTTCTTACAAGAAAGTTTGATAATCGCTAAAAAAATTGTTGACGATTCGTTCACAAAGTTCTCGAATCCTCTTCGCCATTTATGATGATTATTATTTTTCGGCAAACGAAGCTCCCACACGCCTCTCATGTGCGCGAAAGATAATAAAAAATCCCATTCGCACGAAAAAACTTATTTTTCAAATCCCGAATTAATTTATCATATAAATGTCGTTCGGGACAAAGGAAACTGGAGCTTTCGGTAGTCGAAAACATTCATTATACCGGCACAAATTCTCTGGAAAAAAAATAGAACGCTCGAATGCCAAAAGACAAAATAAATAAAGTGTGTAAACAATTTTTTAAAATAAGGACGTTCGAACGTTTTGTCGTGTGTAATTAATGTCGTAGCCACGACGACTGGCTGGTCGCTATCGTTATAGGAATTCAAGGTTCATCGCGATATTCCGTATTATCTTGCTTTTTGTAGCTGCAGACTCGAACGCGGCGTTGTTCGGCGTATATACTTCCAAACGTCAAATCCTCGTTTTGGACACTTGTAGAAAATGTTTCCCAACGTCTGCAGTACAGTGAGATTTTCGAAAAATCGTATTTTTTTAGTGAATCTCGAGAGATGCAATATTTATACGATTAATCTTGAAAATTAAATGAAAAATAAAGTCCTTCTCGTGCTTCTTATTTATACTTTTATTTAATGAGGACGAAAACACTTTGGTCGACATTATTATAAATATGTATCAATAAAGCAGATAACCTTGAAAATTGAGACTTGAATAAATGTGCGAATTTGACTTTTTCCCTTGACCTGATAATTACGCGATGTTGATTATTCCCACAAAGGATTTCGATTAAACCGTCAAACATAACCTCATTTTCGGAAAAAAAAGTCGCGAGAGTTACGGCGCGGGAAAAAGTGCGGATGGAAATAATCAGTGAATATTATTTCGCCTTGTAGCAAGCCGATCGTCGAGTACTGAGGTCAATCACGTGCCGAGGAAAATATAATTACTGATCACGTGTCAATTACTGATGTGAATACAAAACGCACGGAAGGTAAAAAAATTCATCAACACTCCCTCGAGGTTTTCGCGATAGATTTGACTTTTTCGATGAGGATCCTTTGTCCGTATTTTTTTGAGTTCATTAAAGTTGAGCCGTTGTTTTTTATTCGATTAGCCGCGAACTTAATCTTTCGGGCGGGTTGTGTGTCTGTGCGCGTGTTTTTATCACGACCAAGAGTTGTGCTCTCTTGCGGTTGAGTTTCCATAACTCTCGATGGTCAACGCGAGTGATGGCCGCACTCGAGTGACTCGAGTCCCTCGTCCCTCGCTCGACTCCGCGTCAGCCTCAGTCTCTGTCGCGACGCGGTGGCAGTAACATCGCAGGCAGCGCTTTCTACGGCGTGCTCGCCCCGTTCGAATAAAAATATTTCCGTTTCATCTTTTTTCAAAAATAACAATTTTTCCAGTGAAAATTGTTTTGTTTATTACAAAATTAACATTTTATATTTCATCCTCCGTTACTTATCGGACGTTGTTTCGGGTTTTTGTAACAACGAAATTTCAACAAAATCGTGATTTAGCACGAGTGAAGCAAGCGTAATTATTTGAGCGTCATATCAATCATGAAACTCTTTATTCCAACCAATTAAAACAGTGCCTACTTCATAAATTTTGTGTAAAAAACGAAAAGTCGACGCAATTATTCAAATCACAAGCTTCAATGACCAGTGAAAAAGCAAAGATCGTTTGAAACTTTGATGGAATACTGATTGCGAGGATTAATCATCAGTTTCGTCGATTCGCATTTTCATATTCAAGCGTGACAATCGCCAAGTCCGCTTGATCGAAAACTCAAGTGCGGAAATGTAAGTATTTCGTTGAATCTTCATACTTTTTTTTCTTCTTTCGACATTAGTAGAAAAAGTTTCTCTTTGTTTCTCTATTTTTTTCCTCCTTCTGATCGATTGACCCGAAAAGTAAAGAATACATGTTCGCTGACGAAAACGAGATGGAAGCAGAATTCCTTATGGAATAACGCGCCATAACAAATAACGAAAAAAAAGGAAAAGTTTGCGGAAATCATTGACGATTGTCCTCCTCATTCGCGCTCGTTGTTTTCGTGACTAATTGCAACGCGAAGCTGTGCACTCTAAATGCGTCATTAGATCGCACGATCGTCGAACATCCACACTTATGTGCACAAAGATTCAGCGTGTGGTTTTCTACAAAATGTAAAGTGCATCCGAACTGCTTTGTCTCAACATTTTATAGGCTCATTTCCGAGGTGCAAAAAAAAAGAAATCAGAGTATCAAGAGCTCGTTCGTTGCGTAAAGATGTCGAAGTTCCGATAACATTTTCTCCCAGGTTTCTAAATCCTGCAGCAACTTTTTCATCTTTTTGTTTTTTTAAACTCGACACGTGCAACATGCGAAAAATGTAACCGTAAAAAAGCTTTCAGTCACACGTGACAGAGTCGAATGCGAAGAAAAAATGATTCTAGCGATCCAGTCACGTCGGATCATCCGGGCAATTAACTTATCAACTTCATTGATCGTTATTAACAGTCGTTAAAAAAATCTTGTCCACGTGTACCTACGACTTGGCAATAATCGATGCGACTCTGTAGAGCAAAAAAATCACTTTTCATACGTTGAAATGTAGAACCTTGAAGCTGTTCTCGATCGTGAGCAATTGTACGGTCTCCTGTATAAATAAAATTGCATGAATCCATTTTAATTTCGAAAAAATCGAGTACCAGGCCCATTAACCTCATTTTCCTTTCGTTAACCTTTTCTTTCTCTCTTTCAATCTTTCATATTCGTCTTCATTCTTTTGTTTATTCGTGACGGGAATATTTCGGGATTTGGGACAATGCATTCACCCTGCTTTTCGTCCTCTCGTTATTCTCGATTCGTCACGGCCGTAACGAAACGAGGATTTCGTACTTTCTCGTCGATCCTCGTGCATTTTTTTCGTCACTTAATCATAAATGATTTCGTTTGTTTCAGGCGGTGAATTAATTGGGGAAATTCCGTGCGTGAAAATCCTTCGAAATTCTTCGCTTCGTGTAGAATTTTCTACTTTTTCATTTACATTGAAATAAAAAATCTTTAGCGTTTTGAAAAGAGACTCAAAATGAAGCTCGAAGGCAACAGCTCGCGGGAGGAGGACGGGAGTGGCATCTTGTTGCAACCCCGTAAAGGCTCCGTCGTTCGGTTGCAAATAACGCCTGTCAAGCCTAAAACCATAACGCATTTGCCTAAAAGACCGCCCGTTGATTTGGCCTTCACCGATCTGACCTACACCGTACGAGAAGGACGAAAAAATAGTGAGTACTTTTTATTTTTCCTTTTACAAAAATTTTCACAATTACCCAAGGACCTTGGGGAAGCGAAAAAAACATTTAATCGTGACCCTGAAGCGGTTGATTCGTTTCTCCAGGATTTCTGACATTTCGAAACAGTTGCAACGAATCGAATAATATTTCATGTTCTTCCGCGGAAGTAAAAAATCATACGGAAGCAAAAAAATTAACGAAACAAAACAAACTGCTCGAACCGAGTACTTCGCGACTTTGCGGGCTCCCGGAAACGCTCAAGTTTCGTATTTGATTTTCGTAATAATTAGGGCAATGCGGTTTTGGTCCAATCTTTCCGCGAAGTGATAACTTGAACATCAACAAAGAAAAAATAGAGAATAATCGGCCAACTACCAATTGACGCGGTACATACTCTCCGGGACTCGAGGTTTTTGAACTCTCCCAAGGTCACGAATGTTCGGGCGACCACGCAGACACCGCGTGTCCGTCACGAATTAAAAAAAGCTGCCGCGATACATTTTCGATTGAACGAAATCGAAATCCCACTAATTCTAATAAAAACTCGTTGAAAATAAAAGCCCAACGAGCAACGTCCCTTCCCGCGATCGTTCAATCCATTTTCGAAATAAAAACAAATTTAATCCTCGTTTTGCTTCCACGCGTCCAAACATCGTTGATTCGTCCGCGTTTCAACGAAATATCGCAACTTTGCGGAAATGGACGCTGCGCCGATGCAACATTTCCTCGTTTGACTCCCTCACCAAATTCGTTCTGTTTTTTAATCCTTTTTGATGAATTGCTTCCATGCATATATCTATACATATATATTTACGAGTGGTTGACTCGATGAGAGCCCATAATGAAAACTGGTTTCAATGACATTGACCACCGAGTGAAAGTCCACGCGGTTGTCTCCATCGTCTCGTGACAATGTGCACTCTCAGCTGCTCATTGCTCAAATTCTCTCGAAGCTAATGAACCCTTTCATGTCCTTTTTTTCGTTAGACATTAAACCGGAAGTTTGGAAAATCGTTATCCTTCTTGGGCGAGACTTTAAAAAGGATTTTAAATTATGTAGTTCCTTCCGTAATTGAAATTCTCCCCTCAACATCGAGGAGCAGGTTAGATCGTAGGTCTAAGGACAAAAATGTACGAACGGTGAAGGTTAGGAAGGAGCAGAAATCTGAAAACAGAGGATACACGTTAGCCTGACCTTTGTAGAGATTGAGAAAGAAAAAAAAAACGTCCATTTTGCATGATAGAAATTTGATAGAAAGTCACAAATCGACAATGTCGAAGTTTGCATCGTCGGAATGCAACGAAAACTGGTTATTTTTATAGCAAAGCACAAATTTCTCATACAATATTTGCCATTGTATTCTTTGCCATTTGAAAACTGAATTCACTTAAAAAAATTGGGACGATTCTATAATTATTATAAACGTTCCTATTTTTCTAAACTCGTGTTTATTCTTATCGAACTGCTGCAAAATAATGGACATAAAATGGACCACAATTCGATTAAATATCTTTAACGAGCTGAATTCTTTGGAAAGTAAAAACAGCAGATTTTTTTTTATTGGGATTGACTCTTATCGGGGCGGGAAAATGTTTTTAAAAACCTCGCAAACACCGATAAAGAATTGTCACATTTTTTCGATATCGCACTCGATAAAAAATCGTATTTTTAGTGAACCAAACGTTATAAATTTTTTCAACGAATATGCGTAAACATTATACATTTGCTAGCAATTATTTATGTTCGCAATTCTCAATCGTAGAACTGGTAGAACTCGATGTAATCGATCAATACTGTTTTTGCCCCATTTTAATCTTGTCAATGAGCTCGTTTCAAACGAGAGCTCTGTTTAATTGAATTGACCGAGATTCGAGCAGAGTAGCAACAGTTGTGAAATCATTCTTTCGAAAATTCAATGTTCCCGTATCTTTTTTAAATAAATTCAACATTTGAATGATTTCTCAACAGTTTCTAACGCTTTAGACTCAATTACCACGTCTCTACATCTTTTCCACTTTATTTTATAACTTAATCGATGATCCATCGATAAACTAAGGTCAAAAGACGATTTCAACTCGTTGTACGGAATTCCGAAACCAATTTTCGTTGACGATATACGATAAAAAAAAAAATGGCTCTCCGGACCATTCGTGGTTGCAGTCTCAACCAAGTTTACCCCGAATTTGCAAACAAGACTCGATTGACCTCCAGCAACTTTTCAGACAAAACGTAAAAAAACATATTTACGCGAATACGTGCGACTGAGATACGTTGATATTTGTCGATCATTGATCGGGAACGTGCTCTTTTAATCTCTCGATGACGTACGTTCGTCATCCGTTACGAGAAGATCGTGCTCGTGAGCCGAACGCGAAACATGCGATGCTTTCATCCCACAAACTCATCCGTACTTGCCCTTTTTCTTTCTGATCAAGCTGTTCCTTTCAATCTGACTCGACGTTTCAACGAAAGTGAAATATTCGATGGCAAAAATGTCTGTCGTTGAAAAAAAAGAACGGAGGATCGTCCAAGGCGAGTCGAACGTAAATCATCGATTTTTTTGGCCTTAATGACTCGTTGTGTGAAAAAGGAAGCAAAGATCTTCAATTTGTTGGTCGGATCGTCGTAAATGAAAAACTGAAAGAAAAAACTAGTTGTCTGGATGGAATGCAACAATTACGTGGGGTTTCCATCACGACAAGTTGGCATAGTCATTATTACCGCGAGCTGTTTGAAGTTTCAACAACGCTTACACCTGCACAGCAGCAGACACAAGAACACGCAACTGCAAAACTTCATACGTTGAAATTTCTCGAGCCTCGAAATGCGAATCATTATTATTTCGTCCTCGAGCGAAGCAACAGAAAACTTTCATGCAAATTTGCACCGGTAATTATTAATCAACCGTTGCGTCAAGACGATTTCCTTCGATCTTTCCTCCGCTCAAATTACTGGACTGTAAGATCCTTAAGAGTCGCGAGAAAGATTAAAATGTTACGATTAAAACGTCACGCTGAAACCACTCAATTTTATTTGTTACTTCAGCTCGTCAATGTTGCTAAGTTTCGCACATAGAGACAAAACATACACAACGAATGAGATGGAACGTGAATAGAGAATTAATGACTCCCGGGACTCCGTCGCCTTTTTTTGCCGCTTCATATTTTTCCAGCCGTTTTTTTTTCTTCAATCATTCTCGTTGCCATACTCCTTAAGGTCAAACTCTATCTCGTTCGAGTTATTCGCTACAAAACGTACGAAACTCACTTTTGATTGTGAAACGACGCGTTTTTAGTTTTTGCACAAATTATCATTCGAAAATATGCCCTTGATTGAGAGATAATTGTTTTTTTTTTTTAAATAATCAACCAGCCTTTTTTATTCCCACAAAGTTTATTGAGTCGTGAAAAAGTTTTATTTTATTTCCATCTTGCCTTACGAGCCTTGTCCGAGATGACGTTTCATCGGCCGTTGAATCTAGAATTCAATTTTTTTGGATATGTCAAGGTTACGTAACATTTAAGACGTTCTCGAGATTTTTTTTTTCTCCCGACCGTAAAAATATATACAGCTGAAACAAAACTCGAATCCCTTAATGTTCGAAAGGCCGAGTTTATTTTCGGGTTTTTTTGGTGCAACGACGAAAAAATTTTATTTCTCCACTTTTTCGTGATTTCTAACGAAGTCAATGACCTCTCGATCGTGAATAATTAACACGTTTTATCTTTCTTCAATTATTCACATCGATTCACACGAAAATTGGAATGTAAATTGTTCTGATCGGATTCTGCTTCGATCTAATTTATCGAAACTCGATTTTCACTTCGTCTCTCAATGAACGACTTCTTGTACAGTGGCCTTCGTTCTCAATATGCATAATTACAAAATACCCATATTCCAGAAAAATAATCATTGAAAACGATCGAACGAGCTCGTGGACGTGAATTTTTCGAACGATACTTGCAACGTAAATGTGTGTATGCTCATTCCGAATTGCGAAATGTGCCCGGGAGCACGTACTTTATCTCTGCGGAGGCTTGAAACACGCCTAGCACGAGACTGGATAACGCAAGTCTCTTGGCTGCGCAGTACACGAACCAAAGTTCTTGAAAAAACTGGTGAAAATAATTATTTCACGGAGTTGTTCATTTCGATTCGAAAAATTTCAAGGATATTGAATAAAAAGAAGAAAGACGAAAAAGATTCTCTGCATTCGATAAAAAATCATATCGAACTTCTTCCAATCAGAATCCTTCGAAGCAGCAGAAGGATAAAGCATATGAATCAACAAGTGCATCAACGAAATCACGAGATCGTTTCACAACTCGTGATTTTGTAATGCGTCTACAACTTCCAGTTCTCTTCCACAAACTCTTTGTTCATCCTTTTTTTTTTTTTTACTATATACCGAGGAATTGACGATTTACCGTTAAGGCGTAATTTTTTTAGCCAAAGCCAATCATTAGTAGTGACACTGATGGATTACGCAAATTCGACATCGCCGCAAACGCAAAAGTTACGAGACACTGCAGCTCCAAGCTTTCTTGCACGATGACGTATCGCCCAGAACTTCGTAGACAATTGTTTCAATGGATTAATAACTCCGACGTGTGCATCGGATCGTAGGAATGAAAAATTATGACGATATTTCACTTAATCCCTACGATCGACTTTCCCTACAGGAAATTTATTCTCAAACTAGGAAATAACGAGGTGAAAAATCAACAGTTCGAATATGTAGTAATGATACGTTTATTTTTATCGTGCGGTACAGTAAAATTTTCTCGTTATGTAAATTGCTGGCTGAAGTATCGCGTGATTGATTAAATTACTTCGAGTCTAACGCCGACTTCGTACTGCAAAATATTCTTTTCATCGATTCAATTAAAAATTCGGTTTGTTTTTGTTTATTGCTGGAGAACTTCGTTAAGGGGCTTTTATGGGAAAATATGAATGAAAGGACTTTGAGAAAAGGATGATTTCATGCTTGCACTTGAGCCTTTTGTTATTATAACGCTTCGGAATACTCACAACTCTATATTTACGAATATACCTGTCGCAATTTCGAGTCATTCCAATTGTTACGCAATCCTACGATATGCACCATCAAGTCATAATTCTTACCTTCCATTACGAGAAAAGATTTTTATTTTTTATTCAAGAATACTCTGCGATTCATTACGTGATCGTGGCTCAATGCGGAATTCATTGATTTATGTTTCATTGAACCAAACTTTTGTTCCTAATCATTGTATCGTCGCAGCATTCTCTGATGAATGAGCACGCAACCAATTGCTTTTGAAGTAACGGAAGAATTCATAGGTATGCAATGATTTCGAAGTTTGCACCGAGCCACCTAAACAATTCCTTTTTCATTTTTTTTTCTCTCTCAAGTTTATTCGAATCGGGACGTAAATTTATAGTTTCAAAATTATTGCAATTTTTTTTACGATGACAAAATCAGGAGAAAACTACTGAAACGGTTAAAATTTTTAAGCCTCGATAGCCGGTACGAAATGCAGTTTTTTCGATTATTTGAAATTCCCCTTCTGCACTTTTTTTTTACAACAAAAAACAAACTCGTCATTTTTATCATTTATTTTTTCGTATGCAAAAACATGACGATTCAATTATCAGAGAAAAGCGTTCCATTTACGTAGTCCGATTCTTCAGTTTACAAAAAAAATGACACTCCGATAAGCTGTATCTCGGAAGCTGCCGGAGAACTTTGGACATGGTCGTATATGTGTAGATATACACGAGTCACAGAGCCATGAATCATAGTGATGAGCGATTGCCTCTCGCTTGGACTTTGTTCGCTCGTGTTGCGAGCATACAAAACGTCTCGAGATTGCGTAAATTCCCCTTTGTTTTGCATCCATCTTGAAAAAGAATGGCTCGTGCTCTTTTTTGTCCCGCAGCCCCTTCGTTTTTGAAGAAGGTCCGACGAATATCCTGCAGAAAATTCCACGGATTCGTATTTTTGAAAAATTCAACGGAAAAATTAGATTTTTATGCCGAAAATGTTTTGTGAAGAATTTTCAAAAAAACTAAAATATATTTCGTATTTGTTTATTAATATTTTCTTCGTTTGATCTTTTATTTTATTTTCATATTATAATTTTTCGCTGATGAAAAATTTGTTGATTTTTATTCGCAGCTGAAAAAACGATTCTTAAATCGGTCAGTGGAAGGCTTAGGTCTGGCGAGTTAACGGCAATCATGGGACCTTCGGGGGCCGGCAAATCTACGCTTCTTAACATTCTAACGGGTTACAAGTAAGTTGACAACGATTTTTTTCCATCGTTCAACGTCTGATAAGTAATTGATCAATTAATGATAAATTTACTGATAATCCGAAAAATCAAAAGCGTATCTACGAGGTAAGAATATGGAAAAGATAAATTTGATAACAAATTGAGGAAAATGTGTAGTGAGTGCTCAAATTCGATAGAAACTTTAATCGTGTCTCAAATTCTCGATCCCCGCAATTTACATTTTTTTTTACGATGAATGATCGCGGACATTTTAAAAAACATTAAAACTCGATGTACGTGAAAATGATGAATTTTCAATTCAATATAAAATGAAATTTCGTCAAAAAACCAAAAGAGCTTCACTCTCAACGGTTTTTTAAATTATTCTCACGTGTAGCTTCATTTTTTTTAGTTAGAAGTCGTGAATAAAAAGTTCGAACAACAGTCGCACATAATTTGAATAATTTTTCGAAATACTCATGAAACGAATGTCAACGATGTTCACAATGAAAGATTTTGTATGCTGTGGTCGACCACTTTTTATATATTTTTTTTTCTGTGGCTGCTGCCACAGACGTCACATAATGAGAGAAAACTAGTTAAAAGAATTCAGACTCCGGGACGTTTAAATTTAATCATATTTGTCATATGGCAGCTCTTGCCTGAGCTTCAGTTTCGTCGCATGAAAAGTTCTAATAATGCCGAAAAAAAAATTGAATTTTCGACATTTTTCTCGTCGGAGATCAAACAGAAGAAATCAATAATCTTTGGACCGTAAAGAGATTGAAAACTTTGATTAGTTTCGTTGACGCCGAGAAGAGGACTTTGATCAACATTGAACGCGAACGAGAAATTAAATGAAAATGAAAAACTTGATGGGCAGCAAATCATCAGCCTTCATTGTTATCGTATTTTTTAATTATTTTTGAAATCATTTCGATTCGAGTGGACTGTGAAAAAATTGTGGATCCGATGGAAACGATTGATTGATTAATTCAGCTGAGTATCTTTTCGGAATTGTTGGATGCATGGATCAATCAGAACACGATAACCATCAAGCCCGATGAATTGCTGCCCTTCAAGTTTTTCATTTTCATATAATTTCTCGTTCGCGATCAATGTTGATCAAAGTCCCCTTTTAGGCATCAACGAAACTCATCAAACTTTTCAATCTCTTTACGGCCCAGAGATGCATCCAATAATTCTGATAAGACACTTTGCTGAATTAATCAATCAATCGTTTCCATCGGATTCACAATTTTTTCACAGTCAAGTAAAATCGACATGATTTTGAAAATAAATAAAAAACTAGTTTTTAACTTTCCTTGATGTACACTTTTTCGAAACAATTTGAAAATGTTACGTCACCTTAATAGTTAGAAATATACTTTCATTGTCAATCTCGTTGAGATTTCCGGCTCGTTGTTCGAACGGAAGTGAGAGACAAAGCTTACATCCGTATGATTTCGTCCTACAGTGCGAGACTTTCGATCGATGGATTTTCTCATCCTCTGTCTCTTTTTTCCCATTTTTATAGAAATTATCGACAAATTTTCGAAAACTATGACAAATTGGTGATTTAGTTTCTTTTCGTATCAAAATTATCTCGCTTCAGAATCGTAATTTATTCAGAAGATCATCGGATTTTTCAGTAAGAAAAAAAAATCGTTTTTATTCAATTTCTTTGCGTTTTCAAAGTTCCTCGTTGCAATGAGATGGAGTTTTTTTTTTAAATCATGATTAATATATGTATTTCCTAATGGACGTTGTCGGGTATAAAGTGTTTTAGCAACAGAAATGACGTTGCTGCTACTGTGGACTTCAAATGAGATTTCATACGTCAATTTGTACGCTTGATGACGATAGTCACGATCCCACTGATTACGATTATGATAATGATGACATTTCGCGAAATCGAACATGAAACCTTCGGTGGATTTTTATTCTTTTGAAATATTTCCGTAACGGAACGTGATCTGTGAATGATTTACAAACGAGAACGATTTTTCTCTCTCTCTCTAATGTCGGAATTTGCATTGTACGACGAATTCATTGTTTGTTCGTTTTCCACAATCTGAATGTTCACGTGCTACTGTGTGCTTCCCATACGAATCTCGAGATCTTGTCGTTGAATTCATTCCATTTGTTTTTAATTTTCTTTTCCTCTGCGTTCTCGAGAAATTTCGTAACTTGGAATTATTTATAAAGATGACGATGACAGTTTTTTTATTTCAATCGAAATCTCAATTATTGAACTGTCAATCGAGCCACTTCTTTACTAAATACCTCGCGTGCTTCACATGCGAACACGCCACACGTTCCACTTCCGCACGTTGTTCGTTTTTGTTTTTTTCTTGTCGCTTTATTTTTTATTTTTGTTGTCATACGGATGCATACATCCTCGGAACCGTCATATAGCGCCATTTTTGAAAGTTGCTCATACGGAAGAAAGTGAGAGGCCGTTTCGCTTCGACTTGTAAATTCTGACGAATGTTACTCGGGATCGCAAAACCATGCAAGTAGACGGACATTTCACCTTCTCGATTCTAGAACGACGTCCATAAGTCTTCCGGAAATGAGTACGGACGTGAGAGAGAGGGACAGAGATTGTCGTCACTCTCGCTTGTTTGCGAATTATTCTTCTATCCGTGAAAAATAGGAAACTTTAAAAATCCTCATGAAAATCAATGAAACAAATATACGCAGTGCCAGGCTTCGTGGACAATTTTTATTCGTACCGAATTTCGGCGAATTGAATAATTTTTTTTTCGTTAAAAAAAAACGACTCGAAAGGACTTTGATCGGTTAATTGAATTTTTACGCGGTTTTTTTAAATTTATTTCTCATACGAAAACCTGTTTGTTCGTCGAATCAGAAAAATGTGATGTTCTCTTTTTAAAACTCTTTCAATGACTACTTTTTGCTTTTGTTTACATTCTTGACGCGGAAAGGTCACTGAAAAGTTGAAACTTTTGGCCAGCGCGCTGGTTTTTTATTCACGCATGACACGATGTCTTTGATCTGCTTTTTTTTGTTCTTACAAAAAGTACAAAAAGTAGCTTTCATTTGAGTTTTCGTGATAAATTTTTAACTTTTGGAAAAATGATTTTCGCCTACGAGTGTGTCGATGCGAGAAACTCTTGTGGTTTCTAATATTTTCTACGCATTACGTCATCCAAATATGTAAGAAATGAATTTATGCGGACTGTCGAAATCTCCTGATACAAAGAAAAACCTCCATAATGTTAAGATTGACGTGCATCGACAAATTCATGCTCGTTAGTGACCAAACAAAGGACGACGATCCGAATGAATCGATAATTTTGAGTAATTAACGAAAAACGTGGTTTTTTACATTTTTCTTTGTGGAATCATAAAAAATTTTCATTGTCCGTTTGAATCAATATGAAGGAGTTAAAGTTAAAAAAGAAATTGTTAAAAAAATTGTTGTTCTGTTGCTACTGCGAGCGATGGAACGATAGTCGTTGCTGTGGCAGTGTGGAAGGGATTAATTAGCATGCACGTACATTGGCGGGTCACCGGAGTGTCAAGGCGATTTCCGTATTCGCTATAGATCTCTCGAGCTCGTAGTATTTTATTATCGAAAACAAAATCCGTTGGGTCATTGCGAAACAATAATATCGGTTGCTCCTTTCTTCCTCCGAACGGAATGAGGAAAACTGGACGAATATCTCGCACATAAAAAAGTTGCGGCATGGCAAATGACGATCGTTTTTTTTTTTTTCATTTTTTCGATGAACCGGTTTGCTTTTCGGATCTTTTTTTATAGAGAGGAAAAAATTAACGGAATATGCGAGCGACGTTTTGCTTGGCATGTTTTTGAACCATTTTCAGTGAAAAAATAATAAAGCAATTATAATGAAATCATTGAAATACCCGCTTCAATTTATCATTTTGTCCTCGCTATCAATATCGTACGAGGAAAGATCAGAATCGCTCTACGACGACCACGCAATCTGTTTCTTGATATCACGAATATATTTCGTCATAACTTAGACAACATGTTGTTCGAATTATGATTTTTTTGTCCAGACCCACAAAAAAAAACGACCAATTCATACGTGCGATGTTTTTCATTTTTTTACAAATAAAAAATCATAAACTATTGCGCCTTGGGAGTCCGAGCCCGGAACCTTGAAACGAAAGATATTTCACTTAAAAACGAACTTGAATTTTATGGCAGCAAAAAGGCGGGAAAATGTTGATCGTTCGAGTTTGAGCCACGAACAAATAATTTCCCTAATTTTTTGTCTTGGCAAAATTAACGTTTTCCTCATTTTTACTAAAGTGGAATTATTTTTCATGAACAGAACTAGCGGCGTGGAGGGCAGCATCACAATGAACGGTCACGAGAGGAATCTAAGTGCGTTCAGAAAACTTTCGTGCTACATAATGCAGGACAATCAGTTGCACGGAAATCTGACGGTTGACGAGGCCATGAAAGTAGCATCGAGTTTAAAACTCAGTAGCAATCTTCCTGAAACTGAGAAGGAGGAAGTGGTAAGCGATTTGTAACAGTTGAAAAAAACTGGCAAATAAAAAGATGAAATCTAATTAGCCAAAATGTTTTTCCCTTCCTAATCATAATTCGTGTGAAAAAATATTGAAAAATTTATTAACGTTTTTCTGTGTTGCCGGCAAGATTCAAGAAATTCTCGAGACTCTCGGATTGGCTGAGCATCGACGCACAATGACCTCGAACCTGAGTGGAGGACAGAAAAAACGACTCTCCATAGCCCTTGAACTGGTCAACAACCCTCCCATCATGTTCTTCGACGAACCAACGAGGTGAGCAACCTTTCTCTCTCTCCCTCTCTCTGTATTCCATATTTTTATCATTTTCATTCACCCTCGCTAGGAGCTTTTTTCCTGAACGAATAAATACCAGTGTAAACCCCATCAAGGTCATCAAGGGAGGAGAAGAACATTTATTCACTCGATTGAACGGCCTCATGGTCCTTGATAACGATTGTTATTTTGTCGTTGCTAAAAGGAAAATTCCCTCGAGACGCGAAGACCAACAGCTCAAGTTTCATTTCTCCCCACTCGTACCAGCAACGTATTGAAACCTGAAATTCATTTCCTTTTATTTCCATTTGGTGACGTTCAACTTTCCGAACAAACTTTTGTTCCAGAGAAAGCGAAGACACAGTAATGTTTGTCCTTAGAGTGCTTCTTGTCCAGATACTTTCACTCGCAGCAAGATGATAATTAACATGGCGCAAAGTCTTTTTATCCCCTCGACAAATATTTCAATTATTTATTTTCCAGATCCTGATACCCGTTACGTATTTACTTTGATTATAAAAAAATAAGTGATACAATTTTTCTTATGTTTTGTCATTTTTTTCCTTGACTTTGTGCGAGGAAATGAAAATTTGCAAACGTTTTCTCTCGGTAACGATTACATGGACAGGCTATCGAAATTTTTATCACGAAACATTAAATTTTTACGATGGAAACGAAATCGTCCAGCAGCAGGAAGCGTTGCCTTTTTTTCCGGATTCTTCTCGGTTGACTCGATTTTTCCATCCCAAATGAATTCTCACTTATTTATCAATAACTTGTTAAATAAAAATTAGTGAAATTTTGTTTTTGTCATTATGTTCAGCGGCCTAGATTCATCCTCTTGTTTCCAATGCATTTCGTTGCTAAAGACACTTGCTCGGGGTGGACGTACGATAATATGTACGATACATCAGCCAAGTGCTCGTTTGTTCGAGATGTTCGATGCCCTTTATACTCTGGCCGAAGGTCAGTGCGTTTATCAAGGCTCGACCTCTCAGCTCGTACCGTTCCTCCGATTCCAGGGGCTCAATTGTCCGAGCTATCACAATCCTGCATCTTTCAGTAAGTATCGCGCAATCATAACATTTTTTTTTCTCGTTTTCAGGCGAGAAGAGTTTTCTCGTCAAAGCGTTCTCGATCCGGTTTATGTGAATGGAAAAAAGTCAATAATCAGATAAAAGTATCAACTGTAATGAAAATTGTCCCTCGACAAAAATCTATTTTTCGGATTTTTATGAAAACAGGACAAAATGTCATCCCCAGGGATCGATTTATTTTTGCATGTAACTTTTTATTTTTTAACAAACTACTTTCTTTTTTTTTCAATTTCCACCAGTCATCGAAGTTGCTTGTGGCGAATACGGCGACAACATAAAAACTCTGGTGAACGCGATAAAAAATGGAAAGCACGATATTCGAGCGGGTCAACCGTTTCCCGATCTGAAGGGTGAACCTCTGAACAACTCAGTCATGTCGACCGAGAACGAAAGATCCGGTTGGAAATACGGTTTATCAAAGAATCCGGAAGAAATGAAAGAAATCGTTAGCAAAGACAAAAATGATGCCAGCACGATCGAAGACAAATTTCCAGAAAATAAGGCCAACGAAGTTGCCAACCTTAATATCATTCCGAGCTCGACGACGAATGACATCGTCAAACAAGGTTAATGTTCAAAACTTCTCCTCCTCGTTCTACTCATAGAACAGATCCAACGAATTCAGACGTATATAGAAGAACAGTTCTTATGGCCGCTTTGAAGCCAAACTTTCTGCGACTCAAACTGTCGCTTGGCGGCGCGGCAGTCGCGGCGCAGCAGCCATCTCTTTCTGACCGGTAAAAGAGAAACACGCTCGAGCTAAGCACGCTATGTCGAGTGATCAAAGCTCATCTGTAGCGTTTTTTTTTGTTTTTTTTTTTTTTAAGTCAAACAATAAAATCAATTATTGTGAATATATACATGTCGTAAATATAGAAGGCAAAATAGATAACCCCTAAATATCAAGCCCTCTCACAACTTAAATAGTAGTTTATGATAATCACAATAAATGATCCGGTTAGCGATGGTAGCAACGTCGGGGAACGACGTCTCGGGGAGCCTGGGTTCGATTCTTTCACCGCGAACTAATTTTTTTTTTTTCGGATTTCTGTTTAATAATTGACAAACTTACTCCGATATGCCATTAATTATTAATATTTTCGATTTTCTTAAAGAAAAACTCATGTCGCGTGGTAAAATCTAATTTCATTGCCCTATCAACTATTTTATTTTTTCATTATCTTATTTCATTGATTAATTATTATTTAATGCTGCAAGTTAAAAAGGCTGTGATTCGAAAAATGCGCCAATTTCATAATTTCAAATGAAAAAAAAAAAATTGCTCCTAAGAAGATTTGAACCCTCGACCTCCGGATCGCTGTGACATGACGCTACACCCACGGCCACTCTGATGTTCTGTAGAAAAACTCGGAAACTATTATAAAAATTGTGAGAATTGGTTTAAATATTATGGGTTTGTTAGGTTTTTCAGGATAAGCTTGTTGATACACTGTTGATACTCCTCGACACTAAGGGAGTCCCTGAAACCACGCGGTGGAGAATCAATAACAGAGAGATAGGAAAACATGAAGGTGGGAGAGAGAGCGCGCATGTCCCCAGCAAGCGCGGAAGTGTTACCGTCCCCAGCGCATAAGACGAACGAGAGCAAGAAGGACACCGCGATGTCCCCAGCGTATGAGCTTGTGAGAGGAAGCAAGAGCGACAATAGAATTCCGCCGTCAGCGCCGCCACCTGGGAACTTAGAGAACTACGCTAGCTGGGGACATGTCCCCAACAAAGTTGGCACGAAAAATCCTTAAGAACTATCCTTCTATATACGTCTGAATTCGTTGACAGATCTTCACTAAATTCTCTATTATGGCAATTTTTTGATCGATCTTTTTATAGATTGAAAAAATTTGGATTCGAAAAAAAAATCATTTTTCTCGCTCAATTTTCCTGGTTTCTCGTGTGTAATTAGTTTTTTTCTTTTTTTTTTAACAGACGAGACAACACTAGCGATTGAAGAAAAAAAGGATAACGTTGAAACCGCTTTGCTGGACGAAACGATGGTCGTTACCCCCAAGAGATATCCGATTTCAGAGTTTAAACAATTTTGGATCGTACTGAAAAGAACTTTGCTCTTCAGTCGAAGAGACTGGGTGAGAACCGTCAACATAACTTTTTACCTCAACTTTTTCGCAGCTCCTTTTTCATATTTTCCGTTATAATTCCGTTATGATTAAAACTTTTACAGACTCTCATGTATCTTCGGTTGTTTGCTCACATTCTCGTTGGCTTTTTGATCGGCGCTCTCTACTACGATATTGGAAACGATGGAGCCAAGGTACTGAGCAACTTGGGTTTCCTATTCTTCAACATGCTCTTTCTCATGTACACCTCCATGACAATCACCATATTATCTTGTGAGTATTTTCCTAAGGAAAAAAAATCTTTTATTCTCACGATTAAAATCCTGCTGAATCTTAATTCTGTATTTTTAAAATTTCTAGTTCCACTGGAAATGCCAGTGCTCACGAAGGAAAATTTCAATCGGTGGTATTCACTCAAATCGTATTACCTTGCGATCACAGTGTCCGACTTACCCTTCCAGGTAAATTTTTTAAATTCAATTCTGTTCGATTAAAAATAAAATCTTTACATTTTCAATAATACGGTAGAAAAACTATTTCGGCAAATTTACAATATTAACCCTTTGAGTGCACACTGGGTCATTTTGACCCCATCAATTTTCTGTCACCGATTGTTCGCCAATTGATGCCAACGAACGTTTTGGCATTAAACTTTCTTTTTCTATAATTATTACAAAATACGTGTCTTTAAAAAAAAAAAACGAAAAATGCATATTTATCGGTATACAACGATTTGAAAAATGCCTTGGGTCAGATTGACCCAAGATTGACGTATAAGAGGTGTGCACTCGAAAGGATTTGGTTTTCGTAAATATTATTTGTTCTGAAAAAGCTTCAACGTGAGTTTTGTTTGTATGTTTCAGTCAATATTCTGCATAATTTATGTAGTAATAGTTTACTTCATGACGAGTCAACCAGCGGAGATGATGAGATTCAGTATGTTCTTGGGAGCTTGCTTGCTCATATCTTTCGTGGCACAGTCAATCGGGCTCGTAGTTGGAGCCGCGATGAATGTGCAGAACGGGGTTTTCCTGGCACCGGTTATGTCGGTGCCGTTTCTTCTGTTCTCTGGATTCTTCGTTAGTTTCGATGCCATACCAGTTTATTTACGATGGATCACGTATCTCAGTTACATCAGATACGGTTTCGAGGGCACTGCTTTGGCAACGTATTCGTTCGCTCGACAGAAGCTCAAATGTCGTCAGGTGAAGCATTTTCTACAGTTTTATTCAAAATTTCGAAATCTTCGCAACGGAAGCACATGTTTGCGAAATTTCGTCTAGGTTTTTAAGAAATATAAATGATTAAGTGGAAAACTTTAATTTTATATCATTTTTTTCAGGTCTACTGTCACTTTAAAGATCCACAAACGACTCTGGAAGAGTTGGACATGCTGGACGCAGATTTCACTCTGGACATTCTTGCCTTGATTCTTATATTCGTCGTTTTGCGAATCGCGGCCTACATGTTCCTTCGTTGGAAATTGAAAGCAGTTCGGTAAAGAAAATTCGATAATTCTGCACGAGCTCGTGAAAACAAACTAAAATCCTACACGTACATAAGCGAAGAAAGTGGGAAAATCTGTTTTTCCACTATAAAAGAAGGAAAAAGGAAAGAAAAGCGAGAAAAAAGTCTATTGGCTCCGGATATCGAGCCAATCTCGTAGGAACGACGACCGAGGACTAAGTCATCGTTCGCGCCAATTCGCTGAGTGATAACAATTAAAATATCGAGCTTCTCGATCAATTTGTCCGATCGCACTCGAGCGAGCAACGAAAGATTAACAATTTGTTTTCTTTTTCGAGAGATCCCCTTAACGTGTGGGTCATTTTTTGTACTTCGAAAAACTTGCTTTGCACGCCAAGCGCGCTCTCTCTCTCTCTCTCTCTCTCTCTCTCTCTCCTTCGGAAGGAGGAGCAGGCGAGTCCAAAAACCCATAACAGTTCATTCTCGCCAGGAATTCGGTGATCCAATCTTATTTATTCGCTTTTAGTTTTAACAAAGGACACGAAAAAAAGGAAAACGGCATAGTAACCGTTCATGTGACGTATTCGTTGTTCAGGGTACTTTCTCTTTCTGTTTTTATAGTTATGTTCGTCAAAATGATTGCTGTTAGTCGACTCTAATTCAAGAATTGTTAAATGTCCAGAGGCTGCGGGCTTTATTTCGTTTATTCCTCTCTCCCTTTCTTTCTCTCTGTCCACATTTCTCGAGCACCTTTCTCGATTCTCCCTCGCAATAATAACAAACGTCCAAAGTGCGATTACTTAATTAATAATTACATTATAATGACCAACTCAGCGTAAGAGATAATTATTGATTCGCCGATGGCTGTGATCCCTGTTGTGAGAACGAAAAATGATCTCGTTCAATTCTTCATCTCTCGTAAAGGTCTCGATGAATCCAGAACTTTACTCGATTCGTTGCAATTGTCTAAGAGCTGAATTTCCGCATCGTTTTTTCGCAATATACTTGAGAATTAATCGTGTATCGTTGGTGTCGGTTCTGGTCGATGAATATTCAGTTTTTTCGTAATTGCAATCGATCATACACATCACAATGTAAATACATGAATAATTCACTTTTTTTTCTATATATGCTCTTGAGAAGTGGTTTTACAAATTTTGCTACTTTGTAACATACTTGCATGTTAGATGCAATCTTAAAACGCAATCACTGCGCAATGAGATGGGAGAATAAGAGCAAAAGGATGGAGTGAAGGAAAACGAGAGAGGGAGAGAGAGAGAGAGGGGGGGGGGGGGTTAGAAATTATGATTAGATCAAGGGCATGAGCACTTTTCGTTATTTCCAAGAGAAAAATTTCCACTGACCCAATATATTTATTATCGATGATTTTGTAAATGAGTTTTGCGTAATTGATTTGACTATTTTATTTGAAAAAATCACCAGAGTCCAAGCATTTGAGCATC
Source organism: Hyposoter dolosus (assembly GCA_963921915.1). Taxonomy (NCBI): domain Eukaryota; kingdom Metazoa; phylum Arthropoda; class Insecta; order Hymenoptera; family Ichneumonidae; genus Hyposoter; species Hyposoter dolosus. The sequence goes on from OY998134.1 coordinate 4,819,151, forward strand.
GTTACTTTTCTTGTTGCTGGACACAGTTTTTAATCATTTTTTTCTCACTGAAAAAATCGCCATTGTGCAATTAATGTTTGCACTTTAATCGACGTTAAAAATGGCGGAATATTCGATAAATGTTAAAAATACGGGAAATGTGACAAGTTTTTTGAAATAATGAGACGTGCCCATCTCCGTTTTTATTTTTAGTCTTTTATTACGAAATAAGTTTGTTTCGTGCGCATTGCGAATACGCACCGAGTACTGCATCTTGCCAGGTCTATCGTACACAGGTTGAAAACCAAATAGAACTAATAACTTTTTATAAGAGAAATTGGAAAAAAAAAGCAAAAAGAATATGAAAAAAAAAATTCTAAAACGTTATATACATTGTGTATAGTTTAATAGTGTATATTTTTCGTACGAGATAAAACGAGTGAAGGAGATTTCATGAATGTTGACAAATTTGTTGTCACACATGCCGAAACCGAGACCATCACTTCGTCGATTGATTATCAAAATGTTTTTTAATGTTTATTTTATTTCTACGTTTTAATCTCCAGTTGAACGATGCTTAATACGTTTAAAATAAACTGTTGGAATTTTTCATGAAATTTGATGAATTTTCATCGGAATTTATGAAATTATATTCACGAATGGGTGGAAAGTTACTTGGACGTTTGCGATCAAGTTTTTTTGAAAAATTCATCCGCCACGGTATTTCAAACCCGAAATATTACCGGGTCGCTTTCGTTCTTAAGATTTACTGCTTTAACGCCGATTCCTAAATCGAACAATGCGCATTTTTCAACCGTTCGTTACAACCAGTTTTTATAACTCGTCTTATTAAATTAAAAAGATAAAACGTTGCAATTTCTCGATTTATTTATGTCTATAATACTCATCCACGCTTCTAGTCCATATTGAAAAATATGATGCATCGGAAGTTTGCCATTTCAGAAAAAAAAACCAATGTTGGCAATTTTATTTGTTATTTTTCTCTAGGTTTTGCCTCAAAGATAAGAATATTGCGGTTTTTTTATCTCGCGACCTTCGATGTTTGCGAAATGGTAACAAGAGATCGATATTGACGTCCGTTTGGTTCCAACAACGAGATTATCGTGGAAAAGTTCCGTCTCAAGTTCAAAACTGTCGCGCACACTGACAATTCATCCATCAGCAAAAGCCTGACGACTATCTGACGAAATGGAAACGCATCGGGAGTCGAAGATCAAAACAGTTTTTTTTTTTCCATGATACTTCGATAAAGCGAATGTGAAAATTGTTCTACGATCTAGCGAGCAGCGTTTTTCAAAGTAACGATGTCGAAGCGAATGCTGAAGAGATTCTTCTCGAATTCCTTAATTTTGAAGCCATTTGTTTATGAAATATTTTCTTTCCGAATAAACGATCTGCTGCTTCATTGAAAGGATGGAACTCAAAAGAAATCGACGTGATTGATACTTGAGCCGGTGCATGGCGAGCGGTCACTCAATCAAGTACTGACCTCGCTCGAGGCTGCTCCACTGGGAAGGGCGCCGAAGCCACACGCCGTCCATCGTTGTCGGTTCTCTGACTGTTCTGTCTTTTTCGTCATTTTATAACGTCGCGAAAATTCTCGGAATCAGAGCGTTTCTTTCGACTCGAAATTAATTCAGCTAAAGTCAATAATCACCACGTCAAATGTTATAAAATCAGAATCAAGGGAAATCAGGAAACCCATCAGCGCGAATTGTCACACTTCCGCCACCGATCTCGGCGGTCACACTGGGTTGATTCTACTCAGTCTATTTTGGAACCCGCATTGTAACCAGTCTATCGGCCCAAAAATTCTCAAAAAATGACTGAACATCCTTCATACATTCCAGTTTAGATACGAAAAACTTTCCTGAAAGAAATCGAAGGCAAACATATTTTTTTAAATGCAGAATGAAGAAAAAAAAAACGGGGAAAAAAAGTTTTCTCACTAAAATAATCGTCACTTCGTGGATTTTCAATATTTTAGACTAAAACTTGGATCTGATATTCATCAGATCTGGTTCTTTTGTGAAAAAAATAGTAGGATAGCGCGCGTTTCAAAAAACATATTTATTCCATTATTGGAAGTGGGTTGATTCATGAGTACATGTTAGAGATTTTAGCGTTGGGGGCCGTAATACTTACCACCGCCAGGGCATAGAGGACACTTCAAACTATCGTTAGATGACGATTATATCCCCAGAAAGCAAAACAGAGTCTCGGACGATACGTTGTCTGTACACAGTCAACGAACCGGAGCTTGACACTCTGATTTTTTCCCACACGTAAACACGAAACAACATGTTTATTTAGTTGCTAAAAAGATTCGAACGATCGTAAATAATATTCGCAGGCTTTGTTTTTTGATCGCGTTGATTTTTCTACGACTGTTAAAAACAAAACAAGATGCGTCTTGGTATCTCGTACGTGATCTCGAAACTTTCTATATGCCCATGTGTGATCGTCCAGTGACGTGACTATGCGATGCATCTCGAGCACAGAGCGGTCGACGACAGTGTTAAAACTTCTTTTTTCTTCCTGCAATTGCATTCTGCAAGAAAGCAAGGTGTCTCGTAAATTATCATCGAGAATTCCGAAAGGCTAACGCTTCGTTATTCTTACTACTATATTTTGCACGTGCATAAGATTCCGCGGCTTTTTTCCCACTGGGAAATAAAAGTTCCGCACAGGCACTCGAGCTCATCTGCTACGTTGTTATGACAAGGCGAAATATTGACAATGAATTTTCTTATTTACGAGCAAAAAACCGTTCGTCTACAGCAGCGAGCTGACGAACTACAAAACGGAAATTCATGCCGACACAAAATTATGTCCCGTTTCAGGAAAATATTATACCCAGATGAACGGAAACAATGTCAAATGGATTTTGATTGATTGAATAAAAAGATTTATTCTTTAAATTATGCACGGGTATCTAACAATACGTCAGGTTTATTGTTTCGTATAGTTTTAAGTACACTTCGTGGATCAGAATTCTGAAGCAATCGTGTTGAAAAATCGAGGAGTACCGCGACTCGTATTAATCGCATATTATGAGACGGTGTAACTGCCGAGGGAACGAGGAATTATTATGATCGTCGAATGAAACTCGCTCCAGTGAGAAAAAATCACCACTTGCTAGGGGAAAACATCATCGTCGCTGCGTTTGCCACCCCGAAGTCAAGCCGGTATTCCTTACACAAAAACAAAATAATTCGACGCAAGTTGTTCCGATACTACGAGGTTGACTACGTGGAATTTTTTTTTCCCCTCAACCAGATCTTGTAAAACCACTTTATTTAAAAGTAACAAAAAAAAAAAAGATTAGCGAGTTTACCTGGAGGAATATTTTATTTTCATTCAAAGGATCCTAAACAAATTTGAATAACCAAAGAAACGAATGGACAGGTCAACAAAATCTCAACGTTCCGAAAACATAAAAGCGATCAGTCAAAAGTTTGACGAAAATATGTTGTCCGTCTGCAACTATAGGATTCAAAACAATCAACGACAAAAAGATTCCCCGAAACTTTCGGCGTACTCGAATGAAAAACTGTCGTGTTAAAAAAAAAACTCATTGCCAGACACTTTGAAGATATTTATTCATATGTTTCGGCTCCCTTTCCAAATGATCGGTTTCTGTAAAAACTTTTCTCAACAAAGAGAAAAGACAAAGCTCTTGGTCCGATTTCGGCAAAGCGATAATTCAGTGTACACCATCGTGTTAACATTTCAAGGACAAAACGGTTAAGTGGCACTCGAAAAGCTTCTGTTATCAGGTTGAAAAATGTTAATTCGAAAAAACTCTAAGCAATAAGTCCGAACGCGATGAATTTGCCCGAAACATTATTCGTCGATGAAGGAAAACGCCATTGCAGTTTTTCACGTTGTCAATTTTATTTCGACAGGAAAAATATATGAGAGTGATTCAGACGAAGACTAAAAAACGGAAGAAATAATGTATAACTAGATCGAGGTAAACAAATCGAATAGATTCAGGGTCGATCACTGTGGAATCGCCCTGTAGAGTACGTTAGTTTTCTAGGCTGTCTGCGTCCGTACCAGGGACATTTACTATTGGCTACTCTGGCTCGATATTCGCGTTTCTATCTTCGACTCTCCCTCTCTCGTTCGCTTTTATTTGTACACAAATGCCCGCGCACGCAGCTGCCACGAGCACCCAATGCTGTGCATGGTAAAAGAAGCACGCACATAACCGTTCAATTTCTATCCGTGTGTGAATAAATAGATGTATGAAAGATGAATTTGAAAATAGTGTACGCGAACAAGTAATAAGCACAAGGGACAAAGAAAATGCGTGGCGAGCAGACAGCACGGATCGAACCTCCACGCAATGATATCCGGAATGGGTCTCGGAGGCTATCAAGAGTCAGTCTGGTTGAAAGACTCAGTTCACCGTCACTCTTCGCGCACGATGCTCAGCACCCACGAGTGTTAGAAAGCGTAAAGCCTCGTAACGTTTTTCAAATTTTCTCGAACCCTTAAAAAAAATAAAGTAAAAAAACACAAATAGTTCAAAGAATTAAAAGAATCGTTGAATTTATGCTGAAAAAAAAATGAAAAATAAAAACGGTTTGGGAAATAAAAATGCGTCGGCGATAACAAGAGCGAATTGAATTCAGGCCGAACCCGATAATTATTGCAGTGTAATGAGTGCTGTCGCTATTAACTACCGACGACTGAAAAATAAAAGTTGAGGTTGTTGTGATCCGCCGACAAATGGACAATTGGGAATAACAAGATAAACAGATTGATAGACTGCGATTGAATCGAGAATAGAACAAAAGGTATGGAACTTGTTTATCGAAATTATTCGCCGCGAGAAACATCGAGACGATTGTTTGCTTTGGTGTTAGATATCCGTTCAACTTTGATTTCCGGTGCATTCGTGTTGTCACGGAATCCTCCACCGAAACTGTCGTCGATCTACCTACGATTCTTTTGTCTGGATTGCAATGGAACATTTTCGATGAATTTTTCTTGCAACCGGCAACGTGCACCGTCCTTTTTATCGATCGTTCGTATTCACATTCGGTGAATATACAAAGCGCTCTTTGTACGTGTGTGGGCGAGACCGGAATCGAGATAAAATTGTCGATAACTCCCGGCGAGTGAGAGTTTTGATAATAATCCCTAAACATGTGCATTCGTATTACTTGGCATGGAACTTCGAATTCACTTTCGCACAGATTTCATCAGATTCATCGCTGTTCATTTATTATTGATCTTATTCAATCAACTGTGTTAAACGTTATCAATTTTATTATTTAACCTCCTTTACAATCAAATGTTCAGTTAGCATTCGAGTTACGGTGCCACGCGACGTCATTCCCGTGCTGGCAACTTTTTCAAATTCATTCATCGACTTTCTTTGCGAAAAAATAAATATAAAAACAAATCGTGCGAAAAATCCGGAAATGTTAGGCTATACCGACAATCAAAAATTCTACTTTTTCATGAAAAAATGCATTTCGTGCGCCTCTCATACGAAAATCACGATGTTATTTTTTTACAAGGTCAATTTAATTTCGAATTTCCCAATCTTTTCAACGGCGAATTGTGGAAATTCTGTTTTCGCCACGCAAATTAGATTCCTGAAGAGTTTCCACGAAATTTCCGAAGATTCAGAACTTTTTCGATAAAACGATGGGATAAATTTTAGTCTTTAACGGAAAATGTTTATTGCAGAAGTTGCACAGATTTTTCGTACTTGACAGATTCAAATTTGAGCCTTTTTGTCTCGTTGTGATTTTGTTCCTAAAAGTAAAAGTGAGATCATCGAGAATGCACTATCAATGCCGAGCAACTTGACAGTGAAAATAATAATGATGGCGGGCGAAAATATTTTTTAGCACCAAAGTTCATAATATTCTGCCAATTTTTTTGTTTCTCCTTCGAAAAAGATTGTGCTGTGGTTCTGTCGGGAACATCTATGACGTTGGTTGGTCGAATTTGCATAATCGCGCGTCACAATACGAAGCAAACAAGTTGATTTTTTGGGTGAAAGAACGTACGACATCGGCATACAATTATGAAGTGAATCCGAAGGTCTCCAAGGATGCCCGGACGACGTAAAGATTGATGCGAGACCATTCTGCAAGGAAAATTGAACGACAATCGTACTCTTCGCCTTAATGCACGCGACGATCCCGACCAAAGAGAAACAAAAAGATGGCAGCCGAAGGTTGGACGCTTGGCAACGAAAAGAAAAAAGCGACGATTGATATAGAATTCAACGACGTTACCTACACGGTGCCTAGCGGAAGGAAAAGTACGTAAAACGTTTCGCCTCCTTCATTAACAGTTTTAGTGTCGCCATAAAGTAGAATTCACTACTTTGAACGTTGACAAAATTTTCAAACGAATTGGTGGAGCAATAGATTTTCCGAAATTTTTTCCAACATTCTCAAATCTCGATTTAGTTATTCAAGCTGGTACTTTCGCCGAATCGTTTTCCTGATGCAGTATTTTTTATTTTTCCATACGAAAATTCAGGAATTTCCAGAAGAACTTCATAGGGAAATTTACATTTCGGGTTTTATCCGAGTTTTCGAAAATTGAGCCAAGGAATAACTTTTTAACGGGGCTGCGTGAAAAGACGACCACCTTAATGAACTGTTAAATGGAATTGATGAAAAAATCCTCATTTCCAGAATTTCAAAACGATTCGTGACAAAAGTTTCGATTTCGTCTTCACGTCTTCAAGGAATCCGCATTTTTAATAATAGCAATGTGCGGATTTGGAAGGAAGAAAGATGCTAATTAGATAATCGCGAATTACTCGAGATTCTGAGAAATTTTTAGCATTCTTCTGCTTAGCGAATCTTGCACGTTTTTTTTGTTTACCAACTCTATATATTGCGTGACCGGTGGCCATGACGCCAACTTTTCATTCGTAAGCAAACGTTCCTCGACCGTGAAAAACGAAGTAATAATAAAGGATAACGAATGTCTTTTGACTGTTGAAAATTGGGCGATGGAACAACGGGATGGCGTGACGTAAGCGACGCAAAAATTCAGTGTCCCAGCTGGCGCGGTTTTTCCTTATCGATCCTTCCTGATTTGTAACTTTGCAGTCAATGCTCCCGGTTGTTGTTTCTTATCTAACTAAATACCTTAAAACACCTGCCATTTCCGCAGCCTGATGATCGATCAAAAATTTTTTTCGTGATCGCGATTACCCGTTGCGTCAAATTATTCACATTTTTCTGTCAAAAACCTGCACGTCACATCTTTCGGTGGATTAAAAACAATTATACACGGTTAATTAAAAAAATTAGCATCAACGTCAGTTTTCCCATCGCGACGATGCCACACGGAATGCGTTTTTCCTGAGCGCACGCGTTACTTCGCTTTTCAGTCGCATTTTCAATGCAAAACGAGTGTCGATAAAAATGTCGAGATCCTATCGATCGTCTCATATTTCGTAGAACGATTGAAAAATCAAGTTTGTTAGTCATTTGCACGATTAATCATCAGCGGGATGACGCTGAAACTTTTGATCGTATGATTCATTGCGTAATTGCTTTCATTTCAATATAAAAATCAAATAGTTACGAAGTTACGTTGTTTCTCATTCATTCGCATATGAACGTTGACGTATCGAGGTTTTTACGTCTATCAAGTTGGAACCACCAAATACAAAAAATGAAAATTATAATATCGAATAATTAAGAGCTGATTAAGCGCCCAAAAAAAAAGAATTTGGAGCTCTTCTTAGTTAAATCGTGGTGTTTTGCTAAGAAGGGCTGAAGCTCTGAATTTTTTTTTGCGTACTTAATTCGCTCTTTATTGACTATATTCATTATTGGATATTTCAATTTTCATTTTTTGCATTTGGCGGTTCCAACTTGATAGACGTGAGTTTTGCGGAATATTTTTGAAGCTGGTTTCTGATTTTGCGAGTGAAAAACTATGACGTTTTTGTCTTCTCTTCTAATAACGGGACTAGAATCTATCAAAAGTACCGTTATTTTATTTTTTCATTCACCAATTCCATGATAATTTGGATAATCAATTCTGGGATCGACCGTCTATTGAATTATTCTGCTTCTGCTTCTTCGAGCAACGTCGAGTCTTTGGATACACAGCTCAGCTTTATTTGAATTCTATGCCCGAGAATATTCTACTCGTTTGCATAGACCCCTCGAAGGCTCTTGTTAATCAGTCGCTCATTTGGAATTAATGCAATACACAGTCAGCTCGACTGTCAACTACTGTTGGCCAAAGGTGAACTCGCGTTATCGTCTTCGTGGTGGAATATTGCGTCTTCATTTTATCCGAAAATAAATCAAGGGTGGGTCAACGATCGGGAACGTATTTATAATTATGACGACTTTGTTCTCAAGTTTGTTCATCATTTATCCCACTGCCTTGACCCATTTCGTTCGTGACCTGCGACGACCTCGATTTTTTCATATTTCATCAGAATGTTCGGTTTCGCACGACGCGTTCATGTAGAACCATCTGGAGGTTTTTTCATCCTTGAAAAATGTGAAAATCCAAAGAAAATTGTAAAGGCCGGAGGATTGCCAATAAAATGGATCATTTGCAGTTTCGTTCGTGGGTGCTTTTTTGTATTCACTCTTCAAAACTTGTAGCTGCATTCTTTTTTCACACGTAAATGCTCGTCACGTGAAGCATTGTCTTCGTAAGTGTGGGTTGCTCATGCATGATGTGAATTTTCAATTTGTCATTCGTATGGAGCATGTAACGCCTTAAACTTTCTTCCTCCCATCATCAGTTTCTTCACTCGAGGAGTTCATTGTTTCGTGAAAATAAGGATCGAGTATTATAATTTTGAAATATCCTCTTTCCGGCTTTTATTCAACGACCGTCAGGCCCTCGATATTTGCAAATTCTCATGACTTTTGATCACATGTTTTTTGGGAAATCCCACAATGATTCTTCGTTGAAATAATCTGAGACGTGGGAATTTGCTGGCTTCATGTTCTGTGACTGGAATATTTGGGTCCCAACAGTACAGTGAATTCCATGGAATTAATCGTAGAGATCTTTTTAAACTTTACAGATGGGATATAAAATTCGAATTGCATAACATTTGATTTATTGAGCAGGAGAATGTAAATTGACGTGTACATTTTGGAGTCGAAATTTTTGGTGTTGTTTCTCTTTTTTTTCCCCCAAGTACAGGGAGATTTGAATTCTCCTCAAACATCTTTATTGGAAGCAGCATTAATGTTTTGCATACGAACTGAGTGCACAGCGGTGAGCACACGTCGTCCTTGAGGTTTTCAAACGAGACGGCTGACCTTGAAATTGTTCATTTTACAGCAGCAGCAGTCCGCAAACTGCAAGCGAAACTAATAATGAAATGGGATGCGTGGACGATGGATTTACATGTTGAAATAATTATTTATATAACTAATTGAATTTTTCGTTGTTGTTATTGTTGCAGGTTCAAAACTCATTCTAAGAGGAATCAGTGGACAGTTCAGGTCTGGCGAACTGACGGCAATTCTCGGTCCATCCGGAGCTGGAAAATCGACGCTTCTCAATATACTTGCTGGCTACAGGTATTTTCTCGCCTTATTCTCATTCCCTCTGCAATTCAACTTTCCGTTTTTTCTTCTCGATAAAAATTCAATTAATATCAATCTTAATACGTTAACACGGAAAAGTTTATACGTTAATGCTAAAAAAAATATGTAAATTGACTCCAACCTTGACCAACGTTTTATTTCCTTCTCAAAACGAACCAATTTTTTATTACTCCACAAATATGCGTCTCTGCTGTTTACGACTCCTGAGAGCTGGAGACTCTCGGGCTATAATTCTCTCGTCTAAAAATATATAACACTCAAGTCACTACGACTCGCAAACAATCGCGAATTTAGTATCGACTGGACGATATTTCGAGTAAGAACAATTTCGTCCTGCTATTCAGCCGTTAGATTAACAGTGGAGCTATCTTGTTGCTCTATTTTCGCTAGTTTTTCTATTTTTGTTCCATTTCTTTGAAAAGAAATACCAAAGTTTTTGGTTCGATAGGGACCCTGACACATTCATGAATGTGAAGAAAAAAGAACAGTCGCTATTCGTTGACTGCACAAAAGAAGGAAAAAATAAGGTCCTCTACTGATATTTGCCCATGCGACGACCATTGAGATTTTTCTAGAGTGGAACAAGTCTCCTAATCACGTCAAAATACACCGCGACGAATATAAAAACGTTGAAGATAAAAAAACAGGCTTAATTAACAAGCGAACGATTGTGACGACTGTGTAAACCACCAACTTGACCTCCGTGAGGAAAAAAACTATCGAAAAAGTTAACCATAGTAAACATAGTGGAATCTCGTCATCCCTGGAAATATGCTAATGAACGAAGCGCAAGATCATCGAACTGAACGTGGATAAAATGAATTTTGTCAAATTCGTATTTTTTCCTCTTAACCAAGTTTTACACTATCGGGTTTAATTATTACCCCAGTAAACAGGTTTGTCAATGTAGAAAAAGTCAGAACCAGGGATGGCGAACCTCTACTGCATAAATAATTTGTTTCTCATAGAGGTGTGCACCAGCAGCCAAGAGGATTAAGATTCTCGTTCACATTGAAACATCCTTTCATTTTCCTTCTCTCTTGGATCATGGCCAAACTGCAGTGCAATATCAAGTTCGATAAAATCAGAGTGTTCTCAACAAAGCACTAAATTCTAAGCGACAAATCTAGAATAATTGAATTTCCTATTTTTTTTTTTTCTAATTTCCTCACACAAGACCGAGATCGTTATGGAGCTTAAAGGATGTTTAGCCATTAAATTAAACCTATGAACACATTCGAACACAATAACGAATGATACGCGGAAATTTCGATTCGATGAAAATTAGGTTGAGGAAAAATAAATATAAAGGCGAAAGAAATCGAGAAATCGAGGAAAATCTTAATTTTTCTTTGTTCATCTCGGTTCGGTATCGATTTCGGTGATGACCTCTAGAAGCTGATATTTTCTAAATATCAATTTGTCCAAATTGACGGTAAATGAAGTATAAAAATCGGATCACGATTAATTGGCAAGTCGTTAAAAAGGAAATACGTTTAATTAGCAAAATTACATACACGATTATAGCGTCAATCTCGGGCTAGCCTGAGTCACAGTTGACGAGGTTTTAATGATGAAAAGTGGCGGTCGGGGTCAGTTTTTCCTGTTAACGATGCCGAACGATTATCCGAAGTCAATCATTTTTTTTTTTTTCTGAACGTTTTTATTGAAATGATTCACAGATGGGACGGAACAAATGGTTCGATAACAATAAACGGTTGTTCTCGAGATGTTCGAGAATTCAAAAAGTTTTCGTGCTACATTATGCAGGAAGATTTGGTGCAGCCTCTGCTCACGGTTTTCGAAGCAATGTGCTTCGCAGCTGACCTCAAGCTTGGCAACAGTCTGACGAAAGCAGAAAAAAAATCAATCGTAAGTATACGCTCGAGGTGAGCCCTCGTCTCTGGCCGCTTTCACGATTTTCTGCTGTTATTAAGATCACGGCCTAGCTCTGCAGGGTTTAATGATCAATTTACGAAAAAATTGCAGGTTGAGGAAATCCTGGATACACTGAGATTGAACAACGCAAAGAATACCGTCACCGAAAGATTGTCTGGCGGCGAGAGAAAGAGACTCTCGATAGCTCTCGAACTGGTCAACAATCCACCGGTTATATTCCTCGATGAACCGACTACGTATGACTTTTCACTCAATTCTTATGATTTAATTTTTCTAAATACTCCAATTCTAATTTATCAGAAATTTTGATGGAAATTGATCAAAAACATTCATGAACATCGAAAAATTGATTCGAATGTGATATTCGCTTAAGAAAAAACATAGAAAATTTTAACTCAGACGTTAACGTTCCATTGTCGATGCTTCGTGAGTTTTTTTTCTTCCCCAAGTGGCCTCGAGTTGACTGGTTCATTACGGTGATGTTTTTTTAAAACAAAATCGTTATTTCCAGTGGCTTGGATGAAATGTCGTCGACCCAATGCGTTGATCTGTTACGAAGAGTGGCTCAAGGCGGTCGGACAGTAATTTGTTCGGTACACACACCGAGTGCGAGTATTTTCGACAAATTCGATCAAGTTTACGTGGTGGCTGCAGGCCAATGCGTTTACCGTGGTGCAAGCGATCAGGTCGTTCCATTTCTCGGACAAATTGGTGCCCACTGTCCGAAGCATTATAATCCAGCAGACTTCCGTGAGTTCAAAATATCGCTTCTTAACATCGTTTCATTTTTATCGCTTGCTAGCAATTAATATCAATTTTTTTTTTGTCATTCATCAGTTATCGAAGTATCTTCAGGAGAATATGGAAACGAGTACGTAGAGAGAATGGCCAATCTCGTCGAATCGAAATCCCCAATAGTGCCAATTAAAAAATGGGCGGAAAACACGCCGTCAATCACACGAGATGTGCCAAAAGTTTCGTGGCACGAACAATTTTTTACTCTTTTCAGAAGACGGATGCTTCAGTGCTACAGGGACAGGGTATGATTTAAAAAAAAAAAAACATTTCAATTACCAAATTCATCGTTGAAACTATTTTTCTATAACTCTGTCATCATTCCCACTGAATTATTTACTTTTCCTCATTATTTTACACGAGGAACCCTAAACAAAAGTATTAATAAGCTCTGTCAATAACTCATCAATGCTGATTAGGCATTCATGAGTCCCAGAAGTGTTTCTATCAGTGATAACTGTAACAATACTTTTAGCACTAGTAATCACTGATAGAAACTGATAAAGAGATCCCCAAAAAACTGTTGCAGAACTATTCGTTCAGTGGGGGCAAATTAAACGAGATTTGTTACTCTCTAATTCTCGACTCGATTGTAGGAACAAAAAATAATTGATACAAGAATTGGATTATTCTCGAATCGTATTATTAATGAATATTCTGTTTCAATTTTTTTGTTTGCAGAACTATTTGTATTTAAAAATATCTTTGCACGTTTTCCTTGGATTTATAATCGGTGGATTGTTTCTGGACATCGGTAACGACGGTTCGAAGACGCTATTCAATTTTGGCTTCTGCTTCACCTGCCTCATCGTCTTTCTCTACGTTCCCATGTTACCGGTATTACTTCACTGTATGTTCAAAATCGTACAAATGAAATTATTTGCTTTTAGTCAATTTTACAATTGTAGCAGAATTTTTTGCGATTTTTATTTTTCTCGAGTTGTTCCATAATGAAGCAATGTTTTTAGACGTTCACTTCAATATTGTCTTTTATTTATAATTGGGAATTTTTATTTTCTGATTGAAATGATTTTTAGCAACTTTCCTCAAACTGGATTACGAGAATTTCAGAAAATTATCTTTTTACAGATCCCACGGAAGTCCAGCTGGTTAAACGAGAATATTTCAATCGTTGGTACAATCTCAGTCCTTACTTCTGCTCTATGAGCATTGCCAACATTCCTGCACAGGTTGGTCGATGGTAAACATTAACATCACTTCACAGTCATTCATCTTCGACAGACTCGGTTTGAATTTAATTACAAAATTTTGTCACAGATACAAAAATAAATATCAGTCACTTAAGAAATTGTTGAGAATGTTCTGCTTCACCGTTTTTTTTTTTTTATTTCGAAAAAAATTTTCTATGAGGTTTTTATTTTTGCTGTTTAGAAATTAGTTCTCACATGATTCACACACGAACATCCATTTCATTTGAAACAATGATTGACCAAACCACCCGTTTTCGAAACTAAAGGAACGAGGAACGCTCGTTCGAGCATTTTCGAAAATAAACGGAAAACTTGAAAAACAAAAAAAACGAAACATTTTAAAAGAATTCGCTATTATCATTTCATTTCAGTTTCTCCTCAGCCTCATTTACTTGAGTATGGTTTATGTCATCACCGGACAACCACTCGAACTATCCAGATGTGCAATGTTCTTCAGTACTTGTCTCCTGTGTGTCTTTATTGCTGAGAGCATGGGCCTCGCAATTGCCAGTACCTTGAGTATCGTCGTAAGTTTACATTTCCTACAACAACTGAATTACAATTTTCCAAGTCCAAAAGTTTTACTTTTTTGTTATTCGGAGTTTTCTTTGCATCCGAGATTCCTGAAACAAAAAAAGAAAATTCATGTGTGTGAAAATTGTCACATTTTAGAATTTTGACGTTTTATTTTCGTGATTGAATTTTAATGCTATTTGTTGATTGTTTTTTACGTAGAATGGTATGTTCGTCGGGCCAGCACTGACCGTTCCTCTTATGCTGGTCGCTGTCCAAGGCATGGGCAGTACCGACCCTTTGCCCCTTTATCGAACCCTCGTAATGTACGTTAGTTACATAAGATATGGATTGGAAGGTCTAATCATAGCGACTTATGGCTACAACAGAGAAAAATTGCCCTGTCCACCGGAGGAAATCTATTGTCAATACAAATATCCTCGAGAACTTCTTCGAGTGATGGGTAATTAAAATTCATTCAACGAATTTAACTAGAATCATTTATCAAAGACTTCTATGATTATTCGTGTAATTACTGTTCAATTTCCGTTTAAAATTCAATTTCTACCTCCGAACGAAATATCGATTTAATCTTCACTTGCAAAGATCTTTTTTATATTTCGCGAACTCGCGTCGGTAAATTTCGATAAGTTTCTTTCCACAAAAACAAACAAAAGTTTTTTAGGAAACACACAATATTGATCAACGAAAAATTTTTAATCAGGAAAACTTTCCTTCCGTATAGTTTTTTATTTTCCAACAGAAAAACTTGGTCTGGTTCTAAGGAATTTTGATATTTTAATTTTTAGGAATGGAAAACACTGTTTTCTGGATAGACTTTGCGGCTTTGATCGCCATTCTGATAATCTTCAGGTCAATCACATATTATCTACTGAGACAACGGCTCCGGCCTAACAAAACGTTCCAGGCTCTTCATTTGGTCGGCAGACTCGTCAAGAGTCACTTCAGCATCGAGTGACGTGTGAATTTTCCGATTAAGAGAAAGACATGCTGTCGATATCTCTCGTGTAAATAGCGTGAATACACGTGTGTAAATTTATGTGTAAAAAAAATCAGTGTCACCAAGTGCTACCATTGACAATCGTGACGAAAAGTTTGAGGAAACGTGAAGAGTTCATGGACCTAAGGTTTTATTGTGAAAAATATTGTTCATGACACAACGAGGATTTCAAATGATTATTTCTCACCTCGGAGATAATTGACGTTAAAAAAATTCGCACGCTTTTTTAAAACATATTCTCCAATAAATGGATTATGGGCGAATATGTTCTTATGAATTATTATCCTGTGCACAAAATACGTCTGCATTATTGCTCGCCTTCGTTACCGATATTTTCACAAAAACTTTGTCAAAATATCCGTATTTGTTCCTTCTTCCGACACAATGCACGCGTTCTCTGTCCAGACAATTTTTCCAACTGTCAATTTTCTGGAATTACTGAAATATTCTTTTGTGAATGCTTGTCATTCGCATTGAGCATATCTTTAAGTATTTTTTTTCGTCGATCGTATCTCGTCTCGACACGTTAAGATAAATGTCGCGAACTTCAACAATAAGCTGGAATAAAGATTTTTGCCTGGTTTACAAAAGGGAACGAGAGATAAAAATGCCAAAATCAGACTTCCAGAAATTTGAAACGATTTTCTCTTGAATTACGATTGTCCAGGGGTGAGGAGCTGATAAAAATTTGTTTGTGGACGTCACTTCACTTCGAAGTGACTAGGCGAAATTAAAAAAAAAAAACATGAGTTTTGCTGCCTGTTTACAGAACACAGTGTATGGAATACTTGAACGACTCATAACAAAGTTCTGTCTGGAGCTGTTGTTTGGAATTTATAAATATTCGGAATGGTCGATTCCTGTTCCGGATGAAAGTTACTACGTTATTTCTGCGACTCGTGTCGCAAGCGGTTGACATTTATTTAACTAGAAAATCAACACAGCTGTGCACTCAGCTGACCGCACAGCTGGTTACTCGAGAAAGATATGGAGCTGAGAGTTTCGTAGTGGGGATGAGGAGAGAGGGAAAGAAAACGAGTAAATAAGCGGCGAGAAGAGCAAAGGAGGGACTCGCCTCGACTGGCCAAGGCCGTTATAGCTTCAGTTTGGCGGAGGGTGGGGGAAAGCGACGCTATTTCACATTTCCTACGCGTTGAAGCAATTCTCGTGTGACTCTCGTGGAAACTAAGTGCCTGAAGAACATTTATTTTTATATTGTACCGAACCTTTTGTGAATCAGTGATAATGATCCAGGACAGATTTTTCAAAATCCTTTTTTTGTTGATCTTGGTTTTGGTCGTTGTGGCCGATGGGTGAGTACAATTTCTCGACCTCCAACTTGTTTTAGTAGCTCCAATATTGAGGTGCGTCTTTGTAAATAGTTGCAATGAATCAGGTTTACAGTCCTCGAGCCTCGTTCCAAATTCGCTTAGCGATTCAATGAAAAATTGTCGGCTCAGCGAGAGCTCCGATTTCCTTTTCCTTTGTTCGTAGATTCATTAGAACCTGTCGTGTCAAACAAAATTCTTAAAACTACCACTTTCTCCGATACTATTCGTGCCGTTTGTTACGCTTTTCACAACCGTTTTTTTTTTCATTAATCGATTGATTTCTTCGCAGATAATTTATTCTCTTGAAATTTTTTTTTATTTTATCTTTTCTGATTTGCATCTCAATCAGATCCCGGCATATCTTTTATGGAAATACGAAAATAGTCGTGAACGTCACCTTTTCTTCACGACTCGTTCCTTCAGAATTGTTTTTTTTTTTTTTGCCAAAGCAATGTGACGCTCAGAAAAATGCGACCAAAACAAAGATTCAGAAAATTGAAGATACGATTTATTTTATTTTTTTGCAGACGTCGACGAAGAAATCGTTATAGAAATTACAAAAAAGTGTCAAATTCTACAGAATTTGACGTTCTCATATTTACCCAGCATTGGCCACAGACTGTCTGCTACACTTGGAAAGAAACATCGCCAAAGAACGAGTGTGCATTGCCCAGCGACGAGGAATGGTCTATTCATGGCATATGGCCAACCAAGTTCCACGTAATTGGTCCACTCTACTGCAACAAGAGTATGCCATTTAACTTCAAAACGCTCCAGCCAATTGAATCCGAATTGGAGACAAAATGGATCGACGTTGAAAAGGGCAGAAAACCTCACTCGTTTTGGACTCACGAATGGGAAAAACACGGCACTTGTGCTGCTATTCTGGAACCCTTGAATACAGAATTCAAATACTTCCAAAAAGGACTTTCGCTCCTCGACCAATACGACATGAAAAATGTACTTGCCAAGGCGATGATTCTACCTGGTCAAAGTTACAACGTGCAAACGATTCTTGACGGTGTTCATAAAATATTAGGAAAAACGGCGCAAGTACAGTGCGTCATTAATCCGGTAAGAACTTTGACGAAATATTTTTCCCTCGACAAAATTTTCGATCTTTCCATTACCGTCAATTAATTAAACAAAAATAATCCCAATTATGTTGTTTCCTTTTCCAGAAAACAAAAGAGAGGTATTTGTTCGAAATAAGAATATGTTTTGACAAACAAATGAACCTCGTCGACTGCGATGGAATCCCTGGATATCCGACCAACTGTTCCCGAAAAAAAAACGTTATTTACCCTGGTACAGTTCCAGCGGAATACAGCGTCGTCATGGTGCAATGAGTGGTTGCTTGCGACAGAACGTTCCATAAAAGATGAAGCATAATATAATAACCAATCGATTTTCATGGTCAAGAGCTTGGCAACGACGAGGAACGTGAACGTTAAACACGGGAGCATTTTTTTCATCGTATCGATTACAACTTTTCCAAGACTGTAAACAATACGACGGTATATCTGTGATTACTAATCATGAAATTCAATACTTGGCCATACAAAGTGAAAGAAAGATTCAAAGTCCTATTGGAATCGTTCAAATGAAATGGTAACTTTACACCGCTGTTTTTGAAGAGACAAAGTTTTTTTTTCGAAAGAATTTTTTCGAAAGGTAGAAAAATCATTTATGCGATATTTCGCGCTCGATCATGACTCGTTGTAAAATTTATCTCTGCATTGTTGTTTCTTTTTTTATTAATAAAGCCATTTGTTCAATCGATTGAACGGGCGGAACATGAGAATGATATACAACTTATTACAAACGGAGAATGAGGATGCTTCATTATTTCTTCTTATTTAAAATCTATTTCTTAAACATAGATGTACTTATTTATTTATATATATATATATATATGTATAAGTTGTGCGTAACGATATTCTCACGTATCGAGCAGCCGTTGGACGGTCCTGTGTCGAATCATTCTATTTTCTTCTGGACGATGACAACGGCCGAAGGCACTAAGCCTGCAAATGAGATCGAACGTCAATTAAACGATGAACTTTGTATCGTTCGAACGTTATTAATTCCTATTAGTTAGTTATTTCGAGATGCCACGTGGCGAGAGTGATAACGGAGCGATATCGTTTTTTTTAAATATCCCCTCGTCCGATGAACAAACTTCGTTACTATTTCTAGCATTTTGCTATTCTTATTATTGCTGTTGAGAAATGTTCATCGCTCACCCAGTACGTCCAACGGTGCTTCGTAATCTTCCTCGGTAAAAACTTTCCTCGGGAAACTCGTCATTAGGTTGAAACCCCCTGGAGCATCGGTTCTATTCATCTCCACGAACAACCTCACCGCCGACAGTTGCTCCTTGGATCCGAAACTTTGGACCAATGTTTGACCGTTCGTTAAACGGATCTGGAATTTTATTTTCAAGTTTTTACGTTCATGTAATTATCTCATCGGGATGGTAAAAAATATTACGAAAAATCGTTATCAATCGTTCAAGGTCAATGAGACGTACTGCTCATCATAATATTATTTGAGTTTGTCAGGATTTTAGAAATACGTTCCAATTATTTTGTTATATCGCATACCTGAAGTTTCGTATCTTTATAATCCTGCTTCGGTGGGGAGAAAACAGGTACGGGAGCAGCCGGCACAGGAACGACCGGAGCAGGAGGCTGCCCACTCTCAGCCGCAGCTTTGGCTTTCCTCGCAGCCTTGTCCGCTTCGATTTGAGCTCGCACCCTTTGTCGCGCTGCTTTTTCTTCCTCCTTCTCGCGTTTTCTCTGCTCTACCAGTCGCTGCATTTCTGATTCTACGAATCTGAAACGGAAACGATCTGTACAGTCTTCTGTGGGAAATGTTCCATTCGTTTATGTTCTTTCGAGAGAATCACGAAACAAAAGTCTCATGCGATTGACTGGATGTTTAGTTGCTAATATTTGGAATACCCGGAATTTGTAACGAAGCAATTAACTCTTTGACAAAGATTCCTACTTTCTTTTAGCCTCTGCCATTTCCTTTCCAGATCGTATTCTGTTCTTCTCCCTTTCTACCGCTTCTCTCTTCTCTTGTTCCTCCCTCTCTTTCCTCTTTAGTTTCAATTTCTCTTCCAACGATTTAAGCTTTTCTTTCTTTTCTTCCTCCGTGAGGGGTTTCTTCTCTTCGAGGCTTTCGGAGAAACTGTCGTGGCCGGATTTGGTCGCATGGTATTCGACTTCCAAAGTGGACTTGAATAGCTTTTGACATCTGTGCAGAAAAAACAATCTGTTACTTACAATCCGCAAATTTGATGATTTCTGTAATACGTTATCGATAATTGAATTCATGGAAATATTCAATTTACATGTCGCATTTTAGCGATTTGGCATTATCGCCTGAAGGCTCAGCTTCCGTACTGGCACTAGCCTCGCTGTTGTTATCTGGCGTTTCGGCAGCTGTTTCCGGTGCACTTTCAGCAGCGGGTGGTTGGATTTCTGGTTCCGCGTCATTGGAATGAGCCAGCAACCTAAAATTCATAGTTTATTGAAAAAATTGGATTCACATCGATTTCGAATCGAATCCGTTATCCTGCAAACTCAATTATCTCAAATTGGCAGACATTCTAGGAGGATACTTCACTATTTCGAAAAAGTCGGCGGTTTTGGAAAAAATTTGAGTTATGAATTCTTACCATTCCATTGCTGGCTCGACACCCTTGTTCCCTGTAACTTGAAGTGCTTTTTCTCTGCAAAAAGCATGAATAACAATGTAAATTGAAATTTGGAGGTTAGGATGTGATTTTTTCGATTATTCTGTCGACTTACGCTTTCGGGAGACTAAACCCCATGTCAACTAATATCGCAACGTTTTCTGAGGGCATTTTTAGTCGTTGATAATACAAAACGGTTTGTTTTAATGTAAAACTACGTTGAAAATTTTGTAACAAATGAGAAACAATGTCAAAATCTAAGTGTCATTCCAAGCCTGCGCGCTTTTTGCATATTCTCCCGAAACCGACACCAAGAAGCCGGATGAAATGCAGAACGCCGGGCTAGACAAGTGTGAAGTTGTTTCAGAATCGATCTCGATTTCTAGCGGAACGTTAATTGCGTGTATTTCATTCGAAACCCCTCAGCAGCGTCCGACTAATTTCAATTCAATCCGCGATTCTGGAGTGATTTCATTGTCTTTTGCTCGTGTGAAGTTTTTACGTAAATATTTAATCATTCTTTTTCGAACGTACAACATTCCGTGGCCATCACAAATTCGTTTCAAGTTTTTTTTTCTCAACATTGTTACAGATAACTACAAAAGTTTGAGTTCGGCGTTCCTCACTTTTTAATTTAACCAAATAAAGAGAAAAAAAAATTCGTGATCAACTACGTGAACCGGAGGAAATCCTTACGCGAGCTTTTTCATGGCTCAACGTGCAAAAAATGTTGGATAATAATTCAAGTTCTGTTCTGCTTCGATTCCATTTATATTTTTGAGGCATCCACGGAGAACCATCAGGTGAATGTTTATTCCTTTAATCTCATCAAGCATGCAGAATATTGAAATAAGTAATTAGCGCGCGGGCTGCTTGATTATTGAAACTTATGAGTATGACTAGAATGAGATTTTTTTAAAATTATTAATACGCGTGTACACAATTGTCGAAGTGACTAGAAAGCTTGTTCGCCGCATTCTATAGCGACGATCGACAAGCAAAAAGAGAATGGACGATCGATCCTTTGTTTTTTCGAATATCGGGCGTTAAATTAAAACTGCAAATCGACTGCTGCGCACAGTTTTCCAGTCAATTTTCATTTTTCGCCAAAGTGGCAGAGTTTTTTTTCGTGGACGATGTCAATCGACTCGTTGTTGATTTCTGGCTTTGTTTTTGCGGCGATTTGCTTCTCGAGCCTTGAACATTGCACGAACTGTTGGTGTTTCTCGGACTCTCGGAAGCGTTTTCGAAGTCCCAGGTGGCGAAATGTTCCTCGAAGAGTTCTTCGAGCTTTTTTGACAGCATCTCGATTTTTGCGATGCGATCAGTATCGTTCTGAAACGAATAATTGTAAACGAATTTCTTAAAATTATTTCGTGAAATGCATTATCACATAATGGATAAATAATTCCCCAACATGCACCTTGTGATACAATTTCGAGTTGTTAACGATCTTCCTAAAGTCTCTCATAACTTGTTCGATTTTGTGATAGATTCGGTTCTTCAATTTGTAGCCAATCGTCTCCAAATAAATGGGACTTCCGTTGACTCTGGAGTCATCTTCGACCTGCAAATTAGCTCGATGAATTTAAAAGTGATTACGTATTCTGTGAATCAAGGCTGAACCGTTAACCATTCTTCATGACCAATTAACCCTTCGACTGGACACTGGGTCAATTTGACCCCAACAATTCCCCGCCACCGATTATTTGGCATTCAATGGCAACGAATGTTTTGGCATTTAACTTTTGTTTTCGTCAAAAAATATGGATTATTTACTGCAAAAAAAGTCTCTGAAAAAAAAAAACAAAAAATGCGTATTAACCGAAATGCAACGGTTTGAAAAACGCCTCGGGTCAGATTGACCCAATATGCACTTGTAAAAATCGTATTCCAGAAAATTCGTGTCCACAAATGTTAATCTTTTTTTTTTGTTCTCAAAAAAGTCTCCACGTGTTCTTAAAGGATCATGTGTTCAAATTTACAGAAACAGAAACTCGAACAGTTTTTGGAAACGTTCCAGGAAATAAAACCGTGAAAAACAGTTCGGCCTTTAAAAAAAAAAAAAAATGAAAATTCGATGACGAACCATTTCAACAGATCCTCCAGATCCGCTCGAATTCGTGGCAGGATATTTGAGCAGTTTGGCATCTTCCATTTGCCAAACTGTCTGATGGATCGTGGCTAATTTATTGAATGCGAGTGAACTGAGTGCTTGCTTTCTTCTGGAACTATACCAAACCGACCATCCACGCTCGCTGACTTTAGTTTTAGTTTCTGTCCACCCGCTGCAAGAGGCAGTTTCGCCTTTTTTTTTCGTTTGGCACTTGACGGCCAATGGTCTCGTCGAATTACCACCGGAAGCTTCTTCTTTGATGATTTTTTTATTGGATCGTCCTTCTTCGCTTTCCTTCTCATCGAGATCCCTGGAGAGTCTCTTCGCGATCGTTTTCCTGAACTTGTGGATCGACTGGTTCGCTCGGTCGCTGCCTTTACGCTGAGACTTTCTTGCGGGGATCGGTATGATCGAACTTCTGATCACGGGCTCGATGGAACTCATAGATCTTGTCTGCCGCGATCGGCAGTTCTCAGGCTTTCCAGCAACGCCAGATTTCACGGTCGATCGTCTCACCGTCTCGGAGTATGTGGCTCTGCCTAAAAATTCGCCACTTGTGTCGGTCAGTGAAATCGACAAGTTCCTCGATGGCATGTAAAGATTGCTCGAGCCCGAGCACTCCTGATTTTCACTGCTTCGAGGACTCTCGTTGTTCAATTTTCTTTGGAAACTCTCAGCAAGCTTTTCCCTTTCGATTTCCGGCTCGTCAACGTCCTTGGTCAATATTTTCATCGGTTCCGGCGTAGAAGTCACGACCGTTTTGTACTCGTGACGATCTGCTTCGTTGATAGAGCTATTCATGGATCCGCCAATCGTACTTTCGCGATCCGATTCTTTGGTGTTTATCGCACTGACGATACTCGCATTGTTCAATGTACTGATGAGCCAAGAGTCCGTTTTTACGTTCGTCTTTGGTTGCTTAACGTCCCGTGATTCCGATTCGATGTACCGATCGGACGAACATTTACAGGTTGAGCTTGAATCATCTTCGGATGCCTCGTAACTCGAAACGTCCCAAAAAGGATGCTGAGGCTCGATTTCTCTGTCAGATTCTTGCAAAACGGATAAACAATCCGACGACCGATTTCCTTTGTTTTTGGGTGAAGTGCGCTGGGTTTTTTTCATTGAGTTTGGACTTTTCGAATCGGAAGCTTCGCTGGAAGCTTTGACATTTAGTGCTTCTAGTAAAATCTCGGCGGAAGCGCAGGCAGCTTTCCAGGCAACGTCTTGTCGGTTTTCCTGGTCAGAACTCGCTCTTACGCGACGCAGGATTCGCGGTGAATTCTGTGGAGTAAAATTTGACGGTGGGGGAACAATCGGAGTGGCTGATGGGAAAGGCACTCTAATGGATGTGTTTGTCGTTGTCGTCGTTGTGGAAACTTGGACCGATGAAGCTATTAGCAAGGACGAGACAGAAGTCGAAAGCTGGTGGCTCTTCGGTGCATTCGTGTGATTGGCGCTTTGGTCTGCACGATTCGTGTGAGCCCGTGGCGTGTTATTATTGACGTTGGCTCGAGAGCTCCCGGAATTGTCAGTTTTTCGATTATTTTTACGATGATGCCTTTTTTTGGGAACGTTGTAACTTCCGGGTTTCATGTAAACTCTGACATCTTCGGAGCTGTCATACTCGTCGAGGTTTCGATGCACATTAGCCGTTGTTTGTTTGGTATTGTTCAAAAGATTCGCGGCGTTCCAAGGCTGACTCTGTATGGCTTGCATGTTTTGCAGAGTCTGTAGCTGCCGATTCGGATCCATATGGATTTGTCTGGTAAAATTCATCGAACTTCTGGAGGTTTCTTGAGAATGCGTCGATGATTTGGTATTTTCGGACTTTCGAGGCTCGGTAGGGCACTTTATGGTACGATTATTATTGTTCGCGTTTCTCATACTCGCGAACCACGCCGACAGATTCGCTGTCATTTCTTGCGTCTCTCTGCTCGCGTTTGGGGTATTACCCTCTATCTGACTGAGCAAGGTCATCTTGGTCCGTGGGACCGCAGCCAACTCACGCTGATCCGATGAACACTTTCCAACATAAACCGGCTCCGTTTTAATGCTGGAGATACTCGTCGCCGAGACGACGATACCACTTCCACAATCGTGCTCGTTCAATTCGGCTATTCTTACGCTACTGGTGTAATCCGGTTCGGCGTAAGTCTTGATTCGATCCGCAGCACTGACTCCCGCTAGGTAAGTCGAGTCCAGAGCAGCTTCCGTTCCTGCGACGAGATAAACGCTTCCATTCACGTTTGTACAATGACTCGGTGCGTTTGAATTGATGGGACTGGGTGAATCCATTCTTGGGAGACATCTTCGGGCGTAGGCGTTTTCGTACGAACTTCCCGCGGTCCTAATCTTGAAAATAGGCTCGCAGGAGCCAGGAATCATTGCACTCGTAGTGGGACCTCTCGATGTACCGAAAACGAAGTTGTATTGTTGTTCTTTGAGTCCCCAACGCTGTCTTTCCAGCTCATTCGGATTCCCCATACTCTCCATCACTTTGTTTTGCAACTGGAAGAATTCCGCGTTCAATGAATGACTCGCGGACGATGTGAACTTGGTTGTTGAGGTATTTGATGCATTTTTCATGCGATATCGATTGCCACTGGGGAATCCAAGGTCACTCGAGCCTCGCGAAGTATCCGGTCCTGATTTCGCACTGTCAAGCGTCGATGACAAATTTTCCGTGATGGTCCATTTGCTTCGGAGCTTTGTTTCTTTTTGCGATTGAAGACGAGACTCCAAGGAGTTGAAATTCGAATTGCTCGATGATTGTGGTGTACATTGCAATGTGTAAGTCGCGTCACGATCGTTACGATCACTGTTGCTCAATTTAGTGAGTTGCTCTTGGTGCCTTTGCCAAGAATCGAAGAGATCGTTCTTCGTGTAGAGATTCACGTCACCAGGGAACAAGGGACTCGTCAGGTTCTCTGGAAACCCCAGGCTTTCCGGACTCGTCGCACTGTTCGAACTGATACTTTCCTCCACATTTACAAGCGTCTTGATTAATTCTCTGAGCAAGTCCTGCGTGACGACTTCCCAGGTTTGAAAACGATTCGGTAACTCTCTATCGAATTTATCATCGAGACTCGGATAGTGTTGTTTGTTTAGATAATTATCAAGCACGAGCCATCCGTTGGTTATTCGTAAAAGAGCGTTCACGAGATCCTGAACGAACGTCTTGTCTCCGGAAAAAATCGGGAAACAGGTGGAGGACTTGGCGACTGCGGTTCTCGTGGCAGAAGAAATATTTGCAAGCCACGCTGCTCGCGAACAGCCACGATAAGAGGAAGAGTTCAAAATCGATTCGGCCTCGTTGCAACCCCAGTAAATCGTTTTTCTCATCATCTCAGGATTATATTGAGAATCTCGTCTGTCCTCTTGGGTCTGAGTGCTCGCTGTGCGATTATTATGCTCAAGCGATACCCCGTACTCCGTGCAAAAGTCAGTGAACCACATGTTCGTTTTGTTGGCCACGTTATCACCAGCTGCTCCGCCGAAAGGCGGCGATCTTCCGTTTTCACCAGCAGTCTCGTCCTTCCCGAGTTCGTTCGACGATACTGTGTTGCACAAAGCCGAAACCATTTTTTCGGCTTCGATCGTGAAATCGAAACTTGCCGCAGATTCGTCCGAGTATCTTTCGTCTGGATTCTTCGTCAGGGTCGAAGAACACGGTCGATTCGTTTCGATCGATGATGCAGAGATTCGGGGACTCGTGATCGCATCGGAACTCTGGTCGAAAATAACGCCATGACGTGTTTATGGAATAAATCAATAGCTAAGGTAGTGGAGAATTTTCGAAGGACCTTAATTGGAGGTGAAATGTACCTTAAAGATATTTGAAGCGTCTCCGACTGTTTGGGAGGTCCAATCAATATTTTCTGTTCTCGAGACCGACGGTTCTCGATGTTTAGTGTCGCCAGGATCTGTCAAATGTCTCATCGTTTGGAGATCAACGTTAGGAAGCATCGAGAGTTTGTCTCGAGATGATGCACCGAAGGCCATTGATGAATTTTGATAAATTTGATTCGCTGGGTAAGTTTGACCAGGCATTTGATTGTTTCCGGAATTAGTAACATTTCCATATGGATTTGTAACGTTTGTCAGATGCAGAGAGGGCTTGATGGCCTGAAAATTACAGGAGTTGGTGGCTGCGATATTGTAGTATGTGCCTTGTGCCTGGTGACTGAGAGCCTGATGATGATGCTGCGTGGTCTGAGGGCGTTCCGGAAGCAAGCAAAAAGCTTGAGTCACTTCGGGGGGTTTGAAAAACGGCTGAGGTATCAGAGTCAAGCCGGAAGCCGATGTGTAATGATCAGCAGGTCCATAAGGAGCATGGGTAAACGTCGACGAAGCTACTAGGAAAGACGCAGCTGGAGAAGCAGCTCCGGGAGGGGGTTGATTTGCTTGGCACTGATCGAAAAGTACCAAAGGTTTGGGAATGTAGGTCAACGGTTGTTGAACATGAGTCTGTTGATGTTGAAGTGGCGGGCAATATTGCTGATGGGTCTGTTGATGATGATTCGAATGATGGCCCCGAGTTAGCTTGCTCTTTGGTTGCCATTTTGTCACTTTTGTGTGACGAATCGGAACTGCGTTCATTAATCATCGTTAATTAAACAAAAAACACAAAAATAATGGAAAAATGGAAACCGAGCAAGACGAATTATAGGAAAATATTTGTACGGGCGATTATAACCTTGATTCGAAAGCTGACCCGAACTTCCAGTCAGTCCAGAGTTTCTCTGAATCCCTGTATAAACACAATGGGGATGTATATTCGCTGGACATGGTTGAAGCGTCGTTATCGGAGCGTAAATAACGTGTTGCTGTTGCTGAAGAAGCGATGGCGAAGGCGATGGACATTGAGCTAGGGACGGACTTGGGGAGGATCGATTTTGCGGTGGTGGTGGTCCCGCTGGGTGCATGATCCGATCTTACAGCGATCGGTAGTTTTAACTCTCTTCTTCTCTCTTATCTACAACCTCCTTGACGCGATTCTCTGTATATTTTACTCTCAAAGTCGATTTAATCCCTCGTAACCTTCACCACCCTCGAGTTGTGGTTCCCTCTTGAAAAAACCTCGACTCAACTACGAATTACGATGAAGCTACAAATTCCCGTGATGGCATGGAATTTCGGGGAGAAAAGAACGACTTACCTGCTAACGAGAATGTATTTAAATTTCGCTGCGATGACAGGCAACGGTGATGTACTGGCAGAATGACAACTCCGAATATTCAGCGACAGCATTTCGAAAAAATGGTTTCTTCAAATTCGGTAAATGCTGATGAAAATAAAATAATATTTTCTTCCGACAAATCAGCGGTGGTGCTCACAGGAAAATCCCATTTTGACACTGCGCTTATTCGCTTGAGTTTTATTGGAAAAATGTCAGAGCTTTGAAAAGTTTGAAAGACAAGATTGGCCTTTTGAAAAGTTGTCGATCGCGACGGTTAGTTGTGACTATTTATTTATTTATTTTTTATAATGCGAGGAGCAAAATCGTTGGCATTAAAGATGAAACATTGAGTGAACGAGACTGTAAGCGTAAAACAAAACAAAAAAGTATTCTCTTCTTCACGTCACGAGTTACGAACAGCAATTGCAAGATATCGAAGAGGGATGAAACAATTGACGATCTTCGAGATTGACATTCTTTTTCTCGGGAAAAAATCAGCTGGGTTCCCATCAGCTGACCACTTATGGGGTGATCGTGAATTGATGTTACACACAAACAGACACGAGCATTCGCATGTCTCAACTATAGAGAGCCTTTATCCAGCAATATTAAATAATTTATCATAAATTGATCCAATTCCATGACAAATTGATTAAGTATAGTCGATTTATTCGTCGTTGTGTCATGCAAAGGTCGCGAGAATGAGACGAAAATTGGCTAACGATCAATTCGACGATCAACACCATGGGAATTAAAAGGAAGAAAAAGAGAGACAAAAACTCTTGTGGATCAACGTGCATTCGTATATTGATTTTTGTTGCTTTGCCTTTTGGAGGGGAGGGATGCCGCAATTGCGGTGAACAATTGTCTCGAGACTCGAGCGTTGCGAAGAGGCTTCTCATATATATTATTATTCCATAATCATTAACATTACTATTATCATTTATTTTCATTATTATCATTATTATCGTTATTAATATTATTAATTGTATTTCTACACTACGAGATCACTAATAATTGGATTGCAATTTATCTACGAAATCGAATCGTCCACGTTCGACGAGAATCTTTACGTATACACGATAAAAGGCGCGAGAGCGCACACACACATATTTACATGTTGTATTTTGCTATTATAATTCTTTTTTTTGCCTTCCATGTTCCACTTTTCTTTTTTTTCACCTTTGTGACTTTTCGTTCAACTGATCTCGTGATACCCGCGTGTTATCTGTGGAATTAATAATGCGCAATAGCGATTGGCGATTTGAACATCATGTGTGATAAAAACAAGTTTTTTTTTTTTTTTTTTTTTTTACCATAGTACGTTTTTATATCATTTGATTTAATTTTTTCGTTAATTTTCATTCGACTCTTGTGTCATTTGACAATATATGTTTATATATTTATAATATTTATTAAGCTCTACACACAGAATGTTTGGAACAAACGCAACAGTGTGTCCGACTCGACGATGATCGGTTCTTCAATATTTAATGACAAAAACGACGACTCGAGAAGGACCCTCTGAATTTTAGAAATTTTCGAATGTCTCTCGTCCAGATGTTACGATCTATTTTCATCCGTCACTCTCTTTTCATTGCTCGAAATATTATTTTACATTTTACGACAAACAGTGTTGTCGGTAAATTTGTTTTTTTTTTTTTTAAATTTGGTTTGTCTTTTTTAATACGTTTGTGTATGTGTGTGTGTGTGTGTGTGCGATCTTTTGGAACGGATTGGTTGGTCCTTAATTTTTGGTACTTTGTTTAGATTTTTATTTATTTTTGGTATTTTTATTTTCTCCAAGTGCGGCATGCATAGGCGCAGATCGGCGAGTACACGGTCGAGGATCGATGGCATTGAACAAGATCGTTAATATTAATTATACGAACTCATGTACATTCGTTTTTTAAGGACGTAGCAGTTTTTGCGATGCACGTTACTCAATGAAAGGCAGTGGTGATGTCGATGACGCGAACTTGCTTTTGCATCCACACGAGACACGAAATCTCGAACGAAGTACAGAAGAAAATAAGTTGGCAATGTCATCCCGTGAGAAAAATAAAAATGATAATTAAATGAAACGAATTGGAGGGTTTGATAAAAAGCTAAGCCTTAAACTATCGTTTGTTTTAAAACTTAATTTGCTGTTCTTTTAAGTTAGGATTCTCCAACCAGATCCGTTTTTGTGCATTCTCACGTAACAACAATAATTCCTGTGATATTTCGCGGACTCTCGAAATCCAGTTCGGTTGCTTTTGATTATTATTTTTATGTTTTCATGTGTCTCTTAAGGGTTTCTTCTCGGGTTCGACGTTCCGTTATACTTTCTTATTTTTTCTCCTTATTCTGCTTTTCTCTGATCGCTGTTTTCATAATAACGACTCTCGATGCCCTTAGTCTCCACTCGTTCGAATGTTCGCCCGAATCCCTATATTTTCTTCTCGTCAGCCCGATTGGCTGCCTGAGCGTGTGCTGCGGACGGGGTTGGTGTGGCGAGGACTTTTTTTTTTCGTGACGGTGGCCAGTGTTTGTTGTTTTTTTTGTTGTTGCGAACGACGAATAATCGATTTTTTTGTTCGTTTAAATAATCATATTATTTCGTAATTGAAAAAGGTAATTAGGAAGGGAAACCTAATTGCGGAGATGGGCGTTGAGGATGCTACCGATGAGGCACATAATCATCAGAAATTGCGGCACGTGCGCGTAACTCGGCGTCGAACCGTTGCAAAGGTTGGTCAGGCAAGAGCAAACCTCCTGTCTTCCACCAAAACCACTGCGTTGATAACAGCGTCCCTTGTAGTTTGATTCGTCGTAACCGCAAGTCCTGATGACACGAGTTTCCGGTGGTACTATCAAAGAAAAAACACATTTCGAAAAAAACACGAGACTTTGACAACAAGTGGTGAAAATTGATGGCATTCAGAAACCTGAAAGTTTTTCAGTTTGCCAAATTGTTATCTTTGTTAAAATACAGATAAAAATAATGTACGTACAGCCATTCATGGGAAATTCGATGCTCTGGACAGTTTTACGGCACATGGTGTATTTGGTACCACCGGACGAGACTTGGCAGTCTTTTTGAAGAGCTTCTGGTGGCTTTTTTTCGGCGCATCGACTGTCGATATGACTGTTGCATTCATAACACGTCAACGCATCAACGCCTGCAAATTAATATTAAGCGTCGAAAATAAAAATAAATGTACACAGACGTACACAGAGATAAAAATAATTAACGTCGTTGTACGACTCTCCGAACATATAGAGCGAGTTCGAGGTCGGATATTTCTACTGAGATCTAATGAATAGTATAAAGAAATATTCTACAGACACAATTCGTGAAAAGTCGTGAGGACCCCTTATCCGAGGCCGAGGGTCACAAGCGATAAGGATAACACAGTCGGACGTTTGGCTCTCCACGGACTCGAATTACGAAATAAAATAATGAAAATTTATTCTAATCAACAAAATGTCGTGTCAAGTAATAGAGGCAACGAAGAATGCCTCGTACGTTTGTTCGAAATCCTGCGGGCTCCTGCGAAATCTCCATTTGTCGAAGCGCTCCCGTAAGAGGAGAGCTCGAGACAAAAGGTTCAGCGAACTTTGCTCAGTTGGAATATAAAACGCGTCATGGATTAACCGCACCGTTAAAAAAGAAGACAAAAAATAATCGATGCGGCTGTACGTGGCCTAGAAACGGTGGCGTCATCGTGTCTCGTCCGTTCTCTCAATTTCCCCCCTGGCTTTCCTTTATGTACATGTTCGTCTTCCGGAAGTCATGTAACGAAGTATGATGTTGAAATGCAACGAAAATTCATTATTTTTTTAAGCAGAGCGCGAAATTTTCATACACTCTTTGTCAAAAATAGTCGGGCAGACTTCTTTGCCATTCGAAAATCGAATTCACTAAAAAAAAATGGGAAAAAGTGCAGTAATTATCAAAATAATGATTAAAAGATAAATTTTCGTTGTTTTCCAACGATGCAAACTTCAGTATCGTAACGAAGTGTTAATTAATGTCAATTTACGATTCTTAATACTTGTCAAATGAGCTGTGACCTCGTGACCCAACCCTCCAATTTATTCACGTATACCAGTGTGTACATGTGAAGATAAGAATCGTATCGGCTCCCGCGCTATTGGGTTATGTATTTTCTATGTCGCGCCTCGATTATATTCGGCGGCAACTCGACGAATTTTATTATATCTATACATGAGAGCTAGAAATGGTTTCCCATCGTCCCTTTGGGCTTTGCGGATTCACATCGTCATCGATTCTTACGGCGCCTGCGCTCGTGCAACTCTATGGGAGTGAGACATAGCGAGAGACTCGAGGGGTTGATAGCTTGTATGGAAAGGTCGAAATGTTTGCTCCGAATAATGATTCGATCGATTCATTTTTTCAACAATTATCAAACAATCTATTGTTTTGTTAAATTTTGGAAAATTTGGAAAAAACACCATTGATTATGGTGGCCCATATGAAAGTGAGGCATAAACCCACGAAATTCTATGACCCACTTTCTCTTCTTCCTTGTTATTTATTTCTGACTCATCCTTGCGCAGCTGGACACTAAAAAAATCAAGGAAAAACTCTCACCAACGATCGTTCGTTCTATTTTTAATCGCTGTATCGATATCTCCAAAGTTTTCGAGACACAAACGTTCCGGAATACTTAACAAAGTCTGCGGTTGCTCAAAATTGTTATTCATCCTGTTAGTTGTCGATGCTTCCGGCAAAATCAGCAATTGCCGTGAGTTTAAAATAATTGTAATAAAAACTCGTCAAGTTTGAAGACTCACCCAAATGACCCACCAGTAAGTAGGCACCGCAAACCATCACCAGTTGCTGGATCTTCATCCTGCTTCGATTTGTCTAACGATTTTCACTCGTTACTTTATTGAGAATTTCTTCTCTCGTTTCTTCCACCGAATAACAAAAAATTTAGCGCTTCTTTCTTCCTTCTTTGCTTGTTTGGAACGAAGCACAGTCCGAGGAGATTACTGTATAGAGAGCAGCAACGTACTGAACCGTTTCAACACTGTGCGGGGGATGCGCGCGACTGCGTTAGGTTTACGGTTTTATAAAGGGGGTTGAAAATACACCGACCCCACGGCCTCGGGAGCTCGGCTAGCACTGTTGATTCCGTGCGGTGGCTGGCACGACTGCCACCGTCACCAACCCCCGTCATGCTCCGGACTATACACATACACGCATGTTTATATACAAATATATAAATATACGCTATGTGGGAGGGAGCTGAGATAAAGTGTACGAGCGACCAGAGGAGCTGAAGACTTCGAATACATCATACTGATTAAAAAGATATGCCGAGAATGAACCAAGAGTTCTGGAGTTACGATACTCTCTGCTACAGATAAGACAAATTTATGAGACGAAACGAAACAAACACGGAAATAGGCAGCTCCGAAGTCTAACATTTTCACAATTTAAAAAAAAATGTTCTCCGAAGCTGTCTCAAAAGTTTTTGTTTTTTATTCACGGGGAATCGAGATTTCATTTATAAAATATCGAAATGTAACTTTTTTTTATTGGCCAAAAGAAATATTTGAGAGTTCGATAGTGAGTTTGAAAAATAGTTAATTATTATTTTAAGTGATTGGTGAACCAGAAAATTCGTATTTGTCGAAATCTCGAGAATTTATTATTGATTCGTGGTGACGATGATGATAGATATATTCGTAAGGAGCAGACAACTGTGTCAAAAGTAAATATACTTGAATATATTGACGTATGTATATATATACAAGAGTTGAGAGTATCGCGGATAACGGGTAGGGCCAAATTGTGAGTGTACAGGGAAGGCCGTAGGTGGTACGTTAAAGTGGAGCCTATAAAGTGACCATAGCTACACTACCGGACTAGGCCTGAGTGGATAATACCTCTTTTCCTGTGACACAGAACGTCACCAATCCTCAGCAAACTTTAAGCTTTGTTGAGAGTCAAACACACACGTACGTCCGTTCAAGAGATTGCCGGTATATATATATTCGATGAAATACACTTATGAATATAATTTATCCAAGCTTTTGTAAGCAGTATACCGAAGGAATCGATTACGTGGATCCAGCAGGGCTTGGAGCAGGGAATATATTCGAGCAATTTATCAGCGTGTCGATCGATAGATTAATTATCGAACGCTGAATATACGGACGAAATAATTGATTATTATAACTGCCCTGGTTACATGCGGATGAGGGAAATTGTACGTGCGAAAAGGAACTGGAAAATTTGTCAATATGTCATTAGTTATGGAGATTTAATGCTGGAGCAACAAATTAACAGAATTTCGAGGATTTTTCCTTTCGTAACACTTTCACGATAATTTTCATTGAATGTTTCATGCGTATCGACTCGTTCGTCCAGACTTAGCAATGGAAACTGATCCAATGAAGTTTCACTGAACGAAAATGTTTTTCATCCAAAGCGAGACTCTTCGCGTCAGCGATTCGGTCACGCGATAGTTAATCGTATACACCTTCACGGAAAGGGCCGGGGGAGAGGAAGAGTTATTTCGTGCTGATATCAATTTAAGGAAATATTCCACAATCCTCGAACAAATTTATTTAATAACTGCTCAATCGAGTCAATGTCATTTGATAGTCGAAGCAAAAGTTACGAACTATGCAACGAATACTGTTTCAACTGAAACGAACTTTTACGACTAAGTTTTATTCACAACTCTCAACAAGATATTGTTTAAAAAAAAAAAAAAAAAACATACTCGCTTCGAGTCTCAAAAGAGATCAACCCAACGAATGACCAGCTGAGAAACGACCAGGATCGTCCAAGTCCCACGGTACAAATTTGATGAACGATTGCAACCGGAATCGCTGCATTCGCAAACTCGCTGATAACTGTCTCTGTTGTATCGACCATGATAACAATCCTGGCCTTCGGTTCGGAACCTCGCGCATTCTCGTACCGTGATGTACTCCCGCGAGTCGGTAAAATAATCTGAAACATCGTGAAGTCATTTTCCATTAGAATTTTTGATCAATAAACGAAGAATGAAAGTTCAATGATTCTGCAGGACACACTCATTCATTGTTTACTCACAGATAGAATCCAATTTTCGACAAAACGTGTGAGACTTCGGACAGGCTTTGAGGTAACTTGCATCCACAATTTTGACAC
Source organism: Hyposoter dolosus (assembly GCA_963921915.1). Taxonomy (NCBI): domain Eukaryota; kingdom Metazoa; phylum Arthropoda; class Insecta; order Hymenoptera; family Ichneumonidae; genus Hyposoter; species Hyposoter dolosus. Next base: position 4,853,668 of record OY998134.1, read on the forward strand.
CACAATTTTTGTCTTTGTCGCTTTTGCACTGATAACAATCGATGCCTATGCAAACTTGACCAAAGCACATCGAGCAATAAAACTTATTCGTTAACTGTGATTTAATAAAAAATGTACAACTTTTTCTATATATGCCACTTTTAGGAACTTACCCCTTTGGAGAACCGACATTATCAGCAATATTGGTAAAATTGTGCTTATTTTATACTGCATTATAAGCGTATTTGCCTCATTTAGCGATAATATTCCCTCATCAAGGGTCTTGCAATTTCGTATCTTCAAAAAAGTATCTCCGTTTTTTTCTTTATTAAGAAAATAACCCTGAAAATTGCTCGACGGATCGCTGAGAATGGCTTGTTTGCCATCGATGACTTACGATCGGAATGTAGCTAATTATAGTTGCTAAATATATCGATACTCAACTTGACGCTTTGAGCGTCGTGTTACATTTTTATTTTTCTCTCTTTCGTTCATTCGACATAAAATTCGGTGATAACTTCCGGGGTCGATGCTTACGAAACAGACCTTAAAATTTTTTAATTTGAAACTCCTCGTTTCTTGATTTTTTAATACAAAAAGCACCGTGAGGAAAGTATTGAAAAAATTCTCGAGAATTCTTGGCAGTGCATTGGGTTTGTCAAAAAATTGCCATTCTGAAATGATTTTCGAGATCATTTAAAAAAAATTCATTTATGATTTTTAGTTTTTTATTTTTATTCATTAATACGAATTTGTTTCGGTAGTTCACTTTGCCGTAATCGAGATTGACAATTGTCGAGTCTCCTAGTACATGCGAATCACGTATGTATGTCAAGGACCAGTCGTGAGCTCGTCGCTAAACCGTATTGCTAAACGTGTTAAACGACCTGATCTCGGTAACACCGAACAACCAATCTAAACACGCGGCCACACGCAGCTTCCTAAATAAAGATTCCGATAGTTTAAAAAACTATATCGTCGTTAGTCTATTTTATTAAATGCAATGCCACATTTTGCTCTTCTTACTCGATTTTTCAAGTGTTTTCCAATTAAAATATTGTTGATAATTTTTTTTTCTACTGAAAGGAGTTAATTAACAAATTGAAATAAAATAACAAATAAGAAAGCATTTTTTGTTTTCAAGAAATACTCACAAAAAGTGAAACTGAATTCGAGCTTGAAGGAAACCGAAAAAATGCAACGTTAATAAAATAAAAACGATCTGTGATGAAAAGTCAATTTTTATCGTTTTATAGAAATAAAAATTCTCATCAAAACCAATGAATAAAAGAATTACAATCGTGTATTGGCGGTCGGCAAGGCTGGCTGCCATAGCGATCGTATTCAGAGCAAGTAGAAATTTATATCGTTGACAGTTGATACGAACGAGTGCCAGAGGGAACAAATCGAAGTGTGACTTCCGCGTGATAAGTGGAGATGAAGTCTTCAATACCTACGGATGGCACGATGCATGATTATTTTGCCGAAACAATTGTCCAATTTTTGCAATTTTTGCAATTCTTGATTCGCAACGAGTTATAAATAAATTAAAAGGTTAAAACATCGTGGATTCGGCTCGGATTTATTGTTTTTTCGCAAAAAATGCACAGCAGACAAATTTGTTTTGTAATCAAGGATTTTCGTTAATGAAAAACCTGACCCTGGAACTCGTTTCTTCATTACGAATTTATTGGTGATTCGGGGTGGGAAAGTCACATAAGGAATTAGCGATATTGCAGAAATGAGACATTCAGCTGGCGGCAAAGTTCATTATAGGGATAAAACAAAAGATCGCGGTTCTAATGCGCGCATATATAGTACTTAACGCGTATGACTCCTCCATATTCAGTTGATGATCTGGCGAGAGCTGGAAGAGAGATATTTGGGCGGTTGTTCGATGGGAAAGACGTATAGTGAGTTTCGTCTCCGTTATATACGATTGAGCAAATGTGGGTTGGGTTGTGTCGTTTTCCCCTTTCATCCCCCGTTTCCATACCGGATCTCGAACGTATAGGGGGGTATTATTGTTATTTGGGTCGCGGCAATGTGGCGCCAAGCATCCCGCCGACACTCACCCTCTCTCATCCACCGCCCCTTCGCAAGGATCTCGCCTTCGCAAAACCTCTCTTTTATTATGCGTGTCCCGCGCAAACCAGAGTTGCTCTCCATCGCTGATATCTACACGGATGCCCTTCTTTCTCCATTTTCCTCATCACTGGTCCTCCCTTCGGCCTTGGTCTCAAGCTCTCGCAATAAGACTAAAAGAGGAAAAGCCCCGAACAAAATTTTCATTCTTTGCTGTGACCTCCGAGCCACGGTCACGTGAAACAAAGTCGCTTAAGCTCCGGGGATCATTTTCATTCTCTTCGAAAGATAAATATGCGAATGTAAAGATCAAGGTTTATCGGCGGAGAGTATTCGACGGTGTGTCTGTTTCCACGTTGCACGCATTATCTAGTCGATTTGTTTTAAGAATCCCTGTCTCGCTACTGATTGATATTTATTCACATTTATTCAATGAGTTGTATTCGATGATTGTTTGGATGAGATTACGCTCACTGCTTCGGACTCATGACCCTGTTCCACTCCGTAACCCCTTGTTACCGTTTCAAGCAAAATAACTTGGTATTTGTAATTCCACAGTTGGTCGATGCGTCGCAATAGTTGCTAAGGTGTGCGTGCAAACATCTCGACGGTTCGCTAATTTCAATTGACTCTGTATAATGCGGCACGCGGTTCATTTCCTGTCGTTCTGGAGCCCGAGACCTCGAACAATCAGTTCCACAATCAGTTCCACTTGGTACAAACAATTATTTCTTTGTTCGACTGTCCAACCGCGATAGAGAGTTTTTCCCGAAGGACGAAAAAGAAAAACAACGAGCAGGATGAGGGTAGAGAGAGGGAAAAAAGTATGTAGGTCGGTCGAGACGAACGCACGAACGTGCTCTCGTCGCACACGAGATTGCCTCAAATTGGGATTTGCACTTGAGCTTCGGTGCGAAGTGGTTGTATACTCAAAATCGTTGAACTTATGCCAACGACACGATAGGACCCCTTGGCCTGACCGGCAAGTCGTGAATCCTCTTGTACACATAAGTGTATCTATAAATATACACACATAAGTTGTTGACGGTATAGTCGAATAATGGCTATCATAATACTGCCTCGATGTCGTCCTCCACAGATTTATTGGACTCTGTCTTGGCCTCGCATAGTTTCGTCTTTCCGCAAACTTCTTCTCAATTTCTTACATTATTTTCCACCGAGAAACAGGGACAAGTATCGAATAAAAACTTCATAAAACCGGCACTTGCCCTGACTGAGCAAAATCACACCATTGTTCCGAGGGTCGTAAAAAAAAAAAGTGTAGTTTGAAACTAGTAATTGGTTGTGGTGATGAATTTCACACGCGATTACAATTTCACGGTCATGACATAATCTCACTTAATATTCTTGGAAATTCATCGATACCTACATTCCCTCTTACTCCCTCTTTGTCTTGATAAACGTTTAACGAGTCAGATGGTCGGTGGAAGCGAATTTACAGCATTACCAATCCTTGGAATTGTTCCAGAACGTAAATTTACTGAACCTGATCTCATAGTGCTCGATTTCATACACGACTTTCAAATTAAATTAATACCTTGATGATAAATTCGTAAAAATGTCTCTATCGTGCTTTGTCGTAATTTTCCTAAATCCACAGATCCAACTCGTCCATTTTAATTGTGAAGTTGTGGCATTGATAAAGATCCTGAAGAATACCACTTCAATTAATCATCGTGCGCGGAAGCAGAAAAATCCGATTGAACTTCGAGTCAGCCGACCAGAAACATCGAAGGCAATCGTTGTTCGCGGGCATCTCCAAGTCCTTCGATCGAAGTATGCCAGTAGAATATTAACTCTGGAAAACGAATAGAGCTCCGTCACCGCACGGGGCTCGAGGAACGTTTTTGAATAATTTTCCACTCGCAAGAATACTTGAAAACATTTTTGCTAGATGAATTCATGGGTAGAAAGTGACTCGAGTAAAATCCTCGTATGACGATATCTTGGGATGAAAAAATGTAGGTTGGAAATTGTGAGTAAGGGAAAAGTCACTCGTCCCAAGGAGGAGTGTGTCATAGCCCTTTATTTATTCTGCAGGAGAAGGAATTTATCGCCCATAATTGTATAGTGCTCGATTTCGTAGGGTTTCAGTTTTGATCCCTCCCTCTTTCCTTTCATACAAAAATTAATATATACGTGGACAGGCTCGTTCTAGGGTTGCTGAAACGGCAGGGAAGCCACGAATGCATGAATCACACTCGTTACGTAATACAGGGTGGCGGGAAGTGGTATTGAAACGTACGAGAATGTATATGGTTTTTCTAGCTCATGTCTCTCTCATTTGCTATCCCCCAATTTCCCTTGCATGCTTTTCCCCCTTTTTCCTCTCTCCTTCTTCCTTTCCCTGAGCGTTGGTTTTACTAAGGCTACGCAAAGGGATGACGCATATCCGGTAACGACGAAGGGTCTCAGAAAGGGTGCTCACGGCTCACTGAGTCTCCTTCGTCGGACTCTCGTTTTAATCCCTCATTGCATATATCTTGCTGCTCGACTACCCAAAGTTTGGGAAAGAGCCTTAAAAAACTTGAAGGGATAGCCAGCAGTGGAGAATGTGATAGTCATAATCGGATACAAACCCGCACTCGTGAGCAATCGCGAGAAGGGTCACACGACATGTGGTGGATGAAAAATCGTACGTTCTGTCTCCTGTTGACAAAATTCTATGGCTTCGGAAATCAGGAGATTCAGTTACACGTGGAGCTCGACAAAAGAAAACAATCTTACTTTCGCGTGGTTACAACTTTATTATGACGTTCCAAGGATTTCTGTTTACTCAAACGGATCAGTTGCATGATCACGAGCATCAAAAACGTTTCCAGAGCGAGTGGGTTTCAGCTCCGAACCTTTTTCTTGATGTGCTCGCTCATAACCTCGATACGGAAAATCCACGCAATTCAGTGGATATTCTTCGCAATTTCAAAGTTTATCGAAAGTCGATGATGTTCTCTTCCATCATATAGGATCGGACGTACGTTCTAACGGTCTTCCATAAATCACTGAGACGATGGGCAATCTCGTGTTCAATAAATTCATGGACATCTCTACGTACAAAGCAATACGATTTTCTGTTTATTGGAATTATCCGATGTGGACATTGAGGTTTATGGCTGTATCAAATGGAACTATACAGTGTTCAGCATGTTTGGAATGAGTCGGCCCTCGGGGTAATTTTATCCGATTCAGGTTATGCGATCTGGCAGTTTTGGGGCTGCGTACGACAGGCTCTAGGATTCAAATTGATTGTTTTTAGTTTCCATGCAAAGTTATGCAGATTTCTAAACATATCGAGGTTGGTGACACGAATAACAGCAGAGAGAATCAATACGAGAGAAAAGAAGTTGGAAGCGATGAGCTGATGAAAAGGGGAGCATGGAAAGCGGCGGGATTAAGACCCGAAAAAATGATTCGAGTGATGAGAACGAAGACGAGAATGAGTTTGGTAGATGTGCATGCCTCGTGGGCGAGAGGGCGCAATAGCGAATTGCTCTCTTTCTGTCTCTGGTTCTGATTTTCTCTCTCTATTGGCGTCTGTGGCGACGTCGATTGGCGCCCCGGCGCCATCGGCTGCTCTCCCGCTTTCTCGCAAGTCTTTGTCTTCATCTCGCCCATTTTCATTCTGCCATCTTTCTCAATCTCTCGTGCACTTATGGCATTATCCACTCCGGGGAAGAGCGTTGTCGCTCTTTGGTCATTACCAAACAGAGTTTCTTGTCTCTGCGTCTTCTCACCCCTAAGACGAATCGCTTTTGCCATGTAAACGCGAACCAAGACGAAAAGATGTTGGAAGAAAAACGCGGGTGGTCGGGAAAAAATATACAAAGGATTCTTTGTAGACAGATCTTTCTTGAAGCGTTCTTTTCTTTCCTAGCTCTAGCAGGGGGTCATTGCTACCCCCAGGGATTCGTCATTCCACTCCGTCGGATCGATCTAGCCGAAAAAAAATACGAGCAACGAGGAAAAAGGACGAGATTTGTGTCGTGATTGTACAATCTAGAGAGCCGCTCATATAGTCGTGGCATGTTTCATATCACATCAATCGCAAATCTATATCACCCTCTTAGGCAAGCCAAAAAGGCGAGTCGAAAAAATGACGACACAAGGGGAACGTGAAGTTAAGAATAACAATGGAACCTCGTCAGGTTGTATCAGCTGCTTAGTATCACTTTATTTTCCTTTAACTCTTCCACGCCTCCGATAAGTGCATATTGGGTCAATCTGACCCAAAAGGCATTTTTCAAATCGTTGTATTTCGTTTTTCTTTTTATAGACGTTTTTTTGTAGTAAATTTCCATATTTTATGGCCCTAAATCCATTTTTTGACGAAAATGAAAATTAAATGCCAAACAATCGGTGAGAGATAATTGTTGGGGTCAAAAGGACCCAGCGCACACTCGAAGGGTTTATTAATATAGATATCGAATCCGTGTATTTGTGTCCAAAACCTCTGGAAGCGTTTTACCATGAAGCAGAAGTAATCGAACTATAGAACCTTTTTTATCGATCACGATAAAGATCGTTTTATCTTTCGGAAGATTCTTTCTCTCTCTCTCTCTCTCTCTCTCTCTCGGAAATTCGAGAAAAAAGGGACGACGGAGAAAGACGGTAAAAAAGCGATGACTAACGGATTGATCAACTTTATAAAATGTCTCGGAACCGGAACACACCGTTTCGTGAAACTAACCCATCGGTCACTTGTCACCCACTAACTATCTCTTTTCTCTCCCTTCTGCTTCTTCATCGTGCTTTATACTTTTCAATCACTTCTCCTGCTAGTCGCTGTTGGCTAGAGCTTTAGGAAATGTTGCGTGAAAAAATAGACAACCGCGTAGAGACATCGTCCATGGCGGAACGAGTGTTGAGCTTTATGAAAACGTATTGGCTCTGGACATTTGATTCCATCTACTTTTTTCCCGACTTCAACTCCCTCCCCGACGCTGGCTTTTTTCGCCTCGAAGAATGATCGGCAAAAAATTTGCGCGAGGAGTTAGGAAGACCGAGAAATTCCATAATTTGTTTCCCACTTTGACCGTTCATGACACAAAGTACACATCAATCGCCATTATTGAATCTTTTGTTTCCGGAGAACTGGAGGTTCGCGAGGGAATAAAAAATGTGTACTACTCTGTTTTGCACGAATGGTCAGATACAGGAAAACGGGAGAACATCGAGGAAAAAACCTGGGCAAGCTGAATGCTCTGCTCCTACGAGATAAAAATAGTGAAACAATTGGGCTTTTTGTCTGATAAAAACGACGCGATAGTTATGAGAAATTGGGTTGAGCTTACCAAGCAGTTTGACGCTTGAATTTATTGACAGACCTCATACTCTCGTCGCAATTTTCTCGACATTATTATCTCGAAGACTGATCGCGATTACCCTCGACTAGGAGGCGTAACAGTGACAAAGCTTTCGTTCTCGATAAAAGAAACGAGCATCACGATATCGAAGAAAAAACTCAGCATTTAATGCGAAAAGTCGAAAACTGTTCATTTCAACAGCAGAATTTGTAGGGGACTCAAAGTTTCAAAGAGTGAAGGAATGCCGAGTAGAAAAGTTCGGAATTCCTGGATGGAATTTTTTAATCGGTAGAGTAAAAATCAATGTTTTGGATTTTGTTGATGAATCCTTTGACTAAGATGAGCGGCAATCTCTGGTGAAACGTCGGTTGAGAATAATAACAGGAGAGTATATACGAGGGTGTAAAAAAATTTCGATTTTCTCTCCTCCTTTCGTCTTTCCGTTAGTATTTTCTGGAGCACGCGATGCAGGGAGTCCGCGAACAAGATAAAGCTCTCGTTGATCGACTTTTCTGGAGCATTTTTCCTAGCGATGCTTTCTCCACGCTGTGTATATGGAAAAGTCTGGGGGTTGGGTTCGCGCGAATGCATCCCCCGCACGTTTCAACCCCCGGACCTAACGGGAACGAGACATCGAGAGAGAGAGAGAGAGAGAGAGAGAGAGAGAGAGAGAGCAGAGAGAAAGAGAGCGATCGACGCAACCGCGCCCCCGTGACGCCGGACTCCGATTTTGCCCCCCAACTCAACCTTCTCACCCACATGGCCAACCCTTCACTCTTGCCGACCAAAATTTCTGCACAGTAGAGAAACAGCGAATCAGAGAAAAGTAGAAACAATCGAAAATTCAAAGATAAACGTCGACGGACTGACTCGGCACCGATGCCGTATAATAATCACACAACATGCAGCAAACTCTTTCGAACTTTCCGCGAATCCAGTTCAATTGAGAGCACATCAGAAAATACCAGTTCTTCGATAAGTAACGACCACCGTAGATCTTGCCTTTGTGGATTTAACGGATGCGACACGTAACCTGCGAATGAAAAACGCGATGCTAAAGAATGAAAAAGGCGTTGGCTAAAAACAAGTTTCGCATCTCGCGAAAATCGTTCGGATTTTTCGACAAAATCCGAGTCCTAATGCTCATCAATCTCATAAATTAAAATCCCCATCAACGCGCAACTATGTGCTCAGCGACGAATCATACTCCCACCCCCAACGTATAAATAATTCAAATATTAATCTTAAATTCTGCTCGACCGAGGATCATCGTGGTATGTAGAAAGAAATATGCATGTTAATGGGATCCCCGAATAAATTCGTACGCGGGCGTAAGAACTGTCAAGCGTCGTGGCAAAATTACAGAAAACTTTTTGAAAAGCTGATTCGGAGCAGAAATCCATGGGGAAATGGTTTTGCGGTCTCTGCAAATCCTCAAGCAATCGATTTGGCGATATTTGATGAAATACGTCTTGCCCCTAAAAGCCTTTTTTTTCACGTGTGTCGCGTATATTATTCATGATGGTCCGAGAAGCTTCACGAGTGGTAAATATCGAGGTCAGCAGTATTATCCATAAAGAAATTCTGCTCAGAAACCCTTTTAGTGTCATACGGTAAAAAAAAAATCAACGAAAACAAACTTTTTGTTATTGGTATGTTTAGGGGAGTGCGTGCTAAGTACGGGATGAAAGACGCGCACAATTTCAACCCCCGTTGTCACAGGGCGGCGCGATACGATCGAAAAGTGTTATGGACTGTTTCTATGGGAAGGGAAATAAGGGAGCTGGCAAAGTTTTTTGTGCGTGAGAGGCGATTGGCGTTCAACTACATTCGTGCACATACATACGCAGATTACGACAACAGCGATATAGTTTTTCACGTACTCGAGCGTGTGTATGTGTTTGTATAGTCGGGCGAACGTGCATGTGTATGCATTTATGTTCACAAGTCTGTATGTGTGTGGATTTGTGCGTGTTGAGTGGATAAGAGTGACGCCCATCCCCGTTCATCCCCGATCGTACGTCCGCGCTTTCGAATCCGAAGAAGGAGGAAACTCGCGCCAGCAAGCGCGTCCATACACCCGCAATCCTTCCGTCGACTCCGTTCAGTCGAGATCGTCCAAAGTGCGCTCTCTCGAAGTTGTTCCTTACGACAACATAATACACAAACAAAGAAATATTTTTTCGTATTGGTGATGGTTTGTTCTCAAACTTGTCATCGTGCATAAAACTTTCTCGAGGAACTCCAGTTCACCAAGAGATCTTGAATTAGACGCAGTGAAGACACGTGAAGATACAATCATGGAATCGAAAATTTATCTACCAGCTGTCGCTTTAGTGCTCGCTCTCGCATTTACCTCAGGTGAATTCTTTTAATTCGTTGTTCTTATCTAAATATTAATGTGAATAAAAAAATGTCATCGATCTCTTTTTACTTCAATGTTGCTTGGCTGGGAAGTCGATTTTTTCTTGCTTTCTGGTAAAGTTCGTCCAGCATCAGTTTGATGAATTCAATGAAGTTATAATCTTGAAATATAATTGTTTACTCACCATTTTCGATTTTCTTTGCTCGTTGTTGAAATATCAAAAAAAAATAGTAATTGCAATTGTTATAATTTATTTTCTGAATTTTTTTGACATCAATACGAAAGTGAATTAGGATATAAAGTCGCTTGGGAAGAATTAATTGTTTAACGAGAATTTGCGGTAGAATCGAATGACCATTTCTGTAGTTTTGTTACTTACATCTTTGAAATTTGTTTGTTATGAAAAGTTTAATGGGGAAGCGTAAATAACGAATTGTTTTTGTGACGAGGGGGTTGAAAGTTGAAGCCACCCCTTCAGATTGTTTGCTTCCGTCGGATTATTTCTCCATGTCTATGCTTTGTTATGTTCTCGGGTTTCCCTTGTTACGTTAAGAAATCGTGACGAGACGAAATACAAGCAAAAAAAAAAAAGCTTCTACGTAGATTATCGACAATTAAGGGCAAAGACCCCTGAGGTGCTGCCATTCCAGTTCACCTTTTGTCTCCTAATGGACGAATACACATACACGACAGTTACCAATGTGGCATGTGCTTCATTTATTACTGCGATCGTGCCCACGTTGGGAGACCCCTAACGCACCTTTCCGGGGTTCGCTCCCCGCCTAATTAAATTACTCTCTGCCTTACAAATGTTTCTACGCTGTTGACCAACGCCAAAGCAAACTTTTATCGGCCATACACTTGAGTCCAGACTTTTTCTTTTAGTTGAAAAGTTGAAAAATTATTGATTCTTACAAAAATTCGTCAAAATAATGTCATAGCTGTTTTTTCCCTTCCGTGAGCGTGAAAATCAGGGAATGAGTAAATTCTGAAAATTTTGGAAGCAATAAAATCGAAAACTAGAATTCTTCATCGAGTTTTTTCGCTGCCTTCGGATACCTTACAAATTCATTAAGCATCTCGTTAAGGCTCCTTCTTTATTTATTCATTTTCTTCTTAAGGCTTCTCGAGCAAATTATGGCAACTTCCGGGAGACGCTTGCTCGAGTAAAAATCGCTGAAACCAGGAAGCTTTATATTTTAAATATTACTAAAAATACCATCGATGATAATTATTACTAAAAATGCTTCTTTTAGAGGTTCATGTCTTTGCTCTTTGCAAAACTTGGAATTATATTTTTAGTATATGCTACACGTCACTCCTTATCATCAAAGTCCTCGTTAATAACATTATTCGGGGTATATGCATCTTCTGTAATAACACGGAGCGAACGTCAAGCGGGTATCCCGAAAAATTAAGTCTTGTTAAGAGTAAGTTAAAGGCCCTGATGTTGAATACGTGCCTCGAGCGTCCTAAGCTCGGTCCTTTGTTCCCGATCGCCTGCCCGGCAGCGCAATGAGCAAGACCAAATTAAATACGACTTTCGCTCAGTTTTGCGACGCAATAATATAACAGAATTCACCTTCATGACAAGGAGGGCTATGACGCTGTCGAAAGATTATACGGAACAGAATTTCTCTCACAAAATTAATGAAGAATTCACTAGTTTTTCAAAAAACGTGCTTCGCTCCAGGCAATCTTGCGGAGAACTTGTTGAAAAAGAAAAAGTATGATGAACGCTCTTAAGTCGAACATTCTCGGAGGCGCTTCAATTGATTTGGGGGATTTTGGAGTAAATTTAGTGACCGGAAATTTCGTGACAGCGGAGCAGCCGTTGCTCGTGGAGATAATGTTACGAAACTCGGAAGGGAATGTATATATTAATTCGTGTCAACCAGTGGACAATCAGAATGGCGTAACCCACGAAATTCATCGTTGAAAGTGAATGTGGGTTACGCCTTTCTATCACGAATCCTCGGTACACGAGCTGTATAGAGTTATAGGGTGAAATGTGGGGGCAAGTGAAGGGGGTGAATAGACGAGGGCGGGGTGGTAAAAGTTTTCGACATCGCGAGGGATGGAGTGACGCTTCGAGGGCCTTTGGCGCGTCACGAAGACGTCAGCCGACCCAAATATCACGCAACATGCTTTCCTATCTATCACCTGCATACATGGACGCTTACGAAACATACTACTGAGTGTATGTATCCACAAGGCGTGTCCACGCAACTTTCCATCACGTTCAAAGCCTTTAGACACGTATTGTCGATGAACAAGTGACAAGAGACGCTGACGTGCGATCGTAAAAACTCTACGTCCTTGTTTTTCATTCGCCATGAAAAACAGAAGACCAGACAGCTTCAAATAAGTTACTCCACAAATACGACAACTACGGAAGGTCTCGACTCTCATAAACTCCCTCATGGTTTCTCCTCCGCACCATGGTTCTTTTTTTCTTTCGACCTTGGACTTATTTTTTCATCACGAACTAAAAATATGAATTAACGTAATTTGGCGACCTTGATTCCCTTCCTCGCGACCAAACGCTCAATTCCTTCGTAAACAATCCTCGTGGATCGTTTATTCCATTCGACTTGATTGAGGTAATAATCTAATCCAACGAAATTCACATGGAAATCGTCGATCTGTGAATAACAATTCGAAATTTTTTCATTCCTATTTCGCATCACGTTTTCCAAAGGCTAATGAATTATTTCAACGATTGTACATGAATTTTAATCAACGACTTGAATCTTGAATGGATATTGAGCGGAAAAGAGTTTCGCGGATGCGACACTTCGTAAATTCAGTGTCTCGGATAATTTCTTGCCAGCACTACCAAGTAGAATTCTTGGCAGGAATTCCTCTAGAGTCTATTTGTGATATATTTATGAGGGAACGGAAATGCCGCGAATTCATCCGGCGCACGATTCAATAAAAAAGCACGCCAAAACCTACTTAATCGCGCACGAAATGTGTTGCTCAAAAGCTCACGCCATCCACTGCGACAATTTTCTCAAGTCATTAACCATTATTGTCATTATAATATTTATTTAAATTCTTAATCAGTCAATTTTCATTGGAATGACTTGACGAGTCTCTCGATGTCTACGAATCCCCAAAAGGTTTTCTTTGAGTGACATCGTCCAAAAATTCTGACAGATACATTTTCGTTGCGATTAGTTGCTTTGAAATGTTTTCATATTCTTCTAGAAAATTAAGACTGAAAGATGATTTTATAACGGACGGTGTTTTGGCTTCCACAATTTGTTAACGGACAGGTGACGCACTGAAATGTTACGAGTGCAAAGCCGTCGGATCGGCGAACGACGATTGTTCCGGTGAAATGTTGAAAAACATGGGGGCTCGGCCGATCGAATGCAGCCTGGAAACAATGAGATCGTGGCACAACAAAGTCTCTGACGATCCAACCCTCACCCGAATTGCTAGAATATTCCAGGTCGATCCTGATACAGAGGGCCACCACCATCGTGATCCGCAAACGCCAATGGCCTGTGTCAAAATGAACTTGCGAGGTAAGTTTATTTCTCGTCGACGTGAATCTTCAGTCCCACAAATATATTTTTTTCTGAAGTAGAAAATTCAGCAATTTTTGGAGAAGGATTTTTGCAAAAATTCAAAAATTCTCAGAGCAGTTGGAAACCTAGAAACTTCAAACTTTGGCTGTCCACCGAAAATTATGATTATATTCTCTTGCAGTTGACAACCAACCTGTCACATTGAGAACTTGTCAGACAGCCAAAACAGAGGAGGTTGATCCGTGCAGAACGACTCGAGAAAAGATCTCGCAGAGTTATAAGAGCAGTACGACCGTTGGGTACTGCGGAATGTGCGAGACCGATGAGTGCAACGGTTCGTACGCAATGTCGCCGACCATGATAATGACGCTCGTCCCACTCGTCGGTTCGATTCTCATGAGCCTTGGTTACAACAGCGCGTAACCGAACAATCACAAAAGCAAAAAAATCGTAAAGAACACCGAGGAAAAAATGGCGTGACGCCCAAAAAAAATTGCGCTCTTGGGTTTCTGTGTACAGAACACACATATTTACACAAGCCTTGAAAAGGACCGCGTGCTCGTGGCAACGAAAGAGCTTTTTCCACCCCCTAATGTGCGACAACGAATATTCCATCTTGGAACTTGTCTTTCCTGAGCGATTTATACACATAAATACATATATTCATACAAGTACATTTACATGTAATATAAAGCCCGAAAGAACCGCCTGCTCCGATTAATTAGCCCCGCGTTCTGTATAAAAGTAAAGCTTCTCCTGCATGATCGAAAGAAATGAAAATATACAAAATAGAATGAGAATTACGAGTCTCTAACGTGCTTTTCTGTAAGCCATTGAAAAATCGTATCCCACGTACTCAAATCTCCATAAATACACAACAAATATACAAGTCAGTGTGTACAATGTTCGATGCTCTATACAATAAAGTTACTCATTTAGGTCAGACACTTATAAATATGTAAACAAGCTCGTGTATATTTGTTAGTATATGCAGACGAAAATAAGTGAATAGCGAATATTTTCGCAAAGATCTAAAAAGCCGGGATTCAAAAGTCGATAACTACTGATAGATATGCGAAAGAATAGAATTCCGAATACTCGCGTGTTCGATCGCTTGTTGCTCGATTCGCAGCAATCGACTTTAGCCACTTCGTTGCCTTCAGCACTCGGGATTTTTTTAAGAAAATAAAAGCCCCTGACGCTAAAAATCTCCCCCGAGGCTAGGAATCGCGTTAAATTTTCCTCCTCCGTAACTTTGTTTGCGTTGCACCAACATTTTATAATTAATAAGTTAGCGTTAGTGAACTACAGACAAAACGAGGAATACCAATTAATGAACTAGAATGTGCGTTACACAATCCTTCAGAGAGCTCGCAGCTCGTTTCACTGTCCGCGACAGTTGAGAGAGAATGAAAACACACACACACACACACACACACACACACACACACACACACACACACGAAGATTAATAACAATTAATTAAAAACAAATAATTATCGAGAGTCGAATTATCTCATTGAAGCTGGAATGAAGCAAATTTATGCGCTGACTTTGATCCTTCAGGGCACTCACAAAAATGAATACTTGCGTGTGTCAAAATATTCATTTTTTATGTTTAAGATCTTTTTTTTTAAATGCCGCTGAGAAAATTTCGTAAAAAGAAAATTCAGCCTCACCTTTTTGAAGCAAACTTGAAAAAACAAAATGATTCTTACCATAATTTTTTGCTTAATCGTAATTAAAATTTAAAAAAAAGTGATCCCGATACCAAAACGAAAAGAATTGCGATTACCAATATTTATCGGTTCGGTTTCATGTTTTCAGAGAGAAATTTACATTTATGGGGTTTTCGCGGTCACTGATCACGATCTTGAACGATCTTGGCACATAAGAAATGACATTTTTTTTGCCATACGAGTATTTATTTTTGTGAGTGCGCTGAAGAATCAAAATTAACGTATAAATGTTTAGGACATTCGGGCTTTAATGAACTAATTGGAAAATTTGATGACTCTATTTTTTTCTTTTATATCCAGTTTTGCATGTCGGCCCTTAATATCTCACGTCCACGCCTCTCTCTTCTTTCTACACACTCGAAACTTGAAATAACCGATGAAAAATGAAAAATATTAATAAACTAAGATATTACCAACACACCGTATCGTTCCTCCATAAAATGTATTATGCCTTCTTTGTACACCGAGTGATGAATTGCATTTGATAAACTTTATTTTCATAAATTATATATACACATATATTCTATAAATATTATACTGTATATTGAATATAAAAATGACTTTATCGTGCTTGCTCGTCGTGAAAGCTTTTCGAATACGAAAAATAGACAAATTCATTTTAATATAACGAATGAAATGAAATTTTGTCGCTTTGATAATTAACATTAGAAAGTCCAACGGCGTTAATGCTTCGTCATCAGTCTTTTCACTTTTGAAGAGCGTTTTTAATTTTTTTATTCTGCCTCCACGAGGTCAGAATGCCTGTTCCAACGAAATGTACACATTTTAACAATCCGCAATAATTTCTATGGAAGTCTTGAAAACCGAAAGATTTTGTTTCTGGTTAAACCGACTGGGAAGTGGGAGAATCTATTTTTTGAAAAACGAGACGAAAAACATAATTTTTCTCCTTGATTTCGTGTTCTCCCTTAAATTGTAGACAAACGCTTAATATACGTTCGTGCCTCTGATACAGAACGATATTCCGTTGCATTCCAACGACGCAAACTTCAACATCATCAAATTGCATTGGCGTAAAAATATCAATACGCAACGCGCGATCGCTTGCGGTTTCCAATGGACCCTCGACTGGTTTCTTGGGATTTTAATTTCCTATATTTTCACTTGCCTTCACAAGACCCACCGTACACTTCCGGTAAGCAGAACCACCAGTGACTTTTCTTCCATAAAACAAGTACGACGAGTCAGATTAAAACTGTAAATTGTAAACCAGTGAAAAATGTAATACCAAATAATATATGCAGCGAAAATAAAACATTTTGTGTATTTTATTGCCATTGTACCAGCATTATTGTTCGCAGCAATAAAGATTTATTAATGGACAATTAAAAAAAACGTTTTAATACTCGTATCAATATGTGAAGCGTCAGTTTACCAAAATCCAATATGAATTGTTGATCGAAGGGAAACGACAGTTTAATTGATTGATGGAGAAAATATGTCTGCTTTTGGTGTCGTGCACACAGAAGCGTCGTGCACGTCGCTCTGCATGGCTGAGACTCGGAACGGTATCTGTATGTTTTGTACGTCGTCAAACATACGGGACGTTTCAAGTAAAAGTCATAGCACCGTGCCTGAGGAATGTTTTGTGAAAAACGTTGAGCCCGGACTCGGAGTCTCCTTCGTAAACTTGTGAGAATTAATTATTTTTTTATATTTCAATTTTTTCGATAAAAGTAGCTTGGAAAAGCATCCTCGCGCTTATGCCGCTGCGACAGCAAAAGTCGCGCTGAGTTATAATTTAACAAGCTTGCGAACTTTAGTTATAAACGCACGGATTCGACTCGGAACGATCTCGAGAGACATTTTGGCTGGAAAAGTTGAAATCTAGAGATGAGAGAATTCGCAAAAGTGACATAAATCGTAAAAACATCGATAATAAAATAATTCAATTGATTTTGGAATAAAATTCGGTGGGAATTGTTCCGCGTTGAAGCGTGCGGCGTAACAACTTATTGAAACTCGTATAAATTCGTTCTTGCTTTGTCTGAAACACGCGATCATACAAAAGCCGGTCATGTACATAGTTGAACATGCTTTTCAAGTGTTAAGGTGAGACAAACATTGAAGCGTGTGAAGTAAACAAACATATATATGCCCCCACTTTCGCACGGTATTAACACCCATCGGCCTGTTTTTCGAGAGACCCAAGTTGGTCCATCGTAAGAATATTATTAGTCAGTGATACCTTATCTCTCCGTTGAATCAGGCAGTCTGATAGTAAGATTTCTTACCCATGAACTCTCTGCTTCTATAGTCACACGATGGAGTTACAATTAGCAAAAACTTTCCTTCTCATTGCATACGCCACTGTGGGTAAGTTTTCAAAAATATTATTACGATGAAAACCTTCGAAATGACTTCGAGAAAGCTGCAAGATTTTGGATCTAAATTAAAATCTAGATACAGATAAAAATAATTATTGGATTTAAATACAAAATTAATTAACATCTCGTTTACAATGAATTCAAATCGCCAGTTAAAATTTAACGTTTTCTTCGAGTACATTTTCGTAGTGTACGTAGAAAATTATTTTCCTCGTCAATCACGTCACCACGGATATCTATAAATGTCTGTATTTACCATTGCGATTATTTCAAAACATTATATACGCTACTTCGTTCTTCCTGTCGGTTTTGTCACCTTGAATAACTGCTTCGGATTGAAAATCTTCAGTAAAAATATAACGTGGACTTGTTTTTCACTTTGATGCATGGGTTGGCAAAAAAAAGTGTAAGAAATATATGTGTCACTTCCTGGCCTATTCGGAGATGAAAATAAATTCATAAATAAAGGAGAAAATAGTGACGGAATTGCCGGAACTTTGCGGTTTATTAAGTCAATATTTCTCTCATCATTTAGCATGCAACGCCAATTACGATCGCACTTTATGGTGTTACCAATGCAACACTGATTCGAGGCTGCCTCATAGGAACGAATGTAACGATCCTTACTTGCCAGCACCAACTGCAGATCTCGTCGAATGTCCACGTAACGATACTTACGTTTGTCTCAAGAGTCTCATTTTCTGTAAGTATATCGACTTATTTATTTAAAAAAAAAAACAAAAAACCCCCGTAATTGTACTTTATTTTATAAATAATTCAATTTTACGTAGAAAACATTTAATGACGAGGGGATGCCGTGCATTTATTGAATTTATTTATATACAAATTACAATTCAAATACAACGAATCCTTTCGACATATTGAATATAATTTTACAATGTGGCTCGACCGCGAAAAACGTTTGTGTTCCGGGATCGAAATATTTGAGACACGAATTACGACGGTTAGACAACAGACTATGTATCAAAACATCGACGAGTCTGTTTCTATTATATTAAGGTATGAGTCATTTCTATAGACCAGTTTTTGCAACGTGCCTCATACTCCTAACCAATTATTGTCGTTATTCGTCGAATAACGTTCGTCCATTCCAGCGATCCACTGTGTACTCATCAACACTCTGCCAATGTGCCATAATGACTAAGCCTTAGATCGAGTGCCCATAACATTAGTTTTCATTTGAAACTTACGATCTTTATTTTTAAATAACGACCAAAAGATATTTTTCGTATTTTATGATCAGCAGCCAATTGACGGATCAATTTTGTAGATGAAAAAGAATTTTCATTGACACGAAAGTTCAAAGACAACAGCAGACGATATCGAGACGATTCAGCAGGGGCACTAAAAATCTAGATTCGTATATGGCGATTTTCGTGCGCAAAGATCCGCGATCCCTGAACAAGAAAATTTTGTCAAGTCAGTCAGTCTTTATGTCACGCAATTAATCGAATGCGATTTTGAAATCATTTTTAATTCAACTTTTTGCTTCTTGATTTTTATCTCATGACATGACACGAAAAATCGTAGCTTTTAATCTTGAATGACCTATATATTAAGGAGTCTCGTACATTGCGGGGGTTCCAAAGAGTTGGGTTAATCCAGGAACGATAAGAAAATCCCCACTCACAGGTGCTGGTCGTAAAAGCTGCATTGATGGCATTTGCCTGCCGAGCTTTTAAATCGTTTCACGACACACGTCCGTTCTGAAGTAATTGTCTCACCTACATATGCTCCTTTTTTCTACTGACCTCGATTGACTTTTTGGCACGATGATTTATCCTCTGCATCGTAAAAAAGGTCAACGTTATTTCGTGATGGGAGAAAGCAAAATTTAATGGCATCGCGAGTAACTTAAAATTAATTAATTTCCATTATTTTTTTTGAATTCAGTCGAAATTTGCAGTTCAAAATATTTGAGAAATATTGTTTTCCAAATATCGGTTGGTCGCGGACAATAAGCCAAAAATGGCAGGTTATGAATTCGTGATGGAATTCTAAAAGAAATACTTGCCGAAATATTGAAAATATTCAAATTTATCAAAAATGTGATAATTTCATCGGAAACGTGTTAATTTTCCGGTCCGTGAAGAATAATGACGATTTTTTTATGCGAATGTTGTTTTTGATATTCTCTAGTACAATGTGTTGATGAGACATGTGATAATTTTAGACAGAAACGTCCATGTGACAGTGAGAGGTTGCGTGTTGAAGCGGGAAAAAAGCACGTACTGTTCGTTCAAGGAAGCCTATCCGGAAGCGAGTCTGCAGTGTCTATTCTGCGAGGATAACGCCTGCAATGCATCACACAAGACTACAACATCAATAACCCATCGATACATCATCATTTCGTTCTTTATTATTTTCGTCGCATTCTCCGAGATTTTTGGCCCCCTAACTTTGATCTCTTAGACATATTCGTATATACTGAAAAAGTTTTAAAACACTTTAGAATTCTGAGTTAAGTTCTACGATATTGCCAAAAAGATTTGAATCTTTGCGAACAACTTTTCATCTCGAACGAACGATATGTTTTTGTAGCAGTGCTACTTATTATTTATTCGCGTATTTGTTTAATTATTATTAGGTCTTATACGTTTGAGTCTCGTGCATATTTGCCAAATTTTATTCAAAATGATTGTTGAATATCTGGAACTGTGAGGAGAGTTCCATGAGCAGAAACATCTGGAATGTTTTTTAATTGTTCGAGACACATTTTATTGTACGTTCGTCCAAAAATTATTTTATCAAATGAGATCTACGATGGAATAGAAAAAAGATTAAGTTTCTTTCACGTCCCGATATTTGCTTGATGCTTCTGTACTTAATTCAACGTCCAGTAAAAACGTTTGTAAAAAACTGAGATTATACGCTGTTTGAAAAAAAAAAAATTTGTACAAGAAACGCGTGAAATATAAAAATTGAATGAATTTACGAGGTCATTTATTTGTTGGCTTTGCTCATTATCCCATTAGGAGACGTCGTCACCCGCGAGGACCCGATGACGACGATCGATGACGAAGACAAGAAATATGATGAGCTCCAAGGAGCTCGCACGCACAACCGGAAAGACCATTTGACTTGGCAGAAGTTAGAAATTAAGCCGGTGCTTTTATGAATGACAGAGAAGGGTTGCAATGCTCGAGGAGAATCATCTTGGCTTACGATATTAAAACGTCACGAGCACAAGCTCACAGTCATACCAATATATATGTATAATTTGTGGTCCAGTGGAACGTGTTCGCCATTGCGGTGGAGCAATGTCGGCAAGGGTCAAATGTCTGAGTCAATTTAGTAATGCCATCTTCGTGGGGTTAAATTTTCTTGTGACCCTCATAATCCCCTGGCTCCTCTCGTTGTAACTGGACACTGAGGCCTCACTTCGTCTTGGTGAATTTGTCGATCATAACACGACAAATGCGTTTCGTACGCAGATCGCCGATTCTCTATTGTCCACGGAATCGATTATTCCAAAAGAACGATCGAAAAGCAAAGAAAAAAAAAATCCAGAAACGGAACCATGGAGTTTGAGTTAAATTTGTCAAAACGTCGAGTGTTTTCGACACTAAAAGAATTCCCAATCAATAGAAAAATTAAAATAAATAACCAGACAAATTTCCTCACTTTTCCAAATAAAAAACTCTCCACGTCAATTGAAGAATTAGTGCAAGTAGTAACATCATTTTTGACATCCTTTCGCGAAATAGTCTCGATCGAGAAACTTGATCACCCAATTATTATTATTATTAGTCTAACAATTTATAGTATTTTAAGAGTAGCCACAAGCTTTACCTTTGCTCGTTTCTCGTTCGGCACTGAAAACTACTACGGAGCTGGAAAACATTGAGACGATTTAAGTGGGAGGTTTAAAGTGAAGCGAATTAAAATTACGTGCCTAATTAGCCGTAGTTAGAAGACGACGGTTGGAGACATAGCTCGTATATTACGTATGTATATATTTCTATATGCAATACATACATATATAAACATAGATTTATATATATATATATACATCTCGAGATGTACGGGTCTTGGGTTGCCACTGGGTGACCGCGATAAACCGCCCTCATATTATTCGTCGTCAATTTTGAGGGTCTCCCTCGTCCAACTTATTTTCATTCACAATTCACATTGCAGCGATCTATGCCCGTATAAAAGAGCAATATATCGAGTACTTGACAACGAAAAGGGCTCAAATGACTCGATTGCATGATGAATGTTGTATTAACTGGCTTCGTTTCGTTTGCAAAGATTTGCCGAACGTGTAGAAGCAACTGTCGGGAGTAAAAGCGAAGAAATATGAGAAATATGAGAAAAGGGAAAGTATGTCAGTTGTGAACGAGCATTTCGCTCTGAAGGATAGATCGCGGCAGCTCAGGCTGCACGACGAGAAAAGAACCTATGCAGCTTGGAACGCAACACCTTAACCGAGATCACATGTGCAACTAACCATTTCACAGTGTTATACATAAACAAGGAGAGAAGTCGTTGCCCGTATCTTGTACCATAAATAGTTATATTCGATTCTATACTACGAATTATTACGTAAACATTCGACTCTTGGAGTCGTTGGAAGATTGAGTTTCTCACAATCATTTCGAGGCTTGTATCGTTGAGAGATCTACAAATTCTGTTTGGATTGAAAAATCATTTCGTTAATTTTATGAGATATTCCGAATTTGTAGTTCAGAATATATATTTTTTTATTATTATAAAATAATTCGGAATTGGAGTAAATTCGACGGTGTGACGACAGTGACAGAACACTCGGTTTTATCGCTCATAAATCAACGAACGTTGACAAGGATACACGCTTACGTGTACCTTTAGATGGAGGTCCGAGATTATTTAACAAGCGTAAATAATCAATGGGAATATACTCGATAAATTTCACCCTCTGAATAAGGCAAACCACCCTTCGTAGATTCCGGCCCCTATCTCTATGATGACTCAGAAATTATGCAATATATTTATGATTTATATTCTGGAGATTCCGTGTGTGATCGACCACTCGTGATATTTTTGAATCAAATGTTTATAGCAATAGAAAAAATACTAGAACGTACTTTAGCAAAGATTCGGGATCAGATAATTCTTCGACAACGATAAACACAAAATATTGGAAACAAATTGTTCCCAAAATCACGAGGATCAAGGCTGCGCTGTGCAGAAAGAAAACGCTTCTTTCTTGATCGTTTGGTTTCTGGTGTTTTGGTGTTTCCTTGGTCGTCGCTCTTGGTTGATGTCCAATGCCCGATTCCCGCTGCTTCATTTTTCATTTCGAATGTTGTTATTCTTTTTATTCGTCCTTCTCCATCATTGAACTTTAGGATCGCTCGTGTCTTTGTCGAAAGCCTTGAAACATAATAATTCCATGGTGTACTTTTTTCCTATTCGTTCTCGTCCCAACTCCTACTCTTTGCTGCGATCTTGAATCTTCTGAGGCGAAGAAATTGGAAATATGGTGGGGCTTATGACTCTCCCTCTCTTCATCTCTGTCTGCCCGTTCGACTCCCTCTGTCTCTCCATCTCTGCTACAGAATATTACGCTGTAATAATATACCGCGACGAAGGGAGCTGGGAGTGTCATTAGTCCAGCTTTCCGAAGTGCATCCTTTGCACACAAAGTTTTGTGCTCGCACGACTCAAGCATCACAGTTCTATCGCGGCCACCGTCCGGATCGGTCTTCTATACATTGCACTCTCGATCACTTCCTTCTTTCCACGATATCTCAACGATACATTGAGCAAAGATACAAGTGATTAAAATCACTATTGCATCAGTTAATTCGTCCGCTTTGGTGTGTCGTAAATTTGAAAAACGAACCAACAAGATGGGATTAAGACTAAACTTCAACGCTTGCGTGGCTTTTGCTCTCCTTGCGATTGCCGCCCACGTCCAACCCGGTAAGTAATTGGAAATTTGATTTATAAACATTTTTTTTATTCTCCGCTGGCTGCTATAAAAGTCAGAGAAAATAATGGACGAAGCATCACATTAATCTAATAGATTTCCATTAATCCAAGTGATTCAAGTTCTTTTCAAGAGACGAATAGTTCGACGACGATCGATCGATTGCTGTCATCGAAGACATTCAACTTTTAATAATAAAATAAAACAAATTCATTCATTAATCGATATCACTCATGATTCCACGAGAGACATTCATGGTTTAAAATTCGATTACACTTTTTACTCATTATTTAGTGACGTTCACAAAAAAAAACTGATTAGAAATCGCGTAGCAATGAGGCAGTTTTGTTCCTCGACGAAGGCCGATGTTTTAAGAATATCTTTAGCCAGTCTAATGAGCCCTCGTTACTGGAAATATTTTCGGAAAGACTTCAAAAATAGATTTAATTGTCAGAGATTATCTGAAAAAAACTTCCATGGGCGGGGAACACGTGTGGATGACATACCGGAAGGGCGATGCAAATAATAAATGAGGTCTGGAACGACATAATTATTACTACCCTCGAAAGGGTATTAACAGTATTCCCAAAAACCACACGACCTTTGAAATAAATGTTTAGCCTGAAATTTATTTGCTGTACAAAAGTTACTCGTAATCGTCGGGGTATCAGGAAAAATAAATAATCGATGACGACGAAGTATTCGAAGTGCTCAAGCCTCCGAATAGCACGTAACGAGCGTACAACTTGCTATCCACGTTTTTGTACACCCGATTCGACATTTCCTGCCGCTGTCCAGAGCGAGGAATTCGTGCGTAACGAGAGCAAGGTGAACGTAAAAGTAGAGAACTTCTAAAAAACAAACTAAAAGAAACCTTTGAATGTCTTGCGGTTTAAAGTTTTGAGTTTTTGTCATTGACAAAGCAGAACGTATATTTATTGATGAGAATTTCGCAAGGTTTACCTCCAGCTGAAAACGCGCATGATTTTCCATGGCGAACAAAGTGACTCATACTGCGAACGATCGTGTGGGTTCATCTTTTTTTCCATCCTAGTAATGGGCCTCAATCGGCACACCGGTTGATGATTCGACCGTTTGTGGTATATCATCGCTGGAAAAGCAAAAAGCAACGTACACGGTGATGGTATCGGTGAATTACGTAAACGCACGCGATGCGGTCATCGCCGATGACCAACCTTGTTGCCACCCTTTCAGGAAAGAGCTTTAATAAACACAGGATCACGTAATGATAGCATTGCGTTTCACAAGCATGTCGTACGTTTGCTATTCACGTACGCTCCATGGCAATCCACCTGTTGAATAAAAGTAATGCCGCCAAAGAATCTTTAGTCCTTGTTTGCACGTGGAGCAGCAAGTTTTTAAACATTCAATCCGCACATTAAAAGTTCAAAATCTAATGGAATTTTTTTTTTCAATCAATGTCCTTGGCCAAAGGATCATAACATTTTTATCAATCCATGCTCACTCGCCGACCCAAACCTGATCAAAGTGCAGAGATAAAATGCTGCTTCGAAATTTTGCATTCATCAGGTAATTCACGCTTGTCAGTTATGATTACCTGCAGCTAAGCGTTTAATGCTGTCGAGCAAGAACGTGGGAAACTGCGTACATTTAGAAGGCAAAACATTTCCAAGCCTATTGTCTCAAGGGAAAAAAAAACAAAGTTGTAAAGCTATATATCTATAGCTTTACATTATCATGTACAAGGAAAAGGTATGCATTTCCGTGTTCATAGGATGTTATCGCACGTGAAGAGGGCGTGTGACGTTACGGGGATAAGCCCAGGGTCTCACGACACCTGTTACGTCGTAGGCTATGAAACTTTTTTCCTTCCCTTTTTTAACCAACACTCGCAGTTAACTTTTTACTATTCTAGCACCGCACCTTCGGCGTTAAGAATCTTTTTTGTCGTTCTATGGCGTAATCCAGTTCTTTCATGGGATCTTTTGAACTGTGACCGAATGACGATGCTCTTGTATATACGTGCTAAGTTTTTTGATCGCCTATCGGTTCCTGCAATCGTACCGGAGTATCGAATGTTTTTTTTTATACCTTTTGACACTTTGATTCACTCGATCTACAAGAATTTGTTTACTACGTCGTGTTAATTTATTTTCAACGTTGTAAATGTTCGTGTAAACATTGCAAAGTGCTATGGTACGTTTAAACGCACGTAGTCGTACAACGAACGTACTGTTGGTATCCCAGTAAACAGGTTATTTTCAACCGGCCATAGAAATCTCGTATACTCGCTACGTTTGCGTAACACTTCCATTAAGTCGGCTGTATGTCGCTTGTAAATATATCACAGGAGCTCGTTACAAAGGATGAATCATCATGGCATAGTATCCCGTGAAAAAAATGACGAAAGGCCCAACCATGGTTGAGTACCTCCACAAATGTACTCAACCGTTGGCCTATTATCGGAAAGAGTGCTGGATTTACATTGGGTAAGAGTCGAAATGATAACTTCGGTCCAACGGTGGCTTTCAACGTTGGCCCAGAGTTTCATTCAACACTCGCCCAGTATCGCCCCCAATGGCAAGCACCGATTAATTATTTAATTGTATTTTTATTAAATAATCATTATTTCTCCGTAAAATAAGATTATTTATTGTAAAAATATTGCAGCATATTAGGAAAATAAAAAAAAACAGATTTAACAATTCATTAGAGATTAATATTTTCTGCCGGAGGAGGGATTCGAACTGCCTACCTATGACTTTCCTACCTAACACCTAACTTACTAACCCGGGACGCTAACCACTACACTACGAACTACGTTGTAACTTCAAGATTGAATTCTTCATATAAGCTGCATAATGCCGAGCACGAAAATGAAATAGTTCATTGCGATACAAACGTGTATCATATTATTTCTATGTATATACATAATTTTAATACACAATAAATAATAATAAATTGATAATAATAATAAATTATTAATAATAAATAATTTGTACATACAAAATTTGATCACGCAATCTAAAATTATTTTATCATTAATTAATCTTATTAATTATTAAAATTGTGTATATACATGAAAATAATATGATATAAATTTTTATCGCAACGAACGTTTTTATTTAATTTATTTTCGTGCTCGGTATTCTGCAACCTATATAAAGAACCTTGAAGTTACAATGTGGTTGACAGTGTATAGTGGTTAGCGGCCCAGGGCAGTGCATTTGAGGAATAAAAATTGCGATTTCAGTATAACGTTTAAAAATTCTGAATTTTGTCAAGACTTGAGATATTTGTAAAAAAATATCCTAAGTCCAAGACCGGGTGAGCGTCGGTTGGAAGGCCGAATGCCAACGGTCACCTGTTTACGAGTTACCAACACTGGCATAAGATTGGCAATGATTGGCGTGCCCATAGTGCATCTGAGCATAGGCTCAGCACAGGCAAACAGCATCGGCTCGGCGTCTGGGCCAACGCTGATCACCAATCGTTGGTTGCCGTTCATCGGCCAAAGCTGAGCTGATCGTCGGATGCCAACGCGATGTGGGCATCGGCTGACGATCGGCGAATATGTTGGCCCAAGATCGGGCTTAGGAATGGGTTCGAACCGTCGTTTGCTATTACCGCGCCGAGCTTCGGCCGTATAGTGAGCATCGGCTATTTTTTCACGGGATTAGCTATGAATACTCCATTGCAATTGAATCCGCGACACCACGAATGTCAATAATCACTGATCGAATCACAAATTGATTCAATTCCATCAATTATCATTTGTGCCATTCAATCAAGCGATAACACAAAACTGTCCTGTAATTATTTAGAAGAATTTGATTTTTAATAGAAAGCAGTAATTTAACTTAAATTCGAGAATGTCGATTGAAGTTTTCATCGAAAACGCAGTTTGTTCTTTTTTGAGGTTTCTATTTTGTTGCAACGTGTGCACTTGTTGATGCTTCCTGAGTACGCAAACTCGCGTGACACCTGTTGTTACCTTTGATCCTTCGTGTTCTACGTTTGCGTTTTAGAGATTAGGGAAAATCTAGGTCGTCCGATAAAATAGTTTATTTCGTTCGAAATAAATCGATAAATTTTTCATTATTTTTCGATTTTAATGACGTTTTTTTTTTATAAAATTGTTTTTTATTTTTCATTTTTCATCTATAGGGTCGGCCATCAAATGTTGGGTCTGCACATCGACGATGAGCAAAGATTGCGGCGATCCAATGAACGCTACAGAGCATAATCGCAATTTCCATACACGAGACTGTGATGGAACCATCCCTCAGTCGAGTTACGGATACAACGACAGAAACGTTTGCAAGAAAATCGTACAGAGAGGTAAAGAGCTGTATTTTCAAATGATGTTAAGGATTTTTCATTTATTTCCATTGAAAGTTTTTATGGTATGTTTTCCCACTTTCTCATTAAATTTCGAATGGGAATTTTTTCCATTCTTCATGATAAAATCGACATGAAAAAAGTTGCTCGGAAAAGTTCAATCTCGAACGATGTCGAAGTGATTTATTTTTTATCGCCGCTTTCAACTAGCGAAACGCGAAGGAACTTAACTCGAGGAACTGCGCCTAAAAAGCATCGAACCACGAAATTGATTTCTTGATGAGAAAAAGAGAGTCAGTTTGAATGTGTATAGAAATTTCAAACGCTCAGGACGAGCTCAAGGAGAAGAAATTATTCGGTAAAAAATTCTCGATCGTGTTCTGGTTTAGAAAAATATTTATTCGATTGAAAAATCTCATTAATTCGAATAAATGATTTAACACCAGCTCGAATGATAATTTGCCAAGAAAAAATTGAATTCAAACACAAAGAGCAATTAAAAAAAATCTGTTTTCCAATAAATCCTTCAACTCGAAACCAAAAATCTTTTTATCAAAACGATGACGCAGCGACTAGAATTTTTCGATGTCTCCGCAAGTATAAATTTTCTTAACGCGAGCACGTCTTCGGCATTATGACAATTCGTCTTCGTTTTACTTGATAGAATTCGAGCAAGACACTCACGAATAGTCTGATGCATTGTACGTGACTCATGTGAATCTCCTTCTCTTTTCCTTCATATTGCATACGTGCACATAAAATACTGAGTTGATAAAAGTCTGAGGCGAACACTTGTGAATAATGACGAGCAAAAATTACGATAATTAACTCGACAGCGTGCTTAGGTGAATCTCAAGGACAATGCCACACCCGAGAGGTCGGCGTGATACGCAAAACCACGATATTTCCTTGGGTCTGACCATGATTCTGGTCTTGAAACCAAACACGCTTGAGGCACAACTATATTTTCCGAGAACCATTATGACTCGTGCCAAAATTTAGTCAAATTATTATTTCAACGAGTTCAAAAGCAAAACAGCCTTGAGACCTTGGATGCTTGAGAGAAACAATTGTCTACATGATGTAGAAATTGTACACTAATTCCTTCAGCCATAATTGCTTGTTCGAACTTCATTTATTTTCGAAGAGAAGCAATTTCGAGTGTGGCTGTCGAAAACCCTTTTTTTTATATTTTGAGTAAACGTGTTTATTTTGATATTTCCTAGAAAATGGTCAGCTCGTGATTGTCCGATCTTGCGCTATACCGAATCCTGACGAGCGTGACATCACCAACGGTCCGTGCGGACCCCACACAGCGACTCAGAGTCAAGTGACCATCGAATCTTGTCACATCTGTAATTCCGATTATTGCAACGGTGCTAATTCCATTTCCGGAATCCAAATGTTCCAGGCCTGCGCAATCGCTCTTTTGACTTGTGCGTTCTCACCGTCTATTAGGTCGCTCTTCTAATGTGCGAATTTTTGTATTTTTTTTTTTTACGAAAAAAAAAAAAACAAATTGAGAAGCGACGAACGATCAAGAGAGTTTTGTCATCTCGATCGAACCCGAAGGAAAGTAACTTAATCGCAATGATTCGTTAGTCGCAAATATCTGAAGTATCATCTACAATAAAACTGGATTTTCTTCTTGAAATGTTGAAATTTTTGTATTACTTTTTATTTTTTATTCGATACTTGAATATTTATGTAAAGTAGACTTGAAAACAGTAAGTAAGACGTGGATTTGCGAATCGTGACTGCACCGAAGGTACAAAAATGTCGGATTTGCAAAATTTCCTCGCCATTGTCACTCTCCAATGAATTTCATTAATATATTTCGAATTTATTGTAATCTTGACGGTAAAGAGTGCAACTTTTTCTTTTCTATACATTTATTCCGTGCTACGTTAAGTATTTGTAGAAATTTAACGATCTTCCACAGGGTAAACCATTTTTTCATTTCACTGGTAACGACGTCTCACTTTTTGTCAAGTTTATTTTCCTGCAAATAATTATCGCTGTAGAAAAAATTTCTTACCTGAAATTGCAAATACACAACTTAATGATTTAATCCTTTCCTTTCCTCTAACCCACTATTATTTCAATTTTGTATTATAAGAATTGTTATTATCGTATCATAATTAATTATTAGTTATCTCTTCGTTTGCTGTAATCTTCACTGTATTTCTTAATTTTCTATCACGTTTTCTTTCTGTTGGTTTTGCGGAGTATGCAAATAAAAATATGTATATTCATGTAAAACGTGGCTTATCAGGAATCCGTCCAGTTGGTAGAATCGCGGCTTATCCAAATTTAGGAGCTTTGCGAAAGATTTTTTTTTTTTACGATTAAATAAAATTATAATTCAAAGCTTTCGGCTGAAGCTTGACAATGAATAAAAACGAATCGCAAGAGTTTCAACGAAATCCATTGTAAGACGACACACGAACGTACCATTTCTTTTTCCAATATCTCGAGGATGAGAATCGAAATTTTTCATATTTGTCGTACCGGCAAATATGATTGTTTTTTTATGTACCTTTTTAGATATTTTGAAAATCCAATTTATACCAATTGAAGTTTTTGATGTAATTTCTGTCAAAATTCGAAAATGAATATAGGACAAAAAGTCTCGTAATTGTAAGGATTTTGTATCACGAGAAACAAAAATGTTTCCATTTTTGCGGCGGAATGAATTCAACAGTTTTTTTTTTCTGTTGACCATTCTCCGATCGAATGCCAATTGTGTTTGTTGAAATAAAGGTTGTACGCCGTCAGTAAGACCGAGACGTTATTAAAATTGCTCGAATTTCGAAAAAAAATGAAAATTTGAAAAAAGACACGAACAAAAAGTAGAATCAATCATTCCGGAGGTTCGAAAAAATTCTAAAAATGAGAATAATCTATGGCAAAATCAAATTGATAATCATTATCGTTCCGATCATGATTCATTTATTTTTTCTCACTTGGAATTGCGTGTTCCGAGTACAAGTATGATAATTGCCACAGCTCAAGGTTGCAATGAGTTCCACAACGATCGAGTATGATATCATCTCTAAGTTCTAAAATTGCGAAGTACTGAAGGATGATATAATCAACAACACGATGTGTCAACTGGGACAAAACGTATTAGAATATTATTTCCAAAGTAATGAAAAAAAATTTAAACAGTAAATTCAGAGAGTCGTGCAGAAAATGTTAAAAATGGGAACTCACGGAAATGTAGGAAATTCGTTTTTTTCTGTATGTTCACTTTGTCGCATACTGCTTTGCCGACAGAAGACTAAGAGCTCGATCGATGCCGAGGTGTAGGCCTTGCACATGAGAGAGCTGTTTCCAAGCAGGAGAATCCTTAAAATTTCAACAAGAACAGGACAAGAAATCAATTTTTCTAAATTCTAAAAAAAAAAATGTTTATTTAGCAAAAATGTGATCTACACCTTAATTATGAGAATGATTACGATAATTATGTTTATTTGTTTTACTGAGTATCGTATGGATATGAAATTCTAGTAATGAAACAATAAGAGATCTCGACAATCCTGGAAACAGACAAAAAATTGATAAAATTTGAAACAATGGGATTCGAAAAGTAATCGTTGGAGCTTGATTGAAGATCTATGCGCTTAAAATTTCTCTAACGTGTTTTCAGTTCGTTGAAATACATTTACACTACACGAGATATCTGTACAATCACGAAACGCTAACGTCGTTTCT
The DNA here is from genome assembly GCA_963921915.1 of Hyposoter dolosus. Taxonomy (NCBI): domain Eukaryota; kingdom Metazoa; phylum Arthropoda; class Insecta; order Hymenoptera; family Ichneumonidae; genus Hyposoter; species Hyposoter dolosus. The sequence goes on from OY998134.1 coordinate 4,885,019, forward strand.
ACTCAATTTATTAATAGGATTTAAAAAAAAGGCGAAAAAACGTTGAATTTGTCCTTTTCCTTCGATACTTTCGCGTCCATTTGTGATTCGTGCTTTAATTCTTTGGACTCGCAGAAGAAAGGAGGATAATTTGAATCCCCTACGAGTTTTTTTTTGAGTCTTCTCACCGTCGAATTAATTTTTCTCACAGAAAAGTTTTGCACGAAGAAAATAACACTCCGGCACTCGTTGCAGCTTTTTAGGGTCGACTTTATTTTATTTTTTTTCGCCTCTTAGACTCTCGTTTCTTGGAGGTGGAAGACGAAACCAATGTCTCAGTTCCGATTTGACTTTGGCGTGAAAATCCTACTCGCTGCGGCGGTCGGTTCACATCTGCAGACGCAACACGATGGAAAAATGAACCAGTCCATAAAGATACCTTTGCAGTCGTCGTCAGGATCGTAGGCCAACAATCTATGCCACTTGTATTTTTGCTCGCAACCGCATTCACCGTGGCAACGATTTGTATGAGTTTTTCTACAACGCAACAAAAATGATTAATACGCAGAAATAAAAATACGATTTCATGATTCTTTTGTAAATCGAGTGGAATTTTCGATTGTGGGAATTCCGGAAGGATTTAATTTTCGTTGCTTCGTTATCGATTAATCGACGAAATACTAACGTGCACATTTCTTGGTGAATAGCTTGCTCGAAATGTTGAGTATTCACAATTGCTCGAGTTTTAGCAGCGCTGTTTTTTGCCCAATAGGGTGTAACGATCTCCGCTTTGGATTCGCAAGCATCGATGCTGAAAAATATTGGAAAGACATAAAGAAAAAATACGAAGGTTATCGTGCGTTTGGATTTTTTTGTGGATCAGAGAAATTACCGTCCACTTTCATTTCCGCCAGTGTTGACGGAGGTTTGTCGGGTGTTTCTAGCTTTTTTGAAGAATGAGTCGCCAACCTCGATGGCCGGATCGTTATTCGTGTATCGTAAGCTCGGGCCACCGTCCGGTTCCCCAAATTTCGCATTCCTTCGTCTTCTTTTTCCGGGTTGATGACTCGGAGGACCAAAATCGTCGTCCATCTCGAAAACCCCGTACATTCGTTTCATGAGGGCTTTATTTTCGTCTATGAAATGTTCTATACGATCGCTGTCCAAAAAAAAAAAAAATGAAGCTTCGTTGTCAATGTTTTTCCTTCGCCACGGGAAACATTTTTTTTTTAACAGTTCTGACAAAAATTTTCGGAGAAATAAAGAAATTCACAGTAGAAAAAATCGTAACCAACGTCCAAGTAATTCGAAATGAATTTCAGAAACTTTGACAACGATGAAAAATCGTTTCGTCTCGTATACTCACGTGGGATAAGTTTTGCCAGCAGTTGGGCAATACAGTTGATGGTATCTCTTGATGCACGGAGTTCCCTTGACAAGATCACCCCGCAGCTCGACCCCCAAAGCAACCGATAATGCGGTCCAGAGAATCTACGATGAAAAAAGCGTTGAAATTCTTTATTTTAACATTTTTTGTAAATATTAATTACTACGAAAGTTTGGGTACAAAAACAATTTCTGATTTTAAAGTTTTTGATTGACCTCCGAAATATACGGTGGCGTTTTCTTCGTATAAATAATCCCCGTCAGTGAGCAGTAAAAAAAAATTTATGACATTGCGAATTTGGACAAGCTATTGAACATTCAGAGCGAAACGCCCGGCACAAAGTACATCGAGATATTCATTCAAGGTTTTATGTTAATCAGCCGCAACATGCGGTGCAAAAAAAATAGTAGCGACGGGTTTATCGACCCGGGGTTGATAACCTCGGTCAACTTCACCTCCGGTAATGATACCGGACAACAAACGACAATGTCCTCCACCAGGACAGTAGTCTCGCGCCACTAGATTTGTTTTCATTTCCATTATACTATGCGAACGTCGATTTCAGACGTAGAACTCGCGAGATAACGATTATTTGCAATGAAACCGTCAATTATCGAGTTTACTAGAAAACCTAATGCAGGACCAAGAAAAAAATCGCAAATGGCACGATTTTGATTTATATCTCGTGGAATTATACGATCGGACTGAATTAATTTGACTCTGTAACCGATCGACTTTGGTTCTCGATGTCGAAATCGATCGCGAATGATAAATGCGATTACGATAACATCGACTCGTGGCAATTAATTTATTAGTCGTCTATGGAATAATTCGTTAGCAATGTGCGAGGGGGACAAGTTCGAATCGTATTGAATTCATTTTATGGCGATCGTAGAATTATACTCTCGAGAGAGCTGCACAGGTAATCAAGTGGAAGTGAAAAACAGAAAGAATTAGATCAGACGATTAAAAGTCTCTTTGAAGTGGGTGCTTAATATTTCACCCAAAAATGATCAATTTTGGAAAATTCTCGCGAAAGGATTCAGTCAGGCCTTCGCTCGAGTCCTGCGATGCATTCGGTAACAAAAAGGATATCTTCGCATATTGGGTTTCGTAATTGATCACTTAATCGAGGTTCCAGTGTACAAACCGCGCCTTGATACACGCGGGACACAATTGCGGAGTCATGAGCACGATTTACACCGGAAATCGGCGTCGCGTCATTGACGACTCTCGTCCTACGAGGAGGTACGTTCAAGTAGGCGTCATTGAATATACTCGACACTGCCATTTATAAAATTTGCGGCCATTTCTCTCGGAAATCTATAAATATACGGGTACGCGTCTTGAAACCCGCGGTTATCGTTGATTTACTGCGTGGATTGTGTTGATCGCGATGTTCGAACTTGAATCGATCAGCAATCGTTTTTTTTTTACTATTTTATCATTGCGTCGCTTTTCAAAGATTTTGATTGACTTGTTTGGAAAGTGATGAAGCTGATCAAGCGACATGAATATCGGTGAAAGGGTTCGAGACATTCGAAGCTCAAACGAGATTGACATTGAACCCATTCAACCATTTTACGACTTTTGATACGACTCACTTATTTCGTAAACTCGTTAAAACCTCGTTTTTTCCAGAAAGCATTCGTGGAAACTTTAAGCAACAAATTCAAGATTATTCGATCAATTTTCTCCTTCCAATTCTCAAACTTTGACTCTCTTTTTCTCTCAAGACGATTTCCACAGTTTGTGCTTTTGTGAGAATCTAAAAACCCCATGCGATAAATTTAATGCTCTGTTGAAAAATGACTTTTTTCTTTGTTTCTTTCATATTCCATTTGAATGACAAAAGTTTCGAGCCGATGGTTGCTACCAATGTCGAGCTACGAATTCCTTTCACGTCGTTGCTCTTTGCCATCGGTGAATTTTACTGTTCGCATACGAACGTTCGTAAATATCTACCTTCGTGTATCTTCGGAAAAGGAGTTCGATAGATACGCGAGGCGTTTGGAGCATCAGCCTCAAATTTATCAGCAAAAAACGTTCCGAACTCGGTTCCGAAATTGCTCATGCACGTATGTTCACGAGGATGAGAATTCGCGTCGTCTGTGACGACGTGCTCTCGAGAAAATGTCACGCAGGCGTATATACGAATAAGAAGCAGTTATCATGGCATATAGGAACGATACGTATATATACGAAGTGACTGAATTTACACAGATATACATTATCAAGAAGGCCAAACCTATGAGTCGAGGGTGTAATTGAAAAGAAGCCCGCGGCACGTTTTACCTTTCGAATTCTCGGGGATTATAGAGACGCATGCAGTGGTTTACAGTGGAACTTTGTTCGTAGCTTATGGGACATCCTGGATTCGCAAGAGGGCACTTTAAGGGCTTTTTTTCTGACAGAATATTTAATTGCACGTAAAAAAAGTTTGTATTTCATTTTTTATATACAATTCGATGTTTCTTGATGCAAAAAATAATGTACATCGAATCCTTTCTCGTATACTTTGGTTGAGGAAAACGAAGGTTTTTAAATTTGATACAAAACTCTTTATTGGTACGAAACGATAAATTTTCTATGGTTATGGTCATTATGGGTTTATGAAATGTTGAGATATATTTATTTTTACTTACCGGTATTTGTACGAAGCTGCCGTTGTTGAGCTGCGGATACGAGTACAAAGGTACGACCGGTACAGTACCGTTTTTCACATAAATAGGACCCTGTATCGGTGTGACACGAGTATTCTTGGGCATATCGGTCGCCTCGTCATCGTAATAATCCTCGACGTTACCGTCCTCGTCATCATCGTAATCGAGAATCGCGTGAACTGAGGTTTTGGCGTCAGCGCTACCGTAAGCCCCGCCATTCACTCTCGTATATCTTTTGAGAAAAAATAAAACATCGAAATGAGCTCGTTACACGATTTCATATGCGACGATTATTGACGGGTTATAATTTATTCGATTTCTTCATTTCAAAAGTCGTCTTCTTATCGCCCTATTAATTTACATATTTATTCGACGATCAATCAATTAAGTAATTGACGAATGTATTAATTTACGATATTCAAGCTCATCGACCACAGAAAATGTGGAATTTGTTTTTTACTTCCAATATTTGTCGAACTAAAAATTGCAAAACATGATTCTCCAAAATTAAAGTTAAACAGTACGGAGGAGACGAGAAAGGCGTCGAAGTGAGTAAAATTCGCGAAACCCGAGTGCAGTCGCAAAGATCTCGCGTTATTATTACGCGTTCAATTATACGGCTCTTGCGGTTTTTTCCGCGGCTGCTTGTGGGTATGAAGGTATATAAATATATATCGCTAAGGGAACGCTTTCGCTTGGAAAAGAAGGTTTGAAGCAACGGGTATTAACGATCAATGGGAACAGAAGCAGCGAACCATAATTGTGTGGTTACCTCGGTAGGAAAAAAAAAACGATCAAAGTAAAAGAAACAGTAAAGTACGAGTAAAGGGAGAATTTGGGGAAGAGAAGGACGGAGAAAAAACGAGAAAGAGTAAGAAACGCGGTATTATTGTCTCGCAAGATTTCTTGCGGAGGCACTGGCGCCCAAAAAGCAGAGTCACTACATTTCGTGTTGTCTCCTCTTTCTCCTTTCGCGATCGGATTTCACGATTTCGACGCCTCGGATATATTTATATGTCTGTGTATACACGTGCGTGTATGACGTATTGGCTGCTCATGTAAACCCGAAAGTAAGAACGTCCTGTCTCCGTATGAGTGTACACATTATGCATATTAAATGGGAAGCATCCTGGTCGAGATTTCGTCGACGACACCCCGCACATGTGACTTTCCCCATATTTATTCTTGAGTAAAAGCTGACCCGATAATGACGGAATTAACCGTGGGCTGCCGTTATTTTTCGTTCCTTTTCATCTTAAGTGCCATTTTTTATCTTCAGGCTTATTTGCTGGCAGTCGAAAAATTCAGCTATCGAATTATCCATCGCCCTGACCGTGGATATTGACTCACCACTTTTTCGAGCAAACATACAACTTCTGAAGTTTTAATTTTCTAAATGAATTGGCATTTTTTTCTTTCATTCCTCGATTTCTCAATTTTTTTTTTTTTCTCGTTAACAATTCTTTTTTCGAGCCTCGGTTGTTGGTACTCTGGGTCTCTACGACCCAGGCAACTTAAATCGCTCATAATTCTCGAAGCTCAATGATGAGAAAGGATTTTTATCATTGGAGGTGAAATATCGAAATAAAAAAAGTAAAAAACAACTTACCCATCGTCGGGTCTTTCGGGGTAATTTTCCTGGCCAGCATTTCTCGAGTCGTCCGGATTTTGTACATTTCCTGATGGATTTTGCGAAGCATGTGGATGTTCCTGAGGATTGGGTAATCGAGGTTGTGGTCGAGAAGTTTGTTTGTTCGTCGTGGAAGGAGCATGGTGTCTGTTTTGTTGTTGCTGATTAGTTTGTTGTTGTGGTACTTGTTGTTGTCTGGGCTGAGTTCTTCGAAAGTCTTGATTGTAATTAGCGTATCTGGTGTCTTGATTAGGACCGGAGGAACCGGTCGTTCCGGCATGATGATGATGGTGGTGATGTCCGGCGTAAGATTCTTGGGCTCGCAGCTGTTGTTCTCTCTGACGTTGTTGCTGCTGTTGGTGCTGATGTTGATACTGGGCCGGGGTAATGTAGGGTTCGTTCTCGTATCTTCTCTCGTCGTTAAAAGTTGGCGCGGGTGTCGGTGGCAAAACGGCATTCAAGCGTAAGTTACTGATAGCCGATTGGGGACTTTGGTCACCAGGAAAAGCGTACGAGGTCGAAGCCGCCAATTGAAACGGGAAACTGAAATTAGCTAGAGACATCCTCGAACACTCGGACTAGAAATTTCAGTTCTTTTTGACTATCTTTTCCGCTAACTTGTAAATACTATTTAACGTCTCGTTTGTCAGTCTTACTCGATCAACTTTTGTTTAATCTTTGTTCGTTGCCATTCGAAATTTGGTCATTTTGGCAATGGCACACTGTACGTTTTATTTTTCGTTTATTCAAAGAATTTTTCGTCACTGAACGAGTAAGGCGTCAATGTCGACCTCCATCATTTAGCCGAGAGCGAGCATTTATGTCCTCTGCCTCGCGAGGACTTTCCGTATCGGTCCACTCTTTGAGCTCGATGACCTTGGAATACCATCAAGGAGAGTACCGACTACCAGGAAGATCGAAAATGCATTTTGCTTTTCGCCTGCGAACAAAAGCTTCTTCATTCAGACTAATAATTCCTTCTGTGACTAACATACAAGCTCATTGTGTTACAATTCGTAGGTTTCATCAGATATCGACATTGCTACGAGGCTCCGATCGGTTTAACTGTTTTTTTAATTATTTTTTTTTTTTTATGACATCGACAAAGTTTACCTAACAAGGCTGCACAACGTGTACCAAGAATTACAATCGACAAGCACTATTATTTCAAATTGTGCAATGACTCTAAACTTGTCATACGGTTTACATTTTAAAAGTAACTATCACTGGGCTTATATCCACGCCATTATACAGATAAATGTATGTTAACCAGGCAACATGATCCATTAGTGTATATTTATCCGAGCGTATTATTTTACATTAGTAATTTTATGATCAGCACATAAAATCAACCCTTCGGTAATAGAATAAAGAGAAAGGTGAAGCAAATTCGTTCGTGTGTACTGCAAAGGCGATAAAAATTTAAACTAGCGTTAAAAATAGTAAAAATTACTTGATTCCCAATAAATTTCCTGTCGTACTTAAAATCTGTTGACCGACGAAATAACGCGGAACAAAAAACCATAATTAGCATATTCCCGAATGAATAATTAGATCACGCAACGGATTCGTGAAAGTTTTCCCTACCGGAGGCGAAAAATAGGATTCGTAGCGTTCGTGTCCTGGATACGAACTTGCTCGGGCATTTGAATGTCATTTTTCTGTCATACGCCAGACCCATTAGAACCGGAATAGCCGAGAGCGGGCTTAAAATAGAAATAAATACGATGAAATTTGTCTACGAATTTTGTGGACTCGCTTGTTGTATAATCGGGCAAAAAAAATGTGGATCTTATGGTGCAATGAATTTTACAACTTTTAGAACTAAATTTATTACGGTGACCATCGTCGAACAATTTCCAGTTTTAAAAAATGGTTCCCATAGACGAACTTTCTTCAAACTGTTTTACTGCAAATGCTTCGTTGAAAACGAGTATTGAAAAAAAAAATAGAATAATAATTCCATTACGATGCACGAGGCTAAATTGTTTGACGTGTGATTGAATTCTTGAAAAAATTTGACGTCGGAATCGCCGAAAAATACGTACACCTGGACGGGCTTAATTCGGGTTTCGACATCCTAAACTTTTACGATTCGAACCGACTGGCACTTTCTTCCGAACATTTCGCCTCGCCATACGAGACCAGAATGCCGAGACATAGAGAATTCATTCTCGACCCAGCGATCTCACCAACCAATTACAAACTTCGGTCTAACGATTCACGACACTTTCCACGTGTATTCATTCGCGACACCGAGTCAGATCCTGGTCACATTGAATAACGTGACGACATAATCGTCGTCGATCAATAAAAAGAATATTAAAATTATTAGTACGACTGTATATATGCTTGTTAATGATTTTATTAAAACAGAAAAGAAGACCGAATTAGAGCCTTTTTTTTTATTATGCGGAACTTGGATATTGAATTGAAAAACTCAGAAGAAGAAAAAGCTTTTTTTTCGTCAAACATCCCCTCAAGACGATCGAGCCTGTTGAGTATACCGAAAATTCGTTTATTGATTTCTCCGGTACGAAGAAAGTAGATTTACTGGTCACGCATTTTCGAAGGGAAAGGCGGCAAAGCGAAAAAAAAGGAGTAGCTCACATGCATATCGGATTTTTTTTACATTCTCCTTTTTTTCGGAGAGAAACGTGAGATCGAAGGGGGCAGCGTCTCGTGTGGGTCGCGTAAAAATATGTCGTCTGTATACACACGAAAAAATTGGAAGGAAAACCAATACGCACGAACGTATATTTGTGTGATTTTTTTAAATTCAGTCACCGAACGGTAGTCAGGGAGACTGTCAACAGCACCTGCTCCACTAATTGACAAGCCGTCGGATACAGCCTCTCCCATCGTTACGATCCGCACAGCATTTTTCTAATTACACATTCACAAATCCATCCTCGCTGTCCCGAGAAAAGAAACTTGATAATCCCTTCGAGGATTAGCCTTTTTTCTTATTTTTACTCAAAGAAAAAAGAAACTCCATCGACGAGAGACGTGAAATATTGTCGTAACGATTGAACATTTCAATGGCCAAGCCACAGCTCCGATTGTGTCCTTTTTAATAAAAGTTTAAAGACCACGAACGAAAACAAGCAGAAAAAAAAACTAAAAAAAAAATCTGTTGGGATGACATTTGAGAATCGAATTTTTGGGAATGAGCCGCGGCATACTTGCGGGATACAGAAGCCTGAATTTTGGCTTGTCCTTGTTGAATGATTAATGTGTATTTCTCGGGGCATTAAGGAGGATTTGGATCGTAATCGTTGACTCGGAGTCAACGAGTTTATAGAGTTCGCGAAAAGATACCAAGATTGACTACTAAATTCGTTTAACGTAATCCAATTTTTTTCTCCACAGAAATGTAAAAATCGTTATAATTATTTGGATTAATCGAATCTTGATTAATTTTCGGCATTGGTTCACGTGTTTTTCGCTTAGCTGCTAATCAAAAGGGTTGAAGATACTTTTCAAATAAACGTTAAAATTAAGAAGAATCTCATCGATTGACGTAATTCAAATTCGATTCTGTCGAAGCCCGTAATAATTAATTCATTATTGATTAAACATTTGAACATGTTTCAATTTATGCGAAGCGAAAGTCCGCTAAAAATAGTTAGATTACGAGGTAAAAAGTGTTAATCACGATGAAAATTTCTCCGATTTCAATAACCATTAAGTTCCGTAAGTTTTGCGCCTGACACTCGTGGTCTTTCTTCACGAACTCGTGAGTCCACGTGTTCTCTGGGTATAATTATGCAATGTGGACACGAGCAACGATCAGAAGAAAAAAAAACAGACTGTGACCCATGAGACGTGTGTGCGATGAGCTGCGTACGAATGGACGTGAAGAGCATCCTCAAGAGAAGGGATAAGTAAGAAATACTCGTCTGCCTCGGAGACATCTATGATCGAAATGAATGAACGATCGAAAAATGCCACGGACATTTCTTATATAGAAAAAAAAAAACAAGAATGAAGCTTATCAAATTTTTGCCTCGATCGTTCGCTCTTTTAAAAAAATCAGATCAAAGGAGAGTATCCATTACCGCTTGCAATGCTTCAGGTGCATTTGAATGGATCAAAATATGTCAATCTTCAATAAATTCATCATCGAACGATCGAGTGATTGAGACGTTAATGAAAATCAGTTATCCTTTCTCGAGACAAATATTTGCAGATTTCTGAGGCGAAATATAAATAATTGTAAACGTTAAATTGCTCGAAATTGAACGAATAAAAGTTTTTTTTTTTTTTTTTACAATTGCGGTTTCAATTTTTCCCCTTGTCGGGATCCAGGGCTTGGAATCTTTGTTATTATTTGAAAAGTTCATCACGGACCACCAGTCGTCGTCTCGCTCATTCGTTCATCAGATCAAACGATTCTCGTTGCAATGAGAAGAAATAAAACGAAATGAGATGCTACGAGGCAAGGAAAAATTTGAATACGGAATGGATCGGCGTCTTCACTTTCTAACTGTTTCCCTATGTCACTATATATATATATATATATATATTCACATATACGTGTGTTTCTAGATATATGTATATACGAAAGAGTACATGATTATATTACCGGGCAACGAAAAACTTCACGAAATATCGTTATGTTGCGCAAGTTGGTAGTTTCGTGAAGTCACGTCAAAATTTCGAGCCCATACAGCACATGTATACGCAGACATAACCCGATGATGAGAATATCGTCTTGAGGTTGTGACGTGTCTCAATATATGCAAACATATACATAATATATTTGTGTATAAAAATATATACACAGGGATACGTACGTACGATAATAATTTCCAGCGTGTGACGTTGCGTTAAAGTCACGCGTGAATTTCGATTGACACGGAGTATCAATTTCTCCAGGATGTTTCGTACAATCCTCTGGTAATTATCTACACGTATTTCGTACTCTAGAACTTTCCAAAAACTTTATCCAGCTAACGAAGCTTCGTAACGAATGCATGGAACAATATATTTCACGTTTTTGTGTCTCGAGATAAATCACTCCAATTTATAATGCCGATTACTCGTCGAGTATCAAGCGTTTGCATGAAAACAGAATCGATTTCTGATCATTCGAAGAATTAATCGAAATTCTGTCCTGTTGTAACTAATCGATTGCGACTTTGTTTTACCCGAAAGCAGTCGGACGATAATAATTGTTTAATCGAAGAGAACGAACGTGTTTTTTTTTTTTTTGTTAATGCGGTACGAAAACGCGCGTGTAACGCTCGGACGACGAGCGACAACTGAAAGAAACGTTACCGAGACCGCGAAAGGGATAAAGACCGAGGAAAAGAAAAAGAGAGAGAGATCAGACGTGTGAGCTCGTGCTAGTCACACAGAGCCATAAGATTCGCTGGATGCTGTCCCTCCATACATACATAATCAAGGAGGTGAGGACTCTCTCTTTCCCTCTCTCTCTCCCTTTCTCTCTTTCTCGATTCCAAAGACACTCGCGGGAGGTTCGGTTACTCGATCAAACGAGAAGAGAGCATAAAGATCTTACATCTGACGAGAAAACGTACTCTTTCATTTTCTTTTTCCCTGTTTTTCTCTTACGCTCATTTTTATCGTCAATCTTGTTGCCTCGTTATTTCTCGATTTCATTTCTATTCATGTTCGGTTATGATCACTGTTACTCAAAACTTGTCATCCAAACTTTTTTAAAATTTAAAAAAACTCGATAATTCAAGTTTTTTGTAGAGAAATATTTAATTTTTTGGTGGAAAAATTTGCTTGTTCATATCAACAAGCAAATTTCTCCACCTTTCTCCGTTTTCCGACCAAGATTTTTCAACTGTTTTCTTCCAGCCCCCGTTTCCTCTTGGCCCGCGGCACTCGTGCTTTCACACAGATACGCGGCTTCTCGACCTTACACAACTGTGCAGTGGAATTTCGGCTTCAAAACAGCGCGTTGACTCGATGAATTTTTCATAATCTTTATATACCTTTTGTCCAACCGTCCGCCGCGGCGACTGAAATTTTGAGTGTTTTCTTTTTACATTAACCAAATTCTAAGCTCAATATTTAAACTTCGTGAGGTCATGGGAGAGAAAACAATTCATTGCCCTCTACGATGTTTACAGACGCGTGTGTAAAAAACCGCCGGACCATTATATTCGTAAATTTCGTAACAACTTTGCATGGCCACAAGATTTTTCGTCAAAATTCGGTCCGCAAATTAATTACAGTGTCAACGATCAAGGCGACGCTGGAAACATTACCAGGAAATTGGCATTTTAAACAATTTAAAATGCAATCTCCGAGGCAATTATTAAGATTCGTGATTGATTTCAAAGTCAGTCGTCGCGTTGTATGCTCTTCTGTCTCTGCTGGAGACTTCGCGTCGATTAGTCAAACTCCTCGCTCCAAAAAACAGAGTCGTCTTTCACTTCGTAGGCAAAGTGCACTCGAGCCCAAATTTGCGTAGTACGATCAGCCAATAGTGCGGCGAACTACACACACACACACGACCATGTAAATGTAACACGTATGGGGACTTCCACGCCAAATGGGCTTGCGACTGAAAATGATATTTTTTATATTGTCATTAGAAAAAAAACTGATGCTCATTCCAAAAGGAAAGAATTTCAAAGAAAAAATGATTTTTTTTTTTTTGGCTTCAACATTAAATCGCAAAACTTCCAACGGCACCTGCCAGAGGAGATAAAAATTCCGAAATAATCACGTGAGCCGTTTTGCGAAGGCTTCCACAGGGAGAGAAAAATCGATCGCTATTGAGAAATGAAAAATTGCGGAGAAGCTAATTCGGCGTAGAATTTCCTGTGTATATGGATTTCCGTAAGAGAGTTGGAACGCTAATTAGCATCAAGCGAGAAATTTGCTTCATTCTAGCCTCTCCTTCGAGCTATATAAGCCGAAGGAGAGTTATGCATAAACGAACGAACAAGGTCCTTGGATTTAATGGTTCCTTCTCACTAGCTCGGATTATATCGTGGAATTCGCCGGCCCCAGCGGAAAAGATTCAGGAGTCCGCGAGAGTTTCCGGCTTTTGCTCAATTCGCGAGAGAGGCAGAAAGACGTTTGCCTCCCGGGAATGATTTACTATGTTGATATATATACACGGACACACCAACACACACTCATACGTATGTTTAAATATATGCAAATAAATAAGAGCCTATACACGAATATCCTCGGATCTCCGGGCTCATTTTGTTAATGAAATCTCGAGGTCACCAACAGTAGAGCTTCGCGCGAAATAAAATCGCGGACAAAACGCATATCCGAAAATATTTATGACCGTCAGCCACGTCACTTGCTAAACGAGTTTGTAAGAAGTTCGGGATTTTCGTCAGTACTGAATAAAAAATAGCTTTCTGCTTGATAATGAATAAATATTTTCAATTTCAATTGGAAAAGATTTTTTGTCGAACGAGAAATTGTTGCAGTCTCGATGCTGCGTATTCTAATGGAATTGTTCGTTCGTTACTCGCGCGATTGCTCGCGACTATGAAATATTAAAACACACATGTTAGGGGTGAAGAGAGGGCATAGAAAGTGTCCTGCGGGGACATACAGAATGGAAAGAAAAAAAGAATTATTCGTAGCTATCGACCGTAACGATCTATATTTAGTCCTTGATCCTTGATCCTTACTGCGGTGACCGGCATTACGCTCGAGACGCGAGGTGCTCGTAGCATTTTTCAACAATGTGTACAGGGCGAAGTCAGTGCGAAGAAATGAATGTTATTGCACTGTTTATCGCGAGCAAGCTTCAACATCCTTCGGTATCCGTTTTACATTTTTATGAAGAGCCTATTATTAATTATCAATTAAGAGATTATTTCCTAAGAATAAAAAATATATGAATGGAACATCGTAACAAATTGCAAAATGAACATTAATCGCGTATGATGCTCGTAATGATAATTATCGCAACGAGCCTTGCATCGAACGTATGTGCCGCTGCTCAGAAGAATAAACAGTAAACCTTCTAATTTATTAATTAGCACCGAGGAGGGTTATTCCTTTTCCCCATTCGAGAATTCTCTGCGAAATTATTTAATTCGAGATCTCGATTGTTCGACGCGAGGTCAACAGTTTTGTAAGTCAACAATCTCAATGGCTGTACTAAATTTCACAATCGACCTTTCTCTCGTGCATACATGTGAGCTCCCCCGTGTTTCGTTCTCATCAGACTTTTACGAACCTACCGAACGATCCGATTTCCTTTCAGCAGATAAAGCGCATTTAATATACCGATGCATAAATATCTGAATTTATATATTTATACATATCCACACAGGCATATAGATATAGCAGTCTTGGGCTCACATAGTGACGCACGCGAAACATATGCGTCACGCACGTGTACACTTCGGGCAGTTAAATTCTCGCGGGTACTCATACACGCGTTTAATTTATGCTGACCATCATCCGCAAGAATTCGATAAAATCTACACATTCGTCAAACTATCATCACACTGTTACGATGTTTCCGAGTAAAAAGCGATGTACAAAAGTTACCATTCCATGGGATTCTCTTATTCTGAGACATGCGGAAACAGTGACGAATTCGGTTCATTCGATAATTCAACCGATGGAACGAGAGTAAAACGAAAAAGGAAAACGAAGCACACAAACAAATTTTTTTCTTCCCAATGTTTATTGTTTATTTTGGCGAGAGTAGGCGAAGGATTTTTTACGAAAACTGATTGACAGAGTCACTCGTGTTTACGCTGAATATAAATCGAATCGAGACAGAACCTGGTCCGTGGCTATTGAAAAGGATACCCAGTTGTTCGGTGTACGTAATAGAAAAGAGAGCTCTCAAAACAAACGTAAGGAGCTCTGTAAGATCCTTCTTCCCCTTTTTTCCCTTCTATTTCTCGTGTAGACGCATATGGTCCGTTCGGCCAATGGATCCGTGATAAACTGCGCTCGGCTTATGTCCGTTCGGTATCGCGACGTATAGGAGCTGGTGCACACCGATTTTTTCTTATGCAACGAACAATGCTATCGAGAAATGAATGCAAACAGACTATCTCATTCTTCGCGTTCTACGTAGCGAGAAAATACGGAGAGTTTGTCCATATCTATGGGTCGGGTATTGAGACATATGTATATATTATATTTATGGGTAATTGTAACGGGAACTCTCGCTATCCACGTGGAAACGATGCAAAACCGTTTTATTATTGCAATAGCAAATCTAAGTGCCTCAAAGTATCGATAAGTCTGAGGAATTCAACGCTCAATGGGTGTAACAACAGTTTTCATTCCTGTCCAGCTTTTTTGTACTGCTGTCACTCTGGGTCAAATTGACCCAACGGTGGAATCACAAACTGGGTCAAAATGACCCGGTGAGAATGATCGATTTCTTGGTAACTACAGCCGGTGGCTAATAAACCAGTTGAATGAGAGCATTTCGTTGGTTTGGGTCTTTACGTCGGTGTATGTGATCAAGAAATGAGATTGCTGTGAAATAATGAGAAACAATGATTTGCTTCGATTTCAAGTGGAACACCGTGTGTATATACAAGTGGATGATAAATGGCTCGAGTCGAGAAAAGTAGACCTGTTTATTCGATGCCGATATCGAAAGATCTATCTGGAGTATAGGCCATTAATACTGGTGGGAAAAGTTACTTATAATGTCGATAATAACCATGAAATTCCTAATCAGTCAAGATAATATAAGTTTCTCTCACGTGCAAGCGGAGCCTGAAGGATTAAAATCACTTTCGTTGTTCTAGGACGCGAGACAAGGACATTGCCAAAAAATGATCAGGGACAATTGATTAATAGGGAAGGATTGAGAAATGACTGGAGTTTGATTGAAAAGATCACTTCAGGATCCATCTCTTAGTTGGTATTTAGTATCTTGTTTATTTATCCCGTTAGATGTCCGTGTACAGGATGCATTGCTCGTTACAGCAGTGGACGACAAAAAACGAGATGTTTCTTAGAAATGTGGATGAGTCGTCGTGCTCAAGTGACTCGTGATGGAGGAATCGCTCGGAAACCCGGGGACAGAAAGCCGGATAATTAACGTCAAATAAAAAAAGAGATCCGGTACATATGTTTACGAAGAATGAAATTCCGTGGAAATCTCGTTGAATATCCACGATAATGTATTAGTCATGTGCGTGATTTGAGATAAGAGTTATTATACCGATTCGATCAATCGTCAACGGGGCGAAGCCATTTTTTTTTACTACCTCCTTTTGTGTCAATTAGCACTTGTACTTTTCCCTCTCCGTCATTACTTCGGTCTCCTTCACGCTAATTCTTCATTTCATTCGCCACGGAATTGCCACGTGCGCATGTAATTAATTGCAACCGGAACCCTGTAAAAATCACGAGCGATAGCCGCACGTCCAACCGAGAGTACTGGTTGGCGCGCGCGCTCTAGCGGAGGCGTCACTGAACCATTAACCGCCCTAGTAGTCTTACGAGTATTATTTCGTAACTCTACTACTCATTACCTTGGTGTGAAATAAACACTCGAGCTATGATTCACACGTGCTAAATCTTAGCACTAAATTCCCAGGCTAAAATCGTCAGCAGCCGTTACAATAACGCTCAAAAGTTTCCGATCAATTCTTTAAGATCATAAATCATAAAGCTATACTCTATTTTTTTCGTTGACTTATTTATTTATGACAAATTGTTTTTTTCAAAGTCAGCCACCTAGAGCTGGATACAGTCATCGGTTCTCGGTACAATTCGCAAAGAAAAGTGTTAATTGGCCGAGTATCCGTGAAGACACACACGTCATGGAGCAATGGTATTTCTTACGTGGTTTTTTACATGCACATTCCGCGATTTCCGCAATGACGAATGTCGCAGAAACACTTATTTAACTTTTGTACGAGGGAGAGGGTGTGTTAAGGTCATAAACCTTTCGAATAGGATATCAATTCCTGGCATCATATATCACATAAATTGACATTTGAATGTACGAAGAAATGTTTATAAATCTGTATGTATCGATTTGTACTTCTTGTCGCTGCTGCTGTGATAAATTAATAGCAGTCACACTATCGACGTTCCTTTAGCACACGAAGGACAAGAATTTGGCGCCACTGATAGCGATCTATAGAAATATCGATTATATCCCAGTATTGCAGAGTCTGGTATAAAAAGGAATATTCGTTTCGTCAATACGAATGGAAATTAAAGGGATGAATGCAGTTGTCATTGACGAAATAAAATTTTTAACAAATTGCAAGTGAAATATTTCGGTCAATTTCAGAAATTCATTTTTTTTAAATCAATTCGATCGATTGTTCTTTCTGACTTAAAAAATCCCTGGTTTTGTGCCTCCGAATTTTCTGAAGAAAAGCAATGAAACAAATTAAGGTGTTGCGCAAATCAGTTCGAAGATAAAATTGATGAAAAAAAAAACTTTTGGCGAATATCATCAAAAAGATATTTTCCAAAAATGTATTGCTTTTTCGAGTTTTGCATGTAGTGCTTTCAAGTGCCGGATTATGACTAATAAACAAAATATTGCTGCATGTCTCGTGCTATCTGTATCGAAGCCATGAATATTTATCTAGCTTGATTAAGAATCAATTTAAATTGTCAGTGCCCGATCGATCGACCAGTGCGATGAAAAAAAAAAAAAACGAAATGAAAATAAATCGATCAGCGCAGTGTAACGAGTTCTCTGTTTACATTGCATTTTTATGTCTGTATTCTAATCCCGGCAACGGTAGAATCAAAATATTTTGTCCATGGTACTCGGTTAGCAAAAAAAAAATTTCGTATCCGAAGGAAGAATAAAAATAGCATATTCAATGGGAGATTTAGAGAAAAATAGAAACCGTGAACGATGAACCGAACTGTCAAAAGTCGAACAACCTAAAAATAAATTAATTTTATTTCCAAATTGTGTCTGTATTTCGAAAACGAATTTTGTGACTGTTCAAGGCAGAGATTAGGCAAATTAAAATTAATTATCATTTCTCAATAACGCTCGTAGCCCCTAAAGTTTCGTAATGGAAGACCGTCGTCTGAATATTTTGTTCCTATGGGGAATTAACATAATTTCTTGCGAGCCTGTACGAGATATAAATACAAAGCGTGTTTTATGGAGGCGAGTTTTGTTTTATAGGTAAGGCGACAAGATCGGCTTCGTATCAAGTGTCCAAAAAATAGTGTATATGTATGTACTGTACGAGCAGCGAATGCAATTGGAACCACGCCCTGAACTCGAGGCTCCTGACTGCAAGATCAGACCAACACCTTTCTTTTCCTCTCGCTCTCTTCCTCTCTCCCTTGCCCCTTTTTGCTGCACGTACTTAAGAGCCAAAGTGTCACGCCACTCGGACAAAAGACTTTCTTTATCCGCGTCACTTTAATATTCTTCCTTCACGTAATTACCGAAGGATAAAAAAAAAGATTAACGAGCTCGTTGCTCCACATGAAATCGAAAACGATTTCTTCGCTCCAAAAAATGCAAATTTACGTCCAGGGTCTGAGATCAGTTCGGGAAATTCGCGTGAGCGAGTTTCCGGTTCAAACGTTTCCTGCCCACGAGTTTGATGTATGGTCCGGTTTGAACTGTGAGTCTCGAGCTCACCGAGCCTTCCAGATCTGTCAATACACAGTGACAACTGACTTTATCCTCCAATTCTTTCGAACGAATCGATTTCGAATAAAAAAATTCGCCAAATCAAGAATTGTTCGAAAAAAATAAATTTTTGAAAAAGTGTCAATGTGACGGATTTTTGGTGAATGCTTCCAAACAGTGCCATAAATCTAGTATAAAAATATTTTATTTTGTACTATTCTCGATGGAGAGAAAGGACAAAATTAATCGTTTCACACATACGATTTATATTTCCTTCGAATTCGTCTTTCTCTTGGCGCCAGTGGCGCTTAATTATTCACGGCCTGGGTATGTATGCGAGAAAAAAAATCACTTTGCCACATGGACATGTGTCACTCGACATTGAAATTTTTATTTCCTGTCGGCCAACATTTCGTGAGTGACACGCGGAAAAAATTGATATAAATAGTCACGCAGGGCCTGATGTGGATAGTTCGTGGAATCAGATGGAAGGAATAAAAAAATAATAATAATCAGCATCAAATGGTCCTCTCACTTCGAAGCCCGCACGGGAAATTTCGCGATAACGGTTAGCGTGCAAACATTTCGGGGAATTCCCAATTCCACATGACGTATAACAACGTGACTTGCTATTTCAAGAAAATGCTACTGGATTTATAAAAAGATAAAAAAGAACTACGCCCGTTTTCCCTCAAGGCGTTACATACCCTGAGAGGGGTCAATAAATTCTGTGCCTCGAAAATATTTTTTATTACCTGATGCCATATTCCAATTGCGAGGGAAATTTTTCAAGGCAATTTGATTGAAATTGAAAGATCGATCGTGGAGAAATTTTTGCTGGCAATTATTTTTGTTTTTATCATTTTCGGAACTCTAAGTGCATGGAGTGCCCTTGAAAATGAAGTGCCTAATTTTAGAGAAATTCCAACGTATACTGATTCGAATCGTCGTGCAAAAAATCGTGATTCCTTGTTCTTTTTGTCAACTCTGAATTTCTTCTTTCTCGCATTTTTTCGTCCTTCGAGTTACCTAAGATGGACGGGCACGTTATACCGGATTTCTCTGATGTATAATATGCAAATTAACTCAGATCTACGTACAGCGAATGTTGGACATAGCCGACATACCTGAAGCACAAGTGGACACACCTCTGGACATTGGTTCGTGTATACAAAAGAAATAAAAGTATCAATCCAATGTCGTGACGTGCGAGAAATTAAGAACACGTCACGATATTAGAGCCTCATTTTTTTCTTCATTCTAATTGACCTTTATGTCGTTCGTGTCCATTGGGGATAATCTTTGTTGGCAATATTCCGAAAAGGAACACTTCAGACCAATCGAAAGGACCTCGAACGATTATTACAAGAAAAACAGTCAGCAAAATAAGTTGTAAAAAAAAAACACAAATTTAAGGCGGTATCCAGAATGCCGTTTTTTAAAATGATTTCCTGAATGAAATATTATCGGAACACTCCGCAGTTTTTTTTTCTTTAATTTTGTTTTGTACGAGTTCATTGCTCGCCGAAATATCGACAACCCCAAATATGCTACTATATTGTTGGAATTCTAGCACCTACAAAAACAAATCTGTTCAGTTTCAACTCCAGGATGTAAGAATCCTACCCAAAAACAGCATCAATGCTGTAAAAAAACTAAGACAAGTACATTTACTCGCGCCGAATAGTTGTGTCTGTTGAAAAATTCATTTCCACTCAAGTAGTTATTCCAGGAACGGAATGGAATGGAATGGGACCTTTTTTTGATGTTTTCGATAAACGAAATATTAAAATCTCCAAAGTGCGTGAGTTCTCCGATTCGCGAATAGTCGCAATCGAAAGGGAAAAAAAAAATACGTGAACCCATGGGATATTACAAGTCGCTGTGGATAATAAAATATCAGTGAAATAATTTTCTAAAAGTGTTCGAAACCACGGCGTATGCTGTAAAGAGTCTAGTAGCGTCAAGAGATCTCGAGTTAAGAAAAACTAAGGGTAACTAAAATAGAGAGTTGTAAGGACAGAACGACAGACTGCTGTGAAGAAAGGTCGACTTAATACAAAGGGCCCATGTGCTTGAGAGTACTTGAGACTAGGAGTCGGTGAGAGTTCGTTAGAATAAGTCACAGCCTAAAAATAACCACCAAAGAGTAAGGACATCGTCTCTCTGCCTAAAGGATGAAGAATGAAATGCAACAACGATTACTCAAACTATCATTCTATTTGTCGAATTATTAAAACAACTAAAACGCCAAATCCTGATATAGATCGTCACAACTATGAGGCAATCCGTAAAGGTGAGTAAGAATGATCGCAAAAAATTGTGAATGGATAATTCACAATGGAAACAGTCATTCTCGTAACAAACTTACAATCACTAACGATAAATTACATCTTCGAAAAAAAACTCAGTGTGAACCTGCACAAAGGAATAAAATACCTACTGCTGATTACTTTCGCAATAATGGTTTTAATGATCTGTCTCGAGTTTGCATAATAATATCCACGAATTATGTGCACTGCAGCAAAGAACGCGTCGAGTTGAAATCAATGAAATGTTTTGATCAATTGCACAAGACCAGGCCTAGAAAAATGAGAAAACTAGGACTAAAATCTTCTGAACGTTAACTAATTAATAAAACACTGACAGCGAAGGCTGCAAGGTGAGTACGTGGCTTAGGCAATTATTTAGACAGAGCTGCTCCGAGTGAAGCCAGTACTTGGATGGGTGACAGACCAGCCTAGCATTGGACCGTAAGAAGAAGACTTTTTTCCCCACAGTTTCTTTGTGCAAATGTCTAGTAGGAAAAAGTGGCTCTGGACGAAATTTGTTAATTAATGAACGTTCTTTTTTTTTTCAATTCGACAACATTGTTAGATTCGTAATCGTTGTAAAAAGAGTTGAGGATATTTTAGACGATTGACTACAAAGTCGCTCGATACTTTAAGAAGAAATAAAAACATTTAATTAACTTGCAGGAAAGTCTTCCTTTCGCCCACGCAACACCAAGGACCATCACGCGAATCGGGATTGCGGTTAGATCGACTTTGCACTCTCGCTATTTATTCTAGTTCACCCGACCTGTTCATAGGAAAATAATATATATACATAGTGCGAACAAACTACTTTCGAAATCACATCGATGTTCTCGAGGGCTTCGGTTGCCTCCGTTTATCTCGTCATGTGATTGCTCCAGTAAGACACTCATATATATGTTGTACGAGATCCATAGAGCTCGAGAGATTGATCGAAAGATTCGCTCTCTCGTACAAGAACGTACAGAGTCTCTCGGGGAATCGTGTAAGCCTTAAAAGAACAAATTTATAAGAAGAATTCCTTAATCGTTTGGCTAATTGTTCGAGCCAACTTGCTCGCTTGTCAAGATTCCAAAAACAAATAAAAAATTCGTGTTTTCGTATGGGACGTTCCATTCCAAACAGGGGGAACAAAAATGAGAAAAACAGTGGAAAATTCTTCTCAATCTTTCAAGTTCCAGCGATAATAATTGACTGTGAAATTACGAAAAAAAATGACACTCGGTAAAATTTCAATGAATCAACAAGAAAGTTTTTACTCGTTGAAAATTTACGAAAATGGAACTGAACGATTTTTATCGAGTTGGAAATGTCTCGGGCTGAATCTCTTTTATTCGGGAAGTATTACAACTCCATCAAACTTTTTTGTTCGTTGTCAAACTCACAGGCGTGTATCATGAAATTCGAAAGAGGGGAAACGAAGAGAGCCTTTTTCTCGTAATACGACAGGATGGAATGCCATCGTGTAACAGGAGTGAGCCATAAGAGATAATTATCCGAGAAACTGTTTTCTCGATCGTTTTGCGATCTCGTTAATTATAACGGTGATCGAGAACGAGAAGAGAGAGAGGGAAAATGAGGGAAGGGAGGTAAAGACGCACAAAGATCAGCGCGATCATGTTTCACGTGAAATTTTATTTAATTCGTTCTCTGTATTTATGTCTCGTCCTGTCAAATACGTCATGAGCTGGAAAATCTTCGATCGACTGGCTGACTTTTGTCTCGAGCAGTTTGATGGTTAATTGAGTAAAAAAAAAAGTGGTGAATTGAGAGAAAGCTTCGAGAAACATGAGAAAAGAATATTTCACGTTCGGATTACAAAATGCACAATTTCGATACATTTTTTGCCCTCTCTCTCTCTCATTCCTCGATTCACTGTCAGTGCACGTTTTCTCTGAGTACTTGATGTATTAATTATGCTCCTTACGTTATAATTTACTTTTCAAGATTTGTTTTTTCCTTTATCTCTTCTTGAGGATTTCACTAAATTCTTGGATTTTTTTTTTATTGAAGTAACAAATCAATTGTTTTTTTTCACCATGAAATTGATAGCAAGAATAGAAAGAGTTCAAGAGAAGTCGAATGTCTTGCTACAGATTTCGTCAGCTCGTCAAGGTCGAGATTGAATGGGTGTGGCACATTAGATCGAGGGTTTGCGAATATCAACGAAACGAAATAAAGAATAAAAAATGAATAAAAAAAATATTGGGATCTCAGCAAATAGAGCTCCAAAAATATTTTCCTCCTTTTGTTTTGTATCCATCGACACGCAGTGACGTAGGAAAAAAAAGGAATAAAACTTTTTTCAACCGCTCCGAGATTTCGATCAATCGAAAAAAGAAAAATGTTCATCATCGTTTGCATCGATTTCTCTCAGCTTTCGAGCCGAAGCTCGCTCCATTGACGATCACTGAGTCGTCAAATCTCTTTGGAAACGCTTTAAAAAGACGATCGATTTCAACTGCTTTCGGATTACATTGCACTGTACGTGTAAGCATTAAGTAAACGTTATTGCACGTCTTGACTTTCCCGAGGTAAATGCGATCACATGGTTTGAGCCACGTACCCTATATACGCGATATGTGTATTATTTTTTGTTCAACTCACGTAACATATTTTTCCATGACTGTGTGCTCATCTGGTTGATTTCGTAGGATGTATAGCGAGAGCCACCGTAACACGTTGAACTCGGAATTAATAACGGTTTCTTGCTGAGAACGTTGTTCCAAGAGAGAAAAGTGGGAAGGAGCATTTGATCTTCTGGCGATGTTCATCGTCTTCTGCGCGAGATTCATTCGCGATCGTTTCCCGAGCAAAGGGAAAGGAACAACGCGATTCCGAGTTTGAACGTTTGGACAAAGACGTCGAATCCAGCAAAACGACGCTTCACAGAACGCAGCAAGACGTGTATCTAAAAAAACAAACAAAAAAACACAACACGTTTGAGTCGCTGAGAAAAATGACAATATTTCTGTAAACTCTAAAGACTGAACAATCTTTTTATTTTCTTCTTTTTTATCATCGTGGATTTGATAAGGAGTTCGTTTTTCAATTTTCCGACTCAGTGTACGTTCAAAAAAGATTCTTTATTGACGCGATCCTTTTTTGTTAGTCCTTTCGCAAAGACCAATGATTCCATATACAAAAAATAAATATACATTCGACAGATTCTGTCCTCCCGCGACATCCGTGTTGTTTAAAAATCTAACATTATCTCTCTATTCCCATATTTTCCACAAGCTAAAAATCTTCGATTCCTCGAAATATTACAATCGCTTGATAACTTATTTTTCTCTGAAATAATCGTTATTACTGTTGTCAATGATTTTTGTCCGATTTACTTTGTTTCACAACGATGCCTAGTCCTCGTTACGTTCTAATACTGACTATTAAACCTTATTCACAATTTATACGAGGAATATCGTCTCAAGTATTCAAAATTTGAGTCGCTTGTGATTTTCGAAAGGGAAAAAGACGACCGGGCATGGGATTTCACAGACAAAAAAACTGGCTAGCCAAATATGATTGTGTTCTCGTTTTTGAATTTTGTTTCTGGTCTAGTCAAACTAAAAAAGTCACGTCGACGATCCTGAACGAATAAAAAAGGCGCATGGAAAAAAAAAAAACACAAATGTTTAGAAAGTTTTGATTTCCTCATCATTTTTTATCCAACGATTTGCATATTTTTTATTTTTTTTTAACCAGGCCAGAGAATCATTTCAAATATATCGTTCAGGATTGTCGCTACATTTTTGTTTTAATCGTGTGAGGATAAAAAAAAAAGGGATTAAACTCGTTTTTTTGCTCTTCTCGACTCAACGTTATTAATTATGGCCTTAATGAGTACACACTGCTGCTTGAAAATCGGAGCTGAAGCGAGTGCGGAAGAGTCGTGAAAGTTTACGATCGATTATTGACATCGTTGAAAAAAATTATTCACTCAATTGACCTTCTCTATGAACGTCGTCATGATTTTGTCGATTTATTTTGTTTAACGATTCGCAGCACTCAGCCTCAACATTTTATATAGAAAATCATGTACTCGAAGAGAGACGCAGACATTTTACGAGTCAAATGAATAAACTTGCAAGAGAACGAGATTAAATATCGAACGTAAAACCACGAAATGCCATATAAATTTTAAACTTCATTCGAAGCCATAAGTATGTGGAAAAAATTCATTACGAACATACGCAACCTATTTACCACTCAATTATTGCATTTCATTCTGCCACTAACATCAATTCATTGATTCGTTAAAAGATACCATCAATTTACCTACAAGCGTTAACCACTGCTTTTATCGCTAATACCTTGTTTAATAACCACTTTCTTCATCAACGGAGCACAAAGATATGTAAAAACTGATTCTTTTAATTCGACCTATTAACAATTCGTATGGAAATGAGGGTCATTAATATTTCAATCAAGAAATCTTGTTGCCAGAAATTTTTCGCTTCCTTCGACGAACTAATTTTGATGGAAAATTACGATTAAAAAAAAAAAAACAAAAACATTTTGAGCAAAATCCCACTTTCCACGACATTTTCTCTTCCGTGGATTTGATGCTTTCGAAAGTACACAATCAAGCATTGAGCTTGTCGTCATTCGAAGTTAAAATTCACGCAATTCGCAGCTCCATAGATTTTTCTAATTCCTAGAATTCGCTTTAATGCAAACACAACGAATTGAGTGTTTTTTTTTCTCTCACTCGTCTCTGGTCCTGCTAGACAGATCGATAACTCTTGGGTATGAGTTTTAAAACGATAGATAGAAAAATCTTTTTCTTCAACGCCGAATCGACAGATGGAAAAATCTGTGCTTTCGTATTTCGCTCCCAGATCCTCGTAAAAAAAACATCAAGGATATTTGTTACGAGCGATCGTGTACCTTACGAAACGGAAAAAGAAATTTCTCCAACGCATTTTTTGTTTCTTTAAAAACTTCGTACTTTCTACCGATTTCAATGCATCGTAACATTTTTTTTTCTTGTCTTTTTTCCGCAACAAGATCGACCGATGTTTTGAGTAACGAAAATTTACAGAATCTCATTCATAAAGACTTAAGGATTAATTTAACGATGCGAGGAAGAAAAATGATGGATCTACTAATTCGAAGGAGAAAACAGAACAAGAATAGCAGAGATGAGAAACATTTTTAACTTTCATTTCGTCAATTTTATCTAATCTTTGGAATTAAAATGCTTGTCACCGAATATTTGATCAAATTTATAGAGAAAACTTTTGCAGTTTTTCAACTTTCAACGACAAACTCGTTTTTTGTTCCCATCTCTGACGGAATGATATTCAACGATAATCAACATTAGCAACATTTTCTAATCTACAACTGTAACGGAAAATTATCGTAAACTACGAACGAACGATGCGAGTAAAAACAATTACATATACTCCGTAGTCCCAACTTCTCTCGAAGCCTTACATCACAAAATTATTATAGACACTGATGCACTCACAGCACAAAAATTGTTTTTTTTTTTCTAAAACGCGTTACAAGCCCCCGTGAATTTTGAGATGAAGAGCACTCCAGAGATGTTTCAATTAGCGAATGAATTTTTTGTCGCAAAGCAAACAACGTTAACTGGCGTCAATGTCGAACTGAAGGAATAAAAGTTTTGCAGGGATATACGATGCACTCGAAAAACGGGGTGCCTGACTAAAATGGATTAAAATAATTGCCAAAAGTGCATTTTTTAGAATTATTGAAAGACTCGCTTGTCTACGAATCTCAAGCTTTTTTTTTTAGAGTCAGAACTGAGAACGAAGAAACATGGCTAATGGAAAGAAAGTGAGGAAATGACAAAGGTCAATATTTCTCGTGGCTTTTGAAACGATGCAATCGTGATAATTTCGGTCTCGATTAATCGCGCGATTCTTCGGTGTCGCTTTCGTGATGTTCGCGAGCTTCATCGATTCTGGGGCCAGGTTGTTGCTGTTGTTGTTGTTGTTGTTGTTCGGTATTGGCTTGATTTCTGTCATTATTTTGGCTCTGAGAGCCCCAAGGTGGTAACCACCGATTGACGAACCACCAATGGAAGGAGACGCGTCCGTGTTGGCACTCGGGGCGTTCGGTGCGTCCCAAAAACTGGCAAGCTCCAGCCAAGTTACCAGAGTTGCTACGAATACAAGAATCGTCGCAAACGTGTTGTCTCTCGGTGTTTGGAGCGATTGAACAAACGGATGAGGTGCCGGAGCTTCCGGCAGGATTGGGAGGTGCAGCTCGTTGACTGCCGGAAGTGGCAGCTTCGTTTTGTGACGTAGAAGCACCGGAAGTCGAGGGAACAGGCGCTAAACCGACAGAATTGTTGCTACTGGATTCACCGGAACTCGAGGGATTTCCAGTGATTCCGGTAGATCCGGAACTGTTGCTCAAACCGGATGCGCACGACCGATCGATTCGGCCGATGTAAATGGTCGGGCTTGAGTACAGTGGATTGTTGACACTTTGCACGAGACCCATACGCTCGATTCTGCCAATGTAAATGGCCGAATTTGATGTGGAAATCATTCTTCCTCGACAGTTGCAATTACCGGGATTGCGGCATTGACAATCTCGGGGAAAAGGTTCAACGAGCCGTCCCGTGTTCATGGGGAATCGCGTGGAATGATAATCCCCCCGGCAAAAAGGGCATCTGCACGATCTTGTTACTTGATAGATATAGTGCCGAGAATTGCCCAATTGGCTGTTAGAATTGCCGTTGTCGTAATAGCGAAAACGGTCGTGAAAAGCATTGCAATAATGACAAGCGTAGCGAACATCGCGATGGCCGAATGGAAATCTCGTGCAAGATTGGCACATGCGACTGTGTCCGAGTTGATAAACGTATCGCCTCGTACTGGTGGCGGCGGCGATATTCTCGCTGGAGAAACAATTTCTACCGAGGCGTCCGAGACGATTGAGACACGATTGATTGATAGTTTTCGCGTAAACGTAACGCGGATGATCATAATGATTATTCGAGCCGGAGGGTTCTATGAAGTTCCAGAAATTAGCCGATGGCAAATTTGCTGAAGCTTGTGGTTCGTTGGTAGGACGATTGTTCATGGCGCCACGATACCACGGACGATTATCGATTCTTTCGTACATGTGATTATCAGCGTTGGACAATTCCAACGGAGGATTCAATGCGTTCTCGTTTCTCAAACCTTCCGCACGTTGTTCCTCATCGTTCTCGTTCACGTTCTCTTCTTCCTCCTCGTCCTCGTCCTCGTCGTTGTCCAATCTTTCGTATATATTTTCCTCCGGTTCGTTTATCCTTCCGTTACGATTGTAATTTCTCAAAAGATCAACCGGATTTTGATACTGAGGATTCAAGAAATTTGGATTCACCGGTAACCCGTTGTTCATCCTCGAAGGCAAAGCGGCTCTTGGTTGCCCACGTACAACGTTTTGATAAGAATCTTCACGCTCTTGATTTACGTGATTCCTGCTACGATTCATCACCTCGAGAGCCAATTCACCGTTCTCATACCTCTGACAAGGACACCGAGCTCCATCGCAAACGTGATTCCCTCGTTGTTGCTGTGACTGCGGGATCATTCCGTTTTGTTCATAATTTTGGGAACCGCTGGGCGCCGAATCTCTCGACGACTCTGACGCGTCGGGGTCATCGCTTTTTTGGTCCGTACTGTGCCCAGCGGTTTGCTGACCTCACATCGTCGCTGGAGGCGCTTGTGGCTTGTCGATTATTGCCACGCCCGCGTAACTCCGACCGATTCCCATCGAACTCGGCAATGTCGTCCACGTGTCCGTTCGCGGCGAATAAACCTCGACTGAAGCCAAATTTGACGAACCATCGTCTCCGCCAACCACGTACAAAAGACCGTTCAATGCTACGACACCTGAGAAAAAAGAAGCCATCACAATTTTATTTTTACTTCAAAATTGATTCAGTATCAAATTTTGCAGACAAATTGAATATTTAAATTGTCTTCGTCAACTGGAGCGGGACGAAAAAGATGTAACGAGTGTGAAAATATATTTTGCTGAACATGAAGATTCTCGGTGTGATTGAAATTTCACGAAAAGTTAATAAACGACAAAAAAGCGTTTTTTTAAATTTTAGATTCGACATTCGCTAAGAATGAAAAATTGCGTTACTCACCGGCGTTTCTACGACACAGTACCATATCACTAACCGAAGTCCACAGATTGGTATCAGGATTGAAAGCCTCGACGCTTTTTCTTACTAATGGTCCGTCGTGTCCACCAACAGCGTACAAAATTCCATCGAGCACACCAACGCCAGCGCCGCTTCGTCTTGCCGACATTTCTGGCACTGGTTTCCATTTGTCTTTCTCTGGATTGTAACATTCCACGCTCGAAAGACACTGCCTCGAAGCACCGTCGTAGCCACCGACCTTCGAATGAACAATTGTGTAAAACTTGGAAAAACCAGACTTTCGTAAGCGTGCTGCTTCATTTTTATGAGCAGGGGCGATGCCCGAATCTTTGAGTAGATTAAAAAAAAAAGAAAAAAAAATCAATTACCGCATAGAGAAGTCCCTTTACAACGCCGACCCCGACGCTGCTCCGCCTCGTGGACATCGGCGATATGTCGCGCCATTCGTGTGTACGAGGATCGTAAACTTCCGCCGAATTCAATCCCGTCGAACCGTCAAATCCACCGACCTGAAGGAAAATTCGCAGTCATGAAATTAAATCGCTATTGCAAAAAATAAGGAAAATGCAGAGGATCGAGAATACTGACAGCATAAATGCAATTGCCAAGAACTGCGACTCCCAATGTCGATCTTCTCGCTGCCATTCCGGAGCACGCTGACCACTGATCGGCAGACGCGTCGTAAACATCGACTGTTCGCACCCTCAGAGATCCATTGAAACCACCGACAGCATAAACTCGACCGCCCAGAACCGACAATCCTGATTTATGATCAAAATCACGGTTGAGCTCTCAGTCAATATTGATAATTTGAAAAATCGTTCCGAGACAAAAGTCCGTTGTGAAAAATGATCTTACCAGCTCGACATCGACGTGTCGGTAATTCAGAGACTTGATACCATTGTTCTTCCTTGAAATCGTAACATTCCACGCTCCTGATCGCCTTCGGGGCTTGACCTCCAACAACGAGTAATACTTTGGGCAAACCTCGCGGTTGTCGCGGTTTCGTTCGAGGTGATTTGAACAACGATTTCTGTTCTCCTTTGAGCAAATGGTACTTCAGAGCCTCAATAAGAAAATCCTTGCCTAAATTAAACAGTTTGTAAATCGATTGAATAAAAAATTCACGTTTTTAATCGCTTCCCCTTAATCTGTCATTTCAACTCCTCATCAGTTATAATTTTTGGTTTAATTTACATTGAAGGTTTGCCTTGAGCAGAGGTTCCTCCTCGACGCGCTGGACCAGATAATCCTGTGACAATAAAGGCAGTCTCACGTGTTCCATCAACTGTGCCAAAAAGCTCTGACGTTTTTCTAAATCGGAATGTACCCAAGAAATAACACATTCGAAAACTTTCTCCTCCGACGGAACGGTCAGACGATCGCTGCATATCAAAGTAGCTACTTGTTGTGGAGCCAGTGTCAAAAATTCTTCACCTTCGACAACTTCTCTGAAAGATAAAAAACAAAACTTGCATAAACATCGTTATCACGCGTGGCTTTCGAAATATTTGGTCTTTGACTGCGCTTTGGATAATGACGATTTGTTTGAAACGCGCAACCTCTGCTGAGTCAAACAATACTTGTTGGGAAAGAAATCTTATCGCGGAAGAAATGAGTCATAAATTTCGAAATTTCGAAATCAATTCTTTGCCGTGAATGGAGAAATATTTACAGAAAAAAAAGACAATGAGAAACGAAGAAATTTCAATCCCATTACGAATCAATCCATTGAACTGTGGTTCGGATTCTAGAGCTTGATATTTGCCTCGGTTATTGTTACATAAATCAATGAAACCGAGGGAAAAGGAGGAAAACACAGACTCCATAATTCACAGAAAATTCTCACGGAAAATGTTGTTCTATGTAACTGTCAGCATGGGAAAGTAACTCCAAGCATCCGTGAAGGTCTGCGAAGGCTCTGATTCCCAAACAATTTGAAGGATGCAATTGAGCCTGTAGAAAATCGCAGCAAGCGTCTCTGACATCGGTCAGTTGGAGGAGATTCGCAGCTGGTAACAAAACTTGTACATTCTCTTCCGTAACGTGAACCTCTGCGGAATAAACATAGTCGACCAATAATTCAAGCGCCGAATGGTCGACACCTTGCAGTTTTATTCGCTGCTGATCTCGCTCTTCGAAACTTGTGAACATGGCGTAGAAGTACGGACTGCAGGCAGCAAGAACCATTTTGTGAGCAGGAACGTCGCTTCCTCCATCCGCCACAAGAGTTACGTCGCACAAAAAATTCTGCCTGGATAACAGAATGAATCATTTATTTTCCATCTTAAAAAAACATCACTTGCGCTAGTTTTTTTCTTTTTCAAAAAAAAAAAAATCAATCGGCAAGAATTTTATTGTACAAAAAACCATCAATATAACGCGTTATATTCAAAACAAATTTTTTTCGCAGAAACACAAATGGAAACGAAATTCGAAGTGAAACGGAAAAAACTTTTCATACGAAACTGTGCATTTTCATTTTTACATCAACTGTAAATAAATATTTACTCAATTTTATTTGATTAGAAAATTAAAATAGGAAAAGCATTTTCTGCAATAAATTTCGATTTTGAAATGCAATAAAAAAAATAATAGAGACTGTAGTTTGGAAAAGTGAAATTATGGCTAGTGAAAAACGTACTTTCTCATGGCATTCATGACGTCAAACGCCCTGTTTGTATGGTGATGATTCCTGTAGGGCGGCTTGTCCTTTCCGCTTTCTCTAGGTACATGCTTTTGAGAACTCTCATCGAGGGAATTCTGACTGGCATAGCGGAGCAACAGGCAACTTACGAAGAAGAAAAATTCCAGTGAATCGGTGATTATTTGTGAATGTAAGAATCAAAAAATTTTAGTTCAAAGGTCGAATCATAAAAAAGCTGCGAAAATAATGTTTTCAAAGAGCTTTCTGACCTGTATCTGAGTTCAAAGTTTCTTTTTTGCCCTGATTTTGTATTCAAAGATATTTCGTATCATTGAAAATGCTTGGCATTATTTAATCGAAAAAAGAAATGAGTCGATTTCTGTAACTATGTGAGGAAAGCAATAGAAAGTTGATATTGATGAAAAAGTAGTTGCGAGATTTGAGAAATATTGATAAAGAAGAGTATTTTACTTGGATTCAGAGGATGTAAAAATTATTTTTAGTATTTACGAACGTACCCAGGACTGTCACAGATTTGTAGGAAAAATAGAAATCATTAATCGCTTGAGCGACGAAGTTTTGTATGACACACAAGTTTCTGGACTTTTGGGTTCAAAAGACGCGAAATTCCAAGAAAATACTCTTTGGAATGTGAAACTTGACAAAACGCGAAACTTGACATAATCAATTCTTTCTGGAGCCAAACATTAGAGTATTCCAGAGTAGTTCGAAGGTTTTGATTTCGGAATTTGTTTTCCAATGAAAAGGAAAAACGACAATTTCTTACCTGCCAACATTGTCGCTATCAGTATTGTTGGGATTTTGTCCCTGCACCGCGACGCTCGGGTCCATTTCACAAATCGTTTGCTTATTTTATTTTCCCTCTCGATCCCTTTAAACCTCCGTGATATCCTTTTTGTCACACCGAATTGCTATGTACACACACATAAGCCCACGCACAAAGCTTCGCGAACGAGCGAAAACAGCTGACGAAATAGTGAAACTTTTGAATCCGATAGAACGAATGAAACGGAGATTTCATTGAAAAACGAAGAAAATAAACATTGACTGTCACGTTACGAGCTTGAATGCGATATTCCTGAACCTCGACAGTTGTATCGTCAACAAAAAAGACATCATGCGAGTCGATAAGGGCCGCGGCGGTGAGGGAAGCCAGGGGAAGCGTTGCAGCGTAGTGTGTTTATATTGATACAAGAGATGGGGATCTTTGTTTTGGATGATAGCTAGACGCACTCGGCTCCTCCTGACAGACACTGTTACGATCTCGTCTAATCCTGATTGTTTTTTCTTTCATATACTACAACGCGAGAATCCTGATCGAGAGTAATAATATTCAACGACTCTAAACGATTTCCATCTAGACTAGTCAAGCGTGAGAAGTAAATACAAGGTACAGGTATAAAAGGACGCTCATAGTTTTCTATTCATTTTCAAACAGTAAACTTGGCTAACAAACGCTCTATCTATTCCAACAATAACTTCCTGATTATTTACAAACGATTGTAATTGTTATCAAAAATTAAATCCACCAAAATAAAAAGACAAGATTCACTGCACTCTGTCTTCCTTGCACTGTGGCGGTGCTCCTAGCGGTCACCTGGATAAACATTTCCATATCCAAACGTATACTGCTGCCGGTATAACAGATTCCTTCCAAGCATTGCTCAGTCGATGTAGCAGATTATCAGTAATTAAAAAACAGCGTAGATGTAACGATACGAGCTTCGCCTCGGCCGTCTCGGGTTCGCACCTCCCCTGAGGAGCCGTCTCAACACGCGCTATTCAATTTTTTCACAAATCCCAAGATGTATTTATTTTACGTACCAGAATAACATGCTTTTTATGTACGTGCTATATAATTATGTTCCATAATGAATTTTTTTGCCATTCAATTATAATTTATGACCAAAATTCGAAATTCAAAAGGCTCGGTTGGATCATCATCATCAAGCCGACAGAGGATCGATTATTTATGCGATACTTCTTTTTGAATAAAAATTATAATTGCTTTGAATTGGCAAAATATTGCAGAAATTGTCCACGTTTGCATCAAATATAGCTTCATTGAGGTTGGAGATTCGAGTGTGTTTGGATAAATTCGTCTATATTTCGAAAATACTTATCGCAGTTTATAAAAAAACGTGCGGGTGCGGCAAGACTATGAAGAGTCATGGAATCAATATCAATCAAAATACTGGGACAAGATCTCGAAATCGTGAGAATGAAAATCGATTCTACGTGCCAAAAGATTTGAACGTGATGTTATGACTGTTTTAGGCATTCGATATCGCAGCAGATATTCTTAAAAGAAAGTCTATCACGAAATGCTTTTTGATTAAAACGAAAAAAAAAGGAAGAGAGATGACAGCACGGGAAATTAGTTTATAAAGCCAAGAATTAGCTAACTCGGAAAGCACTGTCACTTGGAACGACGTAACTGTAACGTAGTACACGTTATAAAATGTTTCACTCGAAAAATCGTAGTTACTCTGCTCGCGTACTGTTGTTGCTTATTTCGCTTATTGTTGTCTGGTTTACGTTGGTCACTGCTGTGATGCTCATGATGTTCTATACGGTAGGTCTACATGGTACGGTTTGTAGTTGCGGTCACGATAAACAACCGTATCTGCTAGAAAGACGTCAACATTCGAAAAGCCTAGAAGAAATAATACAACCGGAAAATACGGAGTTGAAGAATTATTCTGAAGGGGAATTACATCGTTGGCGACCAGCGCGACCTGTTAGAAAAAACAAAAACAGTCCAGGTGAATGGGGCACAGCGGTACAGACTAGGCCCAAGGACAAAGACAATGTGAGCAAACTCTACAAGGTGAATCACTTCAATTTGTTTGTCAGCGACATGATAGCGTTGAATCGTTCCTTAAAAGACGTCAGGAACGAAGCGTGCAAATCTCAAAACCTCCCCAAATATCTACCTGATACAAGTGTCGTCATTGTTTTTCGCAATGAAGCCTGGAGCACTTTACTCCGAACTGTTTGGTCGGTTATTAATCGCTCACCGAGGATTCTCCTCAAAGAGATTATCCTCGTTGATGACGACAGTGAACACGGTGAGTTTTTTTTTTTAATTCCTGAAATTGGTAAAATGACTGGAAAGATTCTCAATTATTTCATGCCTGAATTGGAAAAATTTAAAAAAATAAACATCTTGAAGGGAATTTACTCGAAAATTGATGAATAATTGACAAGTTCGAAACTAAAACGTTTTGGCCTCTTCAGTACGAAAATATAAAAGAAATCTTTTGTGAAATTGCCCTTAGCAGAATACTCGCACGATGATTTTATGAAAACATAATATCTCCTCAGAACATCTGCAACAGAGACTGGAGGATTACGTCAAAACGCTTCCGGTGCCAACTTACGTGTTCCGTACCGGAACCCGTATCGGTTTGACCAGAGCTCGTTTATTAGGAGCCAAACATGTAACGGGGAAGGTTATGACGTTCCTTGATTCTCACTGCGAGTGCACAGAGGGATGGCTGGAACCACTCCTCGCGAGAATAGCAGGAAACAGAAGGACGGCCGTCGTTCCAATCATTGGGAACATAGATGCGGATACGTTCAAATTTACTGCGGGTGACGATTCGCAGTGGGGCGGATTTTCGTGGCAAATCGAATATCACTGGTACATCAGAAAATGACAATTAATACAAAATAATTACGACTTTTTTTTTAGTGGCAAAGGTTTTTTTGATTTTCTTACTAAATCGTAATTATTTTATCTCAAAATTATTGGCTCTAATAAATCTATTATCATCGATTTAATTAGATCACATTGAACATTGAATTTTTATTGCATTGATCGTCTTCAGGGTCCTAGTTCCTCAAAGAGAAAAAGATCGAAGAAAGGGTGATCCTACAGCGCCACTTCGAACACCCACAATGATCGGCGGTCTGTTCGCCATCGATAGAGATTATTTTTACGAATCGGGAGCCTATGACGAAGGCATGAAGATTTGGGGTAGCGAAAATATTGAAATGAGCTTCAGAGTAAGTTCAATTTTTCTGTTCTCCTCGTCAAGAAGGATATAGCAGAAATCCGATTAATTGCGGTCACAGAAAAATGGTGAAAATTTGTTTGCAGATATGGCAGTGCGGTGGAGTATTGGAAATTAATCCATGTTCGCATGTTGGTCATGTCTTCCGTCGGAATAGCCCGCATACATTTCCTGGTGGTTTCCAGGAGGTTATAATGAACAACGCAGTCAGGGTAGCCGAAGTCTGGATGGACGAGTGGAAAGAAATCTACTTCGCCCAGAGACCAGGTTAGCGGTTACATTTATTGATTATTCGGAAATCACAAGTTTAACGTTCCTAATCCTGTTTCTACAAATTTCTTAAAGTTAAATTTTTTGATCTCGCTTTTTCTTCCACTTTTTTTACCGAAATAAAGTTATCCAAGTATTTTTCGCACGAATACGCGATGAACGTGTTGAAACCTGAAATATCGCTTGGTTTTTTTGATAACGTTTGACACAAATCCACGAAATCTTCTAAAGGCACGTATAATCTTGGATTAAATAATAACAACTCGAGCACGTTACTCGCTCGAGATTATTAACTGTAACGTGGTTATTTATTTAGTCTTGAATAACTTTTCAGAGTTGTATCCCTTATCGATCACATTTCGCTGAATATTGTTTACATCTGTATTTGGTGCGGATTCATAAAACTTTTATACCATCGATCTTCCAGATGCACGAAATATTTCCATAGGAGATATTTCCAAACGAGTGAAACTCCGCAAAGACCTTAAATGTAAGAGTTTCGCATGGTATTTGGAAAATATCTTCCCGGAAGCACCTGTTCCGATTGATCGGAATTATTTCGGTTCGCTTAAGAACATGGAAACCCACGAGTGTTTGGACACGATGCAGAGGCCAACTGGCGGGAACGTAGGTCTCTATCCGTGCCATAATGTTTCACGTAGTACTCAGGTAAAAAAAAAAAAAATGTTTTCAATTGTGATATTAAAACTTTTACATCGTTGGATGGCAACAGATGAAAAAATTTCCTTATAGATATTTTTTCAACTTCAATTCAATTCAATTTCCATGTTTCCGAAAATAGAATTCAACCTAAGAATAAATAAATTCTTGGTTTCCAGATCTTCATGTATACAAAACGAAAGGAGCTACTCACAAGTAATTCGTGCTTGGACGGAGTGGGTCTGAATTATCCTGTTAAACTATTAGGTTGCCATGGTATGGGAGGAAATCAAGCATGGAGTTACGACAAAGACGTGAGTTTGATTTCACGAATTTTCTCAATTTTTCCCAACCGTGAAAACTAAATTTCTAGCAACTGATTCTTAAAAATTGAATATTCCGCATTGCCTTTTCAAAAACAGAAATTCCTAAGAAAATTTCCACTGCAATTACAGATAAAGATGATAAGGCACATGATCTCGAATCACTGTCTGTCAACAGCTCGGTCGGACGGTTTGAAAGAACCGACATTAGCAAAGTGCGATCCTAACGATGTTAGACAAAAATGGAAAATGCTTTTACCTGAGAGCTAAAAGTCAGAAAATTCGTTTTCAAAATTCTGTAAAGAGTCTTTGAAACTGAAAAAACCTCTAAAAACATCGAAGGCAATAAACAAATTACAAAAAATACTTGATGAATGATCTGACATCGTAAAGCGGTTGGAAACATTTCAGGATAATAAACCCACCGAATATCCTTCTGTTTCGAAAAAGCCTCAAATAAGTGCGAGCCTAGGAATGATTCTTCCTCAATTATTGCGAATAATGTCTTTATATGGATGTGAAATAATAAATAACGAACATTGATTTTTCATGTAATTTTATTATTTCTAAATAATAATAATAATCTAGGTGTCGAACGGTTGCAGTGTAACAAGAGTATTAAAAATATGTCTCTATCGTTCGTAAAATCGTAACGTAGCATTTGTCAAGCGTTCTATCCTACACATGTGTACAGATCGACATCTATGTTTGCGATTGGTGGCACCTATGGGAAATAAATTCCAGCCTTAAACAACACGTATATATTAAATATATGTAAATTTTTGTGCGGTGATATTATCTGATAAAATTGAAACGACAATTTTGATGAACGAAATTTTACATGAATCATCGAAAATAACGAAAAACTATGTCGCATAGATTAGTGGTGTAATTTTGGCGCGTAAAAAATACATAAAACTGCGAAAATCCGAGTGCATCTGCTGCATGATATATTTTTTCTGTTTTTTTTTTTTTTTTTTAATACAAATTTCTTAACCATTTCATTTCTGCCTGATGGACGAGTTTGAAAATCAACTAATGAATCGGATTATGAATAATGGTCGAGATCGAACGAGCTGTTCGTAAAATATTTTGGAGTCTTTTTCGAGATAGACTTGGGTGTAGAGTTTTTATAAATTTTTTTTGTACTTTATCTATTAACGCGTTATTGCGATCGTGTGTGCGTGGTAAGGGTTTTTAATAATTGATGTCGTAAGTCACTCGTGATGAAATATTGCATGTACATATATTTTGTATCTACACATTCGATTTAATTAGTGGCTTTATAGTTTTAAGAAGTACTGTAACTCCGTAATCAGATCTTTGCAGTGATTGGTATAGCAAAAGTGAGAAGAAAGAGAAGAAGAAAAAAATGTTTTATTTCGTATAATCATACCATGCATTGTTCATTGCAAATGAAATATTGCCACGTGAATATCCTGCATGAAAATCCTAAGGCACGAGGAGTTTGATATTTGCATTTCAATCACGTATTTCGAACGTTATTTCCATCGAAATATAAACAGAAGAAAAAAATGACAGTAATTCTGTACCAATTGCTCGTTGATTGAGAAAGTAATAATTTTTTCATGATAATTATTTTGTTTGTATAATGGCGAACGTGTCAAGTGCGCGACGAAGAAACGTGAGTATCTGCCCAAGCAGAATACTCGTCAAACTCGTCAAATCCTGACTCGTTGATATTCTCATCGATTAATTGACAGATTGTGACAAATTCGAGTCTCTATTCTGCGCGTTTGTTTTCCAATAATATATATATATATATATAAATTTATATAATCATCTTTTATACTCGTAACAGCTACGTACAATAATAAAATATAATTCAAAGTGAATAAACTTAAGTAAATTGCAGATCACTCTTTTATGCACGGAGATGCTTATTTCGTATGTATTAAGCATTTGTTTTTCTTTTTTTTTGCTTTTTCCTTTTTTTTTATATACACAAAAGACGAGCTACGGTATAACATCGAATTATTGAATCGTTTTAAATTGAGAATAATGAATTGCGCGTATTCGCAGAGAAAAAAGAAACGTTATTAATAATAATATTAATATTCATGATAAACTATGGTTACGGTTGTTTCCACGTCTAATAATTGTACAGATATATAACATACAACTAAAATTCTTATAGTCACATATATATGGCAGATCTAAAAATTATAACGAAGTGCTAGTTTCCATTTGATGTTGCTGTCGTTGATAATCGATGATTCCTTTTCTTTTTTTTTTCTTGTGTATTTTCTTCCTATTTTTTATAACGTCAATGTTTTCTAGATTTTCTGTACGATTTTTGTTTGTTCAATGAACATTTAAGTAAATCAATCTCTCACGCAATTCCTCTCCACTCTCCACTCGTGAGACGAATGACGTACAAATTTTTCATTAAAACTGTATAACTTAAGAAATTAATAATTTCGCAGTGACAAGTCTCAACAACATAGATAAATATCCTTTTATTTTTATTTGTTTCTATTGTTTTTTCGAGCTCGTAACGAATCGCAACGTCGACAAATTCGAGCTATTCTTTTGTTTTTTTAATCTTTCACTACTAAACGTAATAATTCATTAAAGATCAACGATTTATTTTCTGTTATAACTGCTCAATAGAAATTCTCAATATATCTCTCTGTTATTATTTCGAAATAATTTCTTCTTGCTCTTCACATCGAGATTTTTTGTTTTCTTTTTTTCTTTTTTTTTTTTTTACAATAGAGAAAATTCACGCGATTTCGATCGGTTACCGATCGTATCTCGCGACTTTGAATTTTGGCGATTTATTGCACGTTTATATTCTGTCGCTCAACGACCAGAGATTCCAATTCGAATCTTACGCCGATGAGACATTTTTTCGTAACATTATCATTATTCTACGCAGTAATTAGCCGAAAATATATGAAAAATAAGTTCATACTTATTTTCTGTTGAAAGAAGATAAAGGAGAAGAAAAAGATTCGAAGGAACAAGGAAAAAAGGTAAGAGTCAGAAAGAGAAAGAGTTTCAGAAATGCATATTGCTTGGCTAATTATCTCGAGACCTCGAAAAAAAAAAACTACTCGCAACTCGTAACTACGAACTAGTAAACTTAATAAAATACCTCATAATCGCCAGTAGTGATAACAATCTCCTGGTCGTCGTGGGAGAGGGGAGCTCTCGATCATAGTCTTCCGATTAGACAAAACGATGCTTTCCATTGAAAACTACCTCACACAGTTTTCGCCTTACAATAATAACAATAATTTCTTTTCTTTCTGTTCTGTTTTTCTATATTAAAAAAAAAAAAAAAAAAAAAAAAAAATTGTAATACTCGCAGGATCGAAAACAAAATAATGTCCCAAAGGTTGCACTAGTCCAATGGCCAACGAAAATAAGTACCAAGAGAGAACCGCGATAATGAAGAAAAAAATCAAAGTGTGATTGAAGAAAGAAAAACAAAAAGTTTGTATTTACATATAAACTTGCAATTTTTAGGTTTTTTTTTTTTCGTGCAGCGCACGTTGGCCCGCGAAATATGAAAGTTTCGCGTTAACGTTGTGGAATGAAAAAAAAAATTTTTTAAATTAAAAAATCCTGAAAAAGAAGAAAAACAGAGAAAAAAATCCGAGACAAAAAAAAACTAAAGTACAATCCTTCGGACATTTTGATGATGCGGGATAATTGAGAGGAGAAGAGAGAGAGAGAGGAGAGAAAAGAATAAGAAAATAAGGATGGATAAGCTTGTGACGAAAAGGGGGCTGGTGACGCGGACGGCGAAGACGCTCGGCTTCAGACTGGTGAACCATACGCGGATGCTGTTCCAGAGTCCAGGTGTTAGCACGGGGCGAGTGGATTCCATTGTTAGCACTCCAAGCCTACAGGCCATGGACAACCAGGGTTAACAAGAAGAAAAAGAAAAAAAACAGTTTTGTTAGTGTTTTTTTTTTATTATGACTGATCGACGTTAAATATTATTAATAAAACTATTGTATTTTGTCATTTTTAAAATTTTGTTTCTCTGCTTCTGTTTATCGTTTATTCTCTAAATAGCATTTTAGCTGAGAGAAACATTGGTTAGTGAAAAGCAATGCGTTTTATTTGACAATTCGTTGCTACAAATTAGCAGTCTCGATTGTTGCACATAAAAGGACGAATAATGTTAATGAGAAATAATATCGAAAATTTATCGTTAGATCGTATGAGAGCGTGCCAATTTCCGACTTTTTTTTCCAACTTGGTACCAATATTAAATGCATTGCTTAACACGTTCGAGAATCGATAAAAAAAAGTTCAACAAAATAGTAAAACAAAATGAAATAAGCTTATAAATTGGAAGCAGCTGTCTTTGGATGTATACGAATGAAATATGGCGAACGTGAAAAATAAATGTTCTTGTTTTTTTTTTTTTTTTTACAAACAGTTATACAAAGAAACATTATTATAAATAAAATCTAAATTAAATATTTAAATATTTGTATACGTAAATATTTAAATTGTATATATGGCTCGTGTTACCCTCCCCGCACATAGGACAGGCAAAAAGAGACTAAGAGTAAACAAATTGTCTAGCAATCGTGAAAGATGTTATGCCGAGATTATTAAAAGTTTAGGTTTTTACTATTGGGAGTGAGAGATTAAGATTTTTTTAAAAGTCATTAAATAAATGATTGAACGTTGAGATTAGAACGTAACATTGTCTTTTATTTATTTATTTTTTATTTGGCAGGCTCGAATATTTTTTGCCCATTGGTAGCATTTTATGCATGAGATCATTGAACCTTGTTTTGTTTTCTTTGCTCGATTGTTATGCATACAGTTATTGCCATTGGCGAGTAGTGAGAATAAAAAAAGAAACCCCGATTGTTCCGAATTATCCACCGATTTTAGAGGCAGCTTGGGTGTGCACCTGCCACCGACATAGCAGTGCTAAGTGAGTGACATTGTATTTTTCTAATACCTAAATAATGCACAGTTATGTGGCTTGGCATTTTAATTTTGCTCTCGTATTAATTTTTTCAATAAATGAATGGATCATAATAATGACGTATAATAAATAATAAAATTATTAATATCCCATTAGCCAGCAGGTATTGTCAAAGGCTCATTGAGTTAGGCACGTGCCATTTAGGACAGTTCTATTCATAAAATACCAGGCATTTCATTAAGCGTTGGGATCAATTAATAAATAAATGAAAATCACTGTATTACATAACAGTCAAAATGAGAAGAAAAAAATCATAAAAATAATAAATGTGTAGACGTTAGTGTCAACTTGGCCATGTGGAGCATTTTTGTTAGTTTGATAAATAAAAAAAAGATGGTGCGCTTTTTTGGTGCAGACTGAATATGATGGATGAGAAGAAGAAAAATATGATAAAGAAATAAAAAATTGTAAATAAAGAAAAATTCATTAATAAAGTACAAATTAATTGCGTTCATGATACGGGTGTGAACATAGAGAAAATAATCATTATTATTATTACGAAAGAATGTTAGTGATAATACGTGAAAAATAGGGTGGGACGTCAGCTTTTGAGGCAGCGATTTATTTGTTTATTAGCGCCGTTTGAAACGTCTTTCGCCCGCCACGATTATTTCATTTTCGATTCTTTTTTTTCGTTCAAATTGTTCAGGGTGCTTGTTTAAAACCATCGACGATGAGACAGATCGATCGTTCGACTTGAATTTTCTCCACAAAAAATCATCGTTTATTCTATGAAATATATCGAAAAACTAAAACTCGAATTTGGCAAAAGATGGTCCTCGAAAACCTTAATCCACGATTACAAAAATTTGATAATCTCATGTTTTTTGTAATAATTCATTTTCATCACTATAATAATGATCGATCTATGTCTCGTCGATTGGTTTACATCAATAATGTCTGACACGAAAAAAAGGAAGAAATCTTCACGTCGCCACCCGCGTTACCACCCCTGCAATTTATTCGTAATAAAAAAATGGTTGCCTTCTTCTTCGTTTATTGTTTTCTTTGTATAAATATTTATTGAAATCATAATCATAATATATAATAATGATATAAATATATATATGTATTGTATATAAATTTATATACAGTTCAAATGGAAATTCGATAAGTGTTCCACAGGCACAAGTCGCCAAACGAGAAAAGAAAATGAAAAAAAAAAATGCAAAATACGTATACAATGTCCTGGAAATTTGTCGTTCCTATTATTTCTTTTTTCTTGAGAATAAAAATAGAAAAAATGAATTAAAAAATAATAAAAAAAAACATTGATTTAGAATCGTGTCGAAATCATGAAGCACCAGTTGCTCAATTGTTGCGATTCCTTCAAATTGTTTTTTTTGTTTTTGTTTATCGGGCGCCAACACCACACTGCCCCTAATCCGTTGGAGTTGGAAATTTCATGAAAAATCTTCCCTGATACTTGGCAATACGTATGCATTCGTGTGCACACGAGACACGAGGTAATTTTTTTTCGGACGGGCAGTGCTTCGGGTACAAATTACAATTGAAAAATAAAAATGTATTCTCTCGTCGTTCTTTTCGTTTTCTATTTCATCTACGATGTGGGGAGGTGCGCACCCTCACCGTGTGCTCAACCGTACAATTATAAACAGTGGCACAAACAAAAATATTTCCATGTACGTATAAATAGAATGATAAACAAATCAAATACGAATAATCTCAATCTCAACAAAGTTTCACATACATCCTGCATCATAAACTGCTGCTTAGGCCTAAGAGCGGGGGAGTTGCGCCAAAGTATACATACAAATAATGAAAAAAAAAAAAACAATGAAACATCAATTTGTCAAAATTCCTTCATAGCTGATTTCCCTACTTTGATTTTGCTGCTTTATTCATTTTTACACTTTTTTTTCTTTCAAATCTCGTAACACACTGCTCGCTTTCCCAATGTACGTTGCATGGATTCAGGAATAGTGATAAGACAATTGAAACGAATTGAACAAAATTCGTAAAAGC
Organism: Hyposoter dolosus; assembly: GCA_963921915.1. NCBI lineage: Eukaryota > Metazoa > Arthropoda > Insecta > Hymenoptera > Ichneumonidae > Hyposoter > Hyposoter dolosus. The sequence goes on from OY998134.1 coordinate 4,928,608, forward strand.
TCGAAATTATAAAAACTATTTTCGGAAAAACGGAAATGGAGGGTTCGTTTGTCAGGTACGGAAGTGCCGAACCAGCTTGCTTGTTTCTTGCACTAATATGACAGAAACTGAGCCAACTGGCTCTTGCATACATTGGTAACCGATACAGATACGATGATTCGTAAAAAAAAAAAAAAGTAAATGAGTAAAAAAAATGTGATGTACATAAAAAGTATATATTTATGTACATATAAAGAGGCTTTTATATGTAAATATATATATATATATATACGAATAGTGATATTGATATTGATAAATGAAGGCACAACTAACCTTTCCGCGACTCGTAATCTCTGTATTCACGAGAGTGCACCGGCCCTTTGATAAGGGTGCTCGCGAATCTGACCCAGGTGCCTACGCTGCTTCGCAGCGGCCGCTGCACCTGTTCGCCAACATAGAAATGTGAGTAATCGTACTCTCTTAACATATTTTCCTGACATTCCATAGCCGTTGCCAAATCCCACTACTCTCCTTTCTCTGACGCTAAACTTTAACAATTTCACCGTTTTTTCTTAAATTAAACAATGTATATTAATTATTTAAATGACACAGAGAAAAAAGAAAAAAAAATCATTTTTGTTTCTTGATTTGTTTACCGAGCGTGAGTTGCGAGACAATTGCTGTGTTGCAAGAAAAACCAACCAAGTCGGTTGATCGACATTGTCAAATTTCCATATTTCAAAAAACGAGAAAAACTGAGAGATCGAGAAGCAGCTCGAGTTTGTATCCCCCGCAACTCACGCCCCGTAGAAATGGCACACGCGTGAATATGTTCCGAATTTGTCAAATTGAATAAACAAATTTTTCTTCAATTAGAAAATCTTGATTTTGAAACTTTTTCGCCTTTATCGATAATTTGCAGTGACAAATTTTTAATTGCGGCAAATTTCGGTAACACATTGACGAGTTGTAATACAACGTTTGGAGACACGACAAACAAAATTTTGAGACGTACAAGAGCCTAATTTTGATAATCGTGAAAAATCCCCACCGGGCTTCAATTTATCGCTCGGACGTGACTGCGTAACGTGTCTCGTTATTGTCTCTCGTATTTGCGATTCTCAGATATACATCAAGAGAGATAATTTCGAGATTTTAATACGTAAAAAAATGTGCCGAGCCCTCAGGCTCATTCGAAGTCAGAAAAAAAATATAGAAAATGAAATAAAATAACAATGAGTATTACAATTAAGAGCTATGATTGTGCGCGGTTTTCATATCCTTGTGTTTTTTGTTCTCGTTTTTCCTCCTTTGTTCCATCAACATAACGCATAAATATGGCTAAAATCTCTCTATAAAAATAAAATTAAATAATCGATATAAAATAATATAAAATAATGTACATGATTCTGGTAATAGCATAAATTCAATGTTCCTTCGAAGATTGAACGTTTGAACGAGACCCTAAGCTACGACGTCACGCAGTGATAATTTTTCTACAACCAAAAATCTTTCTTTCTTTAAGTTTCATGCCAAAAATATCGATTTTTTCATTTTCTACGAGCGCGTACGCGATGATAATTTGGATCTGATTCAACGTGAAATCTTCGGCAGGCCTTAAAACACCTACAAGTATACGCTAGAACCATCAGTCCTGAAAACGCAGTTGTTTTGGTCCCTGGGTAGTTTTGTTTTTTTTTCATTCTTTCAATTTATTTATTTTCTTTTATATACTTTCCCTATACACCTAGTGTCTGTCTAGAAAAGCCTACGCCTACCTATCACCGGCAAAAGTTAGTCGACAAGGAGAGAGAGAGAGAGAAAAAAAAAGGGAGGAAAAATGGAAAAATTGTAATCAGAATGTGACAAAGTTTAAAAAAAAAAAAAAAATGACAAGGAAACATCCCGAAGTGTTACGTTTGTAAATAGTTGAGAGAGAGGCCTAATATTTCTTCAATCAGTTTGAGCTCGTGAGCTACGTAGTGCCTCGAAACACGAGCAGCAAAATCGAAATCGGTTGTAAAACAAAAAAGTTTCCTATGATTTTGGATTTTGAGAAATATTTTCTTAATTTTTACTCTTTGTGTTTGGTCGCGCGCAGTGCTACGTTATCCGGACTAAAGTATAGACCGAAAAGTCGTCCCAGTAGCGCCAGTAGTTGTGCAGAACCACATAATGAACACTTTGAGATGTATCCTCGTAGTTATCTGTCGGATTAAAAGGAGCGTTTCAAAAAACTGTGCAATTTTCTCTGCCTCTTCGTTAGAATTGAAAGTTCAAGTTTGTTTGATTATCTCCAATAAATCGAACGATGTTTCGATTAAAGCCGGGGACGCGAGCGATTAATCGATCAATTATCTCGAATCTTTAGGTCTCGACTGCCCTATTTCTTTCATTTTAAGCAGCGAAAAAAAAAACACGAGAGCATGGGCCGAGCGAGTTGTTTTATTCCGCGTTAGTAATTTCTTTCAAAGTTCCAATTTTTAATTTCTGCGCTTTTGACCGACCCTAGGGATATTCGTTCGAGATTCTAGTAGATTACTTTGTAGTGTTAAGTCGTAGTTATTAATTTAATGTTTCCGCGTTAGACGCTAATAATCGACGAACCAAAAAAAAAAAAAAAAAACGAAAAAAATCAAATGAACGTTAATCGCGAATAAAAATGCGAAAGTACCAAAAATTTCATTGACGAACCATCACCGTATAATAAATAAACAATAAAAACAAAACTAAATGAAAAATCGAGTATTTTTTAGTGACAGATTGATTAGTACGTATGAAGGAAACAAAAATGAAAGGTGACAAATCTTGAGAGGATTTTGGATCTGACCAAATGTTTCGAAAACTTTCCAACAGAAAGAAAAACGTGATGTTGAAAAAATCTGCGTAAGCTAAAATTCTAAAATTCGCTAACCTGCTTCTTTCAATAAATATAAATATATATGTATCTGCGTGTAAATAATATAAATGTATATATATGTATATATATAATTTATAAATCTATGTATAAATATGTATGCACGAGTTTAGAGACTACAAACAACGAATGGCCTTTGATTATTGCATTGAACAATGCACAAAAAATGTGCCACGCACACATACGACTGAATTTTTCGCAAGCGCGTTTTTGTGCTCCTGAGAGCCGCATTTATATACGTATTTATAAATATGTAGAGAGAGTATATTTCCGTTTGGTATTGTCAAAAAAATAAAATAAAAACGTTTAAAAAAAAAACGAAAAAAAAAAAATTAAAATAATGAGAAACAAATAAAAAGTGATGAACAACGTTACTTAATGTTATTGTTAAGTATGCGGATCGCGCATGCTTCTATTTATAATTGCGTATAAATTGCATTACGGTGAAGGATAACGGGAATACTTTTGCGTTATCGCGGAGAATACGGGCTTTTTCTTGTGTTATCCCACTGCCAATTGTGTGATGCGCGACGTATTGCTGAAAATATAGTTCAACTAACTTTGTTACCATGCCACTTTTCATAGTGTTTTCAAAACATTATTCATTATACACTCTATGCATAGAGGATACATAGGCGTTTAGTGTATCAAGGACACAAGTAAACGCGTATGTATAATCTATGAATCGAATCACACAGCTCCCAACCCGAGTTCATTGAGATTTCCACAAAAATAACAAATAAAAAATGCAATTTCAAAGTCTAGAGAATTCGATCGCTTATACGTTTTTCGTACCTCAAAAAAAAATCGCGTTACCAATTAATAGAAGAGAATGTAAATGTTAGAAACAAAAGTGCATTCGTCATGGACGAGGCATGGGTAAATAACCGAAAAAAAAAAATAACTAATTCGAGAACGTCAAAGTAACATTGTTAATAGGCAGAGAAAGAAAAAAAGAAAGAGAGAGAGAGAGAGAGAGAGAGCGATGTGCCGTTAAACGCAAACTTTCACCGGGCCCTAAACCAAACTTTTCGACTAGTATGTGTGCTACCATTCTCATGTGTCATTCGTATTTTTCAATACTTCGTAAATCAAAGCAAATGAGAATTATAATAACCGTAATCCTTTCTCTTTCTCTCTATTTTTATATTTTTTTTGATTCAGGCGTAAGCACCGGTAACGACTTTCGTTGGATCGTTGCAAAATTGTAAATATCTTCAAAAAAATATATATTAAATTAAATAAATAAATATATCAGAATGCCACGCTAATTATACGGACGGAAATACAAAGTAATGGTAAAAAAAAAAAAAAAAAAAAAAAAAACAAGAAATTATTCCCATGAGGTATAACGAATGAGAGAAAACTGTGTATACCGTAAACGTGTGTACGAATCTCGGAATTCTAACTGTTTGGCTGGACGAGTATTCACGTTGAAATTTCACGAACAAAAAAAAATCTCACGACCTAACAATTTTTTTTCCAGCTTTTCCCTCAATTCTCCTGAAATGTAACTCGACCTTGGATCGTGCAAAATTGCTTCACGTTGGGCAAAATACGATAAAAATCCGTTTTGACATGATTCACGTAGCAAAATGAATAAAATGATCAATGATGCGACTAGTAAGTGACTGATTCGAAAAACAAAAAAACTAATCAAATAAAAAATAGAAAAATACTATGACGTAAAAAAATCCTGGAGAATAAAATTGAAAAAAAAAAAAGAAACTAAAATCGCCTAGACGATGAAGACGGTTTAGATAAATGATAGAAGGAGGAGCTGCGCCCTTTTGATCGAGTCGAGCTCTAGCGTATCGCGAACGTAAACAATAATCGCAAAATAATAATACTACTAATAATAATCATAATAATAATACCACTAATAACAATTATAAAAGTAATAATAATATTAATAATAATATTAACCCCAATCCGGTAAATCTGGATCGTTCGTGTGCAAGTTCGAATATCTGATGATGTCGTCCGGCGGTTCACCAAGCGGTGAACCCATGAAAAAACAATTCTTCGAACGAACAATGATGAAAAATAATATTTCCTAATAATTCTCATAAAAAAATATAAACATGAAAAAAAAAAGAATTTGCAATTTGTTTGAAAATAGTGAACGAGCCAGATTTACACTTTAAAGATCACGAAAAGAAAGGTGACCTTTTGAGGATGAGGGTCAATAATAATTGAATATTCGTGATAATCGTCCGATACGGTTTGGAAGGAACCCTATGGCGTGAAAAAAAGAAAACGTTGGTACTGAATGACGTAAAGTGTGTAAGCGTTATAAAGAACTCGGGCTCGAGCCCAGGGTCAGCGAGCAAACAACCCACCAGAATGGTCAGCAGTGGCGTACTCGGTGAGCAACGGGGATGCGGCTAGTGCCGCGTAGTTGGCGTAATCGGCGTACGGTGTGTAAATTAGCCCGTGTGGATCACCCGCCGAGAGTAACGATCCTGGTGGTCCTGAACCATTCAACAAAGACGCTGCCGTCGTCGGTACTGTGATACGTGGTGACAGGATCAACGGCGCCCCCAATGGTGCATTTTGCGTACGCATTTGTGTACCAAGACCTGGCAAAAGACGTTGTGACTCGGCGGCGGCTTGCGCCACGCGCCTCCATTCCTCGTCGCAAGCTGCAATATCAAACGCTGTACTCACTCTTTAAGCTGAACTCGGTTTATCACTTTTCAGACATTTACACACATTTTCCTATTCCGTTAACATTTTTCCATCATTTTTTTTATCCATGCCGAATATTTTAAAAATTATAAACAACACAAAATTTTCCAATTCATTCAATTTTTTGACAGTTTCGTGCGTTGCAAAGCAAATGAATTTTTCTAAAATAATTAACCAAAGCTCTTACACTTTTATCAAAAATTCTTCTAATTTATCTTCAGAAATAATGACCAAGGAATATTCTAATTTTTTCAAATTTCTGTCTAATTTTCTTTCGACACCGGAATTTTCGTTTTCGAGTTGATTCCCAATTACATTTTGAAATATCGAAATTATCACGATATTCATTTCGAAGAATATTCAAAATGTAAATTTTCGGTGATTTGAAATATGATTTTAATTACCTGCTTGAGCAGCAACTTTCGTGTTAGAGTCTCTGTAAGTGCCGTTGATGATTGCCAACTCCATGAGCTGCCTCTTCTTCAATTCGTCCTCGCCATCAGCCTGCTAACAATCGACATCACCGTCAGGATCTTGACAAAATTAAGCTCCGGTTTCTCGTTCGATATTCATTTATTTTTTGCAGAAGGTGAAAACTTTTTTGGTCATTGAATAAAAAAACGATAAAGTTTAAGAAAATTATTAAAAAGACTCTCATGGAGATCGATAAAAAGAAGAAAAAAAAACAAATAACTGGAAATAACGAAAGTTCAATATTTAGAGAACAAAATGCAGGGGCGAAAAGTTAAGGGATTATAAAATAAAAATAGAGTAATTGGAACTGTCTCACCACGGGCACGAGAAGCTTCTTGACTTCCTCGACAGCACGAGCGAGTTTGAGGGTTGCACGATTCTCAGTGTCTTCGACAGTAAGTAAAACATGCAGCTCGTCTGTCAAATGTTCCCAATTTGGCTTGCCACGGTTTTGTTCCTCCTGTTTCGAAGCAAAAAGGAGAAAAATTATTTAATAATTACGTCAGTATCGTGGGAAGTGTTGACACGAAAATATATGCAAAAAATAATTTATTCTTACACGAAAGTTTTCCGTTCAAACAACAAATAAATCTTGGTAATTAAATAAACGAATTATTTGACGTAATGCCGAATAAATGCTCAAGGCAATGACTGTGAGGAATATTTTTCGAAACACACATCAATGGTGAATAATGTAGAAAAAAAAAAACAATAAGAAATAAGGAAATCGTTCAACAGAAGGCTCGTTTTATTTCGACGAATACTTACAAAAGCCCCAAGTATGATTTCTTCAATCGCAGCTTGTAAAAAGTCAAGACTTATAAAAAAAAACTGCCCAATTTAATTTTCGCTATTCAAACGCATCATCGCGTTTGAAAAGTGCAAAGAAAGTGAAAAAAGCAAAATTTACGAGTGCAATGCACCCGCGGATTGCAGCTCGTTTTTTGTGGGGAAAGATTTACGAGAGTTTTCGTATATCGAATTAAATTCGAGTGCGAAAAATAAGATCGGAGGATTTTAGACCGTGAATAAAATGTTTTCGCGAGCACAGCTGCCTAAACATTCGTCGTCGAGTGTCAGTTTTATCTTTAAACAAGTGTCGCTGCATCGCGGAGTCGTCGACAATAAGTGAAGAAGACTATTTATGAAATTTGACGTCATCCTTTTTCATCGTTCTGATTATTTTTCAAAATAATTAAAAACGAAAATTGTTTGATATTTTCATAATGACATTATTTTCGACAATCTCCGAACGACGAAAAAGTGTAAAAACGATTTCTCAATATTCGTAAGTTCGATGGAAATGCTACGAGAATAATTATCACTTTATTTCGTGTTCCTAATTGAATGAACCAATTAAATGTTCTCGAGGAACGAACGAAGGGACAATTAGAGAGAAAAAAAAAACTTGAAGAATCGTTGAATCGCTATCGAGGTCAGACGATAATATTGGTTCGTGCTCTAGCAAGGAGTTGAGAATCTTTGGAGAGTCGGATAGGTAACGTTATAAGGTAAAAGTCAGTGACCACATGGATCGACGACTTCGAGGGACATTCGTCTCTTTCTCTCCCCGTCTACCATTTTTTTTCTGTCAATTCCTCGTACGTCCTTCTTTTCTCATCGACTCAAGCTGGACCGTGCCTTAATCGCCGTATGTTTTCCTCCGCCAGCGCACTTACAGTAAAATAAGAGAAACTCGTTCTGGAGAACGTGTTGAGAGCAAACAAACTCATTATAAAAAAAAATACACTCTCGTGTTTTTTATCGATGATTGTCGAGTCTTAAAACCACGAAAATATTCTAGCTTTTTAGGATTTTTTTTTAAGTATCAAAACCATTGAAATTTCACAGAGTTCCGATGCATGGATTTTGGAGTAAAAATCATTTGAGTTCGGTGATGTCGACTTCTTACCTTCTTCTTATCTCGCATGGAGCCTTTTCCTCGCACCATGATTTTGCAACCAGTCTCCTGCTCCAATTGTTTGGCAGTCATACCCCGAGGTCCAAGGATCCTTCCGACAAAGTTGAACTGGAATAAAAAAATGAATAAAATTTCCGTAAGTACAACAATTATGAAAGAAACACGAAAAAAAAATTCGATATTTATGTTTTTAAAGTATCGGAGATAAAAATTACGATTTCTGTTCGATTTGCAAGATTATGAAAATTAATAAGCATCGTAATGGCGGATTTGCAATACACGCACGTTTTCCAGCGATGAGTTGTGAGTGCTTGAAGACAATAATTCGATGATAAATCTAATCTGTCCAGCCAATCGACTAGCGAGATGATTGAATCGAAGATCGATAACGATGCGATTAAAAATGGAGGAAAAGAGGATTCGATGCTGTAGGCAATGAACGTCGTCTTTTTGACAGCAGCGATTACAATAATTTCAAAATTACCCAGAATTAACGATCAACTTGGTGTAACGTAACTTTGAAATCGTTTTGCAAAACGTGGAGGAGAACGATCACGAGATCGTAGAAATTTGCATCACACAGCGGAAGTCCAGAAAAGATTGTGTTACATCGTAAAATCTCCCTCTGAGTATTCCTCAACGACTTAAGACGAGAATTCCGCAGTTTGAATAAATAAATAAAACAGAAACGGTTATGGTTCCTGTCAAACATTGCGAATGGATAATTAAGCGAAGGAGTACCAGGGCGAGGAGTGGAACGAAGAAAATAAAGGGCAAGAGAGTGTATCGAACTTTACAAGACGTGGAGTAAAAATACGAGCGACAAATATTCCTGTTTCCCAGGACGGTTCCTTTGGAGAACCGCGAGCATGCGAGAGGATAATTCTCGGCAAAGTCAAAGTTACATTGTAGATTTGTACAGCAGTGAAACTTGAATCCATGCTTATTGCAGGATGTGAAGCAACCCTGGATGTTCGAACTTCCTTTTCTCCCAGCCCTGAACCAGGTTCTCGAAGATAATCAAAGAAAAGGAGGGGAGAAATAATCGCAGACATATTATTTGTCCCTCTTACTTTTTCTCGAAGGCGCGCCCACGTCATTAAAATAGGTGCCGCTCGAGTGAAATCGTGCTCTCTGCGTACGAATAAAACGGCCCGATTTGCCATTGCTAACAAAACTGGCGTGCAGCCGAATTCATCATCAAAAGCCCTCGTCGTCACTGACGTATCGACGAAAGGATTTTTTTGTTGTTGTTTTTTTTTTTTTTTTTTCAACGAAGAGTATTGCTCACTGAGAACGAGCCTTCGATTGACGATTGAAAAGCCTTAATTCGTAATCGTAAATCTCGTTTTTTATGGACATGACGAGCGTTAAAGTGCCACGAGATCTAAAAGCCAACGACGTTTCCTCGAATCTCTGTGATTATGGGACGAGAACCAATGTTGTTTATTCGCTGGTGCGGTGCTGCAAAAAAAATCGAGAGAGCCCCTTAACTCGAGTATAACACTTTCCCAAGATCGAGCCCTGCCGTATACAGAATTCTCGGTAAATATCTCGCAATCTCGTTCGATAGACTTTACGTGAAGAAACTTTTGCGAAACTTTTCCTCCTTGAGACTTTGTTTACATTGAAAAATGATTTAAAAAATTGAGCTGATTTACAAGGACCACTTGACCATGCCATGGATTGTAACAAAATGGTGACTCGTCCAATGGAATGACGTCAGTAACGACATGGCAATAACGTGAGAAAAAAAAAGAAAAAAAAAATAGCGTAGAAAGAGTTTGGACGTACGTAAGAAACGAGTGAAATTTGCAAGATGCACAATGCGTCTAAACACTAACATCCTTGGCAGAATATGTAATGCACACAGGGGGCGGCCATTTCGGCCTCGTTATTATAAGTCTCTCGCATACTAGTGCGTCGGGAGTTGCAGAGGGAACAACGGAGAGAATCTCAAGCCGTGTGGATCTCGGCAAGTGCGAGCGTTCACGAGAGGAGATTGAGAAACGAAGAAGCGTCTATTCTGGGCGCGTAACCAAAATAGAAAGTGACTATACACATTTCGTGCTGCTTTTCCTCAGCCTTCTACCGAGCGGCGGCCCCTTTTCACTCCCCCCGTTCGTTCCGCTCTAACCCTCTCTACGTTTCGCACCCTCTCTCGAGCCAACAATATCGTCGCTTGGATATGGACCACCTTGTTACTCGTAAACCATCTCCATTCTCCAAAATTCCGGTTATTATTCCGTTCTCTTGCATTTTTCAAATTTATTATTTCAAAAATTCTTCATTTCTTTTATTCTAACGATCCGTCGCTACGGGCATTATCGCTTAAATTTTTTCACAGCTTCTACGACTCGAGACAAACGTTTGTCTTCCTATTCTTTCGAGAATGATTAAATGGATAAAATCCGAAACTGATTATCGTGTTCGTGACGCACCAAAAAAAAACAAAGTGCCAAATTTTCGAATTCGGAATTTCTTCAAAACAAATTCCTTTTTTTTTTTTTTGTATTTCCCACAGCGTCGCGTTTCATTTTAATGAACAGCAATTTATATCTCGTGCTACAGGATAAGAGAGTAATAACGAAACCGCCCGCATGTCTGATTTTCGAAATGACTTCGAAGAAGTGTTTAGTCGCGGTTCATAAAGACGTAGTACATAAATAATGGAATTTATAGGTTGATGTTTATTTCGAATTACGAAAGACTAATGCACATTGGAGGTCGACGTTGGTGCATATGCTGTTAGATGGTGACGAACGAGGGAAGCTTTGAGTAGGAGAGCAAAAGAGAACGTCATTTATATTGAGTGCGTCGAATTAATCGGCTTCACAATGATCGTCGTTCCTCGTTTACTCGCTCTTGGCTTTAACAGTCGTGCAAAAATATAAAATACCAACGTATGTGGGAACACATACAAAGTTTTCTAGACTGACTTATGTATTGGGAGTTTTTTACAGTAGATTTTGTCGGATGGGAAACCTCGAGTGCGGATAGCCATCTTCGGCGAGTTGCGAGAGACGAAAAGAGTCATCGCCGAATGGTTCGAGATCTTGTTGCTCACGTTCACATATAAGTTTATAAAGTCAAACCCACACGAGTCTCTCCTCTTTTGTGTCTCATCGTGTTTTTTTTTCTCGTTTTTTTTCCTCTTTCTTTAAACTTTTTTTTTTTTTAATCACGAGATCTCTGGCGGTTCGACGAGGCGTGTCGAGCGACAAATGAATATATGTCACGTCGTTGCGTGGGTGGACAAGCTTCGATCTTTTTCTCTACCCCTCCCTCTTCTTCTCCGAGAAACTATGATCACGAATAATGCCTACACAGCACGCTTATTTCTTTATCTTTTTTAACGTCGATCAGCCAAATCAACTTGAGAGGAAAAACTCGCGTTTGAACGTTCCTCGAGCCTTTGGTCGACTCGTTAAAATTGTTCTCGTGGCAACGAAGAAACACAGTGATAAAATTACCCCACAGGGCGACCAACACACACTTAAATGTTGATGCATATGTTACAGAGATATAATGGCTCCTCATGCTGGATTTTCTCGAACGATATTCCAGCAGAGAGAATTTTTATGTTAATTCGACGATGATTTGATGGCTGAAAAGTTTTACGGGTGAATTTCCATCTCGAAGAAGTTTTCGTTGACGATTATCGAAGCTCTTTTCGACGTAAAAGGAAGCAATAAAATTTTACTCCGTGGAGCACTATAAAAAATAAAATGTATAGATGTTCGAACTCCACAATAAATGTTCGAGCCACGTAAACAATCGAATCGTATGTTTTATTTGAAAAAAAAAAGGAGAAAGAATCTTTAATAATTGTTGAAAAACTCACGTCGGGATGTTCTTTGACGGGGACGTAAACTTTTTCCGTTAACGTCATGATCTCGCCCTCGGGTTCCGGAAGTATGAGCGGCTCTTTTTTGACACCGCTGATCTGAAAGAGGCTGGCTCGTACCTTAGCGATTTCTGGAACACGAGAGAGAAACGAGCCACTGTTAATTCGTGAAATTCGTCATTTGAACGAGTCTGTCCGCAAAGCTCAAGGTCGTCAAGCGGACAAGTCATTATATACACAAAAACAGACATATAAATATATAAATTTCAAGCGTGGAATGATTGTGTGCTCGGATGTCGCTAATTGGCAATTCAGGGCTCGAAGGGCCTGCGACAATTAACGAGGACGAACGAACGTGGGACACGCGATACATCGTCGTTTCGAGTACTATACGCCTTTCCTAACGAGTGCTCGAGTATAGTTTCGACCATTCGAAATATTTCACCGTCTCCCGGCCTTCGGAATATTTCCGAATCGAAAAACAACCAAAAAAGAAAACATTTTTTTAAATAAAATCAAACGCAACGCTTTCCATCGCCTCTAAAAAATTGTATAATTGTATTTTTATGATTCTCAAATCCTCGTTCAACCACGATTTCCTGAGAACGCGATTCAGTACAGAATTACGTGAAAAAAAAAAAAAATTAAAAAAGGATTTGGAAAAATGAATTTTTACACGGAAATTCGAGGAGAAATCTTGTAGAAAAAAATTCGAGGGTCAGCATTCGTCTTGTCGGACATGAGCAACGCATGAATCAAGGATAAAAACGTCTCGGGAATTAAACAGATATATAAATACAAATATATACAATACACATTTCAAAAGAAGCTCAGATTAGTAAATGATAAGAAATTTCCTAGTATTAAGTCAAGGCACAGATATAAAAGTCATTAGCGTCCCGTATGTCCATTTACACGTGCTTAATGAGCGTTTAAGGGGCTCGTCTTGGTCAGGCCTGTGACTGAGATTCGCGGACGCGGTTTGTGGATCTTTCGTTGCGCTCGCACTGCGCTCCTTATGTTCATGTTTACAGTAATTTGTGTGTGTGCGAGTGTGTGTCACGTGTGGACAATGAGTGCATTATTCGATCTATTATACACGAAGCTCGTGTAAAAGAGAATTCCCTAGTGTTTGTCTGTGTCGAGAATCCGAATATGTGACTAATCTGTCCTTGACACGATAATGTAACTTTACGGTCAGATTATCCCGAGTTATGTGAACAGCTCACGATGAAACGTCGATATCTCTCCTTGCGAGTCGTGACGCCAAATTGGATTCAATATCCGAAATACGAGGAATGCGTTTTTCAATTAATTTTCGCAAGGTCAATGACCGTGAAATGAGAAAAAAAAAACTTTGTGAAAAAAATGAGAAGAAAATGGCGTATTGTTTATCAATTTTTTCGTCCGAACGTAAAATTTATTAAAAAATTTGAAGGCAAGAAATGTTTCTAGATACGGTCGTAAAAATTGAAAAGCGATTTGCATTGTAAATCAATAAAAAAAAAAGACGATCGTGGGATATTTGTTTTTCGTTATGGAAATTTTGGAGTCGAAAATTAGTCACACGGAAAAATTGTGCCTGAAGAATGATGCGAAAATCAAAATAACCTGGAAAAGGTGAGTCAGTGAGTAATCATGCGACTCGTAAGAATTCATAATCTTCAAAGGCGCGCTGCCGAAAAAAAGTCACGAAAGTCAGCAAACGGTGTTGACTCGATCAAAGAATCGAAGCTCGAGATCGTTAGGTATAGCTGAAGGTGCTAGAGCCAGGTACAGGAAGAGGATGACAAAATAGACAGAGCGAGAGACAGAGAAGGAGAGCCCAACCCAACCACTTAAGGTTCTCGTCAATGTGTTCACCCAGTCGGGACGAAACAACGCGAGCATCGGGCATTAAACACTTATTCCCGTTCCTTCGATGTACTATCCTTCCTAACAGTTGAATCGTGTCCTTAACGGAGCCCTGATAAATATCCAGATACAAAATAAGTTGAAACGTGACGGAATATGTCTTTTTCGAGTATTCGCCACAACTTTTGTTGCCAATGTCTGGGCGATTTTTATAAGTGCCAGAAATCATAAGAAAAAGAACATACAATCAGAGTTTCGTAGCAGGTGGATTTCACGAGCTACGTGCTTCGCGATGGAGACCAAAGTGCCAATTTGTATTTGTCCTGATTGAATCGCTGGTGTTTTAACCACTTTCGTCTGGATATGAGAGACGAGACTTGATATTATCCGTGAGATACGACTGCGAGCCGGTAAAATTTAAGAGCAGTATGTACGTGTGAGAAAGATGTTAATCTGTATGAGAGCGCGTAATGATTCGTCGAGCGTGAGTGATTTTGTATAAATGAGAAGGAACTCTCGCGTTACATCTTCCTGCCACAGTTTTTACACGGCGTGAATTTTACTTTTTTTCCGCCACACTGTATTGGCCAATCGAAATAACATTTCCGTGGCTATTATCGCCGAGAGAAGCATCGTTAAGCTGCTTATTCGTGAAGGAAGGAATAGAATAATCATTTTATTAAAGCTTCTCCGATAATCTTCGAACTGATCGATATTGAATCGAAGCAAATTGAATTGAAGCAAATCCAAAAAAAAAAAAGGGTATGTCGATGCATTTCAACGACGAAAACCGACATGCCCAGAGCATTTGGAGTTTTTACTCCAAACTCTTTTTTAAGAAATGATTTTGCACCGGATCACACTGCGTGCGACGGGGCAAAGAAAACGAAGACCTTTTGCTACGTCGTTGCAAGTTTAATGAGCGGGCGTGGCTCCTGCGTTCCATCTAACCGTAACCCAACGTGGAAAAGTGTGCTTGGCGAAAGAGCATTGCAGTTTCAAGTGAGGAACCGACGAGGTGTGCAATTCTCTCTCTGCTCCCCCTTGGATCGCGCACGACAAAACACGAAGTATGCAGAGGAACAGAGGCAGGGACGTTGGAACATTCACTCGACCGGTCTCTTTTGCTCTTAGAATCCCTGTCTCTCTTGTAGGCTTGAACGTCGCCGCAAGTCGTGGCGGAATTTTATTCAGTCAGACTCTGACGTCACTTGGATATGTCGCGTTAACGGCGCACCTTATTGCCACAAGCTCGCCAAGAGCTTGGTCAACCAGTGGAGATCGAGCAAGAAAAAGAAAGAGAGAGAGAGAGAGAGAGAAAACCTCACACATTTTTCCTTTTCAAAATCGAGCTGCGGAGATTTTGATAAATTCCTGATGAACCTGTCGCAATGAATTTTCCAGTTCTCAAGAATTCAGACCAATCGGATAATAACAAAAATACTTTGGTTGTTTTTTGACAAGAACAATAAAATGGTCACACAAGGCCGCGATCTCCGGAGAAGGCATGCAGAATTTGAGGAGCATGGAAAAGAAGGATGAGAGAAAACCGGCTCCCAAGAAGCTTGAGGCTGCTATAAAACACACAGCACTCGAGTTTTCGTCCAGTTTGATTTATCCACCGACTCCTGGCGCAAGTTTCGATAAAAATCGTTCGCAGAGATAGTCCCGACACACTGCAGAGGCTAACGGAGGATTTCAACCCTCTTCGTCGCTCCGGTTTCTCGCTAGAGGTGTATATTCGCGCACGTGAATTTGCATTATTTATATATTTTTATATATACGTGCAAACCGGTCCCCGGGAGTGCAGATAATCGGCAACTCGTTTCCACTCGTTTGGAACCGAGCGAGACGATCGACTAAAAAATTGGGTTAAAAAAACAGTGCTGCAACCTTGGAATATTTATTGCCCAATGGGATCGAATAATTCGATCAATTTTTTCTTCAAAACTTCATCTTGAAAGCATTCTTCTTCAATATTCTTAAAATTCTGATTTATTTACCAGAAAAATTGACATTTTCGTACCCCGTTCCATTGACGAAATGTCAAATATCGCATAAAAAATAATTCACAGTTTAAATGAAATGAATTATCGCAACGAGAGATTCGTCCAAAAACTCGCGATATTGCAGATTCGACATTTTATCATATCGAAGATCGTTTCGTTAGCGCTCATGGACGCTCTCACGGATGGAAACAAAATTGTTGTAAAGTGTAAATAACCGTAAAGAAACTTCGATTCATGCACGACATTGAATTTCGTTACGAGGCCAATAGCCGAACGTGAATATTTCACTGTCACGTGAAAATTCTCCTTTCGAACGAGAAGCCCACATCCATATGTAAGCCAAAGGCAAATATATATGTATTGACGCGGACATAGTGAGGTTACAATTTTGCCTATAATGCTCCGATGTCTGCAGGGAGTTTGCGATGCTTATTCATTCTTGTCTCTAGAGAGGGGGAAGAGGAGGAAGGGAGGCATTTGGAAGAGCGCGACCGTGCGCGGTTTCGCTGGTTGGATTTTGCAGCTGGTGTGTGTGCAACGGCAGAAGAGCATTACGGAAACACACGACAGCGGTAAAGGTTAACGTTCCCGTGGCGTGGCCCACTTTCTCGCGTGTCTGTGACCTCTTAGTTGTCCCGTTGCAAATACATAGACGCGTAAGTATATATCCGTACATAATGAGGCTCGGTAACACCTCTATGCTGCCAATTTTACAATCGATGCTTCCGCAAGAATTCGACGAGACAGTAAAAACTTCGAAAAAATTGTTTTTTTTTTCTCATGCATTCCCAACCGCAAGTCGATGTAAAAAAAAAATGCGGTAACTTTTCATGTGCAATGAAATCCTGTGCAACGAATTGCAAGGATCAAAATAAAAGTTGCACATTTTTTTGACTGCAGCGGCAGTGCAAATGTGAAAAAAAAAAAAAATTCTATGCAAATGGACGAATATGCAAGAATAAATAAATGGAAAAAATGTAGTTGGAAGTAAATGGAAAACGATCTCGTGCGCGAAGGAAAATTCTGACTGCATTCCCGGCAGCGGTTCTCGACATAAAAACCTTTCTCTTTCGCGTGGACGATTATTTCCAACAGTGGCCAAGCTTGTGTACATTAGCTGACGCGTGTCGTTTGCAGCATGCAATACCAATGCATTTATCCCGTTGCGTGGTCCAGTCTTTGCGGTGCAGGTACATTAAATATAGCGCATCAACGTACATAAATGTAAAATGGAAGACGAGTGGAAAATATGGAGGAAAGTAGGTCGTGGCGAATAATAGAATCTCTCCTGAATGGTTATAATGGTCTGGCACAATATAGACGCGTGCCATCATCACAAAGTCGTCGAAATACACAATAGAGTACAGAGAAGCTGATGCTTGTCCTTATATATATAAACATCCAAAGTGCATCGCGTATATAATTTCGAGAATGATTCGCGACAACGCGTGCCAACTTGCCGTTCAATAAATCACTGTCACACACGCAGTTATTAATTCACAAGAACAAAAAATACCCAGACAAAGAAGCACCACGAAATTAGAAATTTAATACGAAACAAGAGAGCAAATAAAAATTCGATTTAAACTGAATTTCATTGTCGACGACCACCCTACGTGACTCCAAAGAAAATTGTAGACGAAGAAAAAAAATTATTAACCGACCATTCGAATCAAATTTTCAAGAACAAACCTTAACGATTATTTTTTCCTTTTATGGTTTCTGGGTTTGAAAATTCGATCCCATAGAAGTTAGTCGAGCCTTACAAATGTATTATTTGTTCAACGAACAAGTGTGCGGTGGCGAGTGTCTCACACGTCACGGAGATATTTATTATGTGAATATTTTGGCCCATAGATAGACGCTCGAAACTATTATAACTGCCGGGAGCGTTTACGATAGTAAAGTCTGTACGAAACCGACTATTTTCCATGCTCGCATGAATGTAACGTTTGTACGTATGAGATTGCAGTGCTTGTGTTTAAAAGCGGCTTTTTGCCATCTCGGATTTCGAGGTGGAGTGGCCGGAGGGAATAGGTTAGTAAATTGAAAGGAATCCATGGGCGTAGGCTCAAGATTCAATGAAAACTATGGCATATGCTTCGCACTAATCGATTGGATATGGAGAAATAATTTGAAAACTGCACAAAAGTTTGAGCATCGTAGAAAAAAATATTTTTCGATGAAATTCTACCAAAAAAAATGATTTGCCGAAAAGTTTGGAAATTTTTTGAACAAAAACGATTTTGCTTTACGTGAAATGCCAATCCGTTTGGAAAAAAAAAAAGATCGGAACGAACGGGTACGCGTTTATTTAACACCGATAGCATATTCGCGAAAAAAAAAACTTTTCGCCTCATTTCCATCGTTATCTCAGAATCCGAATGTCACAAAACGTCTGATAAAACATTGAAAGATAATTTTTTAGTAGTACACATTGCGTACGACGAACGATGCAGCAACGCGAAAAGTCGAGTGGCCCTTATCGCGAATTGGCATCGATGTCAATGGCCGACTGCATGGGATCTTAAAAGTTCATCATGAAATTGGGAGCGAGAGACAGAAGATGAAAGAAGACGAAAAAAAAGAAAGAAAGAGAGAGAAAATTGAGGGCCATCCACAATAGCCGAATTTAGCGGTTAACACGAGTCGAGCTAAATCTTGAAGAGGGCGCTGTCACGTGTACATAGACACGCATATGTGAATAGCTCTTGAGCGATCAAGAGAAACGCAGCGTCGCGGTAGCCAGAGTCGGCCTGTATATGACATCAGCTGACTGAGGCTCTTGGCTCTTTGCTGCTATCTTGGCTCGTGAAACGAGCGCAACAGAGCCGACGACTTTTGTGGCCTCGCTAGCGTTCAACCAATACGATACAACGAATGACAATCTTTTTGTCGATAAGCCAAACGATCGCGTTAAATTTACATAAGTAAATACATAAGCACGATGAGTCAATTAAATATTCGTGAACCCATTACATTCCTATATATTGTTATTCAAAAATATGTTCACTTATTATTGTTACTTATTTGTATTCCAAGAGCAATCGTCGTCAAATTGAGACAACAACATGATATTTGTATTCTCGATTAGTTGCACTACTTCCTCCGATTCACGCCTTTGAAGTTTGCAACGTTGATATTCAACGAAAAATATTTGATCTATTAATTATTTATTGAATTTTAAAAATTGTGGCAATTTTTCTGGTCGATTGAGTTTTTGGGTGGCAAGAGAGGATCGTTTTATTGTCCAGACCGAATATTGAATAATGATAACGAGTTCTGCTCAAGAAAAAACAGAATTTCGTTGCATTCCAACGATGCAAACTTCAGCATGATTATTCCGATTCTTTCCACCGCCAATTGCGCCCTAGGTGGCTAATTTCACAAAGAATGTGAATTCCTCGTCATTTTTTCGATCATTACCGAAAATAATGTAAACCACTGCGTATATTACGTTGAAATATGATTTCTCGTTAACTTTCAGCACGAGTAGAGCAGCTGAGAGTGATCTGGAAGCGAGGCATCAAATCTCTGTATTTTTCAGATGCAGATAAGTGAATTGACTTGGCTGTCAACCTAATAATATAAGTTTCAAATGTGTGCACATGTGTACGAGTAAATGTAACGCATGAACCAAAAGCTTCTTCCACTGGTTCTTGTAATTTCTGGTTGATTGTGACAGGCTCACGGTGACCCTACCTACTCTTTAGTCATCGAGCGTGAACGATTTACGTAAATATAAATTCATATACATATGTGTATATTAGTGTGTGTTTGTGCATGTGGGAGTGTTGCGGTAACCGATAAATTTGTTGGTCATGTGAAGTGTGTACATACGAGATGAACTTGTAGTTGTTGAAGTGAAGTGATCTATGCGCTATTATTAAATCATCAGCTACAACAAACATGGTCGCAGCGAGATATTCACTATTCACACAGCTGAGAACATTGGTGACAATGAATTTCCCAAAAATACTGGCATCTTCGATCATGGGATTGAATAATAGAGACTATTCGAACTTTGGTGATTTTTAACCCTTGGTAGACACACTGGGTCATTTTGACCCAGGCGGATTTTTTCTCCTCAGCTCGTTTTCTGACAATGTAGTAACCCGTTTTATGATTTTTTGTCTTTTCTGTACACGGAATCGAATGGAATGTCGTAATGAACTCGATCGTGAGCAATCGACACAATGATTTCTATTCTCGATTGTGTTAGAAAGAATGCCGAAAGTCGAGAATCATAGGAGCGGGGACACGAAAGAAAATTGTGCGGCACGAGCGCACTACAAATTCATTGAACGGGGCTCGCGCGCACTGAATTACGTCATTGTTGCGGGGAGCCAGACCGCGTGTGTGTTCCGCCGAGTTTAAATATATACACTATCATACCGATAACGCCCCAGAGACCGAGAATATTTTTTTTTCCGTCAAACTTGCCTGAGAATGTTGCACCGCCGCTACTTTCATTTGACAATAAAACTCTCGTTTTTATCGGCGGTGCGTGAACTAAAACATCGATCATTATCTGCACGCATTGATCAAAAGATCGATCGACTAATCATAAATCGCAACATGCAATATGATTATTCGAGGAAGTGCATTTTTTCGCATTCTCTTCACGCGCGATGCATAGAATCAACTTTGGCGATAAAACTGTCACCGCCTTCTACGAATTTTATTTTGAGCCATAATTCGATGGTTTTTCAACCAATTTTGAATGCATGAAAGAATTAAATCATAATTTTCGATTATCAATACTCAAGGGGAGACAATCTCGTGGTAAAATCTTTCCAAGATAAATAATGAATAAAAAAATATCCGAACAATTTGAACTGCCATACGTGGATGCGCGTGGTTTTACTCGGAGCGACGACAGCAGGAAAGCGTATTTCGAAAATAGAAACTGGAGGCTACAGGCCGCAGACTTCTTTTGCGGTTCGGAGGGAATCTCATAACTCTCTCGCCCTGCTGCGTACGTCCTTCTTTTTCTCTTTCTATAAAACTACGTTTAACGTTGCGTCACAGGAACTCTTTCGATATTTCGAGAAAACTCTCACGTCTCGTTCCGAGCGACATTCAATAAGAAATTTTATGATTGAATCAGGCATGACAAGCCAAGCCTCGAAAGGACGAAGAGCATTGGGTTGACACGAGAGAAGGAAACGAAGAAAAGTGCGGCATCGAAAATAACGATCTCATTTTTTTCAAATGTACGTGAAACATGCGGTTGAAAAATATCTCGTTGACGTATAAATGTATATGCAGAACGAATCTCGTTACGTAGGTAATAAATGTATCTGGTGAATTTAGCGATAAATACAATAAAACTCCAAACGATATCTCAGGGGTTTTATCGCGTTGAACAAACTCTGAGAGACCGTAATTCAGCATCATATATATCTTTTTGTTCTTTTTTGATTCTCTCTTTTTTTTTTTCTCGAAATTCTCGGGTGCTCTGAAAAGTTTCGGTAAAGAGTGCGCCCGCGGTTGTTTCGTAAATTTTTTTCAAGATTCCAAAAATAACGGGGGAATTGGACGATGTCGAAAGAAGGGACGTGCCACGGGGTATTTTTATCACGCTCGTGGACTTTTGGGTGATGTATAGCGTCGAGGAGAGGCGCGAGGGCGCGCGGGGGAGAGCATATGCGTTGTCAACTCGCTTGAAACTCACACGCGCTTGTATATACGAAAAACATTTCATTTTCTAATTCTGGTGTAGTTTATAGAAAGATACAACTATATTATGCGACGTAAATTATACAAAACCAAAGGAATTAAAAAAGCGCTTTACGATTTTTCCGATAAATAATTGAAAACGAAAGCCCCTGCTTGTGAAATGGCATTTTCGAGTTTCCCATTTAAAATGAACATTAAATTATATTTATCTCATGAAATTTCTGTTCGATTATGTGCGGAATATTCGGTGAATTACGTTTTGGACTTCATAATTGTTGAAAATTTCGGTCACAGCACGAAATATCAATTTATTTCCTTAAAATTCACCTCATTGGAGTATTTTCTAGAACGAGATCACACTTCCTGGATACTGACGAATAAATATATATAAATAAATTAATACATGAGATTCGTGCTCCACTGGGCAACTTGTCACGTTAATGTCACACACACTCTCTTCTCTCTCTCTCTCTCTCTCTCTCTCTTTCTCGACGTTTTTGAGTGTCTGTTGAAGAGACATTTCGCAGCCGAATTTTCGCTCACGGCCACGATTAGAAGGTTTCATGCTCATTATGCTCCGCTTGACTTGGCAAGCTACGTCCAATCTCTGGCAATACAGCATCATCCTTTCAAGTATGTAAGCACAGATGCGCCGCACGTATACATGTGAAAAGTTTCGTTGAATACATCTCGAAACGTTATTGACCAAAAGATGACGTTACAAGTGCTTGGCAATGTTAAGGGTGCTTTGTGACGGATGTAAGCTCTCACGCTGCGATTCTTAATTCAACAATTTCATCGTGCAGAAATTATTTGGAGGATTCAACAAAAACGTTGGAATTTATTGATCGCTCTTGTCACGAGCGGTTATACGTTGGCATGCAATAAAATCATTGAATCATGCAATAATTTATTAAGTGAAGGTCAACGATTCAAGGGACTCGATATCGTCAAGTTAACCCTGCGAGTGCATACTGGGTCGTTTTGACCCCAAAGATTTTCTGTCACCGATTGTTTGGCAACGAATGTTTTGGCATTCAATTTTCGTTTTCGTCAAAAAATAAATTGTTAATAAATAATTTGAAAAATGCATATTTTCCGGAATACAACGATTTGAAAAAGGCCTTGGGTCAGATCGACCCAATATGCACACGGAGGCTTGAAGGCCACGCAATTGAATGAAATTCATCAAAATTTGTGTTCATGGTGCGAAATATTAATTGAAACTCTTGATAACTGAAGAAAACGGTTACAAACACTTTTAGAAATGCTTCGGTAACGCGTCCCAAGTATATGGCCGAGAGCACTGTTGGTTGTAAAGAAAAAAATATTCCGATGGACAAATTATATGTCTCGAGACGATGATTTCAGGAGTAAGATTATCGAACAAATATGTTAAGAGGCGTAAAATAAGTTTAAACTTATTTTCTATATAGAAAGAATATAATTATGGAGCCTGGCTGATATTTTCGCGATAATTGAATGTTGTTTCGATTCATGTAATCGAAAACTATCGGCGATGTTATTATGTCTAATGAATGTCTCAAGCGAAAGAGAGAGAGAGAGAGAGAAAGCGAAAGAAAAATTACACGCGATGGGAATAATAGAGGACGATTAGGTATGCAATTAAAGGCTCGATAAAACGTCGTAATGTTAGCGATTGAACAAAACGATAGCGTACATTTCGTATGTTTATCGAGCGTGAAAACATATTTGTCAATTTACCAAAATGTCGTCTAATTTTGTTTTTTTTTCTTTAGGAGCAAATTGAAATGATAATAATTCAACAAGAAGTTTCATCATTCGATCAATAAGTATGTGAAAATTTATCAGGAATAAGGAAAATCGAATCCTGGCCCCAAGATTGAAATTTCTTTCGATATATTTTGGCTGGCACAGTGTTTTTGAAAATTTCGTTAATTCAATTTTTCTGATTCAACGAGAGACTGTGTTTTTCTCGTGGGTGTGAAAAAAGTCTTGGTATGCGGTATATATTCTGCTCCGTATAAATTATAATACGTCAAGCGAGCAGTGAGATCATCATCGATGTCGTAATCATGAGAGTAAGCATCGTACCGTGACACATCCACACATTTACACCCAAGACTTGAGACAAGGGCGAGGAGAACTTGTAAGAAAACGAAACACCGTAACAAGTTCTCAAGCTGACGATGCCAAAGTTGGAAAAATTTATTTAGAAAAAACAAACGAAAAAAAATCCTTGTAAAGTGTTCTCTGGGCCGACGTGGCAATTTTTTAAAAATTGTTGCCGACGAAAAAAACATTGCGAACTCGTCGTTAATTGATTAACACCATAAAAAATTCTCGAGCCATATTTTTTGGATTTGCAACTGCAATAAATTGAAAAGAAGCGATGAAAATGAGGATTCGCTTTGTGATACTAATTTTGAAAATTCTTAAGGAAACAGCGTTGTTTAAAACTGCGTTTACGATCCGAGAAAATTTTCTGTAAAATTGCGGCATTTAGCTACGTGATGGTGACGAGATTGGCAGCGAGGCGCGCAGCTGGATAAACTGTTTTAATCGAACATATCAGCTGAATCGATCGGTTTAATTGGTCGCTGGAGATTATCACGACAAAGAACATACCAGGAACCATTTGTAGAATCCGTGCCTGACATTATTTATACACGCAAGAAATAAAAAAAAGGAAACTTGTTCGAAAGCTCATGGAATGGTCATTTTTCCTGTGCAGAATGTAAATTTGCATAAAAATAAAATAAACTTTGAAATCCACAGAAAGCAGTGAATTTCCTTTCCCTGAAAATGTCCATTTCGCAAAAGATGAGAAATTGCCGAAAATTTGAGGTCGTCCCGCAGTAACGATGATTTTTTTATTTTCATCTTCTCCATGCACGTGTACGAGCACGTTCATTTGATATTTTTCTTCTCAGCGAATAAATGAGCGAGAGGTGCGAAGTTAGTGCGACGTTTAAAAGGATCGAGTAGCACGCGTAGATTTGCAGAGTCATGAGATTCTTTAATGTCATCATAATGTATGCACATAGAGTGCATTGTCATAAAATAATTAAGAGAAATATGTTATTAACGAAGAGTCGAGGATTTAGTTTAGTAATAAATGGGGCGTAGCTCGTTGGAGGATTTTCATCGACAAATCGTTCTGGAAGTTTGGATAATCCTACACGTTACGCATATAAATTTGTCATTTCCGGTTTTCAGTGGGAGAAGGCATGCACGGACACACGTACGAGAATATCGACGGAAACACACGTGTCTGAGTGAGTAGCTGAGTCGTAAAAACGCAGAAGTTGCCTGGGGGCCTGAGGATCGGAGCTGGAGGCAATATAAATATATAAGAATTGCTGCAATTCTGACTGGGGTGACTGCAGCATTTAAGAACGTATATAAGAAAGCGCGTGAACGCGGCGTTGGCGATGGACGAGTCGACACGAGAAACAAAAGTATAAATAGAGAAACACACGAAGGAAGCTGTTGCTAAATGAGTGTGTACGTATATGTCGTTCCGAAGACGCCGGAAATGAGCAGCTGCACGTTCGATCGTTGTTGCTGGGAAAAAAAAGTCAAAGTGGAGTAAAACGAGAGAATCGAGTGAGCCGAGAAAAACAAAGAAAGAGCGAGAGGAGCGTGACGCGTTTGCGTCGAGAGGCGTGTGTGCAATGGACCTAATTGAAAACGCAGATGGACGTCGAGTTATCGATATACACAAATGCACATGCAAATGTGTATATATACAAGTTGCACAGAAGTCAGTAAGGCGATTTGATTTACACACGAGACACCGCGTCGAGAGTGCGATTCAAAGGCAGCAAATTGTGGTCATTTTTGCTTCGAGTTGTATAAATGTTTAACTTTCATCGTCTGAGAAAGGAAACAGAGACAGCTTTCTCGTAATCTTTGAAAATAAAGCTTCCAGCAATAAAAACGAACTTTAAAAACTCGACGAAGGTGTAAGAAACGTAGCAGCAAAATATGCTAATCCAGAAAACTTGTTTTCCTTCCGAGGAGGTTACAGAAAAAAAATCTGATAAACGAAAAAAGCCTCTTTTTTTATCCGAATATGTATCGACACACAATCACACCGACTGAATGAAATTTATGCATGAAACTTGAAAAAAAAAACGTTCCCGAGTGCACGCGGGTTCTGAAATAATCCACATGTGATCGTGTTGCAACAACTATACATGATAATTATATGTATGAAGCAGAGAGATGCTAAAAATGTGTCCCAGTCGCCTGGACACAGGTAGAATTTATACATGTTACGATAACTCGGTCGCGACAGCCAGCCCATGCAGCCACGACTCGAGAAAATCTCAGCGATATATGCAAATAATACACACATGTAGCAACACCTTAATAAATATAGATGCGTGCACACATTTATTTGCATTTTGTGCGGGAGGTTGATTTTAGTTCGCGAACCGTTGCTGTCGCGTTAGATAATCAAGTAAATAATGTTGCCAGGCTCTCGCGTGGCATCGTTTAAGCGCGTGTATCATTCTCACATATATTTCACCTCGAGACGCAGCACGGTCCAGAGGATATGCACCCGCGATTCCAATTCGTGTTTTTCGCTCTTTCTTCACAAATTCTGTAATTTCGTCATATTTCTCATTCTCGTTTCTGATTTCTCTACGTAAATGAATGTATAAATGTGGGTGCGGGATGCGGTCGAAATACTTCTTCGTGTATTCGCATATAATTCGCAAGAATCACGTTGCGTTCTGGCAGCGCCAATGGGCGAAAAAAACTTTCGAGAATTTCCGTCGTCGCTACACTCTCCGAAGAGGGATGACTTTTCTTATATTTAGATTTTGTGGGAGAGTCCCAAATAACGCATCAATTCCGTTTTATTTTTCTTTTTCAGTCTTTTGCTCTTCTCGTCGTTGGTCGTGCAGATTGCGATCGCGAGAGTGTAAAGGAATGTGCGACCGACGACAAACTTCGAATCGATGAAAAGAACAAAAACAAGGAAACCATTTTGAAATGGCGAACAAGGAATATGGACAAAAAATTATTTAATTGAAGGAAAAAATGAATCCGCAATTAGATAGATTCAGGTCGAGGAACGAAATGATGAAATGAACTAAACAGTCTGCGAAATATCCGGTACGAAATTAGCCAAAATTCATTTTGGAAAGAATGATTAGTAACGTAACTGGAATTCGAAATCCTTGAAAATGGACACAGACAGAAAGGCGTATATGTATCGACAATTCGGAGTAGACCGTGTGTATATATCCGAAAGGAAAAGAACAGAGGAGCAATAACAGACGCAATGGCTGAAGGCATTAAGGAGAAGAAACATCTCCGCGGCATGGATTTACGAAGCGAGAGAGAACGTTCGGTGTATGAGCTTGGGCAACACTCGCTTATTTTCACACTGTGACTCAAGCCCTCGTATTTATAAATCTCATCCACCTCTCTTTCAATCTCGCCACTCTCTTACACTTTTGCAAGATTTTGAGCGCGTTTTCTCCATCCGGCTGGTCGGAATTTGCTTTTTTTACTCCGTTTTAATTTTTTTTTTTTGTTAACGATACGACGAGTGAGCGTACGTGTCGGTAGAGAATTCTTGGGAACGGCAATGACTTAGAATTTCTGCCCAAATAAATTGGTAGTTTAAAAAAAAAATAATTCAACGTTTTTAACTCGAGCATTTTTTTGGTAACTCGAGAAAACGTTGATGATTTCACAAAAATGCGAGTATTTTTTTTTTTTTCTCTCCAATTGATTGATTTTTGAGTAATTGGTGGAACGCCACTTGCAGTCGCAACGCAACCGGTTTTATTGTCGGGACAAAAGACGGGATAGACGACAAGTGAATCCATGGGGAGATCCTATTACAGGCCAGGTAAGTTTTTCGTGTCTGAAATCGACCAGGTTTACAGGTGGTGGTTTTTGTTGTGGAAATTCGAGGGTCGAGCGCATTATAAAAGAGTGACTTTTCGTCGGGTAAACCGTGGGGGAAAAAGGGGGGACAAACTTGTAAAACGAGAATCTCACGAGGCAGCAGGTCGAATTCGAACGACCTCGAAGGGGAACGGAGAGGCTTTCCTCTTCGAGGGGGAACTGCCAGCTAAGAGAACAAGACACACAGACGATAAGAGAAAAAAGAGAGAGAAAGAGGGAATAAAAGGAAAAGAGAAAAAAAAAGAGAGAAAATCAGAAAAGCGTTAAAGAGAGAAGTCGAGACCGAAGAAAATGTGGATTCAAGTCGCAGGTTGTTCGAAGGGGAGCTCGCAAGAACGACGATGGGGCACACACACGGTTCAAAACTCGATTTCCTCCCCTCTTTGATATTCTCATGTCGTTCTTGTCCCCCTCGTCCCTTTTCCGTTGCTCCACAGACGGAATACGATTATATGTGTGTGCGATCTCCTCAGCTACGTCGACCAAACGAACAGGTTCCATTCATTCTCCCCTTGCAGGTAACGTCAACGTCACACGAGAGAGAAAGAGAGAACGAGCGAGCACGTTTCACTTGCACACACTCACACGCACACCAACACAAAAGCTAAAAGTCGTGTAGTGTGACGCGAAGTGAGGAACGTGTCTCGAGAGCATAAAGTTAGGAAAACCGAGCGAAGAGACCATAAATATGTGGATACCTTATCCTGATCGAACATTACGGCGGGGCGGGGGGGGGGGGGAGCAAAAGAAAAAGGCGAAGGAAATAACAGGAAAATACACCCACGCACACATGGAAAACGAGACGAGTTTTTTTTACTCGAGATCGTGTAAATACCTATGAGCAGCAACGAGCTTTCCCACGACAAAAAAAAATCCTCCCAAAGAGCCTTTGCCAACGCGATCGATTTTTTTATGGGAAAATAAATAAAATAGCAGTCTAAATCCACGAGATCGACGATATGCTGGTACACTGTCGAATTACGACGTGTGTGCTTATTCCGAGATTATCCTATCAAATGGAAAAGGATCCATTGCATGCTGGTCCTCTATGGAAAATCTATGAGAACCTTTCCTGTCCTCCATATCCCTCGGAATTTATTCCGAAATTGAAAAAATAAAAAAAACACCAATCAAGTCATTCTTAATTTTTATCACTGGACAAATCGAGTTTCTATTTATTCATTTCTCGAATGAGCCGAATAATTTGAAAAAGTATCGACGCGTGGTCGCTCGAGAATCTTGACAAACTTATCAATGAATAAACATGTGTGACGATTTCCAAGTTTGCCGAGATGGTTTGTGTTCGGCTGATATTGTATCGCTCCTTTTCTGTGTCTATATAAACACAGTCTAAGAGATTGGCTACCGAATGTTGACATTGTGCAAACAGATCGATGATAATCGCTTAATCCTTCCTGTGATTGTGAAACTCTTCTTTCGGTTTTTTTTAAAGAGTTCTCTTTTAATTAGTTCGTTAATTATGCACGGACACGTTTATTAATTCGGTCGAATCGAAATTTTAAATCGTGACGAACAAAAGTTTCAAAATTCTGACGATAATCTCTCAATGTTTCGAAAATCTGGAACCCGTTTTCTCATTTTTCGATCGGTCATCGTACGCGAGCGTCAATTGCTTCCAATAAAAATAATTTAATACAAAGAAAAATTTTCCCAAGTTTTAATGAGGAAAAAATAAAAATACGAAATCCGAGATGCTGAGTGTGCTGTGAAGAAAAAATTCAACTGCGTATTTGTAGCGATCGCATCGACGACGGTTTTTACTGTTAACAATTTATGCTGAAGAGCGTCTAGAGACGGAAGTTTCTTCGACTCGGAGCGTTCAATGACTCTCTCGATCTCTGTGCCTCTTCTATCTCTTTCTCTAATGCGAGCCAGCAGCAGGGCTTGGACAGAGAGGCTTTTGAAAAAGAAAAAAAAAAGCAACGAGGACTCCTCGGTCTTTTATTAAAGTTCAATTCTTTCACGTTCGAGTACCGTTATTAATGCGGGGAAAAAATGGTAGAGTATCATCTCGTGCATATACATCATTTTAAGGAATACGCATGTGACGTACATTCCCACCCAAAAATTCCGCAGTCTGCTCAATTGAAAAAAAAATCTCTAATGAAAAAAAACGAAACGTGAAGTTTCCGAATTCTAATTAATTTAAAACATTTTTTTTCCCAATACAAACAGCAGAATAAAAATGTTGATTTTTGGAGGCTGGAGTAAAGCTGGTTAATAAGTAACTGGCCACACGCAGATGTTGCCCCATTTCTCAGACCCAACATTCTGTCTGCGAGGACATGTGAGCGTCTTAGTCAGAAAGTAGACACAGCAGCATCCTTCCATAAGTCTTTTTTCTTGTAAAATAATCGTCAGTGGGTCGATGGAGTTGCGAGTATTTTCTCATGGTCGTAAAGTAATTGGAAACCGAATAGGGTTGTCCACCAGTTCGCTGAGATGGTTCATCACATTAGTACGTGTCTCTTGGTCGAACTATACGTTTCATATCAAGTCGGCGACATGAATACTCTACAGTAGTCTGAAGACAAAGTGCTCTCGTGTTTATACCCGAGCCACGAGTCGAGCACATGCTGCCGTTTACGTTTTGTGCTATATATCGCGGTACTTTTCGTTCTGAACAAGCTGCTGGACTGCTATTCAGTTTCTCATGAAATGTCTCTCCATATATTACAAAGTAATGTGAAGAATTTTTGAAAAATGGAAATGAGACAGAAATATCTCGATTTTTATTCTTGGCGTACAGGCTGCAGAGGCTGCAAGTTTATTGGAGATTAAAAATGTAAATCAAGAGGAACAAATGTGAAAAGTTCGAGTTTAACGAACGAAAAATAGATCGTTCGTTGTGCTGGGCATCGCAAAGGGCGACGGAGTTATTTTGACTGATGGAATAATAATAAAAAAATAGAAAAACGTAATACACGTTAGTGAAAAGGAAAAATCCTAATTCCGAAAGTTTATTTTTCCGTTAGGGCGTCTCGAGAAAAATATTTTCCATTTTTCGTATTTTCTTTTTCACCGTTTGGTTAACGGGGGTCCATTGGGTCTCATGTGCTCTCCTATATATTCGGCATTGCCTTTGCCGCTGCAAGATGAGCACCGAAGATAGAATTTTTGGGCGTGTCCCTTGCGGCTACTCGCTCTGGGGGAGCATGAAGTGTCTGGTGCAGACTCGAACGGGCTCCGAGACCCTTGACTCTTTTTATCTTTCTCTCCTTTCCTCCCGGCTGCACGGGGCCCGAAGATTCGAGGAGCTCTTTCGTGCAAACGAAATGACGAGAGGAAAGAACTCCGAAAAAACATTACGACGTTAAAGTGCGGTGTTCTTTCCGAGGATCCTCGCGTTAAATGTTCGACAACGAGCCATAATTTGTGAAACCGGAAAAAAACGAAAGTTTGCCCAGCAAAAATGGCGGAAAAATATTTCCAAAGCTCCTTCACAAATATTCGATAAATAACAAGAGACAAAACTTTGAAAAAATATTGAAATTTCCGAAAAACTTGCTCAAGCCTCATGAACAAGCTTCCGGAAATTGAACATTTCTCCAGAATCGTATATAAAAAAATAGAAAATTTAAAGATTCGACGGTCTACGAGCTTTTGCGATTATCATAAGCGAGGCTTCGCTCTGACGAATAGTAACTGAGAAGTGCGACCGCGACACGCGAGATGAGCGAGATGCAAAAAAGACGTGCCCAGAGCAGAGGAGATTCCTTTTGCCTCCCACCATAAATAACGAGAACAAGAGGGAAAGAAAACGAGAAAGAGGCGAAAGGAAGTGAACGAGTACGTTTTGTTATGTGAACGCCGTGCATTTCATCTCAACGAGACGAAGAAGAAAGAGCAGGGAGAGAGAGAGAGAGAGAAAGAATTGAGAAAGATGTGCGCGAAACTGTAGATGCTGCATGGCACGAGCTCACGCAGTCATGCGCCAGTGAATACTCTACATAATGATACACACGGACCGTTCCATTGACAATACGAACTCTTCCATGCTTCAAATTTCGTTATTAAACGAAATAGAAAAATCCTTCAAAACTGTCTTGAATTTTTCCAAAAAGACAAGAAATCAAAATTACACAAAAAAATTAAAAAATAATGTGAAGAAAAATAGTATAGTTTTGAAAAAATTGTTAAAAGGTTTATTCAGGGAAACCAAATTTCGAGTTCGATCGATTTTCCCTGAAAAGTTCGATCAAAATAATTTTTAATGTAATAACGTAATCGACTATGAAGAAGACTCGGTACGAAATATATACTGGATATGTGTACGTTCTGTGCGGTGTACGAGAACGGTGGAGAGTGCCGGTGCTCGTGAGAGAGCGGGTCAGCCCGGTCATCGGCCCCCGCGAAGACCAAGACGACGACGAGAGCCAGACATCCCTTTTGCAAGGGCGTCATTTTCAGATTTTCGTCGGCGCACAGTTGCTTTCCAAATAAACAAGATTCAGAAATATCCCAAAGATGTGTTCGAAAACGAATATGATTTCGAAAGTGCCGGAGCTCTGCATGACGCCAGCGCAAAAATTACTCCGTTGCGAAATAATGAGAAAAAAGCGCTCTGCTTAAAAAAATAATGAGTTTTCGTTGCATTCCAACGATTCCAACTTCAACATCGTTCTTCAGCTTCAAATACGATGTCACAATTTTTTTCAAATTTTTCGTCTACATAGTTCTCGAATAATTGGAGTTTACTCGGTAATTTCCATCGCAGGGTTGTCCCAATGCTATCCTAATCAGGACCTTGAGAGGCATTCCCTATTTAGAGTTCACCTGAAAAGATCCTTATGGGGTATAGGGTTGTCCCTACGAAAATGTCTAGTCGGGCTATGCTTATGCATGTAAACTCTAGTGTTCAATTGCTAGAAAACTATGTAAAAGAAAAATCTTAAAAAATTTGTATATTAATATTTAATACTAAAGATTTCTTTAATACTAAAGAGAAATTTCGAATTTTCCTATGCTTTTAACATGGCAACATTGTTGTGTGTAGCGACCCTCTTTAAATCCTGAAATGACGTAATTCACGGGGGTAGAATTGCTAGACTCAAAAATCACAGAAATACGCGTTACGTGTAGGCAGAAGCGCGTGCAGCGATTGATTAGACACACATGTGTGTGTCTCTACATAAATGTGTCGGTATATATTTTCATCATGATCCAACGGGACGAGGATACGAGTGCGTTCGACCGCGCTGCAATCACGAATGCTCGAGCGTAGGCATTTCCTTATTTAGAAATGGAAGGAAATCTAAAGACTCGAACACCATTCTTTTGATGTTTATTGATGAGCAATAAAAGTAAACCGTAGGAATAAGAATCATCACACGAGGATTAAACGGCAATGCATATCGTCCTTTGGTTTTACGACCAAAAGATGAATTGATCCGAAAACTTTGTCGGTTTTCGTCGTCGGGATAATCGTCAATTTCGTTACCTATTTACTTTTTTAGTCAGTCTAGTTTCACAACCATCGAATGATTGATTGATTGATTGATTGATTGATTGATTGATATTTATTTATGCCCTAGCAATGCTTTGGGGCACGAAAGTAGAAGAAACAGTAAAAAGTTATGAAATAATTAATTACAGAGATTTCCATAACACGCAGTAGAAAAAGAACACATAGAGCTTGTAAGTCGTGAACAGTAATTGAATATCAATAGGAAGAAAAAACATAGAAATTTATAATAGAGCTAGATTTAGCAAAAAATAAAAAATAAAATAAACAACGTTTGCAAGCGCGCGAAAATAAATATATAAGCAACACTTAGAATACGCTTAGCTTAAATAAAGGAGTCGGTAAGCGCAGAGAACGAAGCAAATATACGATTAGCTTAAATATATGAGTCGATAAAAGGCAGAAAACGAAGCAAATTAAAGATGAATACTGGTACAAAACAACAGTAGACATATCACTACGCAATATTGTTGAACCAGCATCATTAGAGCACTTCTCCGTCGAATAAGTGGGCGTAGAGTTTTCTCTTGAATGAGGACAACGTCTCTGAAGACGTGACTTCAGTGGGCAAAGAGTGCCATAGATAAATCCCGGAGAAGACGTACGAATTGTGAAGGCAAGCAGTGCGATGGTTTGGGATAAGAAAAGTATCAGCTACTCGGAGACGAGAAGGGCGGGAAGGAACTGGTGCACGCTGGAAGAGGTCACAAAGGTAGGGTGGAGCTGAGCCACCTAGGATTTTGAAAATGGAGATTCCCTGGAAATACATGCGACGCGACTTCACACTTAACCACCCCAACTCGCGTCTATACGGCGTAATATGCACGTCACGCCGCAGATCGAAAATAAAGCGAATACCACAATTTATTAGGCGCTGGAGTATGAGATTGAGTTCGTCAGGAAAGTCAACATAGACAAGGCAGCAATAATCCACAATCGGCAAGATGAGTGATGATATTAAGATAGTTTTTAGTCTTCTGAACAAGGTACTGCGGTGATATTTTAGTTTAAAGAGAGTTTAAAGAGAGAACTTTTTCAGAGACCAAAGAAATGTGGCTACGCTACGCCACGAATGCGTAGAAAGGGAGATACAAAAAAAAAATTGGCTTTGTATAATAATTTTATGATTTCTCCACGTTATGAGAAGTGCGGGGAAGATCGCGTGAGTGAGAGACCACAAAATCTTATTGCAGTAACGTGCGTTCAACGTTTTGAGAGTTTCAACGAAGCGTGAGGCGTTTACGGAGCGCAGTTTCATCGGTTTTTTTCTTTTTTCGTCGATTCGATTTCGTGGCTATAATGAAGAATTTCGATTATTGCGGTTCCACAAAACTTTGTGTATGATTCGTAGTTTTTGTTTTTTGTTTTTAATGAATTTCCTTGGAAAATTGGCAAAAATATGAAAGAAAGTCGACGAATTTGCGAAAAATGAACGACGTGCTTTTTTCGATTTCGATCGCACAATTCCTCATGCAAACTGCAATTGGCATGTCGTTTTTCTTGAAGAATTACTCCGTTCGTAGGGTCACCAATGAAATGGGACTGGATCGATATCGTTTACGAGAAATTGCAACGGAGATCCACGCGAAGATCGATTTAAATGAAGAAAAAAAAAACGGCCACCAACTCGAAGAGGCTCGTAAAAGAGTATTAAATAGCGATTGTGACGATTGACGAATCAACCGCAGGAATGATTTTGTGCCAGATATTCAATATATGCACATTGACGATTGGGTGAAAACTTTTTCCGAGTCGCTGTTCAAACGTCTTGACAAAAATTCGAATACCGACAAAGTAAAATCTTTTTATTATAAAAAAAACGTATGTATAGTAACGAAGACAAAAGATGAGACTGAAAAATGAACGCGTGTGAGTGAGATAAAAAAGAATAAAATAAAAAAGGAAAGAAAAACAAATAAAATAAGAAACAACGAGCAAGAATTCATTCCGCTTCGTTAATATTAATTTCAGGCTTTGCCGGGTTGGGTTCAAGAAGGTTGTGTGGTGGCGAGTACGTGGATAGAATACAAGAGACCCACGATCTCGATTACGTGTAACGAGTACATATTATTGAGGCTATAAACCCATACGCATCTACGAGTGATTCAGACAGAAATAAAAATGAGAAAATTATCGACAGTTCGCTTGCAAGAATCAATATTCATACGATTGTCAAAATCATGATTTTTAATCATAACCTCGAGACATATTTCCACAAAAAAATCAATGAAAACCAATTTTTAACAAAAATAAAAAAGAAACGGAAAAGCTATGATCGACGATTCGAAGTGGTTGCGTTTATTTTATCGAATCGGATCAAAATTAAATTTTCTTGTATAAAAACGTAACGTGAAGAAGAGTTGTAAAATTGGGAAAGGAAGTGCATGGGAAAAATGATTGATTTGAGAGAAAAATGGAGTTTTCTTTCGAGCAACTTTCAAGGAGGACAAAAAATACGAGTTAAAAATGTTTGAGAGTACAGTTGTACGTAAGCGAGAGAGAAATTCGAAGCAACGGTGCCGGCCGCCTACGCGCGAGCATCCATTCACGTCTGCGTACGTATTGTTAGCGAGAAAGCGAGTCGCAGCATCACGAAGACGAAGATTAAAGAGAGGGAGAAGAAAAGAGGAAAAAAATACGACGAAGAGGTCGAGGATGACGACGGACCGTGCCGAAGAGTATCATCTCTGGAGGTTCGTCTGGGCAAATGACCCACGAGTACTCGGTAAAAAGAGAAAGAAGGAGAAAGAAGAACGAGGACAGAGAAAAAAGTGCGCCGGAGAGCGCGTTCACCAGCTATGTCCTTTTAGGGCAAAACTCCAAGTATCGAGCGACGACTCCCGTCGTGGTTCCCCTCCATATGAACCAATAATATCCATGCACACAGAAACACAAAAATTCCTTTTTTCCATTTCTTTTTATAAACACACGAATCTTTCGTAAACGACTGAACGAGTGAAACTTTTTTCTATTTTGTCAACATCGTCCCCCAGAATAGATGCGTGCATTATGGACGCGAAGACGTGAATCGATTAAACAATCCCTGCTCCAGAGACCGTGTCGAATTAAGAAACCAACGGATTATTAGTTGAAAACATTAACTTTGCAGTCTCGCTTACAAAATTCTACAATTTATGCACAGACGTAAAATTCCCTAATGGAGTAATGTATAAAAAACTAATTAGTTGCTCTTTCCAATCGTTTAGAACTCTTTCATTGCTTGATATTTCAAAATAATTCCATAAATAAAAATGTATTCATACGAACAAGAAATTTAGCGAGTGGCCAACGTTTTCAGCGAGGTTAATACTAATTTCTCGTGAAGATCTTGCGCACGAGCTGTATTCTCTCGGGTTCGCGAGAAAATCGCGGCGTGTGTGTCTCTTCCTTCCCATAAAACAGAAAGAGAGAGAGAGAGAGAGAGAGAGAAGTAGTGAGAGAGAAAGAGGAGGAGAGAGGCAACTTCACAGAATGTAACATGGCGTTCAGTGAAATAAAGAGAAAATGGTGTCGCCATAACGCCCACACCCCATAAACACAAATCCAAGATGCATTAACTGTGTTATTTTCACATTTAATTCTTCCATTGAAATTCCAACATAATAGAGACATCGGATTATGACATAATTGCCCAGAGAGATACTAATTAAAATGTCGTTAATTTGTATCCGCAAAATGATCATTTTTTCTCAGACAAAATGTGAGAAATTTCATTCCGACCAACTTTTTCTTCATACGAAGTATAATCCCAGACTCCAAGAGACTTCTCGAGCTATCACGAATATTTCTGAAGGCAACGACTCAACTTTTACGCAACATTATTTCATTGAGCCCAAAGTTAATAAAATTTTCGAAAGAAAAACTTTTAATCAGTCTCGCGATACGATGGAAAAAGAGAGGCAAATAAAAAATTTTCAAAAAAACAAGGATGAGTGACGTGAAAAGAGGGAGAGAGGGGTGAAGATATTGAGAACGCAAAGTTTGGATAATGCGAGTTGGATTACTTGTCGAGTTTGTGTCTCGAACATCTCGCCAAGACGTTGTGTGCGGTAAGAAAAGGGAGTCGGGGAGGGATATTAGAGCGGCGATGATCTGAGAAGGAGGTAGAAAAAGAGATGAAAAGATAGAGAAGAATGAAAGAGAGCAAGAGAAAAAAGACGAGAGGGAATAAAACTTGGTAAGCAGAGTCGAGAGTAACAAGCCTGCACATGAGTGACCGAGAAAGAGAGAGGGAGAGAGAGAGAGAGAGAAAGAGAGAGAGAGAGAGAAAGAGAATGTGATCGGGCAGGCAACACACACTCGAAGCTCGTCGGAGCCTCTATACACCGCGTCCACGAGAAGGAATGCGGCCGCGCTGGTCGACGTTACGTTATAGTGGGGAAAAAAGGGAGAAGGAGAAAGAAACAGAGAGACACAGAAAGAAAGAGGGAGATGAAAAGATAGGACGGACCGTTCGCAAGGCCGGAATGAGAAGAAGAGAATGAGGCACGAATCCAAGCAGGGAAAAAGAGAGAAGAAGAGAAGCAGCGCAGAGAGAGAATTGTGATGCCTGTAGCGAGAGAGCATTGAGTGTTCAAAGAGGGGCAACGGGTTAGGGGGTGAGAGGGGTCGAGGACCGACTCCTGCGATCGCGATGTTACTTTTGCGCTCAGCCCTCCGTGTTACTAAGAACGAAAGAGGGAGAGAGCTAGCGCGACTCGCGGGACCGAGAGAGAGAAAGGGATACACTCCACTAACGAACGCAACGGTCTCCTATTTTTTTTTTTTTTTTTTTTCGATTCCTCTCCCGTAATTCCTACTTCGATCTCATCATGTCCTAATAATTGACACATCAGCACGTAGAACCGCGATTCCATCGAACCACTGAAGAAAAACGTGTTTTTGCTGAAATTTATTAAACGAATTGGCCTTGAAATGAACATAATAAGATACACACTCATTAGCGATAATTAGGCCGAATAATTTGAGACTTCGTTACGAATGTGAATTAAATTCCCAGGCGTTATTTTTTTTTATTATTTTTTATCCGACTTTCCCGCCCAGACATTTGCGACGTAATAAAAAATTAAATCTGCAAACTTGAAAAACTCGAAAAAGAAGAAGAAATAATTTCGAACTTTGAGTCAATAGATCAAATAGTTTTTACGTATTTTACGATCGAGGAGTTTGGAGCAGGAAAATATCGGAGGAACTGGGCGAGGGCTTCGGAATAGGCGGTGCTACGGGTACTCGACAAATTACCAATTGCCTAATCACTAATGACTACTCGTATATTTGTTTCGGCTACAACGCTGATAGATCGTACTTGCAGCGGCGAAGATGAAACTTTGAGGAGCAGGAACCACATGA
The DNA here is from genome assembly GCA_963921915.1 of Hyposoter dolosus. Lineage (NCBI taxonomy): Eukaryota > Metazoa > Arthropoda > Insecta > Hymenoptera > Ichneumonidae > Hyposoter > Hyposoter dolosus. The sequence continues at coordinate 4,966,732 of OY998134.1, forward strand.
TCATTCTGCCTCTAAGGCCGAGAAATTGACTCAGTGAATCTCGTCGAAGTCGAGGCAAAAATATAGACAGAAATGTACTGCACAAGAAAAACCTCGTAGAAATTACGACGAAGCTAGCTTGGCTGAAAAGCATTTATTGCCATTTTTGCTTAGCACATTATTTTCATTATTTTGATTTAAAAAACGAACAATATTAACAAAAACAAAAGCAATTTAAAAAGTTGGGAAATTGTTCACCCAAAAAAATGAAACTTTTTGTTGGGCCTGTTGGCAACAATTTGGGAGATAAATTCAAGGAATTTTGAATAAAGTACAAATTTCATGTAGTCGAGGCCGAGATTAACATTTTTTTCTCTCAATTTCGGTAGCAAATTGATCAAAAATCGTTACAAATTGACGTCATCTTTAAAACCGGAGAAAAAAGCGACGAATAACCTTTTCCGAAGGTCTCTGCATTCTCGTCTATTGCGTTAATTATAATCTGACTAATTGTGCCCAAACAAAAATGAAACGTGAAATTTTTCCAAATGCCACAAGAAACGCTAATGATTCTCCAATTGCGTGAGATTTCCGAATATAGGAAATCGAGAAATAAAAAATGTAAATATCGACGAATTCGTGGCGACAAATTAAGCAACAAATATCATAATTTTGAATATTTATTTTCTCTTATAATTCGAGAGTTGATACTTGACATATTTCGAAAAGAAATTAAATCTCTAATAACGTGAGGATCGGTCAAATGGTGTTCAGGAAAAAGGACATAAAGATGAGACTTTTGATTACTAATTGACACAAATCCCCATGGGTGTCCGTTAATAACTAAACTCTGCTGGAGGTTTCGGTAAAAAATTGAAAAACCTTTTAAAAAAATGGTGTCTCGCAGAGTTTTCGATAAATTGTTTTCCCCAATTTATTTATTTACGGAAATAAACACGGATCAAGAGGAAACGAGAAGACAAAAGCAAGGAGCGTGCACGTTGGTGCTTAAGACCGAGAATTAAAGGAAAGGAAACGGGTGATGAGAACAAGAAGAAAAGTGAGCGAGTGTGTCATTGAGGCGTGAAAAAAGAATGGACAAGGATTGCTCGTTACGACGAGCACGTGGTGTTTCCGCATCGGTAGCTGAAAATAAAGATTATTTTTATATTTTTTCTCGGTCTGACGATTTACAAAACTCGCGTGAGTTGAAAAGTTATTTTCGAGCTGTTGACACTGTCAATATTTGGAGCTGACAGCGGCCACAATGAACATTTTCTTTCCGTTGTTTTTTTCCTTCAGATTATTTTTGTATAAAAAGAATAAGAATAATGAGTCACGTCGCTCACGAGCGAGACGTGGGCCGAATGTGGCTCCGAGGAGGAAAAAAAAAACTGGTGGAACAATATTCGTGGCTAAAATTCTTCAGAGCCTTAAAAACGTCAAAAAAGTCGAAACTTGTATTTTTACGAGCAAAAGTTTGTATCGAAAAATTAAACGTTGTTGCGCAGTTGAAGGGAACACGAAAGAAAATGATAATCATAAAAGTCATGACGATAATAATAATAATACCGAAAGATCGTGAATAAATGCATCGGAGACTTTCTCCTCGGCCGTTTGAGCGAATACACGTAGAATACCGTGACTTTCGAAAGTGAATGCGTGTGTGTGTGTGTGTGTTTTGTGAAACGACATCGATCGATCGCGTCCTTAATCTCAATAACACACGGCGCGTGGAACGTGTGTGATTTTCTCTTCACGCTTCTGTGACATTCGGGAGGCTCGCAACGTCGATAGTAAACAAAGCAGGAAACGAAGGCAAACCATGATTGAAAAAAAAAAATTCTTCAAGTGAAGAAAATTATCGATTGCGAAAAATCCCCTTTACTTTGGAACTTTTTTCCTGACAGCTCACAGCTCGAAATAAATTCGAGCTCGAGAAATTTCACGAGATCCTAAATTTTCGTATTTTCCTCAATGAGCTCAATAATAAACCGCCTGTACGTATAAATAGCCGAGCGAATTGCCAAGCTGAACTCACGAAACGTTGTTTGATTCGACGAAATTTCATATTTCCGCATTTTCGCATGGACTGTTATCATTGTTTTGATCATCAGGGGACCTAGCCGAGTATCGAATATCTCCGCGTCGAAGAAACGCCCACTTGGTGTTTATCTCGAGTGTAGCATAGTCACGTGGTCGCCGGCGAGCCACCTATACGATAGCGTCGAAAATAATGATTGGAGAAGGTATTATCTGTTTATTCATTTTTCCCTTTGTATCGAAATGTTCGAGCATAACGAAGAAAAGTTTGATCATTTGAAACGAAGCTTCTGTCTACCGCGACACGCTGCGATTCGAAAAATGTTTGCATCGTACGATTTCCAGGAAAAGCAGAGCGAGAGGTGTGATCGCCGAACGCCCGAAGACCAGATTTTTCGTGTGCGTCCATTTCGTCTGTTTACATTGCAAACAAACCTGCTCGCGACTCGACGAACGCAAACGAATGTGTTCTCGAGTATTTGGACGGTTAAAAAATTCTGTTTGCAGATAAACGCACGGTTGTTGGAAGTTTTATGCATAAAATTTTATAGATTTGAATCCCGGACGTGAAAACCACTTTGAAGACACTTTTTCGCTCAAGAAATGAATCCTTATTGAAGGAAAAATGACGGCGATAAAAAGACCATTTCAAGAAGAAAAAAAGCTTCCGGGATTTCTGCGTTTGTAACATCAAACGTCATCTGTTTGTAGGAATGAAATTACCAAATAAATTTCCGCAAGGATCTTAATTTTCGACCAAAAAAAAGGATTTGTTTATCCCGAAATTCAAATTTTTAGGTTATCTTTTGTATTTAGAATCGGAAAATATCGGGGCTCCTTTCACGGTCGAGAAAAATAAAAATCATACTTGTTGCATTGACTCGTAAGGTAATTAGTCAAGTAGGCCAATCTACGATTACTGAGCATTTGATTTATGCAAATAGGCAGTCACATTGTTCTCGCCACGATCACTATCAAGAGCTTCGTGACACATGTGGGAAAATATATTAGAAGGGGGAGAGCGCGGCAAAGAAGAAAGAGACCAAGAGAGAGAGGGGGAGAGAGAGAGAGAGAGAGAGAGAGAGAACTGCTCCTGTTTATGTTGGTGGGATTGCACGCGTGACACACGGTGGTCTGTGTTGGCGAGGCCAAGGTTCGCAGTACAGACTGTCGGAACTGAACAGGCGCGTCGTCGCGTTATCAACACGCCTGGAGACCTAGACACATGTACAAATTCAGACAGACACATGCGTGAACATTTTTATAGTCGTATTGAAGAAAAGGGGCAGAAAATGGTGCTCGTAATGCTCGCGAATCGACCTTGTGCAATCACTCGAGCAAAAAATGCCTTGCCCCCTTTTTTCCATCGTTCCCGTCAGTTCAGGCTGACACGAGCACATTCGAGGAATATTCGCACAGTAAGTAAAAATTTTATTCGTATAAAACCCACGCGATTCTTCGGCTCTGAGAAACGCGCGCCTTCGTTGCCATGCGACGCGGAACAAATTCGTGTGTTATCAAAAATGTTTTTTTATTCGTCTTATTCCGACCTTGTGTCGCGCTTGTGTATACATTTCTCCGTTCACCAATCATCTAATGATAACTTCGGAATATACTTTCACATTTTATGTTAATAAAATGGTTACCATATTGAAAAAAACGAGTAAAAAATTTTGTTCTTGGAGTAATTATTAAGCATTCGTGTGTTGTTGATGTTTTGAGACACGTAAATAGGAATTTGAATGAATAAAAAGCTTACCTTCGTCGAGAAGTCGCTCCACGTGTATGAAGACATTTGGTAACGCTGCTAGTTGTTTCCTGTCTTTGAGAAGTTGTGACAGATAGTCCGCTATACTTTGCGTCGTCGAATTGGTATTATCACACATTTTAAAGGCTCGATTTTGACGAAACGTCGTGAATTTTGATGGTTATAAATTTCTATACATATATAGAAATATATATATTTATACGATGACGAATAATTATAAATAAACTTATTTATATATGCAACTTCTTTAAAATATATTATATTTGCGTAATTCAACAACAACCAGCCTCCGTCCGAGAGCCTATGCTACGCATGTGTAGTCTCGGTTTATTTTTTTTTATACGTATCTTCCTTCAATTCGTTTACGTTTGTTTTATATATTTTGTTTATTCGTTGCACTCTTAAGCTCCTGCAGATGTTTATTTCTTGACTTATTGGCGATTTCTCACAACTTTTTGGTTAGTAAACGAATCACCGCCGGGTTAATATCAACGGGGCAAAAAGTATAAAATCGTTGAAAGAGATAACAACAACAATAATAACACGTTTGCGCGACGATTAAACGTACGCGCTATTTCGCGCTTATCGCTCGTACTAACGACTCCGTTTTTGTAGTAACACCGCTTTTTTCATGTATAATTTCACGTGCGTGTTTTTTCAATCGTTAATTTCTCCAGTTTTACGGTTTTTTGTTATTGTTTTTATGGTTGATCAACGCTCAGTAGCGTTGTGCCCCTCGTTACGATGGACCGTAATAACTTGTTGATCTTTTTTATTATTCAATACCAAATTAACGTGAAACGAAAGAAACGCGGGCGAACTACGTGACTCTCGGCTCGCTACTGCGCTGCTCCGCGTGTGCTCGCTCGTGCCACCCGTGCCACGACAAGACTGGATCACGCGCATGCGCCAACCAAGAAAAAAGAATAAGAGCGGAGTCTCGCGCAGGCGCGCAACAACAACGCGGCTCTCCACCATGCCTTCCCGCCCACTACCTTATACGGCCTCCGCATACGCCGTGCGAGCACTGCGAGCATCCAGATACCGCGCCATACCGACAGAGACAACGCGTTACATGTTTTCCTCCTTCTTTCTTCCGTTTTCTCCATTTCATTGCGCTCCCTCTCTTTCCCTCTTTTGTGTATCTCCAACAACTTTTGCATTTTATATTCCTGGATCCCTCTTCGTTTGTATGTACTCCGAATAAGACAAAAACATATAATGAAGAAAACGAACGCTTACTTTCGCGATACTGTAATTCGTACAGTACAATCTCGATTATTACTCCGACTCCGCAAACACGTGTGTATGTTTACCGATCTAGAAACACCCTCATTTTTACCTATTGAAAATAATCTTTCAAAACTGACGAATATTTTTTACTAGTGAAGTTAAAAAAACGAGAAAATGCGCGAGTAGGTACTTTTTTGCAGCTTCTTGATGCTGCTTCCGTGCGAAATGTAGACATGGGGGAGGGGAGGGAGGCGATCGTTGTCTCCTGTAACAGGTGGAGTGCTTCGGGGACAAATGTCAAGGTCCACAAAAGAATTACGCGCAGACACGTTAGACGAGCCGATGCTAGGTAGAATCCCAAGGGTAAATGACCCTCGGGAAAAAAGCAAATTTTAAGGTTAACGTGTTTGGATTCGATCCTGGCGCCAGTCCTTCCAAGCGATGTTTGATGCCAATTTTTTTATTACTAAAGCAGCAACCATGAGATTTATGAGTAGTGGATTTAAGTAAAAAATTTGAGGAATCAATCACGGGGAATTCACAGTCAAAACCTACTACAACGATCTAAAGAACGATAAAAGCGTTTCATCGGCAAAATCGCTTTCGGGTTGCTATTAGTCGTCTCCATGTTTCATGACGCCAAGGCATGACACAGGGACTGATGAATTCCATTCTCGTATAAACGAGAACGTCTCCGGTATTCACAAATGACGTTTTCTTTTTGTTCAAAAATATTTGGCGTCGAAACTCTAGTGTCTATTGATTTCCAGACGAATGGACTCTCTGCGTGGGTCATTCGTTTCTTAAATTTGTTGGTTATGAAATCGCTCGTAAATTTTCGGTCGCGGAACATTTATTATGAAGAAACGAACGTTGGTCTCGCGTGCTCTCCCTCGCATTCTTGTGGAGAAGCTCTCGTGCTCTCGTTGTTGACCTAAATCCCACCGAATGTCAGTTTCACCACGAGAAGCAGAGGAGAAGAGAGACCACGGGATAGCATCCACCTGTGCGAGTGAATGAGGGAAGACGAGGCGGGGCGTTTAATTCGGACAGTCGTGACGAGTTGGACGCTCCAGAAACGTCCCGTTCGTCCTATATCTCTCGCATCCACGAACCACTAGCCATTAAGGATAATTACGCCTTCAATAATGACTGTTCAAAATTCGAGATTTTATCGAACTAATGACCAACGAAATAATCGATTAAAATAAGTAACGAAAATCACACGAACCCCTGATTTTTATTCGAACTAATGAAATAGTGATAACTCCATAACAATCACCTGCAGTAGGCGTTTTTGAATATTCAGAGTCGGCCTTTCACTACGCACGTTATTGACTGCCGACCAACACGTCCCACCTTTTGTAAAGATTTAAGTATAACCTATGCATCTTGCGAACACAAGAAATCCGGCGCACGAAATTTTTATGACCCGTGACTTTGTCGGTTTCTATAAAAAAAATAAAAAAAATCGTGAAAATAAGAAATTGGCTCCGATTCCAAGCTGTCAAATAAATAATTCGTCATCTGCAAAGAGCCGGTGGACTAGCCAAAAGTTTGGTTTCGAGGAAAATTTATTGGACTGTGATCGGGTTCATCTGAATAATTTTTTTTTTTTGGGATCCAAATGAGAATACGTGGGAAGGTGAGAGGCGCTGGAATCGATAAAGCTTCGAAAAGCTTTTAATCCAAGAATCATAGAGATTTCCTCGAAATTTTCACGTGCCGGGAAGTTGACGATTCGGGTTGAATGTTGGTGGAGGAGTTTCAGGTTTCCCCGATGGAAATATACGTCAGTACGAGAGGCATGCCTTACCTCAAAAACAAGAAGAGTTATTTAAAGCGCGGGCGGGCCAGAAAGACTGAGAGAGAAAAGGAGAGGAGAGATTATATTAAGGACTCGCGGCTCGTTCGCGCTATATAGGACACCCACATTTTCACTGTACGTGTGTCCGAGCTCTACTTTCCACTATTATTTTCAGTTTTCGCTACGTACGTAGATGACTAACCACGGAAGTATTATTATTACTCTCGAGAGACCGAGGTGTTGCAATCTCGGATCATAAACATTTCCCCGTTTAACCCTCCGTAGGCACAAACTACAATAAACGCACCTCCCTAGACACACATGGGTCTGGGGTGTCCTACCGTTTTTGTACTGTACTTGGACTCGTTCAAAAAAACTGAAAAAATTCAGGAAAGTTGTTTTCGATCTCTAGAAAGAGAGCCTGCACCGGGTGATGGACAAAAATTCTTTTTTATTGTTGTTATTTAATGACAATCGATACGAAAAACGAGAAATTCGCTGAATAGACTGGACACCCCAGCCCCATTTGTGTCTACAGAGGCTTAATAGTATTTTTATTTATTTCCTGTGCATAACAACGATACGAATGAACAAATTTCTTTTGTCAATGTACGATCCGCTTAGTAAAGAAAAAAAAATTACAGAAGCAGCTTCTTCGTTAGATTAATTTTCCAGTTAAAAAATTACGAAATAATCAAATTGACAGTAAAAACTAAAAAAAAAAAATGATAAAAACTTTGAGTCTCCTTTCAACGTTGAGATCAAAGTGAAAATAAAGTGCATACGAGAAATAAGAGTTTCCAGTTTTGGTTGGATCACTCGATGAGCGAAGGACTGCGTCATTGAGGGAGAAAGAACGAAGGAACAGTGATCGTCGTCGTTCACGACGAGTTTACTCCGAGATTTTACCTTTTAAAGCCACAGCATCCAAGGTGGGAGAAAGCTAAATTATGCGTGGGTATAGTATAGCTGTGTTGTTCTCGCGGCTTTTTATCGCCTGGGTCCCAAGTGCTGGGCCATGTGTAGCTGTTCCAACGAGACCGAGCGCGAGAGAAACAGCAAAAACCATCTTTTCGTATGAGTATGTCATAAAATTCATACACATGTCTGTCTATGTAAAAATGATATTGCGATGGCGAAAAAAAAACATGATCCACGTAACTTTACCATTGGAACATTTAAAGTAACGTTTTTCAAAAAATAATCATTAATTTTCTTTTCGAATGGAATAAACAATTCAACTCGAAGATTCCAAGAGTTTCCAAACCTAAACTGAGTCGAAAGTGTGAAGTTAAAATTTTCAACTACGATGGAAATTAATTTCGCTTTTTTTCTGATTCACCGACGATGCTTTTTCAACTGTGACTAGAAAAAAGTGAATTTTCTTTTGTAATTTTGAGGCGTGGACATTTTTATTAATTTCCTTAATGTTCTTACTGGTATGACGAGCTCTACGTACTGAGAACTCCAACCGAAAGGGGCATATGTCATAAACGCGTAAGCGTCGAGAATGTGTAAAGATCGTAATTGCAGTTGAGGTCATCAGCTGCAGGCTCTGTTACGTTATTTCTACGATTTCTTTGATTTTTTAATAGTTCATCTGCTTTTTCGCGAGGAAATCAAAATAAGCAACGTAAATGATCGTTTTTTTTTTTTTATTTTCAAAAATCGGGAATTCTTTTTTAAGAGTGAAACTACCGCGTTAATAAAAATGGTGGATATTTAATCACCATTTCGAGGATTCAAAATGAATGGTCAAAAAAACTTTGTGAAAATCTCAGAATCAAGATTTTTTGGGCGGAAACGAATGATAATTAGATTTTGTTAAGCGATCTTTTGAAAGCCAGCGAAATCGATCGGCACGAGAAAGCTTTCGTCCAATTTTTTTTGAATATTGATCATTTTTTTAAATGTCGATTCCTTGGGACGAGAAGCTGCTGAGATACATAGCCCACGTGGTTTAGAATGCCGTAAAGGGGATAGACAGGAGGCGCCTACACATGTACATTGGTAAATGCAAAGTAAAATCGTTGACGTCACGTCACGAGCCATAAATGGTTCCACGATGTTGGATATCGTGGGCGCGACGAACGATATAAATTATATGCCTATTTCTCCTCCTGCCCTCCTATTCCTTCTATTCCCTCCGGTCTCTCAGTCCCTCGGCCATAAAGTCATACAAGAATCATACTCGATGAACGCTCGTTTCCAAGTGCGTACGAACGATCGTTGAAAATCCGTGGGCTCTCTTTCTCTTTCCCCTTCATTTTTTTTAAATCTCTTGTAAAGTAGTCGCAACGGTTGCGAACAACTCTAACGAATAAGCCGTTCTTTGTCGGTAGCAAACACGTCGAACAGCTTTCAATTTCCTTCGGATTCTCTACAGCGGAGGCATCTAAGAGCCAACACTTTCTTACGCCCTTTGTCCATCGACGATCACTCAAAATGTGCCAAACATTCTATAGAATTGTCGTATTCTCACTGCCAAAAAAAAACACACACACACACACAAATTGTCCTGTTAATTGAACGAAAAATTGTCGTAAAAATTCGACTTATAATTTGTCCCGTGGAAAATGCAACAATGCATTTTTTTATATCTGATTTTCCGAGCTGGCGCGATTTTTTATTCCTAATAAGAAAAAAAAACTGCAAATTGTAGTTTTTTTTTTTGGATTTTAGAGACGCGCATGCTATACGCCATTTGCCGCAGGTTTCAAAGACTTTACGAATAAAAAAAAAAGCACTCGAATAACGTTTTCGTCAACGTTGCATTATCCCTTCATTGAAAAATCGATTGTACATAAAATTTTTACGAAAAACAGGAAAGCGATGGGAAAAAATCTGAAAAATGAAGAAATTCTCATCTAGTGAATTGTCGGGAGTCCTTGCTTTTCTTTCCCACCTGTCGGTAGGTTTTGGTCCGTTCCATTTCTTTGCCACCGCTTGGATTGTTCATGTTTTTGAAGTAGCCGTAACCTCCACCGCCGAGCCTTTTGCGGGGTCGTGAATTCTTGCTGACTCCCACTTCTGTTTCACGATATTCTCGTTAAGGAAAACACGATGAGATAGACAAAAGCCAAGGGAGATAATAAAAAAAATCAATAATGTGAGCGAAGAATTAACAAAAGGAAAAAGTAAACGAAAAAGTAGAAAGACATCCGGTTGAACGTGCAAAAAAACACGAAAACCGCAGGTCAACGAGTTCGACAAGTTCACGAAGACCGGCCCAAATTCGGCAAAGAGAAACTCCCACGTTTGACGGTTAAAATAAAAGTTCCTCTGTCACGAACTTGGAGCAGTGCTCGATGAGTCTTTTCAATGAAAAATCGATACAAAAATCATTCAAAAATCCAGCTACCGATAATCCGAACACGAAAAAAATGAATGAATTACTTTTTAATTATTAATTTCCAACAATTTGATAGAAAAAGCGTAAAGAAAGAAATGCGGAAACTTGGATATGTTTGTTTTCAAGTTTTTCGTATGACTAATGCGGCGAGTGACATTTTTCGCAATTACCATAATTTTTTTAAGATTAATATGGCAATTTTTTGTGATTTTCAAAAGGATACTCAAATCGACTGCCGGAGGCACAGTGAATCCGAATGATTTGCCAACTTGGACGAGATCCAGGGTCTCCACATCAAATATCTGTTTGAGATGATGAGAATCGTAGGCTCTCACGTAGGCTTTGAAGGCTTCCTTGGCCGACATGTTCAAGAAGTAATTCTTCGTAATCAATTTTTCAAGCTGTGAGAGAGAAACAATACAAACCCATTGATAATAAATACAAGAAAGTGGAAAAGTAAATATTTTTATTCGTTCGATCGTCCTGGGAGTTTCCGACTGACCGAACGGAGCAAAAATGGAATTAAATAACGAAAATTCGAGGCTTCCAAATGCTGATAATATCAAGCCTTCACATTTGTATTCTACTCAAGGGAGTTCGATCCACACTGTTGGATGTAATTGCAATGCGGAAGCAGCGTCAAACCGCTTTGTCTTGTGGAGAGAATCCTTGCACACCTTTTAAATACCAAGCATTTGTCTATAGGATTGAAGTGAAGAAAAAATTGAATGAAGTCCGAAACGGTTCACATGACAATTTCGTCGAAATATTCGTATATTTTGAATTTTCACTTCAGGTTCTTAAAAAACTTGAAAAACATTCGTTTGACACATTTTTCGTTCATCTAAATTCTTCTTCCGGTACAGCCATTTTTTTGCAAATTAATTTTTCCAAAGATACGATAAGAAGGAATTGTAAAAATCAGCTGATCGTTGGGCCTGGGGGGCAATCGGGATTTAAAAAAAATCATAAACTACTTGAAATCACATCAAGATTTGGCGCAACTGAATAAACGTCCAATTATCGCAGTTTCAAACGAAGGAATTGTGGTGAATTCTACCGAGCATAGGAATTGTGACACAAAACGAATAACTCGGTTATTCGTCTTGCCAGATGATCGCTGGAATGTCAAGCCAACGGTATAATGCATATATTCGTCGTTCTCAATGAGAAGAGGCGAGGCAAGCAACGAGAGTGAGAGAGAGAGAGAAGAGAAACGAAGGGAATGGCCAGTGTACGTACAAAGTTGGCTACCGGAGGATACGTGACAAGCGGATATGTGGACATCGTGGTCGCGAGGCATAAATATCTTCGTCGCGCTCGAGTTGGATTAGCATCCAGGCTCGTGTGGCTTCGGCAACGATTCATAAATTGGCCTTTCGCCGAGATCAACACGGAGTCGGTACACAGAATGTTTCATGGTAAAAAAAAAAGTACTAAGTGATCGTGTTACAAAACGAGAAAACCGGTAGCTGATCGAATTGCAATGAAACCAAAACCGTTTCGCAAAAAAAAAAACAGATATATCCAGATCGCGCTTGAAGTTTCAAAACAAACTACTGTTTCGTGATAACGAAACGAAACTTTTTCTCAATAATACCCAAAATTAATATCCGATAATTCAAAAGTTCTGAAATCTTTCTGAAAAGTTCTGAAATGGAGAAATGGAAAAAATTACTTCGGCGGTCGATGGATTATCGAACAATTGTCGAAGTTTTGATTCTGTTGTCGCAGCTCATAATTGGTGGCGACGGAACAGCTTGACAAAGACGATTAACGAGATTCAAACACCTGCGTAAATACCTGAAGGTTTGTAAGATTAAAAAAATCAGTGTACGTTAGTAACAACGGATGAGAAAAGGAAGTGGTACAGAGTTTGGCGTGAATCACGCGTGTGGGCGTCGTAAGCGAGTTTCTCGTCGTTTCACTCCGAATATCGTTTCATCTCTGTCCGTCCTTCTTTTTTTTTTGTCCCTCACTTTTTCTCTATATTTTTCTCACTGTTTTCCTCTCCCCTCCGTTTTCCTCTCTCTTTTTATTGCCTGGCGGATCAATACAACTCGACTTGGTCGTTCACGAGATGATCTTGAGACACGTTGGATCAAGCAAAACCTTCATTCCATTTGAAACGAAAACGACATTGAAAAAAAAAACATCAAGTAGCAACGAGATGCTCCAGTTTTGTAATTCTGCCAAGAAATAAAAAATTTCCCTCCCAACATGACCATGCAGCCTCGAAACCCCAGCACTTCATCATCGTCGATTCAAATATTGCTTCAAAATCTTTACAATTATGAATCAGCCCCTCTTTCGTTTATTAAAAACGTGGAAAAACGATCAAGCATTTCGAAACTGTTTGCAAAAAGAAAAAGAAAAAATTTTCTACTAACGATGATTAAATTTTCCAATTTTTTTTTGCCCCGAAGAAACGGAATTTTTCATTAAAGATTTTGAATGGTTCCAGATTCAAAAACAGCAAACATTTCTTTTGCTCTGATTTTTTGCAAAAAAATTAAGTTAAAACTTGAACGTGCAATATTTTTCGATGTCTGATAACATTGACGTCATTAATTCAGCTTTGGATAATTTACACTCGCATTGAGGAAGAAAGACGCGGAGATGCGTTTATCCAATGAAAAGAATCGATCTGGACAAACCCCCGCGCCATTAACAGTCCCGAGGAGGCAAGTGGTTTAGTTTCAATTAGACACTATCGACTAATAAGGTCAACTAACTCGAGCTGCAAAGCAACGAGAACGGGAGATGCTCGCTTCATTTATTCCACAAATGGTGACACGCGCTTCTTTGTCTATGCAAAAGCGTCATTTCAAAGCTCTACCATTTTACGCATCGTGCAAACAATGCAACAATAGAATACTTCGTGCAACTGTGTTTGAGAGCCAACACATCCGTTGCGATTGTTTTTTTTTTTTCATTATTATTATTATGTCTCCTTTATGTCTTCAAGGATAAATGATGCGTAAAATTTTATGGTCAACTAGCGAGTAATCGTTATGAATAACTGATGAAGGACACTGGGGCTTTTTACCCGACTGACCCCACTCTCGATTCAGTGCGATCGAGTTCTTAGGTAACTCACAGAAACGAACATTCTCTCGCTCATTTTTTTCTCTCGTATTCACACCTAGAAAATTTTCCAGTTCGTTGAAACAATCATAACCGAGTTTTCGGAAAATTGATCTCTTCATTCGATGCATTTCGCCTTTTCTGGCAGATTCTTCAAAACCGAATATTCGAACTTGGTTTTTCTGTAGCTGGCCAACTCAAAATTGGATGGAATTGAAAATCAAACTGACGAGTTTCGATACAGAAAAATAATGAGAACTCCAGATCTGAAGGTCAACTCACCTGAAGTTGTATGTCCGCTATTTTGTTCCAAGTAAAATCAAACTCGTTTACAGGGACACGTGCTTGCTTGAGATAGCGGAGAAAGCCGAGTTCCTCGGGTCGTAGAATGAGAAGAGCGTGACCGCTACTGCCCTCACCACGTGCTGTACGACCAACACGATGAATGTACTCTTTAGGGTCGTCCGGAGGGTCGTACTGCACGATCCAGTCGACGTCTGGAATGTCCAAACCTCTTGCAGCAACGTCCGTACATAACAATATACCGGAAGTTGCGTTGCAAAATTGGAAGAAAGTTGTCGTTCGACTTGTTTGCTTTTGCTTTCCCTGTTGCAAATAAATATCATCATAGAAAAATAAACAACCAAATTTGAATGTTATTTGTTTAGAAAAATCAACTTGTATGAAGAAATTTCGTAGATATTTTCCAAAATTTTGCACGCGGAGAATTTTTCAAATGAACTTGGTGCCAAAAGTTACTCACATATTTCTGCTAAAAATATCGAGATACGGCAGAATATTTTAATGTTAAAACAGAATTTACCAAAAACTAATAAGATTTTTTCTGCAATGAATATCGTTGAAACAAACGAATGTTGAATTCGATACTCACGTGTATACTCAGCACCGGCAAATCGATGTAATTGAGAAGTTCATGATGATATTTAACGGACATGCATGTGCTGAAGAAAACCATGACCTTTTTCTTGCGATTTTTCTTCAAGAACGTGAAAAGAAGGAGGAACCTTTTTTCACTGGGACAAACAACGTATCCTTGTTCCAAACCTTCGACCGTAGCTTTTTCCTCATCGTCGTCGACGCCGACATAAACCGGTTCCTTTTTAAGTGCCAATGCTGTCAGAGCCTCCGTCTTTTTCGTTTGGGTCGCGCTGAACAGCATAGTTTGCCGGTGTTCTAATATTTACAAATAACATTGAGAACAGTAATTAATAATTTTGCTGTGGATAATGAAGCATCCAAATTACAAGCAAATGCAAAAGTAATAAAACTAAAAATAAACCCCAAACAATTCAATTTTCAACGAATCTTGTGCATGGAAATTCAAACGACATAAAAAAATTCTTACTCGGTAAAATATTGATAATTTGTTTGAGATCCTCCTCAAAGCCAATATCCAAAATCCGATCAGCTTCGTCAATGATCAAACACTGAAGATTCTTGTACAAAAATTCGGGAGTATTCTGCAAGTGGTCGAGTAATCGTCCGGGAGTGGCAACAACAATGTTTATACCCTTGGCTAACTTTGCTGCTTCCGTTTGTCGAGGAGCACCACCCATTATTAGCCCGTAAGTGTGATAATGATATTTCATGAGTTCCTTTAGCACCCCAAAAGTTTGCATCGACAATTCACGCGTCGGAGATATTATCACACAGCCTGTGCCATTGCGAGGCATGAATTTCAATTTGTTTATCAATTCCACCGCCGGGATCAAAAAAGCTAATGTTTTTCCTGACCCAGTTTTAGCTGCTCCTACCAAGTCTCTACCTTCCAACAAGGGAGGGATCGCGCGAGCTTGTATCGTTGTCATATTCTCAAAACCCATGTCCACAATGGCTTTCAGTGTATTCTCGCATACACTGTCTTTCAATGTTGAAAATGACGCGGCATTCATTACTTCCAGTCCCATCGCTGAACCTGGTACTGAAATTTCGAAACTCACATGATATCGAAACTGATTATTAACCCTTCGAGTGCACACCTTCTATATGGGCATCTTGGGTCAATCTGACCCAAGGCATTTGGCAAATCGTTGTATTCTGGTGGATATTTTCTGATAAAAAGGAAAATTTAATGCCAAAACGTTCGTTGCAATTAAATGCCAAACAACCGGTGACGGAAAAGTGTTCGGGTCAAAATGACCCAGTATGCATTCAAAGGGTCAAGATAATTGCTCTAATTCACTAGTCCAATGAGAGTTCAATGTTCGCAATGATTCCGTGCAAAGCTCAATGCAGAAACAAAACCTGGCAAAGACTTATTTATTCATTGATTTTTTACTCGAACGTGAATAAAAGTTGCACGGAGAATTTTTAGATACTTACAGTCTTTCGATACGTCAGATTTGACATTATCATTGCTCTCTTCTTCATCGATGTCGCTATGATCGTCGCTACTGCCTGATTCATCAGGCACCTCCGTCGCTTCAGGTTCCGGCGTGTGCATATTTTTCTTCTTTTCTGGAAAAATGGTTATTTTTTTATGTGATTTTGTGTAATTGTCGAAACAATTTTGAATGTAAAAGGGAATATCACAGGAAGAATAGATTTGAAGGGTGAAGGGAAGAACTTACTTTTGACGGGTCCCTCGTCCGTTCTTGTACGTTCCACTGCAATTGCTTTCTTGTTTACTTTCTTCTCGTTTCTTTGGGTCGGTTCATCCGTGAGTGTTTCTGTGACTGTGGATGTTCGTTTAGTACAAAGAAGATGAATGAAAAATCCGAATTTTCAAGAAATAAAGCGAGTCTCGCGAAAGAGATTGAGGTTATATTTCTCAAGATTGTTCACCGCCAACTTACCGGGTGTTTCCTTTTTTTCCCGTGTTTGCAATACTTTCAACTTATTTTTCTCTCGTTTTTTTATCTTTCTCATCAAAACTCTCTCCGGTAGCGACATTTTTGTTTATTTAAATATGCAACAAAAAAATACACAAGGTACTTTAATTCGTAGGTTAGGGAAACGCGATGGAAAACATGTGGCGTGCAAAGCCGAACTGTCCACCGCGTGCGACCGCCAAGAACGCGTTTTGACTCGCAGTCGAGTTGCGCAGAGCTGCCAGAACTCAGTTATTCCAGTTCGTTGGACAGCGATGCAACTCCACGTGGTTTTAAACAGTGCAAATCTAAGATCCCCGTAAAAATAAAAACTTTGATAAATCTTTGTTTGCAATAATAAATTTGAATCAAGAAACTTCGACGTGTTTGACGAACAGAAATAATGTCGGGTAGTAAAATATTTTCGAAGAACCGGGCTCTTGGTTATGTGAGCAATCACATACCGCTTGTTACGAGATACATTCAACGAAGAAAAGAAAATCTCATCGTAACTTGCGTTGGCCGATCTTTCCACACTTACGGATGTTCACATTTTACACTTCTCAGCGTGTCGGGCACACATCCTGGTGATATAACCTGCTTGTCCGCAGACACCTTCCACATTTACACAGCCAGCGAAAACAATGTTTATGCCTGGCGTAGAGGCACCGAGCTCAAACACACTTACAAAGGCCATGACTGTCCGGTTCATCTCGTATTACCTTTTGGAGCCCATTTGATTTCTGTTGACGAAAGCAGCACCATTAAGGTATTACTTATAAATCACATTAAATCCCTCAATACCTTGGAAACTGTTTTTTTCAAAAGACACTACCGTTTGAGTAAAAAGGTGCATAACACATTCTCGCTTTTGATATTTATAAAACAAAGTGGAGATCAAATTTGAAATGAAAAGATTTGAAAAAATCGCTCAATTTTTCAGATATGGGACATAAAAACGGAGGAAATCTTTCTGGAGTTGAATTTTGGAAACGATATATTCAAAGTAACAACGATCTTGCATCCAAATACATACATGAATAAGATTCTGCTTGGTAGTGAGCAGGGCAGTATGCAACTTTGGAACATAAAAACAACAAAGATGATATACACGTTCGGGGGTTGGTCGTCGTCGATAACGGCCTTGGAGCAGGCTCCGGCATTGGACGTTGTGGCTGTAGGATTAGCAAACGGGAAAATAAAGTTGCACAATCTTCGAATGGACGAGACGATATTCGAGTTGGTTCAAGATTGGGGTTTAGTCACGTCGATATCGTTTCGCAGCGACGGGAACCCCATAATGGCAACAGGAACAATGTCTGGCCATGTTTTATTTTGGAACCTGGAGGAAAGAAGAATCGAGAGCCAAATCACATCAGCACATTTCGGAGCAATCACAGGATTGAAATGTTTGCCAAACGAACCGCTCGTTGTCACTTCTTCACCGGACAATAGTCTCAAGTTATGGATCTTTGATCAAACGGACGGCGGAGCTAGGCTGTTGAGAATACGAGAAGGTCATTCGGAGCCACCGACTTTCGCGAGATTTTATGGGACGGATGGACACAACGTTTTGACTGCAGGAGGCGATTCCTCCTTGAGAATATTCTCGACAATTACAGAAACTTTCAACAAGAGCCTGGGTAGAGCTTCGTTCAATAGGAAAGCTTCTAAGAAGAAAGGTCGGTTGGTTGACGATCCTTTGATCATGCCACCAATAGTGGAGCTCGCTGCTGAAAAAACCAGAGAAAAAGAATGGGACAATATTGCCGCGGCCCATTTAGGCTTAGGAGTCGTTACCACGTGGTCTTACGACAAATTAAAAATGGGCGAACACAAACTCATTCCTGATCATCTACGCAGCAATAAAAACGCTACAGCCACTAGTCTCTGCATCACTCAATGTGGAAATTTCGTCCTCATCGGTTATAGCACTGGAAATATTGAGAGATTCAATATACAATCGGGAATTCATCGAGCCAGCTACGGGCTGCAAATCAATGGACACAAAGGCCCAGTCAGAGGCGTTACAGTTGATTCTCTTAATCAGATCGTTCTCTCTGCTGGACAAGACGCTATTCTCAAATTTTGGCCTTTCAAACCTTCCAAAGACCAAAAGCCCAAGGCTGTTCTTGATGTCGAAGAACCCGTCAAATGGCTGAGGAATCACAGAGACAATTCACTCGTTGCATTAGCTCTCGATGACTTCACCCTTGTTCTTGTCGATCTCGATACCAGGGTTCTCGTCAGACGATTTCAAGGTCATAGAGGACATCTCACTGATGCTACATTCAGTCCTGATGCCAGATGGCTCGTCACAGCTTCCATGGATTGCACCGTTAAGACTTGGGACATTCCGTCTGGTCAGCTCGTCGATGCTTTCAAAGTACGTTCAGACTCAATCCCATTCCTTTTCCTTAGAAGGCGATTTTTCATATTTTTCGAGAAATTTAGTCACATCGTTCCTCTTCCAAATTTTGCAAATTTTCTTCTCATTCATAGAAGTTTATTGAATGACGAACCAGTTTTTGAAACGGTCTAACTAAAAGTAGTGAAATATTTAGTTTCTTCGAATTCAGAGTTTGATTTTTCGCAAGTGAAAAAAAATAAAATTTCTGGTTTCAGGTACCCGAGGCTTGTATTTCCTTGCACTTTTCACCAACCGGAGAATTTCTCGTGACCGCCCACGTGTGCAATCTCGGAATTTATCTCTGGTCGAACAAGACTTTATATTCTCACGTTTCTCTGAAAGCCATATCCGTCGACGCGCCAGTGCCGATGATCGGACTTCCAGGTTCAACGAGAGAAATCGAATTGGAGAGCGGTCTCGAGGAGTTGACTGTGATCGAGAAGGAGGACGAAGAGAAAGAAGAAGAATACGTTTCGCCCGAGCAGCTTGACGCTGATTTGATAACAACGTCGTCGTTGGCGAATTCACGCTGGCAAAATTTGCTCAACATCGATATCGTGAAAAAGCGAAACAAACCGAAAGAAGCACCGAAAACGCCGGAATCAGCGCCATTCTTTCTTCCTACGATTCCTGCCCTCAACATCCAATTCGATCTTTCGAAAGAAAAACACCAAGATGCGGACAACAGAATTCTCGTACATCCAGATTTCCAAAACCTGACACAATTCGGCACACTATTGCGAGAGTCTGCAGAGAATGAAGATTTCTCGATAGCTTTTGAGAAACTCAAATCTCTAGGACCAAGTTCGATCGACTTTGAAGTACAATCGCTATCCATGGATTCAACCTATTTCCAACTGCTGGCATTACAATTTATGAAAATGATCAAACATACGATGGAAAGCAAAAAAGACTTTGAACTATCACAAGCGTATCTTTCCATATTTTTGAAAATTCATGGTAGCTCCATCGCCGACAACAAACAATTGTGCAAATATTTACCAGAGTTGCAGAAAGAACAATCCAATAGTTGGACCACGTTGCGCGAGAAATTATTTTATAATTTGAGTGTCGTTCAACATTTGAAAAAAATGTAAAATATTCGATAATTAAATCCGTTGTACAAAATCAACACTTTATTATTATTATTATTTAATACAAATATACATTTATACATTACGTGACTTTTGAGTCGGTCTCAATAAATTGAGAAAATAAACTGCAGTCTTTTTCTTTTCGAAGTAACTCAATATTTTCACTCGGTTGTTTTTTTAGTACAAAAATACAGACTATAAATTCTTAAAGTATCCTTCCGTCTTAATTCTCGACCTGAGAAGTTTTCACCACCTTTTATGCTCAAAATTCAACGCTATTTATTCGACCAGATCCAGTCCACGAATAAATACGAGGAAGGCATGATGAGAAAGGGCTCAGTATGTTTATTAACCGCATCAAAGTTTACATTGTCAAAACGCAACGAAAAAAACTCGTTTCTTTTCCATTATGTGATGTGAATTTTGGAACCATTTGAATTTTTTTACCGAATTCAGTTTGCAAAATGCAACAATTGAAAATTTAAGAAATCCTGTTGCGTTCTAACGATGCAAACTTTGGAACGATGAGTTTATTCTTTGTAAACGATGAAACTTTCGAGTTGATGTTTAACAGTTTTCTCGAGCGGAATATCCTCGATGTAATCTCCGAAACTCGACACGATTCTGTAAATGCTTCGTTTAACTGCCATCCTCAGAGAAGCCAGAATAGTTCTAATAGTTTTGTCGTCGTTTTGTGGTTTTCTCATGAGAATATTAGTTTTTTGGAGCTTGTCAAGAGCCTGCTTGAGAGCAAAGAGTTTTTCAATGATAGCAGGCAAATCTTTCTGCACGACCCCATAAGGATCGTCCGTGATGGATATTACGGCCAGGGAAGAGATAGCATCTACGGCCCAAATGACTGTTTGTCCATTAGTCAAAACATGTCGAATTTTGCTGTCGCTCTGTTTGCCAAAGAAATAAAAAATCAGTGGTTTGGACAGCAGATACGAAAGAAAAAGGTCTCTTTTGCTCCTGAGGTATTCCATGACAACAGAAGTGTTTGGTTTAGAAGTTTCTGCGTCTACTTTCATGCCTGAAGAATGAACGTCGATTAAGTTACGCATGTGATAAGTGTGAGTTTTTTCCTGATCTTCGATCGGTGGTTTGAGCGCGCATTGAATTTCCTCCTGTTTGGCAGTGGCAACAGCGCCGATTTCAGTCGCGAATTTCGTCATGAGATCCAGGCATTTTTCCACTATGCCGTTCCAGTTGTACGGATGTCCGCCGGGTTGGCTGAGGTCGAAGATACGAGCTCTACGGACTTTGTCCTTCTGAGCCAGAGTCACAAGGTCCAGATAGCCGAGATGTTGCATTATGGGGGTTTTGTCCATGGCTAGAGCTTCGACAAGCGTTACGTTGCTATTTTCCGCGTTGAAGACACTTTGGCTGGTCATTTCAAAAGGCATCCATTCTGTGAGGCAAGCTTGGAACAGCAGGTGCATCGTGTCGATTGTAACGATGAAGAGCGTCGCGTACAACCAGGCATGGAAGATGAGAGACGGATTCAACAGACCGGCCAAAGTGTCAAGAGGCTCGGCTTCAAAGTTCAGGAAAAATATGGACAAGATCGTCGCTCGGAAATAGGCTCCGAGGAAATAATACAAACCAAGAAGGTAAACCATTGGCCAAATGGCCATGGCCATTGCTCGGGGCAACAAATCGGCTACTCCTCGTTTAACGTAGAGAAATTTTGATTGAGGAATTGGTGGAAAGTCCAGGTATCGAAGAACCCAGAAATTTGTTCTTCCAAAATGATAAAAACCTGTCCAGAGCCCTCCGAGGAGAAGGAAATAATGTTCTTCAACGAGGCAATAACCGTTGATGGTTTTGCAGGTCTCAGTTAGCGAGCCCCAAGCTCCCCCTTCCAGAGAAAGATGCAGCCACACCAGGACGATCCCAATGGCGATGTGTAAGCCTCCCAGGATAAAATTATGCGGCGTAAACATTCCACAAAAAGCGTCGAACCTGCTTCTCATTAGAGGCGGCGCGTTCAAATAATTTTTACTGCAAATGACTCCTTGCAGAATTATAACTGCTGCCAGGACGACGAAATAACACCACATTCGAAAACACGTCACTATTGACCATGTGTCGCGCAGCCAGGACAATGGATGCGTTACACTCAAGTTCGTTATTAATATCACGAAACTCATCAACATAAACTGCACAACTATGCTAGAAACCATCGCCACGAGCATCCGGCGACCCAGCAATAATTTGCTCCCCGAATGCGACATTTCTGTCATTGTTTTTCGCGTTTTAATCTCTCCTGGGTTAAGCTTTTAGGTTATAATGTTTGTGTCACCGGTTTTGTCACATGTGTGTCTAGTTTTTAGGGTTATCCACTTCGACTACACCTTTTGAGTTTTTTCAACAGTCTGCTTATTTTCATTTACGCTGTTCGCTACTTCGACCCGCACTTGAAGATTTTTTCATTGATAATTTTGTTGCAATTTTACGATCGAATCAACGCGAACGAGGGAATAAAGCAACGCTGCGGTTAGCCGGTTGAAAAAGGTCGAATTGTGCGCGTTGATTTTTTGAATGCTAGCGTTGCTATAGCAGCAGCCCAGAAACCGGGAGATACGTACGTGATGACTGATGGCGTTTTTTGAGCCTGTCAACTCCTTCGAGTTAGCCACCTCAAGTCGAATTTATCGTTTTTTTTTTTATAAATCTCTTGAGAGTCGTCCATGGAACCTCGGCATCACGGGATTGAAATTTTTTATTTTATTGTTTTCAGAAAATGGTGGGTCAAAATTTTTCCAGAAACGCAAACGACTAGAACTCTTCACGAGGACACGCAGGGAGACTTTCTCCGTAAGGCAGAATCGCCAGATCTACGAAAACTACTCATGGAGTCTCAGCTTCGGGATTGAAACTTTTTTGTTTCATTTTTCAGGAAATGATGGGTAAACATTTTTCCCAAAACGCAAACGACTAGAACTCTTCACGAGGACACGCAGGGAGACTTTCTCCATCACCCAGAATCGCTAGATATACGAAAACTAGTCATGGAGCCTCAGCTTCGGGAACGAAACTTTTTATTTTTATTTTTCCGAAAATGATGGGTAAAAATTTTTCCAGAAACGAAAACGACTAGAACTCTTCACGAGGACACGCAGGGAGACTTCCTCCATCACCCAGAATCGCTAGATCTACGAAAACGCGGCATGCGGCTTCGGCATCACGGGTTTGAAATTTTTTATTTATTTTTTTCCGAAAATGGTGGGTCAAAATTTTTCCAAAAACGCAAACGACCAGAACTCTTCACAAGGACACGCAGCGAGACTTTCTCCATCACCCAGAACTGCTCGATCTACGAAAACTCGTCATGGAGCCTCATCATCTCAGGGTTGTAAGTTTTGCTTCCTTATGGAGGAAGCTATGTGACAGTGAAAATTTTTTTTTCCAGTTTTCAATGTCAATGTGCTTAAAATGTCCCAGAACATCGAAAAATCATATCTAGAAAAAATGTCCGGCACTGTATCGAGCACTGTATTATAATCGTTGGCACCATTTCGAAAGTTTTTTCATTTTTAAAATCGCACCTATCTATCAGTCGCGTGAGTGCGAGAGGGGTAACGGAAAAGTAGTAGATACACGTTCTTTTCACACACCTTTGATATTAAAAAGAAAATAAAAATTACATCTTCTTCTCTGGTCAGATAGGAACCACGCGTAATTTATATTTTTCTTAAAATATCAATCCTCTTTCCAACTGGAATGTGTATCAGGATTTTCACCGATCGTAAAACTAATAGATCACCTTAAGCGAAGCAGCAAACACCGGAGCCAGTTCCAAACGAAAAAGTAACAAATAAATCAACCAACCAACAATGCTGAGCATAGCAGAGCGCGTAGAACGTAAACAAATCAGATAAACGTACGAATGCTATCAAGTTGAATAAACTGTTCGATTCAAACACACTAAAAAATAAAGCTAAATATTAAGGTTTTGTGATCCCAGCCGTTGAATAAATACGGTGGTGAAATTTATTGAATTAAGCCTAGTTCAATTTTAATTACGTAATGTAAATAAGTTCATTCAATTAGTCCGATTTTAAATAAAAGTTATTTACGGAGATTCAAATAATTTTCAAACAATATTTCAATCAAATATGAAGATTGAAAACAAAAAAAAATGCCACACACACGGCAAATAAGTCCGTCGAGCACAAATATTTTCAAGACATATTTTTATTAAGTACTCTGCAAATTTCGTATAATTACTTGAGGTAATATTTGGGGAAATAAAAATCAACTCGTTGATTTATAAAATACGTAAAGAAAAAAGTCTTTTTCGAAACCTCCAGCTGCTCCTGATTTTTACAGAGTGAACTAGTTTCTTGTGCGAATGACGAGTTTTTAAATAGAAAAACTATACATCGATATTCATTATCGAAAACGATAATGGGAAGTTTTTTTCTTGACGAACGAACATATCAGATGAAACTTATTATAATTGGATGAGCAGCCTGTAAATTTTACGTATTACTTTATTTTGTCCGGACATTAAACGTTTGTCATGGCCTTTCAGTGACAATGTGAGATTCGGAAAGTCATTTACATGTCTAAAGTCGAAGCATCGAGAACTGGAATGTTTGGGAGGCCATCGAGTTGCCAGTAGTACGTGGGTGGGCCGCTTGTGAAGCAATACTTCATATGGGGTGGTTCGTCGTTTTCTACGTATACCATTAAATAGAAATTGCACATTTCGTCAAGGTTTGTGTTACCGATACGGGTCCAAGTGCTACGATTGCTTTCCATGGTACATCGTGCGGCAAGCGTATCTCCCCGTTCAGCCGTTACATTATTATGTACTGGATAAAACATTTGTGGGGTCAAGGGGTCTCGTTTTCCCAGTTCAATCCATTGCCCGTTTGGCTTTACTAGATACCCAGAAACTACTTTTCCTAGCTCGTGCGTATGGGTTCTGTATGCAAAAGGATGAATCGTCTTATTTTCTTTCAATACGCACGCAGTTTCCATGTATTCGGTAGATTGCGGTGGGATTATTCCAGCGGTACCCAACAATATTACACTAGCCATTTTTTTCAACGGTTCTAACGTATAATGCAGCACTACTCCCGAATCGTCAGTGCTACCGTCTTGGAAACGGTCGATATGAGCGTAATGGACCTGCAGAACCAAATACTTTATGTGAGTGCCGAGGCCCACTTTGAAACCCACGCCATCTGGTAAAATCAAGTCCGGAGCGTCCCTCGCCCAAGCGTACAATATCTAGAAAAAAAAACAAAACTCAGCCTTTTGTACGTGAATATAAACGACACTGGGACATAACGATTTTATCGTTCGGTACCTCAGATCCATCGGCACATGGACTTGCCACATTATCTTCGGAGCTGGAAACGTGGCTCATTTCTCCGCAATTCCATACTGACTTACTCGTTCCGGGTTCTTTGCACCCGTATAGCAGTATATGGTGAGCTGTGTCCGATGTTGCATTCGGTTGGAAACCAACGATGTAATAGCTTCTTGTACGATCAATTTTTACAGGCGTACATAAATACAATTCCGGCTAGAAAAAATAAAGAGTTTAAGCATAAATTTCAAACATATAATGGATGTTACTGAGAATTTGGAAATGAAAAAAGAAGCAAAAAGGAGAAAATCAAACGGTTTAATGGGAAATTCAAGGTGAGACAATGAAATAATAATCCAGTAGGAATTTTTATCACAATTCGATTATTTCATGAAATCAATCCTCATTTAAAGGACTCGATGGTGAATGGATGGAGAACAATTTTTACAGCTAATATTAATTGACAGTAAAAAGTATTCTGTAGCAAAAAATAGGGAGCTCCTAAGATCATGCTCAAAAGTTGAAAGTGGCGAGAAACTGTAACCAATTGTAATAAGAATTAGAATTATAGAGAAAAATTAAATTAATCTCACTAAAAGGTGAGAGTAACTTAATTTTTTTACTACAGACAGTGCTCATTCCCATAAATGAGTTTCCTCCACCCACCCAAATCAACAGGTTGTATTAAGGTTTCATCAATGAATGAAAATGAAATAATCAGCTGGGTAGGATCGTGCCAGAAAGTGGATATTTCAATAAGTTTGTTGTACACATGTTCAATAAATAAACATTCGCACAGCACGGAATTAATTTGTATTTTTGCTCGGAAGTTAAGCGCGCCAAATTGTAAACGCACTTTCAAGGGCATTCGATCTTTTACTGATTGATCGCACGATAATTCCGGCCATAATGAAAATAAGCGAATATTTTGTTTTTTAAATATGTCATTCACGATACAGTCGATAACGTGATTAATCGTGGGAAATTTGAAGATAATTCGGAACAATCTGTCGGTATGCTTATCAACGAAAATATAAAGTTCAATATTGTTTGAATATTTTTTTTAACTACTTACCGAGTTAGGTTTGACATTGGGCATCAGCAGCGAGTATTTTTCGGTGGTATACGATTGAACGATTCCGAAAACAAGGGCTAAAATCCCTACAATAGTTGATATCTGATATTTCGACATTATGCTGCTGCTGCTCGTGGTGACGTTGGCGGATACAATTGGAATAATGGTAAAACTGTATTCCACCTGATAGATTACGATGTGGGTATTGCTTGCTTGCGCGTGCGTTTAGAACCGCAGATCGATATATTTTGAAGAGCATACTACGTCAAACGGATTGGCTAATACCATCGCGCTGAGCAACGCGCCTGCAGTGGTTTGCCTTATTGTTGACATGTTGACATTGTCACGATAGGACACCATAAAGACAGCGGTGAACATATGGAGCCTGGACTCTTCGTGTCAAAATGTACAAGAGATTGTGGAAAATAAAGCCACCCATATTTTTCGTACAGCGGCGCTACAGTCATTTTGTTCTGACCACAGTTGCAATCGGAGATAAAAAGATAAAGAAGGAATCTTGCGCGTCGTTGTAAGTTTGTGATATTTTCGGAATCGACACCGCGCATTATTCGCGTCATCGCGGAGATCAATTTGATTACCTGGCTCAGTTCCTCCGAGTAAACGGAATTGATTTTTTTTTCACATATCGATCGAAGGTCATATGGTGGTGCAAGGTGTCGCAGATCGATCGTTTGGTAGTGTGTCGCTTTTCAAATAATGACTTTCGATAATTGAACTGGAATTGAACTTCCAATATCCAACAATCCACCAACAAGCTAAATGTATGTTAGAAAAGAGATCATTGGCCGACCGATTTTACTGATTGTGAGACTCAGGCGAGGAGAGTACGTACTACCCGAACCACTGAACCGGTGGCAGTGTGTTCGTGCACCCATCCTCAAACCTCGCGACACTGGTCTCCATGGTGTTTTGACACACGCGTGTGTAGCGTAACGATGGCGTTGACGACGACGTCGAACGCGACGACGACGGTATTGTCGTCGAAAATCGACGATCTTGTTCAAAGTGTTACCTTGCACAATCCGCGGAAATTGGTGTTCAATGGTTACATCCTACCGTTCGTGATCATTGAGATAATTTGGATTTACGGTTGGTTATTCGTTTACGGCACGGAGGATTATTACGACGAGGGACTCATTGGAATTGCTGCGATCGGCGTTCTCCAAATTTTTACTTGTCTCTGCTGCCAATGGTCGGTCCACGTGCATTGCTTCCTCAACTGTAGCTCGGTCAGTTTTGCTCCATTCTTTAACTCATTTATTCTCACTTTCTTGTCCTCCTTATGAATATTCGTACCAACCAACGTGTCACAATTACGTGGCAGCTGGGACTCGCTGACTCGTTTAAATTGAAATAACTCCGCCAATAGGCGATTCATGGGGGAGGGGCTTCTCTTTAAACAATTTCTAATCATACGATATTTTTTTCATCGAGTTTATAACTAAATGCTTATGAAGTTTTTCTTGCAAGGTGATTAACTTATTCAATCAACTCTGGATGCTTTGAATGTTCCGAGCATTCAAATGGTGCATAATGACAAACCTCATTTTAAGATTGCTCATCACGCGGCAATTTGGAAATTGTAGACGAGTTTGCGCTGCCCGTAGAAGAAAAAGCTGCTGGTGGTTTTCGTCATCGTCAATTCTGTACTCAATTAAATAATTGTAATTCCAGACCAAAGATCCCTACAATGCAACGATAGCAAAAGTTGTGCCAACACCCAACAACGGAAGTTCTGAATTAGTCAAATTGCATTGCGATAAAAACAAGGAGCCTTGGTTCATTTTCCAAAAAACCAAATATGTCTGGTCATCCGACAAGAAAAAGTTCCGAGGGCTTGAGTTTCCGGTTAATGAAACAATCAAATTCTATCGAGATTGGAAAGGATATCAGGAAGAAAGGGACGTCGGAGATGCGGAGGAAAACTATGGAAAAAACAAGTACGTTCCATCTGATCTCCAATTTGCGACCAGAATTTTCTCTCAAACGTTCACTCGGTTACAGATTGGACATGGTCGTCCCGGAATTCTGGGAGCTTTTCAAGGAAAGGGCTATCGCGCCATTCTTTGTTTTTCAAGTATTCTGCGTCGCACTTTGGTGTCTCGATCAGTTTTGGTACTACAGTATATTCACCCTGGTTATGCTGATCATGTTTGAGTGCACGCTCGTTCAACAGCAAATGCGTAATATGGCGGAGATAAGAAAAATGGGAAACAAACCCTATTTGATGATGGTAATGAGTAGTCTATGAAAAATATAACGTTGAAGTTTACATTGTTGGAATGCAACGAAATTCTGTTTTTTCTTGAGTAGAGCTCACGATTCTTATTCAATATTTAATCAGGACAATAAAACGATCGTTTTTATAGGATCCAAACCCAAAATCCATGCAAGAATTGTCATTGTTTATTAAATTGATCAAACAATGTATAAAAAAAAGTACTTTTTGTTGGATCCCAACGTTGGAAACTTCTGTTTGAAACCTTAGAACCAAAAGTCAAAGATCACCTGAGCTATTCCAATAATTGATTGAAATGGTTGCCAAGCAATGATTCCACATAAAAAAAATGTCGTCACAATACATATTTCGATTATTATTTAATTATTTCTGTTACGTGAATAGAAAACTAATTATTTGTATGCACATACATTTATGTGTCCAGGTATATCGTAGTCGTCGATGGCGACAGATTTTCTCGGATCAATTGGTTCCGGGAGACATAGTATCGATAACTCGATCTCATAATGACAATCTCGTACCATGTGACATTCTCCTGTTGCGGGGTCCGTGTGTAGTTGATGAGAGCATGCTTACTGGTAACGTTCGAACGTGTTTTTTGTTCTCTTTTACTTTTTATCACAAACTGAACAAAATTTTCGTCACAAACGATTTGTAGCCGTGATGCGATAAAACCCAATTGGATTGTGTTTGAAAATGGTGAATTGTTGTTAATTCGCAGGTGAATCGGTACCACAGATGAAGGAACCCGTAGAGGAAATCGATGGAAATGACGAATTAAACATCGAGGGGGAGCACAAATTGCACGTTTTATTCGGTGGCACGAAAGTCGTTCAGCATACACCACCGAACAAAAACTCGTCGGGTCTCCGTGGTTCGAATGACACTTTTGACTTGTGTAAATTCGGTTAATTCTCGCGAGAACCGATGGAGCTTCATGAATTATCTCTTTTCACAGCTACTGACAATGGATGCGTCGGCTATGTATTGCGCACGGGCTTCTCCACCTCTCAAGGAAAACTGTTGAGAACTATATTGTTCGGTGTCAAACGAGTCACCGCTAACAATTTGGAAACTTTTTGCTTCATCCTGTTTTTGCTCATTTTCGCAATCGCAGCGGCCGGGTATCTGTGGATCAAAGGTATTTAGAAAATGTAAATTTTCTTATGGGCTAGACATACATGAACAATTACGGAGGCAATACTCACGTATATGATTCGAAGGAGCTTTTTCAAACAAAAATATCTTGTCCGACAGACAATTTTTCCAAATTTCATTTAAATACATGCCGGATCTCGAAATGATATTTTTGTTCCTTCTTTCAGAAAATGTGGGTGTTTTCCAAAAAGATTATAATCGATTGACAGTAAATATTTCTTGTAATATGTTAACAGGCAGTGAAGATCCAAAACGAAACAAATACAAATTATTCCTGGAATGTACGCTCATTCTGACGTCCGTCGTTCCACCAGAATTGCCAATCGAATTATCACTAGCGGTCAATACATCGTTATTGGCACTATCGAAATTGGGTGTTTTCTGTACCGAACCCTTCAGAATTCCGTTCGCTGGTAAAGTCGAAATTTGCTGCTTCGACAAGACCGGAACGTTGACTAGCGACAAATTAATCGTCGAGGGTGTAGCCGGGATCGAGTACGTAGTAACAATTACTTTCCAAAATCCATGAAATCTTGATTATTCATTTTTCTTTCGATATCACGGAACAGCGGTGATGCGAGCGTTAAGCCACTCGAGAAAGCGCCACCAGAAACGATCCAAGTGCTCGCAACTTGTCATTCACTCGTGCAAATCGACGAAGGCATCGTTGGTGATCCTCTCGAAAAAGTTACTTTGAATGCAGTCAACTGGACTCTCACGAAAAGTACGCAAATATGTCACCACAAAACCTTTATCGTTCATCGTAAAAATCATTACTTTCATTTACGTAAAATTATTAATCACAGAATTGAGAATTTGGAAGAAAAAAATTATCTTTACCAAGATGAAGAATTGCAATAATAACATCGAATCGATGATTTTTATTTGCAGGCGATGCCGTAATTCCTAAAAGAGGGAAGGGGCACGTTTTGAAGATTTTTTACAGACATCACTTCTCGTCGGCTTTGAAGCGGATGTGTGTTGTGTCTGGATATTCGACGAATGTCTCATCCGAAATGAATTATATAGTGACTGTGAAAGGGGCTCCGGAAACGTTGGAGAGCATGGTGCGTTATAACGAGAGAGAGTGTGCATAACATTTTCTAAATTTAGTCAATAATACAGAAGGTCCGAGGTAACGAAACAAAGATAAAGAAACTTGTAAAAATTATTTTGCAATAACTTTTTTCACATAATGCTATCGAGTTTCGTTTTTAAGTGTTTCAACATTTTAAAGAATATCTAAATAATCTTGAGTGGATATCGCGATACAATGTGTCGAAAAAAATGATAAAAATGTTGGAAAGATCGATTCAATGTTAACGACATTCCTGTCTGAATCGATTAATTCGATTTGCATTAATAATTTTTAATCAAACGATTGTCATAATAGTTTTCTGAAGTTCCGGCCAATTACGAGACAACGTATCTTTCGTTATCGCGACGAGGTGCACGAGTTTTGGCTCTGGGTCACCGTGAGCTTCGAGCAGGAATAACCCTTCAAGAAATTCGAGACATGTCACGAGAGGAGCTCGAGCGAGACCTCAAATTTGTCGGTTTCGTCAGCATCAGCTGTCCCCTCAAACCTGATTCGAAATCTGCGATAAAAGAAATATTAAACGCTTCGCACTCGGTCGTCATGATCACCGGTGACAATCCACTGACAGCTTGTCACGTGAGTCGTGAATTGGAATTCACCGAGAAGGATGTCACTCTCATATTGACGAATTTTGGCTCGAGTTGGAGCTGGCAAAGCGTTGATCAGTCAGAAAGAATACCATTGGGCTCTCAGAACGTTGCCACCAAAGGGAAGGAAATTTGGAACGAATACACGCTCTGCATGACCGGTGAAGTACGTTCCAAAAAATTACCGCAAGTTTCTAAGCTCAAAAAAATGCATTTACATGCATGATTGCTTTCCTTCTGCAAGTGTGCACATAGAATTCGTTTTTTCTTTCTTATTGCAGGGCCTTGCATATTTAAAAGAAACCGATGAGAAACTTTTACGCAAATTGTTGCCTCACGTCGTCGTTTTTGCTCGATGTGCACCGAAACAAAAAGAATTGATAATAATATCGTTGCAAGATTTGGGTTACACGACTCTGATGTGCGGGGACGGCACGAACGACGTCGGAGCCTTGAAACATTCGCAAGTCGGTGAGTGCACGCCCCAAAAATAACAAAACCATCTAAATATGTATTGATTTAAATTGTTTTGCTCGTCAAAAGGTGTGGCGATACTATCGATTCCTCCACAGCAGAACATTGCCGAAAAAAAAGAATCTCAAGCTGGTGGCAATTTCACGGACACGAGTAGAGGAGCAAGAAAGACTGGACGTCAACAAAGCGCCAACAACGCATCAACAGCGAGAATACAGAATCTTTTGCAGGAGCTTGAAGAGCAGGATTCTGCGACTGTCGTTAAATTAGGCGACGCGTCTATAGCTGCGCCATTCACGAGCAAATTGTCGACCATCATGTGCAGTAAGTCAATCCATATTCGAACATAAACACGAACATAAAAACTGATATTCTTTTCTAGTTTCAAGAAAATCAGAGTATTTTACGTAAAATGCAATTTTTTTAAATTTCAGTATGCCACGTGATAAAGCAAGGAAGATGCACTTTGGTAACGACACTCCAAATGTTTAAGATTCTCGCGCTAAACGCGCTTGTACTTGCCTACAGTCAATCGGTGTTGTACACTAACGGAATAAAGTTCAGCGATGCTCAAGCCAGCGTACAAGGACTTTTATTGGCAGCTTGCTTTCTGTTCATATCAAGATCGAAACCATTGAAATATCTTTCCAAACAGAGACCGCTGCCAAATATTTTCAATGTCTATACAATTATGACCGTCATGCTTCAGTTTGCTGTACACTTTTTCTGTCTCATCTACCTCGTTCGCGAAGCAACCATTTTTTCGACAAAGTAAGTTTGTCCCATTTGTTTATCAATCATTACGAGTCCTGATTCATTCTAAACTCATTGCCTCTGCTCACAAGCATCGCAATTTCATGTAAAAATGTTGAGTTTTTATTTTTTGTTTGAAATTTAATTGAAACGAGAGATTCAATAATGACTACGCAATTAAAATCAATGTATTTGCAGTAAATGTTGAAATGAATAAATAATCGGTCTTGATGTTTATGGAATATGAATTTTTCAGTAGCGAGGATGGAGAGCTTGCACATTTACTGGCGTCGAAAGATGTGACGGAACTCGAATCGTCCGACACTTCGAGCGCCGAGGAGGAAAAGCCATACGAAGTCAATTTAATAAATAGTACAGTCTATATAATTTCCATGGCATTGCAAGTTTCTACATTCGCCATCAACTACAGGGTAAATACTATTTCGTAAGATTCACAACATAACGTAAAGGATTTATGGTAAATGGGAAACTCTATTGGTGATTATCAAATTGATTTTTAGGGGCAGCCGTTCATGGAGGGCCTTGTGGAAAACAGGGGGCTTTTGTACTCACTCCTGGGAAGTGGAGCTCTCATATTGGGACTGGCTCTTGGATATTTTCCCAGCATAGCTTTCCAGTTGGAAATCCTCGAGTTCCCGAACGAGGTAAAATTTCATGCCAATATTTTTTGTGTTTCGATAGAATTCAAACTTTTCGAAGCAAAATAACACAAGAAAGAAATAATTTCAACATTATAACAACGCATATATTGTTTTTTTTTTTTTTTTTACAGTTTCGGGCTACGTTACTTCAAGTACTATTCGTAAACTTCACTGCCGCTTGGGCGGTCGATAGACTATGTCGATGCCTTTTTGGCGAAGGTACAATTCAAAAACTGTGATTGTAGCCACCTTAGGAGACCCGAATATTGGTTTCATACTTTTTCCTTGTGTGTAATTACCATCAAATACGATTTAAGACAAAAGTATATATTTATTTATATCCTTCCCGAACAGAACTAATTTGGTAGATAAGTCAACTCTTTCTTTTTACCTCCTTGTCCACCGAGTCGAACTTACATTAAGACGCCTAATCAATAGTTAAACTCGTCTTTGTACAGAATATTTACCAAAACTTTACCCGTTAGTAACGGAAAAATGTGTTAGTCAATACAATGATTTTTTCATTTAGAACGTACCACTTGGAAAAAGTTCGAGTCTTTATTCATGTGAAACACAAAACGTAGCTCATACAGAGCGTTACTGCAAAACACAATGATATTTATGTACAAGGTTAGTTGTCAATTGCAAAGACGAACCAAAACTGCCTTTGAGATAACAATGACAAAGTCTAACAATTTAAAGCTAGCGTTTCGACCAAAACCATCAAAAAATAACTTGTGCAAAAATCTTTCTTTCGTTCCTCTTTCGTGTCATTCCATTCACTCAGTTATAGCTTGTACATGTGCAAATTGTCAAATGACCATTGTGATTAGACAAAATAAAAGGTGCTTTTTCATGAAAACTCACAAAGCCCGCATAAGACGCATAGATTCTTTTAACCCTTTCTTACAGCGTAATAATAGAGTGCTCGAAAAAAAGGACTTCTTTTTGAGCTCGAGTCTTTTGTAAATATTTCTTTCTAGCAAACATTTTATTCTAGCAAAAATAATCGTGTGAAATAAATTCAAGTTTTTTTATGTGTTGCACCAAAGATGTGAGAAACGTTATCAGTTTTTTTGGCAACCCAAGTATTGCTCCAGTGATTGTTCTGATTTTAGTGTACTTTCGAAAAAATATGGTCAAACAAGTAAATTACAAAAAAAAGTTCCAAGTACAAATTTATTTATTTTTCATACTTTTCGGATATCTTCGTTTGCAGTTGTTAACTGATGTTTCACTTCACATAACATGTGGAGTTATATTTACAATTGTAAATTGGAGAAAAAAAATTTAGATAATGACGAAAATTGCAGAAAAAAATGAAAGAATTGGAATTATTGAATGGCATAAAGAATTTAACGCACTACATAGTTTTCGTTTGCGAAAAAAAGGGCACGATTGAAGAATTCTACAGGAGGAAGTAAACAATGACGTTGTTGTGTGTTGATAACGGGAATAAGAATTTGAAGAAATAGACATTACTCTCCCTTCCCCTCGGACCCTCCGGCTCACATGTAAGAAAGTCGAGAAATTTTCGAATCCATTGGACCAGCCTAGATCACACGATGGATGAGATTATTGCAAACGTGTCGGGTGTTGGAAACAATGGAAATTTTCATAATGATTTCAAAAATGCAACATTCACAATTTTCTCATTTATTAACGAATAAAAGGAGGAAGCGTCGCTTTGCTTTTAACTCGTGTAACGAAGGCAAGGAAGATCGGTGACAATTATGTAATATTTTCAGTGGTTGTGGTAGTTCCAAGTTTGCAAAATTCAATAATCATTCCATGAAAACGAAAATCGATACTCGAGGGTTGCTGAATACAAAGCGGCACTGAAGATTTAGAAATTTTAAGTGGCGGACCATAAATGCTGCGAAGATGGCAAACCCGATGCTGCCTTCAAGATAATCCTTTTTTTTTCACAATATCACTCTAAATGCTATCGATTTTCATCAACTGAACTAAAATCACCCAAGGCATATGAACACAGCGATGAAACTGCTCAAGGGCGACGTCGATATATAAGCAAATAGTAGCAGATATCGAATGTACCGTTAGCAAGCACTCGTACACCATTTTCTGTGTCATTATTGTTGTAATCGAAAAGATCTCACAACGAATACATTCAATTTTCCTCGGAATACAGCGATCAGTCTTTTATTATGAAATCTTGAAAATAGACAATATAAGAATTCAATAAGTTCTGAGATTCGTGCAATTTCTTTTCGCTGCCGAAGACTAGTGGCCGAGAACAGTCGATATACACAAATTGCTACAAACTTGATGGCGAATAGCCTTTGAGTTCCTGAGTTACGATTTATCGTGGAATTACTTCTGCTAATCTGTTAAAAAAAAAAAAAAAAACGATTGATTTATCTTGGAAGCTTTAAACTCACCGATCTTCCTTCAAGAACGAAATTCTACCAATAACATTCATAACAATTCACTCAAATATCTTAAATTTTGTCTTATTTTTAATTGAATCTGTAACAATTTACAAATAATTACACATGTGTACATGAAAAAACAATTCTTACGTAATTCCTTACTTTTATAAATTTCACACTTCACCCCATGTGTGTACAAAAAAGACTTTGAAGTAGCCATTTTAATAATAATTGAAATCACCACTCGGATTTCCTCTTGTTTCAATTAATGTTTTTACTCTTCTTTACGACTCTCAGGTCCTCGAAGCTCGAGGAGAGCCATTTTACGGCAAGAATTTCGCTTAGAGTCTTATTCACTTTACATTTATTTAAAAAAACATTCGAGTAGAGTTCATAACGAAAATCGCAACGTCTTGATGTTGGTGTAATCGTTCAGTACAGTTTGAATCTGGATTCGCAACTGCGATTCTACTATCGAACAGCCGATTTTTAAATTATTTTATCAATTCATTTTAAACTCCTTTTCATCTTTGCTATGTTTCAAATTGTCTTATTCGTCCCAGTAGCTCTTCTGAATGCCTCATGCATGAAGAGTTCCAAGGAATATCAAACGGTCCTCGCACGGAACAACAATATCTGCTCAGTTTCGTCCACTCTTATCAATAACCTTTTTAGATGTACATGGAAAAATTGGAGATTCGAGTACAAAGGCTGAGATCGATTTCGAGAGACGTTTGCTCGACTCGGACTATACCTTTCTTTTCTTACAGAAATTTCAAACATTTCGAGGCGGTCTTTTTTTTTACAATGTTTCTACTACAATTGCTCCGATACTTTTAAACGCTTTGTAGCTCATATGCGTGTTCGTGCGTTTCTAATAAGCTAAACACTTGATTTTTCGAGCGTTCCAATTTCAATTGGTCCCACAAAATTCCACGATCTATCGGTTCGACTCTAACTTGGGGCAGGGTCAGTTCTTTCAGTCCCCTTTGTCCAAGATTATTCTTGTGAAATTTCTTGGCAAAGAAGCCAATGAGGAAATTCTGGAGGGTGGAACTAAGAGTTTGTGGAAACGCCTTGGCACGACTTAACGCATCATCGTCATCATCATCATCCTTATCGATTTAATAATAACTCATCCGTCCTTGTAACAGTATAAATTGTGAGGATTTCAACATCTTTGCAGATATTTCAATGTAACGCTTTTTAAAATTAGAAAAATATAACTACACCAAGCTTTTTCTTGTATTTACAGATTCAATTCATTGGATAATTGTCGTGAACATTTAAACGTATACTTTTTTGGCTTCGATATTGAAAAATATTCGACATTGGGGCGTTGCAAGTAAATTGTCTTGCAATAATTTTAATTTTCACTGTCATGAGTAATGAACTTTTAGAGTGAACTGGAAATAACGACAATTAAATTGTTACTGAAATAATGATTCATGGTCATTAATAGGTAAGAAAATGAACGGCATAAGTTCTATCAAATTTGCACGTGG
This sequence comes from Hyposoter dolosus, assembly GCA_963921915.1. Classification (NCBI taxonomy): domain Eukaryota; kingdom Metazoa; phylum Arthropoda; class Insecta; order Hymenoptera; family Ichneumonidae; genus Hyposoter; species Hyposoter dolosus. The sequence continues at coordinate 5,003,628 of OY998134.1, forward strand.
CCTAATTATTCCTAATTATCCTACAATCATATCGAGACAGAAAAATGCACTTGCGAATCGAAATCATCAGATACACGAGATAAGCCACATAATGGTTTCGAGTTCCTTATGAATTTCGTGAGTTCTCACTGTTTTATTTTCACTACACAGAATTTCATCCGATATTAACACTACAATTGAACAAAACATTAAACAATATTCAAAGTCAATCAACACGATTCGATACATTCAGTTACAATGATGACGATGATGATGACGTTGATAATGGGGGGGGGGGGGGGGGGGAGCTGTGAAGCCTAAACGAGCGTTTGCCACAGCGGTTAATTATGCATATTGTTTATTTTTCTTTATATAACGCCAAGTTTGTATTGGATCGATGGAATATTTCTTTCATTTTCTCGTATAAATAAAAATAGAATGCTGTATTTATATTTTGAAAAATCGTCTCTGAAAGGGCTCTCTCTCTCTCTCTATTCCTTACTTCATACTCCCGAAACTTTGGTACAATAAAAACGAACACACTACGAAGTCTCATGATTTTTGTCAAGATCGTGTACATGAACGTAGTATCAAAGACAAAGGCAAAAGAGAGAAGAAGTTGGAAAGCTACGACATGAGAGTTTAACGACGAGCCCCGTAGATGTTACCCCCAGCGTCCTCGCTCGTTCTTTTTCCTCTTCTTTTTTCTTCTGTGATAAAAAAAAAGATTGTACGTACGAGCAAGTCCGACTCGACTATTCTCCAATATATTTTTTTTGCTTCGAGTGAACCCGTAATATACGGGCTAGTCAAAATCTATCACCCTCGATTATTTCTTTCCGTATTCCCCTACGTTTTCATCGACTTATTCTTTCCGACTCTTTCCACATTCGCGTTTATTCGTGGTTCTTTTTTTATGCGGCTCGATAAGGATATTTTCATAACTTTTATACTTTTTTTTATACTTGACCTTCGTCATATATCGAAAGCTCTAAGTGTAGTATATACAATGATGAAACATAACCGCTCTGAGATGAGCATCTTCTCGAATTCGAGTCAAGTATTAACTGTCCCGATTCGGATGCTTGGCAAGAAATCTCCGAGGCCATGGTAAAGGCCAGTCGTATTGTCGAGGTACAATGCCCCCCACGTTTTTCTCGAAATACTTAAATATTGGGAACCACCAGAGCCGAGCCAAAAAGTTGTTTGGTCCGTATTGCTGTAACAAACATTTTTACATGAATTCAAAATTCATTTTTTTTTTCCGTTGAAATAATGAAAATGCGCCACGCATCCAAGTCATTCCCGAAATATTTCAAGATCGAAGCATTTTTTCAATACAAAATTTAAATATTATTCATAAACACCTGGAGGATCAATCAATAGTGAGAGATTGTTGAGAGATAGTGAGAGAATTACAAAAATGAAAACGTGCTACGAAGGAGTAAGGAACGAGGAATTCAATAAAATTGCTTTACCTTCAGATGAGAATTATTCGCGAGTGTGTGATAAATGTACCATAACCGGGTTGTGACCCAGTATGCTATAATAATATCCACGGTGTAATGACCGTGCGCAAGTTGGAGCATAACCACCCCGACGAGGGCGATGAGTCCAGCGAGCCAATGAATCGGCTGACATCTTCTCGGAGAGTCTGAAACAATATTTTCGTTTATAATAAATTGCATTTTTTTCCACGCCCAAATGTTTACCAAAAGAGTGAGAAAATCTTCCAATTCCGAATTTTCTATTCGTTCAAAAAATTCAACTGAACAATTCTATTTCTTGATAATAAATTTATGCCACGAAGAAAAAATATCCAGAAGTTCTTTCATCCTTTCACTGGTACATTGTTTTCAAAAAAGTTGCTGCGATAAGCTTCGTACTTTTTTTTCATGGAATCATTTCATACGCTACTGATAACGGCGCCACCGGAACGGGAGCAGTCCTTGACCTCGTTTTTTTGTTTTTTTTTTTTTTTTTTTTTCAATCGTCGTACCTGCGATTTTTTTTACTGAAAACGTGACGCGCGTACTCGAGATTTATGTTGAAAAAAACTGCGACACTTTTTTCTCTGCAAAACGAGTCTATGCAGTTTTTATGATCGATTCGACTTTGAGATTCCGCAAGAAATGTCTCTGAATCGGAGATGTTATTGGAACGGAGTACAGATTCCTCGTGACTTGCAATAAAATAATTTAATCGAATCAAGGGAAAATAATGACGGAATAAAGTTAATGATACAACTTACATTCTTTGATAATCAGGTAACAAAGTACAAGAACGACTGTGTGACCGCTAAATATGTAGTCACCGCAATACGTGTGTTTGCCGTTCATCGACAAACCAAAACCAGACATTATGCCGAGTACCCTCTTCACTATAATCAAAGGGGTCGTATGATTAAGCTTGGGACTGCAGTAGTAAGTCTTGCTGGGAACCGGTAAGACCGTCACGTAGAACGTGATGCTTCGCATCAAATACAGTATCCCCATCAACAAGAATATTCTTCTGACCACGATGAACCTTCAAAAGAAAAGGATAAATCTTTACGGTTGAATAATTACGAGCTAAAATGTAGCCAAAATATTTACGAGAGAATTTCAAGTCACTTGTACTTTTCAAAACTTCGATTCCTTCTAATCCACGGACATTTTTTATCCACCACACTCGAGAAATATTTCTGGTGTGTTGAAATTGCTTTTTTTTTTATTATTTTAAACTACATCGACGTTCCATTAGAACTAGAAAGGATCAGTTATTCATAAAATAAACCAAGGGTCCAAACTGATTACCTGTGCTTGTGGAAAACGATGAAAATCATTGCCGAATTGGAGGCAATCATAATTAGAACTTCCGAGACATCAAGAGCCCAGTCTTGTGCTGTAATATTATCCAAAATAATATCAGGGAGCGGACCATAGACCGCACGATCGGGCACGCGCTCGTGCAGCATGGCGAGAGACGTCGTAGTAAGTAGAAAATTTACAACCAAAAATAGGAATGCTGCAAAAAACGAAAAGTATCGAATCAATTAAATTATTTACACGTTACTGTCACCTGTTCGGTCGTTAAAATTTATATATTGACAAAAAATATTATTATTTGAATAAATTTGTTTTAAGTCCTATTATTATAAATGACTCTGAGCTCTGCTCGTTGGAATAACACTCGTGCAAATAGATGTACAACCAAAAAGTCTTAAGAACATATTAATCTGTTCCTCCTTCTTCATTGTACGCTATAATTTTCTGCGCAAAGTTTCCAGCCACTACATGCTTCACGAGCAGATAAAAAGTCCGAGGCTTCATAAAAATAAATCACAAGGAAAATGAGGGAATCAAGTGAAAGTATAAATAAAATTTACCTCACCCCACATTCTGATTAGGGTGGATAACGCCAAAGTCACTGATATTTTAGAACGATGTCGAAAAATTGTTATTTCCAATAGTTGGCTTCTCGTTGAGATATATTTTACATATTTTGCATCGTTTACAATGGACCCATTGAGAACGAGCAAGAAAATGTGATTTTCGAAAATACTTAATGGGAAAAAATCAATTTCAACGACTCGAGTTAAATGCGAACCAACAAATTTATGGAACAAGTTTTTCAATCAATAACTCCATGGCCACAAGTTGTTGTCGCGACATCGCAAAAAATGGCATTCGAAAAAATATTTTGGACGATTATAATTTATTTTTTAATTTTTATGCCAGTTCTTTCGAATATTCATGAATATTTTTTAATATCTTACCAAGAAGCGTTTTCCATTTTTCTTTAGGAAATCTAGGTTCTTCTCTCAATGGTGGTGGAATATCGAGTTTGACGATTCCACTTCCGGAACCATTTTGTAATCCGGTATGTCTGGTATGGACGATTTCGTCGATTTTGTCATGTTCCTCGTCGTCGTAATAATCAGAGCTCGAGGGAACACCGCCCCATCTATCTTTTCCTTTGACCGGTATACCGGGAAGCAACGGTTGCCTCTGATAAACGTCACTCGACTGTGCCATTCCACTGCTACTCCCATCAACCGCTGCCTCTGCGTCCCTGTCGTGCCCTTCACCACCTGGCAATGGCCGGTCAAAACTTCCGTAATCGTTGTGAAGACTCGTTGCCTTGTGATCCAATACCATCCTATGGAGAATTTTTTTTTCTATTAATTATGTACTGGGGATGAATAAGTTGAATGGCCAAATAATAAGTTTGTTCTATGATCGGATTGACCGCGTCCAATGCCATATTTTACGTGCCTAAAAAATTTTTAGGATTGCTCAAATCTGCTCGTGTTTAGTTTGACAATACGTAAATAATTTTTAACGCATTTGAAATAAAATAAAAGTCTTCCCAGTTTTCTTTGAAACCAGATTACAACTCAGGAAGCGGATTTATCAATCAAACGGGATTCCCCAAGAACCGCATTTTTTTGAGTCATTTTTTTCTCCAACAGAAAAAGTTTCGTTGCTTATTTCAAGTATGTAAAGATTTTGAGTAAAAAAATGTTGAAAAATTCCTTCTTTCAAGGATCCAGAGTTTTGCGACTTATACGCAGATAAAAATGCCGCTCTAAATTCTTGGACCGTGCGTAATATTCTTGGAGATTCTTACTCGTCTTCAAGAGATGCATGATTTCGAAAAATAGTGGCAACGTGTCGATTGTAAGTCGACATACAGTTAATCGAACCTTTCTTCCATTTTCCATTTTCCAATTCAAGTTCGTGAACGTTCTTGAACTCGATCTCTCGAGCAAAATGTATGTAAACTCTGAATCTGCAAGCTCTCGAAGCAACAGTGTTGTTTTTGGCTATATTTTTTTCACTGCCTCGAAAACTATAGACGATCCGAAAATAGATGGATAAAGTATCAAGGCTCTTGTGTAATTCCTGTTCGTATAGAAATAAAAATTTGAGAACGCGCGTCGCAATAAACGAATAAATACGAGAGCAATTAAAATTGAGATTACGGGGCACTTGAGACACAATTGCTCGAACAGCCCACCAGTATTTTACATTTAATTTATGACAATTGCGTTATCTCAGTGTGCATGCAGACTTTACAAAAGATTAGCCAGTCTCTGGATGCCAAGAGGTACATGCATTGAGAATAAATATCATTGATGTATGCTCATTGGACCGTTCCAACATTATCGACTGGCTGTAAGAAGAACGAATGAGAGACACGGATGAATTTTTGTACGCAGAATTTTTCGTAAATATAAAAAAAAAATCGCTGATAAGTTAATCGATTGATTCGTCAACAAATGTCAACGTCAAATTTTCCTCTGGTCTCACAGAATCGAGTTTCGTATATTTCGAATGAAAATTTCTGGGGGGTAGTGAATATTCTTTCAAAAGTAGAAATGAAGAAAAAGACACTTTGAATGGCGAATAAAAACACGAACGTAAATGCTCAAGGATATCAGATAACACCTGCCTGGGAAGAAAGATAGCACGTGCATCTCAGTGTATGCACGTGATAGAGGAAAAACGTCTTTGGCGGCCTTCGTATACCTCGATCCAAAGTAAACATAAATATTATGAATTTAAGGAGAAAAATTAGGGGAATGGGTACAGCCTGAGAAGCGACAACTCTACAGAGCTGTTGTCTGCTGTGGCTCGAGCCTCGCACGATGGAGAAGTTTGCATCGTTGGAATGCAACGAAAACTCATTATTTTTTTAAGCAGAGCGCAAAATTTTCATACACTCTTTGTCAAAAATAGTGGCTCAGACTTCAAAAAGTGCAGTAAATATCAAAACAATGATTAAAAATAAATTTTCGTTGTTTTCCAATGATGCAAACTTCAGTATCGTAGCCTCGCCACGTTTATCATAGAATATCTTTCTCGAAAACCTTGAACTCGTGAACACTTATTCTCCTAAATTTACATCGACCATTTGTACGGTAATCAGGCTAATTAGAATCATGCAATGTTAATGAATGATTGAAAATTATGTATGATTCAAGTTACTGTTTAACATAAATACAAATTACTTTGAAAACAGTATATGGGTCGTCGATTATGACACTGAAGTTTGCAACGTTGAGGTACAACGAAAAATCCTTTTCCTTTTCATCGTTCGTTCAATTAAAAAAAAACATTGAAAATTTTCGCATCGATTTTCAGTTTGAATTCTAAAAAAAAAAAGAATTTCGTTGCATTCCAACGATGCAAACTTCAACTTCGCCGTCGATTTATTTGCTGAATTACGCAGCATAAATATTTCAACTACAACCTGCAGCACAAGCCGTGAGCTTATCACTTCCACTCGGATAAATATTGGACGAAGGAGCTGTGTCTAATGTATCGAATGACCGCGGGACAGATTTTATTCCGCTGGCCTGAATATACTGCTTAGAGTAAGCCCTAAAAATGGGACTCGCACATCGTCACTTTGTAATCGTCAGAATTTTCCAAGGAAACTCCCTTTACCAATGCGAAAATTGGCAAGTCTAATTATTCGCGACTGACATTTTCCTTCTTCGCTCAGGCACACTCAGTAGTGCGTGGGTAAAACGACATTTTTTTTTAAATCGCTTGAAAATGCGATAGACGTCTGTTCAGTCGCAACTCGTCGGACTGAGGCCAGTCATTCGCGACTATTATGTAGTCCGCAGCAACTACGTGAGCCGAAGGGAGTAATTAAATGAACAAAAGATGAAGCCATTCTCGTCGTTGCTTCTTACTCGTTTGTACAAATACCTCATCTTCCGTTTTTAAACCGCTTCGTGTACGGATCAACGTATTATTTTTGTTATTTATACTGGAAACCAACTTTAGAAAGTAAATTATTTGACCTTACTCATTCAATGCATATGTATACCTTGCTTATCTCAAAATATATAAAACTCTACTGCAAAATTGTGCTTGTGCCCGTTTCACGCAAAAACCACTGAACCAATTTTGATGAATCTTTCACAGGATTGAAGCTCATAAATCAGGATAGGTTTTAAGCTGTATTGCATTCCGATAATTAATTTTTTTTGGGAACGAAAAAATCACATTTTTCGTCCTATTTTCCACTTTCAAAAATCGCTAATTACTAATTCAAAGATAATTCGACAACGAAAATAATGAGCGGTAGTTAGAGTCCCAGTTTGGAAAAAAAAATATAGCGATTTTCGTAAAATCAAAGTTTGAAGATTTTGAAAAAAAAATTCAACTTTTCATATTAAGTTAGCTGTAGCCTCTGGGGTAATATAAATTCTTATTAACTGCAATGTCGTTCTGCAAAAACCGCGACTGGAGTATATTTTTTCAACACCACAGGCGATCAGAAAATAGTTCAACGAGACTTTAAAATTATTGACTCGAAAGGCATCGGTACTCGAGGCCCGGCACTATTTAGAACAAGAAATTCCAGCCAGAAAAAAATTGTTCCAAACGTGCAAGCGATTGGCATCAATAAATGAACTATTTTTGAATTTTTATCCACCTTTTTTTTCAGCAGTAAATTTTTTAAGTTTTTTTTTTTCTAAAACGAAGAAATGAACGGAAATGTTAAGTAGAGACGAAGCAAACTATTTTTATTCTCCGGAATTTAAATTTTGTGCTGTAAATTTTGTTCGTGAAATTCAACGTCATTTTACTCGCCACGACGCGGTTTCCGATTTTTATTCTTTTCGGCTATTCTGAGAAAAAAAAACCAGGACGACGTCCGCATGATAACTATTTCGAACGAGTTTGATATCTCATTGCAACATCCCGATCGCTCGCAAACTACCGGTTATTAAGTACAGGGTATTAAAATATCGCTGACAAACTCACGCGTCGGGTGCGACGATCGTTTGTATCCGTTGCATTTTTCCAAAATTAACGACTAGAATTATCAATCACAGCACGTAACACGCGCACGCGTATCAGTAGCGAAACCTTTAAAACTTCGATTGGTACACTCGCACTCACAAACACACTGTAACTGGAAAGAAACAAAATTTTGAAAAATAAGGGGGAAGTATAATGTAAGAAACACAACCACTCGCGAAGATTTGGATCGGCAGTTGTGGCAGGCGTCTGCCTCGATACTGAACGAGAGAGGACGCGAACGCGTGGATTCACAGCCTTGCCAGGATCAAGTGAAAGGCTGGATAGCCGGCGCGAAGTTTCAAAGCCGCAGCCCGATCCGAATAATGCCATAGCCAAAAATAACCTTGTTCCGAATAATCATTCCAAGGTTAACAATATTATCAAATATTATGAGCAGGCAAAAAGAGGTTGATCAATACATCCGTTAAGGAAGGAAGCTTTTAGACGCAAAACTAGAGACTATCGCGCATGTTTCCAACGGCCACACTGTTTACGCACGATAGCCGGCGGTCTCTTTCTCTCTCTCTCTCTCTCTCTCTCTCTCTCTCTCTCTCTCTCTCTCTCTCTCCTAAAAAACCTGTTGTCGTACGCTTACGGCATAGTCCAAAGATAAAACAGTTGAATCATGCGCGTCAAGCTGATTTGTAACAATCAAATTAATCCAGCGGAATCGTATTTTTTAGAACTTCTTGTTCTTACGTTTTTTGTCATTCTATGAATAATATTTTTATGCTTTGCGGCATTCCTGCAGATTTTCCTTTTGCGAATCTCTCATTATCAAATATTTTCGAATTATTTTTACGAGAGTATGACAATGCCAAACGACTGGCTACTGCGGATCGATTTTTTTAATGAATTAATCAAGTTAATAAAGTTTAGTTTGTAATAAAATTAAAGGCGGGAAAATATCTGGATGTAAGAGTTGCGTTGATGCGGAACGACGAAATGACGATCGAGAGTGAGTCACCGTTTTGAATACGAGCATTCATTCTACTCGGACGGATTTGTCTTGAATGTGTTTTTTTATGAATCACCAGAATTCTATGAAATATGCTTTGAAAATGTCATTATGTCGTTCTGTTTACATTGAGTGCGCATGCACTTGATGCTCGGTTTCGACAAAAGGCTGCCCTTCATCGCTAACGATCCGACTGTCGTTTTATGTTTCGATAAGGAGCTTCTAAAGGAGGACAAGCCTCGAAACTCTAATCAAATTTTAACTGTGGAATTTATCAAAATCAATAACAGTGGATTTTTTTTCTAGGGATTTTCGCGATTTCTTATCGCACGCTCACACAATAGATCCTAGGGATCGTAAAGAGAGTTTGTAATTCTGGGCGATGGTGAGCTCAGGCTGCTGTGAGTATAACTGAAAGAATTTATTTAACTCAATTATCACATTACGATTGAAACCATTGGAGCTGATAAGTAACTCGTTATGCTCGAATTTTCCATACCATTAAAGCTGTGCTTGGGTAATTTTCGTGAATTAGTTACTAAATCAACGTAATGGTAAACTGTCAGTTTTAAGAATCTCGATTATTTCATTCGAAAGGGTTGTCTATGTATTTACATTTGTAAATATGTATTTACATTTGTAAATACATAAAAATACAGCGCTACCCCATATTTTGCATGAAATTGAACTGATTTTCCATCGGCAGATCGTAAGGATACGAACGATGGAATCGATGGCAAGCAATCAAGTTTTTTTCCCTTCCGCAGAGCTGACATTACGCATATCGGGTGGAAATATAATTTTTTAGAAAAGTTGAAAAGCACCCGGCGAGTTAAAGAAATGGAGACCAAAAAAAAATTTCATTGCGATCCAATGACAATGTCTATACCATACGCACAAAAGTGTGTGCGCCCATTGCAAGAATACGTTTATCTACCGTTGCATTTCTAATTGAAAACAAAACTCGGTGTTGGAACTATCATTTTGATTGACTGCGCGATACTGCGTAGGACTGTGTACCAAATTGACGTTATGTCCATTCGATAGAAGCGTTGGCATTTGTATAATATTCTAAAACAAAGTCCATTGCGTTATAAGATTGTCATATTTAGTGGAATGCGCTAATGGCATGTCATTGGACACGCCGCAGCTAATCATCATCAGGATGACTTGGAAATTGTATTGGTTCACGATTCATAAAAGATTTTTATAGGAATCGTTCAAGCCTTTCGCTCGCCCTGAAAGTAATTCACTCGGAACATTAGCTAATATTGTGTTTGAACCCGGAAACAAAAAGAACAAAGTTGTGCAAGTACAAATATTTCCAACAGTGGCTGAAAAATATCTCGCGCCACCAAGTTATCGCTCAATGTTCGCAAGGTCCCTAAAACGCTTTTTCCCAGCTTTGTAAGATTTAATTGTCAAATAAGAATATAATATGCCAAATAAAAAACGGACACTAACCCCAATTAGTCTGAAAAATGCGAGTCGTTTGGTGTGTGTAAAAAAGTAGAGGCTACTAAAGTTTGCAAACATATTGCTGAAATGTGCACGAAAAGTGAGGTTAATTTGTTAATGACGAATGCGAAAAAAAAAGCATGAAAGATAAAAATGGAATATTTGAGTTTTGAGAAATAAGAACTGAGTAATATGAGTTTTTTTAGACTTTCCCATACCTTGTTAACGAGGTGGGTAACTCGACCTTGACAGGCAGCCTTAACTTGTGCATTTTTTACTCATAGAAATTCGAACGCGCACTACTCGATTTAACATACATACATATATTGTAGATGCAAATATATATATCAATTTCGCAGTTATATGGGCTCGTTAAGTGTGTTATTCTCACTGCATGTGGATATGTCCTCGCACACACACACACAGCTAACATCTATTTGCACGTACGAGTTTCAATCTGGCGATGCGAATGCACATGTTTGCAAATGTACGAATAGAATATACTTGGAAAACGTGAAACTATGGATGGCCAATGCATTGATTATAAATCATGAAGCCCGCCACTAATAACGAAAAGATAAAAGGAAAACAAGGAAAAAAGCAGCAACGTCGACACTGGGACACTGCGTGTGTAACATTGGAAATGACTAATGCACATCTGTTGGACATTGGTTGCGTGTAGATTATTGACTGCGAGAGAGCGAAATACTACGAACTACGAAGTTGAAAAGGTGTTTACTCTGGTACTGTACATTGGCATACACGAAGACAAAATATACATGACATACATACGTATACCTATATGCCTACTGAATGCGAAAAAACGAGACACGCGCGGTCTCCACTTGGCGTGAAGGATAATACAGCAACAGACATAAATATAATTGGGTACTTGATTTTAAAAATCATCAAACAGCACAAAAAACTAACCAACTATAGGGATGTGAGTTAATGCATTAGTTTACATGGGCACTAGACGACAGGACGAAGACCCTGGTCTCTCTCTCTTTGCCTCTTTTTCTTGGAATCCGGAACTATAACAAAGCTTCGCGTTTTTCTTTTTCTTTTCTCGGTGACAGCCGCCGGGATGATGCTGTTCCGTTACTAACGTCTGATCTATGACGCAAACTCATAGCACAATAACACACGTTCACAGTTCACACCGAATGCACAAATGTTCTCGATACAAGTATATACATATTTATGTATATTTTGTATGTTTGGCGTACATCTATGTCTATATACAAATGTTACGACGAACTAGGATCAAGAGATTCAAACGTTTACAAGCGATCACAGCCACAGTCTCCTCTTAGCTACGCGATCACGACGAGCTCGACAATATTTATGTCTCTCTGCATTTATATTTTGCACTTATCATCCGCCGTTATAACACGAGAACACTAGATCGAGAATCAAAAAAGTATATAAATGCAGGCAGAGGGTTTACGAGAAAACATTTTCCGATAAAATCGTTCTGAAGTTAGCACCGCGACTTGACTCCTCCTGGTGGCAGCGTTGCCAACTTCCGTTTACGCGGACGGTCATATAACTTCCTCCATGAAATGACCAATAGATTTTCAACTCTTCCTCCGTCCACCATACCAAAGACAAAAATGTCGCTCGGGTCGGGAGCTTTCCGCAACTTGCAAACAACCTTGAGCTTTGGCTGGAACTACGATAATTCATCGAGACACGAGCAGACACTGTGGAGCCAACGAATACGCTTGCGGGGATTCTCTTCGATGGTTAAAAACTGTACCAAAAATTACAAAACGGTAAATTTCTCGTTTTTATCCACAAAAGAACTTTGGCAGCGTTCCATGTACACACGCGTACGAAATGTTTGACCTACATTTCGAGTGCTGTCTTCTTATACTTTTCTTTCCCTTGAAATTGCTCCTGCTATATTCTCGAGATTATTCATGCAGTGAATTTCCTCCTACATTACGTAATTCGTATGCTTCTATGACCCTAAAAAAATGTGTAGTAGAATTTGTCCTAGACGCAAGAATGGATTTAATGAAAAATGAAGCCATTGCCAAAAGTTGATTTTCTGCAAAATGCATGTCCGAGCACCGCAACGTGAGTGATTTTCAAAGCACAAAGAATCATATTTCCGTAATAAACCGTAATCAGAATATAATTAGAATTTATCTATCAATTCCATTTAAAAAGTCAAGAAAATGTTCGAAATGAAATATCTCGACTGGCGATCGATGATTATAAAATGTGCGAGATGAGAATGCTTCGACCCTCGAGACGCTCGAGACGAACGCATTGTCACTGCGTGTGTCAAAATACGGTTTATCAGTCGATCGAGGCTTCGCGAAAGTTGTGAGATAATTACCGTATAAATTCGAATATATAAAATGCTCAAAGTGGCTCAATATTGCATGGAGCAATTTGCGTTGGAGCCAGGCATGTCGATCGAGCAGAACGGAAAATAGCGGATTGGAAATAAGCAAAATTAGGTAAAATAAACATTAAATCCGGCCGTAAAATAGTGGAAAAGTCAGTAAACTCAAGGTCATTCGTAACAGTTGAGAAACATGGAGGTTCCTTGGATCGTAAATTTCTTATAACAACAATTTTTACTCTCGTCGTCTCATGTTTTCGAAATTATTCGTTTCATTACTTTCCGGGGGGAAACGAGGGGAAATGGCTCCAGCGACGAGCATTATTGTAAATATAAACAGATCGACAGATGGACGTACCGAAAAATTGAAAAAATGTGGGAAAAATATTATGGCGAGTGGCATCGTTCTCCTATATGAATTAACCCTAGAACGGTAACCTTATTTTTTTTTTTTACCTATTCCGGTAACCTGGGGTCATAAATAACCCCAATTTTGAAAAATTCATATCTCCGGTAAAATTTAACGAAAAAGGTTCAACTTGGGCTCATTCTTTTCGTTTTTTAATGCAGGATCGAGTGAGCCTAGGGCAGTTTCGCTTGAAGTAAAAAAATTAGTCAAAAATGAGGGGCGCAGGATGTAAATTCGCCTGCGGGGTCGTTTTTGATTCTGGGTTACCGTTCCAGGCTGAAAAACGTTCTTTCCATGATTATTTGTTATTTTTATACTTTACCTTAGTAATGCTTTTCTCCAACAATAATCCGTCTCGATAACGAGCAGCTGTAATTTCATCATATACGTTGACGTCTCCCAAGTCATAGAAGAAAATTACTTTAGCTCGTATTTATTCGATCGAAATCGAATAAACCGCCCTCGATATTTCCGCCGCGTAGGAATATACGTAAATACGTGTATTCAAAGATTAAGCACGCGGAACAGCACAATTCCTACTCGTACGTGTAGTAAGTGTCCTGCCGAGTCACGTAAGTTATGAGGCTATTTGAGGATGTCAATATATGTACGCGAAACTGACCTAATGCCCCATTTAATTATCGATTAATAATTTTTATAAAAAAAGCCTCCTCGCGGTTTTACGATGCGTGGCTTAATTTCTAACGATGTTACACACGTATATATTTTAAACTTTGCTTCAATTACACATCCATTTCGACGAAGACTTTTTAGATGTTGACCCTCCGAAAAGGGTCCATGCGGGTGCTCCGACTCCGGAGATGATCTCGCGCACAAAATCGTCGCAATTCCAGAATTTTTTCTCTAGAAATTTATCGTGTGTACGTTGCGTAATTACGTGCACACATTTCCATTCATTGGAGCGAATGAATGTCGGGATATTATTCAAATATGATGCAGTTTGTTGTTTGATTTTGAATTAAATTTGATCGTTCTTATATGACAAGTAACGAATATCATAAAAACGGAATTTATTGAAATTTCCGGTTGTAGCAACTTCTACGACACTTTTAAACAGTTTTAGAAAATATTACGATGCGTTGAGCTTTTTGCGAAAGATTCTATGTCCGGGGCAGTGAAGGGCCGCTTGTGCGGAATCTTGCTACTGAATTGAATGAGAGATAGAGGTTATGGAAGGCGGTATGGCAAAGGAGAATGAAAAAAGAAGTGTAACGTCAGGGAGGATATTAAGGGGTGGAGAAACATTGCGCAAGCGCTTGCTCATGGATCGCAGCTTTTGTATACGACCCTCACCTCCCACGGCTCTCAGCTGCATACCAACGAATCTCCCAACATATGTGTACATAGGTGTGTCTGTGCCAAAGCGAAATATCAGCGTTGACGTCGCGTCCGAACATTTCATTGACGACTATCCGACGCCCACTAACCCACCCTGGGGAAAAACATATATCCGGGCCTTAACGGAATCTGCTTCAATCAATATCAGCTGTTGCGTCTTTATAACAAAGGTTATCCTGAGATCCGCAGTCGATCTCATTTCATTATATCAGTTTATACACGCGGACTGCGCATATTTATTATATCTGATTAGTTTTCGTTTTGATTGAATTTTCCTTCATTCAGCAATTTGAATTACTGATTATGGGCCCGCAGGCACGAAGGACTGGCGACGTTCTTCAAGTCCGAAAAACATGAAAACACTTCCCATACCTCCCCATTGCCATCAATAATTAGTTACTATCATTTTCGTTATTCGTCCGTGCGGAATAAACGAGTTAAAGCTTTCCATACAATAAGTTGTGCGGAATGTTTTCAAGTCTCGAACCTCCTCAACACTCCGTAGACACACATGGGTCTGGGGTGTGCAGCCCATTCAGCGAATGGCGTGAATTTCTTGTTTTGCTGTATAGAGCAAAAAAATGTTGTGGCAGCGCCAACTTTGAAAAAAATTGAACCATGGTTTTCACTAGGAAAGAGTGGAGGTCCGAATTCTTTTCTTGCGCACTTGAACAGCTTTTGAATAGCTCTCAATTTTGGCGTACGAAAAATTATAATAGAGCAAAGATAGTGAGGGACTGCCAACTTCAAAAAAATTCGAGAGAGTTTCTACTAAAAAGGAGTGGAGCTCCGCATTCTTTTTTTGCGCACTTAATCAGCCTAAATTCATACCTAGATTTATCTTTCCACTGAAATAAACTTTTTGGTTTTTCTTATTTTCGACAATTCAAACCGAGAATTTCGAGCTCTCCGCCAGACATCTTTTAGGGATTTTCGCGATTTCTTATCGCGAAAATCCCTAAAAGATGGTTGGCTTCAAGACGCTGTTGCATATCTCGATAAGTTATTATTTATAAAAGGAGTGCTGCAGCGCTACCAGGAAACCGTTCGCGCACTTCAGCGCGCGCGATGGACCCTAGTACAGTAAAAAAACGGTAAGACACCCCAGACCCATGTGTGGAGGTGCGCTAGTGTGTCTACGGAGGGTTAAATATCCATTTTCCACAGCTTCGATCTTCGAGTCTCTTAAAAAATACTTCCCCTGACTTCGATCGTCACCGAACTTTTTTTCTGCCATTCTTTGTTTCGTACTCAACTATTCGTAAAATAAACACGCAGTGGCTAGTCGTCCGGATAGTCGGACGAATAATATTCGTCCGGACACGCTTTATTCAATGATATCCGCTTTATCCGGACGAGCAAGGGTTATTGCTTATTCGTCCGGACGTGCGTTTAGTGTACAGAATATCCGGACGAGTAGCCACAGCCAAATAAAAAAGTTCCATATTTCCATAGCGCGAGGTGTGGAATTTTAAAAACTCTTCAACTCCCTCAAAAACGATTTTCCGGAGCTCCGATTTTCAACTGCATTCCATGATACTGAAGTTTGCACCATTGCAATACAACGAAAAATCTCTTTTCATTCATCATTTTGATATTTCAATGAGATCGTTGCAGTTTTTCTAGAAAATTCAGTTTTCCAATGGCAAAGAAGACTTTCCCATTATCGTTGACTGTCCCATTATAAAAACGATCAGTTTTCGTTGCATTCCAATGATGCAAACTTCCTAATCGTTGCATTCCTCCTCCTCCTTCATTTCTCCACATATCAGCCATGGCGAAAACGATTCAGAGTTACTACGTGAAAGAAACGTGTTACGCCATCCTGGTTTTGCTCGTAGCCACTTAATCTATGCGACGTCGAGACGAGCAACACATCGTCTGCATAGTCGTCCTCGTTGGTATAATGTGCAATATTCTGCACAGACTAATCGAGTACTAGAAATTTATAAATTTTACTGTTCATCGCGATCTCGAGCCTGACGTTTTTTTAAATAATTTCTGCACACGATTAATCAACGTTTTTCGTACAAAAATAATTGAAAAATCATAAAATCTCGATGCTATTTTACTTTTCGGTCCGAACACGTTGCTTAGCAACCCAAAAGAAGCAGAGGCAAGATAGACTCGTATAGCACGACTACCTCGAGACAATACGTAACGCGATGTTTATTTACAGCCTCAATGCTCTGCGAGGAGGAACACGCGGTTAGTACGCATCGCGGTGTTGAAAATAAAAACAGTAGAAAAGATTCCCATGTATTTCATTAACAAGTAAATCAAAATTCATAGCCTTTTCCACCGTCGTTTCTTTTTTCGATTTTCTTCAACTTCCCCAACCGATGAACTATTTTCGCTCCAATATTCCCCGCCCACGAGTGTGTATACAAATGTATTGGAGTCAACGTAGTGAAAAACAAATTCCTGGTGGGAGTCCCGAAGTCTAATTTTAGTCGAGAGCAAGTCTCGAACGGATTGCAAACCGTTATACTCGAGCACTGTGTAATTAAGTTGTCGAGAACAACGGACCGCATTCCTGAAAGTCGAAAAAAAATTATTCCATATCATCGAAATGCCTTCACGAAAGAGGTAAGTGTTTAATGTATTCGAGGCTTTTGAATTGCCGCCTTTTATCGGACAAGAACGTTACCTCCATTATTTTTACTTCCCGCTCATTCGTAGTGGAGCCTTGAGTGAGTTTCATCGATCGACACATCGCGTCACGTCGACTCAATCGTTCATCGAGCATTTCCACTCGCTCTGCCGAAAGTCTGACAGGCATGCAATGATCAAAGTCCTCATGGATATTGAAGAAGTGAAAAAATTACGAATAGACGAATCGTATCACAAGAAAAACGATAAGGAGGCTGAGCAAATTTTCGATATTTATCAAAGTATCGCAAAGGACAAAGAGCAGGATCGAAGAGTTTTAGATTTTCTTAACAGAGCACTGTTTGCTGCGACTCCGAGAAGCGCGATTTTCAAGGAAATTCTTCGAGAACGCGCCAGATTCTGGTTTTCTACGGGATACTCCGCGAGATGCTTGAAAGATTGCGATTATCTTATTTACACGTTGAACGAAAATGCGAATGGACTAGCAAGTTGCAGTTCTCCGCGAGATAAAGACATAAACGCTGAATGCAATGAGCTCAGGAGTAAATGTATCGAGACGCTCAAACGTTTGAATAAAACGTCGCAGAAGCAGGCCCTAAGCAGCAGAAGCACGAACGCGATCGTCGCTCTGCCTCGAGTCGATGCCGGCAAATCAAACACGAAAATGCCAAGTTGCAGCGATTCTTTGAGTCTGTCTTATGACAAAATAAAAGGGAGACATCTCGTCGCGACGAGAAACATAAAAGTTGGTAGTGTCGTGATGATCGACAAGCCTTTTTCCTTCAGCACCGATATCGAGGCGCTTGCAACCAATTGTTTGCACTGCCACGTGTCACTCAATCTCGAAACCAATGTACGGATACCCTGTGACAATTGTCAGACCGTGTCGTTCTGTTCGAACGATTGTCGGCTCGATTCCTGGCGAAAGTATCACAAATACGAATGCAGAATCTTGGATTATTTTTACGAGACTAATGTTCGCGATATCGATCTTGCTCGGCAACACAGATCGCACTTGTTGCTTGCTTGGAGAACGACGATCGAGAGTTTGAGAGAAAAAACGAAGGATTGTGTGAGCGAAGATTTACTAAATTGTCATGAGGAGTCAGCCGAGGGGGATAAACGTAATCGTGAAAATAATTCGAGCATCGTTCCCTACGATCCTCTTTGTTACCAAACAGTTTTTGCCCTCGAAACCCATTGCTCCGAGGCTCCGGCTATCGTCAGTCTTTCACGATCTCTGCGTTCAATATTTTTCGCAAAATGTTTCGAATTGGTCTTTTCGCAAAACCAATTGTCTTCCGGCGTTCGAATTGACAGAAGGAACTTATTGCTGTTCGCTGTTGGAATGCTACGTCATATGCAATCTGTGAATTGTAACGCTTACGAAATTGTGGAAAATACGAGAGATGCTACTACCAAAATATGGGAACCCCGGAACGTCGGTGGTGCAATTTATCCCACTGTGAGTTTGATAAATCACGCTTGCTATCCAAACATCGTCCGGCATTCTTATCCCAATGGTGAGCTATTCGCGTGCTTGGCAATAAAAACGAAATAAGTCAAGGCAGTACTGTCGGTTTAAAAATTAACGTTCAGAATTTAATAAAAATCGATTTTGTTGATCTGATTGATATCCGAGCAAGTAACGGTTTATATGATTTAAAGAAAATTTTGCAGCCTGAAATTATCGTTGCACTCGCGTATTGGAGAATAATTTTTTTAATGTTGAAAATTGGAACTTTTAACACACGCTCTTATGAGAAATTACTGAAAATTGTGATTTTTATAAATAAATATCTCGACTTCTACATAGTGAAACCTCTTATAATTGCGCGAGCTATTAGATATCACTATTATTTTTGTGTGGTACACGTTTAAAGGAATTTTATCGATAGAAAATTTTGCATACAACGTCCTTAAGTTGTAAATTGTAAGCATTAATTGTAAAATACAATGAAAACTGAGATTTATCATAAAACTCAATGTCAAATATATGAACCTACCAATGCGAATATCTTTTTTCAAGTTCTCTGTAGCCTCTTGAAAATTTGACTGGATCTTTTTCTAATCATAATCTACTAATGTATCAAATTTTATTTAATTCTAAACGGTAATTTCAAAACCGACACTACTATCTTAAGCAATTTCCATATGTTTTTAAATCGTGTAATTTTTCATGTTTCCTCTGTCTGAGGAACGTAATCGGACAAGCTTTGCGTGTAAAGACAATAATCGTGTCGTTTTTTCAGGGAGAGTAGTCGTCCGAGCTTTACGTTTCATTGCGAAAGGTGAGGAGATACTGGACTGTTATGGTCCTCATTTCGTCAGCGATTCCATCTCGCACAGACGACGCTATTTGCAGGATAAATATCATTTTACCTGCAGTTGCGAAGCGTGTGCAAACGATTTACAATTACCCGACGATACGTCCATGACATTCAAATGCTCCAAATGTAATTCCTCAATAACTCAAGGACTCAACCAGTGCACTAAATGTAACACGTCGATCGACATTGCAAAAAAGCAAGCTCTGTTAGCAAAGTCTGTGAAAAAACGTGCAATAGCCATAGCGAAAATGTTCGATGGTAATTACGTGGACGCCCTACCAATTCTCTTGGAACACGCAGCCTTGGTCGAAAAACTCTCCGTTGGACCGAGCCTCGAAGCCATTAAAACTCAACAATCGATCATACAATGTTACAACAGTTTATCTTGCGTCGCACCTCCATCCTGATCCCCTTTAATAAACGAAACTGTCCGAGCGATTGGATCAAAGTTTCTCGATGAACAATCGATACCAAAAATATTTCGTCGCCTCCTATCCATCGTCTTTCCGCACTGTTTAGTTAAACGAATGTATCTAGTGTAAATTAAAAGAAACTGATTAGATTTAATTAATTTATTGACCTTCATTTAAATTAAACAAACGATCCGCATCATATTTTTACTTTTGGGTTCCTCCCATCTGTTCCCCCCATCAGAATGGGAAAGAACCTCCATCTAAAAATGTTTTTCAGTAAACCATCCTTTTTGTATGTGTTTGGCGTGATTTTATTGTCATGAAAGTCCAAATAGATATCCGCGATTATCACATCAACCCTTAAAAAGTAAATTAACAGCTACTAAGTTTTATATTCGCCTCGATATGTCCATTTTATCTTGTTTTTTCTTCTAGATGCTTACTCTCATCTCCGAGGTATTTGTTACAAAAGGATAACATAAAGTGAAATTTTATTCGACAGAGTATATAAGCTTGCGAACGTAAAGTCTTTGTGTAACAAGTTATCAATCCGTTATTACCACAAATGTATGATGTGCTTTTTTCAACAGATAAACAGATCTTAGACACATACAGTTTTTCTTTTATTTTTAAATATTAATTTAACTTATTCGCTATCGTCTTTGCTACTGCATGCAAAACCCCATAAGAATACCATTTTCCAATGGCTCAGCCGCAGTTTTGCATACACAGCAGCAATAGATATTTACTTTATACATATTCTGTTGTATATTTCCTCCGAATATCAGATTATGAACAAGCATGTGGATATTTTGCGTAACATTATTCTTCTTTCAAAATAATTTATTTCCTCCCCACGCGTTAATTTTACTTAAAATTATGTGTACACTAACAGTACTCGTGAAAAATTGACAACCACTTTATTGGAAAATACGCCAAGGTAACTATTTGTATATTATGGTTGGTGCAATTTCGTTCACATCTGAATTTCGTTAGTTCCTCCGGAATGACACAATCAAGGCGTGAATATTGACAGTGCATCGCATTTGGAGCACCTAGACTAACGCCCATCGGTTTCAATCAATCTTCCAAAAATTCACGACTGTTGTGCTCGTAATCGCGCACTTTTTGAGCACGATGAAAAAAAAAAATATATATTCGCCATAGTTCTTCTTCGACTTTCATTGATTTTCTATCTTCAAAATTATGAAAATTCGATTCGGGAGAAATCCAAAAATTTTTGATATTTGACTTAACGTTTTATTACACGCGATTGTGATGGAAAACATAATCGGAATTGAAGAAATTCTACGTTGTGTTTTCGTTTGCTTCATTATGCATTTGGAAATTGAGTTCAGTTTTTTTTTTTTAGTCTCATTATTCGATATGAAACATTTGTGTAGTTTCTCGTTCACTCGTGACGTGAAATATCGTTTTCAATTGATGGAAATGAAGTGTTTAATGAACATTTTTTAAAGTAGATTGCAAAATCAGACTCAAGCAATGTGGAACTTTGATTTTTTGGCTTTCAGACAAGAATGAGCATTAAATTTGCTTATCGCACTGATGAAAAAAAATTCGCTTATTGACATTTATTTTTTCGGAGCAGATATTTCGGCAGATTTCAAATTTGGCGTGAACTCACATTTTTATTATTAATATCATTGAATTCGTATGCTCATCATGATTGCGTCGAAATTTTTGTAGGTCAATGTCAATATTAAATTGTGCGTGGCAACGAATTTCTTTAAAAAAAGTGAAAAATTTTTTGTACAAATTCAGAAACAAGTAAGCATAGATTTCATTATTCGCAATGTAATCGAATGATTATTCTTATGATTTTTGTCCATCCGTCATAGCTCATTGTATGAAACTTGTATAACACGTAAAAAAAATCACTTTTCATATGTAAGAATACAAAAATATTGCAGATACGAAAATATACGAAAATTTATAAATAGACATTTGACTTCGTAGCATAGAAAAAATGTTTTACATGACTTCCAAGATTGTAAAAAAAAAAAAAATGGTTGAATCTCCATTGACTGTACAAGGATCTGCGATGATCGCCATTCCCCCCAGTTTCCGTATATGGTATGCGAGCGTCGGAGAAAATAAGCATTTTACCATTGAAAAGGGAAAAGTCACATTCAATGAGAAAAATGGCAAAAAATTTTCATTCTGTCGACGCGTTTTCGCGTAACATCGAGTCAAAGTTTGAAAATACCGGAAAAAGTCCCATTTTTGAGTCTGTGCGTGGCGAGTCAAAACTCTTGACCCTTGACTGTTGTTTTTAATCCTTGTCGTCGATATTCTGCCTCCTCGCTAGATACCAACTCTCTCTCTCTCCTCGTAATCCACTTTTTCATAAGGCATTATTCACTTAACAACAAGTATACTTCGTATACAACATATAACTTAATTTTTCTCTATTTTTTTGTGCTACATGCAAACGTCAAACATCAACACTCTATAAACCGTCTCAACAGTTGAAATTTATCCTATAGTTATACAATTGTGTAACTATGTTATCTCACTCTATGCTCAGCACTTTCTTTTCGCAGTAATTAATGTCACCTCACGTTTTGTTTCTTATTTTTTATCGAACTTACCTGCACGCGATCTTGATATTTAGTGAAAAAATCGTAGCCTCGACGTGTAACTATAATAATTTAAAAATCAAATCACTTTCTGTCTCTCGATTAAAAAATAATTTGTACAATTGAAAACGTGTAGATTGGAGAGCAACCTCATATAGAAATTAGTTTTCTTCAGTTTGTACGATTTCATCGAAATTTTTGTTCGTCTTAATAATTGAAACGGTCGGATTTTCTTGATCATCCGGTGCGGCTATTTTATCAGCTGATTCGTTGCTAATTATTTCTTTTTTTTTTATGCCATTCACCGGAGAAGACTACTCTAGAAAGTCACCGATCAATTTTCGCTCGATACCTGCTGCTTGGAATCACCAAGTAGTCAAACTTTTTCCGCAGAAGTTCCGGCGGTTGGATCGTTGTCCGTTGGTATGCACGTCTTTGGAGACATTTGTTCTTTGCACTCCGACCTCTCTTTTTCACGTTCTTTTTCTCGCGCTGCTTTGCGCTCTCGTAGAAGTTCCATTCGTCTCGCTCGATGTAGACTTCCGGAAGGGAACGTCGAGTCTTCAACCGCTGCTGCCGCAGCGGCTGTCGCGCCTCTTTCCACTGCGCTCTGTCGGATCAGTAGGAGATAAAAAAAAAAAAAAAAAACGAACATACGATAAAAACAACATTTCCAGTGTCGCGGTTGAAACTCAAATAACAACAATTTTCAAGCATTTATATTTTGCACATGCGCCACTGATGCCGCGGAATATGATTTTTATTTTTCAATCGTACTTTTTGTTGGTCTAAATTTTATCAATATTATCGCCAAGTTATCAAGCAAATTACTTTCAATATGAAACTTGCTGTAGATGTTTTCGCATTGGGACTTTGAGCTGACCAACTGCTACCTGGTGTACTGAAGTAACCACCCAGTTTCGGCTTTATATGCCTATTGTGCATCTCCATGTGTACGATCTTCATGAATTCTATTTGAGCTGCGAGCTTCTGAATTTCCTCCTTAAACAAAGATTCTTCTAAATTATAAAAATTATTATAAGTTTTTCAATAAATAATGAAATCCAATGATGCGTGTATTTCGGATAATCTCGACGAAATATGAAAATCGACATAAAAAATAATAAAATAAAATAATAAAACTTCTCTGAAGTTTATGAAAATGTAATAAGAGTTATGGAACAATATAAAAATACCTTGAGTTCTTCATTTTCCTGATATAGGTCAGTCGTTTCTTCAGCCACGAGTCCCCGAATACCATTCAAGGAAAAACTAGCAGTTATACCACGAGCTCGAGCTCGGCTGTCCCATTGATCACCATGCCCACGCAGAACACGCAGGACCTACAAAATAACGTGCCAGAATAATTTTCGTTCCGAGGAGACTCAAACTATGCTTACAAGTGAAAAAAGTTGAAAAAATTTCTTGGTGAGGAAAAAAAGTCATAGAGTAGCTGATCGTGCCGAATCGAATTATTACCTTGGGTCCAAAGACGAGGAGTATAGTGACGGTAGTAGATAATTGGGTGCGCAAAAAGCCAAGCGAATACTTCATGTCTGGTCCGGCATGAGGAAATATGAAGAGACTGCACGACGAAAATCGGTTAATAAAACTTGCTCTTTAAGTTTAAACAAATAAGTGCAGGATTGATTTGACCAAAAACTAAATGCTTCGTCCTCAAGGAACTTCGTCCTCGTTCGAACCGTTAAACAGCACCATTTGGAGGAAAAAAAAACTCGCTTTTCTTAAGAAAATATTAATAAGCAGAGTCCCTCAATCATAAAGAAGAATTATACAGAAAAACCCTCTCTGATAAAAGGTTTGCATCAAGATTCAATGGATCGTGTGAGCGATTTGAAAAATCAAAGTGTGTGTTTGCGCGAAGTGGTTAGTACGACAGTAAAATGAAGAAAACTCATCCATATAAAAAACATTCCCACAGGGAGAGTTGCGCGGCGTTGGGAAGAACTTCGCCAATTCGTAGTGATTGGTAAAGCTGAAAAAAGTGACTTATCGTCAGGATGGAATGTACTCATAGCCTGTCAGTTCTTCCCTCACCGCGTACGCACGAAATAAAAGTTGTGATTTAATTAGTGTCGAATAAATGTTGGTAATAGAACATTTGTTTGTCGCACTAAACGTAGAAAAACAATATTTATTGAAAGACAGTTCTGGAGGCGATGGAAAACTTGAGTTAAAAAATTTGAAAAGCAAACGAATGAACTTACTGAATAGCGATCATCGTAGTATTAACAGCGGCGATGTTGTAAATGGCGTAGCTTATTAAACGTGCCTCGTTGAAAAGGCTCTCGGCGTTCCTAACGTTGTAACAAACTCTGATGCCCCATGCAAGGAATAGAATTTCTCCTGCAACGAGAAACAAGCAAAAAAGAGTCAGAATTTCAAAATTTCAACAAATGCCAACTTTTGGGAACTATGTATGCTTACCGATCGCTAAGCTGTGATCCCACCAATTATACGAGCACTGATAAAACTCGAGGCCTTGACTGTCGGCAATGACTTTGGCATGCGGTGGGGCGCTGAGTGTCCAAGTTCCAAGATATATCAACATCACTAATAATATCGGCACCATCCACTGCAGCAACTGCTTGTCGGTCAGCTTAACTTTGTGCGCACTTTTGACCCGGTATGTCAATGAAACCCTGGAATCATTGATCGGAAAACTCGTTACAAACTTTGGAGAACGCACCAAATCATCTACGAATTTACCTCCAAGTCTTCATCAGGAGAGCCGTGTAAGAAATGCAGAATCCAAAGTGCCTGGTCCATTTAGTAGCAACGCAAGAATATACGTCCAGAACAGGAAATATCGCAGCCATCTACGCGGTGTCATAAAAAAGTTCTCAAACTTGAATGATTCATGCGTGACAATTATTGAAATATCGACTGGATAAATATTTAAATTTTCATTTGTTGATAATATTTTACACTCGATTCCAAAATTTTTGCGTTTTGAAGGGATGCAAACTTACTTCGAGATACATTATCGCACAGCCGAGTAGAGTTATCGAGAGAAATATCGGCGAAGCGACTTTGAACACCTTGAGTTTTCGATGCTGATACACGTACGCCACGAGAAGTACCGCACCGCAAGCGCAAAACACCGATACCGAGAGTAAAGTGATCCTTGAAATGTTGATTAACATTGTTATTAATTAGAGCCCGAGACTCACCAGTCATTAATTTATAGATTTTTAGATTATTATTTGCAAGTTTATCGAGATGAGTGGCAATCGCGACGACTAATGAAATGAGGAAATTGATAGGAAAGCGTAATATAAAGAGAATGATAATGTTGAAGTGACTTTCATTTTACCTGAATGGCCAATTATACGTGGCGAGGCAGGGCTCTGGTCCTTTGCACCATGTGCATCCTGGTGCGCATTTGATGCATCGAAACATCTCGTTGTAGCGAGAACTTTTGTTGTTCTGCATTTCTTTCCACGCAGCTGTAAAGGTCGAAGAAAAAAACTTTTTTATCGAACCATTAGCTATGTTTTTCGTTGGTAAATGCCGAATGAGCTGCATAGGATGTGTATCAATGTGAAATGTGCGATGCATCACCTTCGACGAGTATGCCATCGAAGACCGACGTCTCTTCATCCCCGGCATCCGTGTAGATGCTATTCAAGCTGTAAAAACCTCCACGGCATCGGCAAATGTAAGCGCCTTTCCGCCATCCTGGTGAAACGGTTCCAAGCCCATTTCCACTGTTTCTACGTGCACTCGGTCCTCTGTACTCGCACTAAAATTATTCGAATCTTTAGACCCTAGTTCCTCGATCGCAAAATGATCGATGGTTTCAGTAAATCCGGGGTTAACCCCACAACGGTAACTTTATTTTTATTTTTTTACCTATTCCGGTAACCTGGGGTCATAAACAACCGCAATTTTGAAAAATTCACATCTCCGGTTCAAGCGTTAGATCCGGGCGTAAAATAGCGAAAAAGTCAGTAAACTCAAGGTCATTCGTAACGATTGAGGAGCTTCGAGGTTTCTTGAATCGTAGATTAGTTAGTAGTTGAAAAAATTAGTCAAAAGTGATAACAAAAGGCAAAGGCACGGGATTTAAAGTCGCCTGGGGTCGTTTGTGACGCCAGGTTACCGTTCTAGGGCCAATAAAACGAGAAAGAAAAAATAAAACTGTTGCAGTACTCGAAATCAGTGTTTACTTGCGTGGTGTCTTCGTGGCATTTGTGAGAACCTCTGAAAGAAGCGATTTGATTGTCCGAATGTTCTCCCCCTCCTTCGCGGCCTTGTTCATCAACCGTACCGAGCATTTGATCGCATTGATTAATTTCCAATCCTCCAAGGTCCATATCGATGCTAAGAAAAGCTCGTAACCTGCGTGGAATTAATAAATTAAAACGATTCGTTATTTGTTCAGTTGCATGAGGTTTGTCCGATGCTTTGCTCCTTGAACAAAATTATCGACAAATTGAGAGGTTTCAATGCCACACCCGTGATGCGCGTCCAATGGCCGAATGTAAACGCTGTACGAGATGAGCCACTGGAGATTCTTACAGGACAAATAGGGCAAGGTCCACCAACCCATAGAATACTCTTTAGGTATCGATTGATGCATAAACTTTGACGACCTGCGGATTAAGAAATAGCACAGTTATTGTTTTCTCATTGCTTCATACTTTAGGGTCATACGAGATTGACCTGGAATGGTATCTGGGCGCCTCGCGACCGTTGAACCAGGGCAGACTAGAATCAGGCCGAGCGTTAAAACGCAATGCATCGCTTTTGATCTCTGTAGGTTCTTCTATACTTCCGGGTGGTCGTGTCAGCCAAGTGCTCGTGATGATGGTTTCCGTGGACGTGTTAAAAATTACGACTCTCGTGCCTATCGCATTCGTGACTGATAAGAGAAGTGACTTCGCCACAGCGTCCAAAAGATCTGAAGAAATCGTTAACGCCTGGTACCAGTTTCAAAGTATATGGCTCACGAAGGGCCAAAATTTTTATCAACAAGTTCTGCGGCCTCTCGCGACAGATTGCGGACGCGAGTTATAAGAAATAATTAAGCTCGGCCAGTTGCAAAAAGCACGAAGATATACTAACGAGTGTGTCTGATGGATTCAAGATTCTGGAGCATCATCGCAGCCATGTCGGTTTTTTGCCGGGCTACATCGAAACGATGTGGATCAAGTGCAGCACCGGCCGGAAGTGATTTGTAGCCAGCCATTGTAGCGCAATCCTCGTCCAACGAACCCGTCGACGCTGCCTCTATCACGTCCAGTGCATTCTCGACATCCATCTGCCGAATTTTCAGTAAAATTTTTCCTCCCATACACGGCAACACGACTTCTTGATGTACGAACGTAATTATTGAAAAGTTACATTACCTTCCGTGCATCGTACACGTCATCCCCTCTTTGCGGAATATTTTCTACGTTCGGTGCCGATGAAGGGGACATTCTCGAGGTCGAAAATGACGAGCTGGCTGCACCGATAGTCGCATGAACATAAGTCATCACGGCTATCGTCGTCATCGTCGTCTTGGTGAAATGTAATGCCGTAGCTCGCCAACTTCTACAGTTCTCCATCCCTCGATTAAAATCCTACAGGGATGGAGCAAGGAACGCCGCAAAATTCTCTATTAATTCAATCATTTTTTTCCTTCATTTTTATTTAAAAAAATTCTGTGTGTCCACTACGACGAATAGTGCGACCGAAAAGGAAGGTTTTCCTTAAAGAATATGTGTGGAAGCAAATTAAACTGATTTTGAAGTCACGAGGCCCACAAGCATTTTCAAGTACTCCTTGGCTTAGTTTTTCAAACTTTTGGCAAAGATTTGTTACTACCGAAGTGCTCAATCGGGCATGGACGAAAAAAACGAGCTTAAAGAAGAAAATATGACAAAAACCTTCGAGAGTCAAATACCGCAGAGACAAAGTTGTTTAGACACTTAATAAGCTTCGTGCCCGTCATCAACATTTACCCTAGTGTACCATTGACGAGAGACTAATTGAATTTAGCCCTCGCACCACAGACGATATCAGTTGAATGCGAAGTGGAGGGAGCGCCACCCGCCGACCCAGCTACTGAGGAGGCGCGGTAATTGACACTCATCGGGACCCGTCTGCTTCCCCATTACCTTGTTGCATTCGTAAGCTTGTTTATAATTAATAAAAACCCTCGCACAAGTATAACACTAATGAAAACTCTAATCCCTCAATCCTCGGAGAACTGAGTCTAATTTTTGTTACACATCGTGATTGATACATGCGAGGGTGAACGGTTCGGTTGCGAAATGAAAAGTATAGAGATAAACGTACCAGGAGATGCTATTTCGATGGTCAACTTCGAGAGAGTCTGCTTGTGCCTATTCTATCGTCGCAATAAAACGTCTTCGACGTCTGCCTGTAATCACAATTTGGTAACTCGAGTTCCACTCGATCGTTTTAGCTTTTACTTCGCGTAGTACGATATCGACGAATGAGTGCCGGAAATACAATTGATATACGGGCACATGGCCATATAGCCACGTTTGCCATCGTATCAAGAGTGAGTAATGAAATGAGGGGATGATAATAGATACAACGTAAATGATTGATGCTCGACTACGCGAGTTTAGTCAACGTACAAACGGGCGTGTGTGGGTTCGTCTATCTCGCGTACACAATAGTAGTTTCTCGCGATTGCTACTGAAGATGTTTGAGGCAGCAGTAAAAGATCCGAGTATTCGATCAGTGATAAAACGATCACGTCTTAAGATCACTGAGGTCATGAACTCTTTGGTCAATCGATGGGAGCTTGAATCTTTCGATGAATCCTAAGAACCTGATACGTGAGTTGTTACAGAATCTTGTAGGGATGCTCGATACATATTCACCGTTTGTCAACTATTAACCCTAGAACGGTAACCTGAGGTCAAAAACGACCCCAAGCGACTTAAAATCCCGCACCCTTCGTTCTCCCATTTTTTATCGTTTTACCGCATTTTTGACTAATTTTTCGACTTCAAGCAGGATTGCCCCAGGCTCACGTGATCCTGCATTAAAAAATGAAAAGAATGAGCCCAAGTTGAACCCTTTTCGTTAAATTTTACCGAAGATAAGAATTTTTCAAAATTGGGGTCACTTATGACCCCAGGTTACGGAAATAGGTAAAAAAAAGTTTACCGTTCGAGGGTTAAACTGCGCAAAATATTCGATTATTGCGAGTTTTCATTGGCAGAGAAACTCGCACGAAAGTTTTCGAGTCATTGCAACAACTGTGAAGCTTCCTGATACATCTTATAGAAAATGCATCCAAGAGTGTGAAATCTCTCTTAAGAAATCCTTCGAATTCGCATGAATCATGACCCCAATTTAATAAGCAAAAGTTTTTTGTTTGCGAGAAATTGAATGCTTGTCGGTTCGTGTCTATATTTGCTGCCCTATACCCTCATGGCATCAAAGGGGTTACTCGATATCTTTGTGCACGTCTGTGTACTTTTCGTGGACACATGTGCGAGTCAGGTACGCAAAGGTTTCCTTCACGATTCACTTATCAAAGTATAAGCCATACTTTACTTTATACACATGCATACGAGGCATTCCACGCCTAATCAGTCAAGCAATAAATTTTGTTGGATATTCATTATTTTTTACCACCCTCTGAAAACCGTTCACGCGTCATGCACGCAATGACATTTCGCACGTTCGTTCTCGTGCCTCGAATTGCACTTCCGGGACACACACTGGCGGGAGAGAAATCCTAGTAGGGAATGCGCAACGAAAAGAATTGTTCATCACATTGCTTTATCTCCATTCGTCTCTGTTGCATTATTTCATTAGAATATTCCTGTTTGTCCGAAATAATTATCCGAACTGCTGATAATTCATAAGAAACCCCGAATGATAAGGGAGCCTTCACCAAACTTATCGCGTCGTGTGTCAATTGCTTCCTTTTGTGGGGCCTTTTGATCCTTTTCGATACCATGGAGCGATAGTATTAGAGCATTAGTGATCTATTTACTCAACGACCATAACTTAATATTTCCTCGAGACCTAAGCAAATAGCTCCTATAACTTTGCTATTGCATCAACTTCAATGAATCTCTCATATTTTTATCTTATATAGTAACAAACAATTGTCGATCACAAATCATCAACTGGGGCACTGAAAGGAAAATTAAAAGAAAAGGAGATTGTGTTGCGATGCAGGAAAAAGCGTCCCTTGATAATTCGGCAAGCTGAAGCGTACTGCGTACTGCAGATTCGAGTATTCGTCGATCGAGATCAACGTGAGCTGCCGAAACTTTTTCCGTAATAGGATACACTTGGAAAAAAGCTGCTTGAAGGCTTGAAAAGCAAACAAACTGTCCCCCTACGGACAGACCTTAATGTGGAACATATCTCCGAAGCTCAAAAACGTGGAAACAATATGATCCAGGAAAAATAATGTCCAGCACGCGGGATGTTGGGGGAGGAAAGGAGGGAGAGAGAGAGAGAGAAGAGAGAAAGGTCCCGCTTTCGTAGGGCGATCGATGCAGCAACGAGCAACCTGCGAACGTAGAGGACTATACATTTTCACATGAACATCTTCCGCAAAGGTGGGTTCTACCTTCGCACAAGTTTCATATATATCGAACTATTCTATCGATAAACAGCACACCTTTACCTTTTTCTCCAGAGCTCTCTCCCTCTTTTTTCCTCTCTCATCCTTTATCATAGACTGTCCCCATTTTCCCTCGAATGTCCGGACGAAATATCTTCGTATCCTTTATTTATCATTCACGCGACAACGCTGTTGTGATACTATTTTTAAAAATGCCCACCCACACACATTTTCGATTCATTTTAATATTCTTGAATACATCGAGAATATCAAAGGTCCTTTTTTTATCGTGACGAGTGTCTTGGATTCCTGTTTTTTATTTTTGTATTCCTCAGACAAAAATAATTGTCATACACAATCATCCTCGAAGAAAAAGCTAGAAACAGTTTATTCCTCGATTGGGAAATTCACAGTAAATTTCTTTTTGTCCATACATCGCGGTACACTCAGGAATATCGTCCTCCGTACCTGTTACTCGATCTTAAACAACGGGAGCAGCGGATATCTTGCGTGCCCATTTATTTGGCTTGTGAACAAAGGACTCGCGAGAAATCTGAACTATATTACGATTTGTAAGTGAATTGCTGATTCCGATGATTCAAAATCATAGCAACGAGGAATTATCGTATGAATCACATCCATTGCGTAGAGCACAAAGCTATACTAACAAAACAACAAGTTCTGCAACGTGTCAATCGTCGTCCACTGGTATTATTCAAACACAGAGTGCCACACACCGTTCGGACGTTGTGTACTATTTTTTATTTGAGAAAAGAGATTCACGAGATCACATGTCGAAACAGAGTTGCATGCACGCACATGCCCTGAACATTGAGACAGTTTTGTTTTTAACGCGCGATATGAAATGTGTAGCACGAACAAGAAGCCAGTGGGTCAGCTCGGAGCGTAGCAGTAATTAACGAAAACGATTCCATTGCGTGAATCCATGCACGAGGTGAAGGCTGTTGCTGCGATCCAAAGGCGGTGGTTGAACGTTAACGAGCTAATTATACACAGTCGCTAAATACACGAGACGTTGGCGCGTAGTTCCATCGCAAAAGAGTGAAATAAGGAAAAGGGAAAGAGTTTGATAGAAAAAAAGGGAAATTCACGAGAAAGAGAGAAAAAAGGAAATTTAGACTGGTCGTCGAGTGGAGCATGTTGTCGCTAGATAACTTGTTAAAATAATTGACGATATCGGTCACAATGATGAGGGTATACAGGCCAGTGGTGCCAACATCGAGATTCTCTTTGAATATATACGTACACTATTCTTAAACGTATATTTAAACACTAAAAGAAAAGAGTGCAGAGAGACGTACGAGATTTGAATCGTTGAAGTTGGAGAGCTTCCGTTTGATTGCATTCAACTATCCAAAACGACAGCTCGTACGTGACTGTTGAAGAAGGCAAGGCTCTGGTAGTTGTTCCCTGAAGCAATCCCCTCCGGCAGATTTCACCCCCGAATCTCACCCTCGAGTTTATAAAACGCGCCGTCGCTGAACACCCGCTCGCTTATGGGGCGTGCGCCCTCTTGTACCATGAAAACACCCTATTTTCCCTCCCCCTCCACCATCTCCTTTTCTCATTCATTATCATCATTCCTCTTTCTTTTTCCCCCCATGGATAAAGTCAACATGTTGAATTGGTTTTTCCGAGTCCTCAATATCATCTCGGTGATGGGCTATTCCTTTGAATCCCCTCCCTCAAATCTTGCCGTGTATTTACTTACGCGCGTATAAACAAGTTAATCATTTTTTTCCAATTTTTCTCTCGCTCAAACTTTCCCCTCATGTTTTTTTTTTTTTTCCACTACGAGACACTGCAATGTTCCGATTTTCAATTGTCTCCGGAATTCGTTTCTCGTAATAAAAACAACGAGATGACCGATCGAAAGTTTATCGAAACTTTTGCCAGTGGAAACCCTCACGCGATCGAATTACTTAATAAAATACTCAATTCTGACTCTCCATTGTAAATCCTTATGAAACAAAAATGTTGCGTAAGAAAGGACGAAATTTTTCAGATATTTTTCGAGAAAAAAAAAACTAAGGGTGGGAATTTTTGGAAAAATGTTTCAATGCTGATCCATGGCAATGACAGAGAGACGAAGAAACATTTTTTCGCTTCAATATATTAGATATTCATTCATATACAATATACATTTAACTTTTGTGCTATTAGTTAATAATAATAACAATGTTCATCACGACATATAAATAATATAACATAAATTTGCGCGATAAGGATATAGAATGGTTGAAAATCGCGTCTGTTGTGTTGTACAGGATTAATGGGATCTGGTATCAGGAACTTCCTCCATCTCTCAAATGTTTGTGCAACCGGAAATAACGATTTTTACAAATCCGAGAAGTAGTGAAATCTCCTCGTTGTAATTTCCGTAACGAGATAGCGGATTGGTTTAAAACATAGATTTAAGGAACATGCGAGACTTGAGATATACATATATACACATGTGCAGTATGAATATTTACATGTATGAGGTTATTCGAGTCAACTCGATGAAGCTCCTATTCTCACAATCTTAATGTCAATTCACCACTAAATCTCCCGACTGCACCGACCTTACGAATTCTCTAAATCTTACGATTACTAATTCTTTCACCAGTTTGACGGATCCAGTATTTTACTTTCCTTAGGTCTAGAAAAAACGACAGGGAGATAAAAAAAATTTTTTAACGAACTGAGAACATTTTTCTCCAGTTGTTTAAACACGTTCTTGGGGATAATTTCGTTGGAAAATGTGAATTCGGTGATGCTTTGGTGAAATTTTGTGCACGTGACGCGAAATACATTTTTAGTCGGTATTAAAATTGGCTTAAAACGAAAGTCAGATTAAAACTCTTACGAGCCCAACGACCTTATGCTTTTCCCGAATAATATAAAAAGTACGTCAACCACTTCTGAATAAGAAGATTTTTCTTCTATAAAAACTGCACAACCGCCACAACCTACGAAATGAAATATTATCGATATCATTAACGAGCTCCACGACATTCGGGAATGTAAATCGACCGTTATAAATTGTAGAAAGAGCAAAAACGGATCTTCCTTAGCATCCAAAGTTTTAGGGAGCAGGAGCTCCCTAGAACTCGAGCCTCGTTTTCGTTATCTCTTAGTTTTTCTCTAAGGGGGAAAAAAGCCCATTTTTTCGACGCTCATCTATCGTCGAATTCGTTCCCGGTCATGAGTTTTATCGTCGCATTGTTATAAAGACGATTGGCGGGATGAAAAAGCATGGCGTGATTGAGCGTTTCGCAAGAAGCAAGAATGAAGAAAGAAAGAAACACAGAGCGTGATGTAGAGCGTTTCAACATGAACCAATGCTCGAAAAGTAAACGTCGACGTAAATTCCAAGTTGGGAAAATCTTTCATGAATATTAGAAACATACGAGACCGATAGGAAAATAGTTTTTCTTTGACTATTCGCACTCCTACGCAAACCTTCCTCACGCATGGCTAAAAAAAAAAATGTTTCCATAAATTTTTAAGTATGTGTATTTTTTGAAATTTCATTTTAATACTTTTGTCGGCACACACATTCATGTATGTGTGTCTGTGTATTTTTATTGAAAATTTGGATGTCAAGGCATGAAACAACCCTCTCTTCGCAGATTGAGTGGCCTCGTTATCGTTACTTCAGGTTTATTGTTAAATTTTCTGTTACAATTCCGCTTCGTTGCCTGGAAATATGGCAAATAAAGCAAATAAATACACCGTTCAATCAACCAATCAATTATTTTCTCTACATAACGCTTTGGTATGTAAATGTTGATAAGAAACGTCGACCCCTTAAGAACCTCGATTAACGAC
This sequence comes from Hyposoter dolosus, assembly GCA_963921915.1. Lineage (NCBI taxonomy): Eukaryota > Metazoa > Arthropoda > Insecta > Hymenoptera > Ichneumonidae > Hyposoter > Hyposoter dolosus. The sequence goes on from OY998134.1 coordinate 5,038,323, forward strand.
GAAAGTTCGAGCCGCTTTATGATAATTCTCTTTGGCACCTTTACGACACGCTCCGCTCTCCCTTTCGCCACCGTGTATATTTTCCAATCTTATTTCTGCATTCTACTTTGCACCAAAATGGATAATTGTTAAATTCCAAATATAAAGGCGTCCGACATAGTGCGTTTGTAATAGTTTCCAAACTATTTGTCATAGCTTTTAAGTTAATAGGCCTCTAGCAATAATCGTGAATAATATTATAAGAAATATAATGAAATCATTGATTGTAACATTAAGTGCAAATATTACCAATAAAATCGTTTCAGAGGTATGTTTTTCAACTAAAAATCGATAAAACCTACAAATTCGAACTAGAAAAGTAATCGATGTGTCTTGAACGAAAATTTATGCCGTTTGTGTACGCGGTTGAATTTCAAAAGGTAGATTGACTTGATATTTCGTCCAGGTCGTCCGAATGAATTCCTGCTCGGAGGACCTTCCTGGCGTGGAAGATTTTTCTAGTAAATAGAAAAATCGTGTGACGCGCTACAAATTTTAGTCGACGTTGCGCGATTGTGAGATTCTTCGATAATTCAAATTCGAAATCGAAAAAAAATAAAAGAAGAGAAAATAACGATTGAAAAAGCGAAGAAATGTTAGTGAAACCTGAAAAATCCCCTTGTACGTAAACGTATTATTGACTCATGTCAGTAATGGAAATAGCGATCAAGTAAAATTCGTTTCGTTTTGGTCCACTGATGCGCATTGCACATATTTTGTGTTTCTATCTCTCTCTCTCTCACTCCAGCGCCATGACTGAACAAAATGCGCGAATAATTTAACGATAATTAATAACACGAGTAAAAGGACGAAAAATATAGTAAAACGAACGCGACTCAATCTTTTTAGGAACATGCTCTCGACTGTCATCCATCGACTGTTTCCTCTGTCATTCGTCTTCGCACTCGCTCCCAGAGTTTTCCGTTGTCGTAAGCATTCCATCCGTCCTGTCGTGATTCGTACAATTTTCCGTCACGCACGTGTCTTCCGCAATTTCCAACCAACGCGTCTTGTTGTCACGGACACCAGCGACAAGAGGTTCAAGTTTGTCAGACAGCAAAGCGAAAGCCTGCAACATTTCGTCAATATAAAATCGAGCACGACCAGCAAATATTTGGAATTTTATTAAAACTATGATCCATCAGAATGTCTTGACTCTGTGATGAACATGAAAGAGCAGCGAAAATAGTAAAAACGTACAAATCTGCTAGTAACACAAGTTGGACAGAAACGAATAATTTCTTCAAGAAAGTTGTTGAAAAATAGAAACTTACCTCATAAATAGGCAAACAAATAGAATCGATAAAGCCGACTTGCATCATCGGCAACTGATCCTCTTTTTCACGATTCATAATGTCCTGTAAATGCCAAACGACGCGGTATATAAATGAACAAATTTCGGTGCCATGAGTTTATAAAAAAACATGAAATTCGTTGCAAGAGATTCTTCAAGAAGAATAAACAGAAGGAAAAGGTTTTTTTTTTTTACTCACAATGGGCGTGATGTTCAGAGTTCTTCTCTCGATATCACCCTGTTCGAAGAACTCGCTGCTGACTAGTTCAGCGACCCGTTTCTCAATTTCCCAAGGTTTCGTGATCGCCGCTAAATCACAAACAGTCATAAGCATCCCTCGTAAGAGATCGCGATGCTCGCCGTAAGCCCAGTTGTAACTCCGTCCACGAGCTATACTGAGAAACGCTCCACGTTTACGAAAATATACCGCGAGATCGGTCGATAAAATTGCCTCCTCGAGTACTTTTACTACTCTCGAATATTCTTCGGGCGAGAGATTCGACAATATTTGATTTCCTTGGCTGCTGAGAATCATGAGACACTGGTCGAAGTGATGATGCTCCATTGTCGACGTGGAATATAATTGAGCCAGTGGAGAGGATGCTCTGCAAACAAAAACCCAAGTAGGATCATTTTTATGAATAAATCTTCACTACGAAAATATTTTGGTGATTTTTTGCTTTGCTTAAAGGTTTTGGAGTGTCGATATTTCGGTTTGGTAAAAGATTTTGTTTCGGTGAATGAATAGATGCTAAATTTGACTTTCCAAGTGACTATACAAAGAAAAACCGAAGGTGGATCATTGTTAAGAATAAATCTTCACTGCTTAAATATTTTGGTGATTTTTACGATATTGAAGTTTGGATCGTTGGAATATAACGAATTTCTGTTTTTTCTTGAGCAGAGCTCGAGATTCTTATTCAGTATTAACAACAGGACAATAAATCGATTTTTTTTCAGGATCCAAATACAAAATCGATGCAAAAATTGTCGTGGTTTTTAAAATTGAACGAACAATTAATAGAAAAACGTATTTTTGTGGATTTTGTGGTTTACTTGAAGATTTTGGAGGATCGATATTTTGGTTTGATTAAAGATTTCGTTTTGGTCATGAATATTTGTTCAATTTGAGTTTATAAGTGACTCACTTGATCTGGAAGGAATTGTTGGTGCCCCGATGATCAAGGTCGTGACAGAGACAAGCAATGATAAGAGCGAGGCACTCAATTTCGCCAAAAATCTTCCACCACTGCGTAGCCTGAAAAGAGATTTTTTAAATTATTATTTCTCGATGGCGGTCAAGGTGACAGCATGTTTTCAACTGGAAATTTTAAGTTTAGAGTTGGTCCCTCTCCTCAGTTGTGATCTCACCGTTAGAATGGCAAACATCATTTGGGCTACGTTGAACGCATGACGCCAATTGTGATAAGTGACGTTGCGATAATTCTTTTTAACGCTGAGCAGCCAACGGCAAAGAACGTCGTAGTCGATGTGAAATCTCTCGACGAAATCAAGATCGAGAAACATTCTCAAACACGCGGTGAGCGTCTCGTCGTCTTCCATTCGTATATCATCGAACTTGAAGTCGTGCAGACGAAAATATGCCGACGACGGTACCCTTAAGCCCTGCTAGGTCCCCCGATAATCAAAATACCCGCATTAGCGATCTCTGCACATCATTTTAGACTCGAGCTTTTCACAAGAATCGTTGCTCGTTTAAGAAAATTTGCATTTTGTAAAAGAAAAATCCCCAACAACAACCAAAATACGAATAAATTAATAAATCATGAATTTTCATTAAATTGATTCTTAATTGCAAAAGAATATTGAGAAACTAACCCGCAATTTTTGAGCATCCTCCAGTGACGCGGACGCATGATAGCTCAGGACTTCGAGAGTGACGCTCTGCTTTGCCATTGCTATCACAGCCCTCTCGTACCTGTCAGGTGTTTGAGGTAACGGAAAACAAAATTAATGTCAATATTTACCTTTCATGTTCCTGCGATCTTAATATTGTAATTTTTTTTCCTTTTTATTTCTTTCTAAAATATGAAACCTACGTGTACCACCACAACTCACATGTGCGTATTGTGAATACCCATGCCGCAAAAAATAGCAAACGCCTCGACGAAATTCTCGTCATTTTTCGTAAACAGAAGATCGTCAAACTTGTTGACAAGTTGTATCACACCGATTATCTGACCCGACGAATTTTTGATTGGCATACATAGAATCGTACGATGACGAAAACCCGTACCATCGTCCACCGATGGATCGAATCTTGGGTCCTCGTAGGCATATGGAATGTTGACCGTCTGTAAACAGTCAAACGACAGGGTGTGTAATTTTTCTTTTCCCCACTGTAACGTAATGTTTCTCTACGAAGGCGCGGAAAAAGTTAATCGCTCTGTTGTCTTGCAGTTTGGAAATTGATTGCTAATTATTGACATTCAACGATGTTGAAATATTTTTGTGGTTCTTGTTTTCTTCAGTATGTTTTAAAGTTTGGGTAAATGGGTCTAGTGATGCTTCGAGTTGTGAAATTTATGACGATAGCTTACCTCACCCGTAGTCGCGACATAGCCGGTGATGCCTACGTTTATGGGGAATCTGCTCTCGAAAGGGCTGCAACGGAAAGAGACCAAGCGGCAGCGATCGTTAGATCCGGAATAGCGTCTCGCTCTGTCGTCGAACGAGAGAAGAGATGAGCGGGGTCAATGCCATTTGTCGCGTCGTGCTCTCTGGATGCGATTCTTTTCTTTTTTTCTTTCTTTATATTTTCTCAACTCTTTTTTTTGTATCCTTGTTCATTTCGATGCATAAAAGTAAGCAGCCGTGATGGTAAATAGACGCGAGGAAAGAATAAATTTGTCGAAAATGAGGAGAGAACGAGAGCGAGAGAGAAAGAAAGAGACAGTGATAGAAATATTGAGAGGGAAAGAAAAAGTCAAGCGTTCGACCATCACCTGGTTCGGGAATCCGTATCCTCGGTCGCAAGATCATTCGCCTCAAAATCGAAAACTCGCGAAAAACTGCCTTTCGATGCTTTGTGGACCAAGAGAACCTACCAACGAAAATCGGTGAATCTCACATTTTTCAATAATAAAGTAAATATCCTTACGTACCTGTACTCGTTGACACTGTATCAGCGATTGCGTGTGCGTAAGTATTCTGAATACCATGTGTTCTATCGTGCTTTGCTCTTCGAAAATCATTCTGGCGAGATCTAGTAATACCTACAAAAATTCCAAACACGAACTCATTTTTATTAGAAACTTATGCATCGTCGCAACGAGATTCTATCTTTTCTTCGACAGAGTTCATAATTCTTCTTCAATATTTGATCAGGACAATAAGACGATTTGCGACCCAATGAATCAACCGGTACGAAAAATTTTCCGTGATTTTCATAATTCAATAAACAGCGAATAGAAAGAAATATATTAATTAATTTTTTTAAATCAATTTTAATAATAAAATAGTTATTTTTTACTAATGTACATTGACGTAAACTACAGAAACATTTTCAATCCCGTACTATTTACAGAGAAGCAAAAGCGCTTGAAGGATGAGAATACTTTTTGTCCCAAAAACAAATTGAGGATGAGTAAAAAATTACCTGATTTCTTTTTACTTCCAATTGACTTTTCTCGTAGAGCTGTGCATTTCTCAGACCAATACCGCAGAACTGCAGATAACTGGAAAATATCTTTTCGTCTTGTGCTGTGAATTGTGCTTCGCCACCGAGTTTATTGATCACTTGAGCGACGCCAACAACATCACCGCTGCAATCTTTTATCGGCATGCACAACAATGCTCGAGTTCTGTACCCGGTAAGAGCGTCGATTTCACGATTAAATCTTGAGTCCTGGACATCAAAACAGTAAAAATTATTGCATTTTCTACCTTCGAGAGGCATCGAAGTGTTTTTTTTTTTTTAAAAGATTGTAGAAATAATAGTAGAAACCATACTAATAATTACTTTGTAAGCATCCGGTATGTTAACGGGTTCTCCGCTCTCTGCAACGTAGCCAACGATTCCAGTTCCCCAAGGTATCTTTATCTCATCCTTCTTCTCCATCTCGACTAGGGTCGATCTCGAGCAAACGTCAAATAGTTTTGACACGAGGCATCTGTTTCTCGATACAGGTTGCTGACTCCTTTCGCTCGTTGAATACTGACCCTGACTCGGTGTGGAAAGTGGATTCTCCGCTCTTGAAGTTACTTCCGTAGAGTTGTTCTTACTGTTTCTGTTGCCGGCGCACATTCTCTCGCCTTGCACGAGAAACAGGGATCCACGATCGGCGTGAAGAAGAGTGCTCACGTTTTGAAGTATTTTGTGGCACAGCGATCGAACTTCGAGCTCGTTACAAATATCCTTTACCTAATGGCAATTCAATCAATTCAATGATAATTCAAACATTAAACGAAAAAGTAATTTTTTATACAAATTCAATTTTGAATTATTTCTTCCAATCATTCCTTTTTTCCCTATTGCTTCTATTTTTTTCGTAATTCAACAAAACCTGAAAATTTGAGAAAAAAATTCGAGCAATTGGTGACTAAAATGGAAATTGTGAAAAATTGGTTTACCAATTCAAAAATAAGATCCTTTTCGTCAAGATGCCTGAGCTCGTGCCTCGACCTTCTCTGAGGTCTCGACGCGCCTCCAGATCCGACTTGCTGCCCGCCGACAGGTTGACCAGAGTCTTCGGGTGAGACACTGAGAAAGGTCGGCGTGCCGTCAATCGTATTGACTATTGGTTTGAGGAGACCGCCTCTCTCAAATTCGTGTGCCGATATTTTTCGTACAGGGGTCGTCGCGCCGGATCCACCGGTTCCGCCACCTCCACCACCGCCGCCGCCGCCACTTCCCCCGGCACTGCTGGAACTCGAATTACTTCCAGCGTTATTACCGCACCCGCCACGACCACCCGGCGACGACGACGTTCCTGTATTCGTGCTGCCTCCGCCGCCGCTCATTACGCTAGTCATGTCCATCATGCAGCCAGCCGTGGACGATGTCGGTGTCGCGTGGGTCACCAGCCAAGCATCCACCGTTTGTCTCGTTACTTTTCTAAAGGATATTAAACCGTATGATACAAACACATCGGGGTAACTAAAAAATCCATTCCTCATTGGTTTTGCTCTGCTGAATAAATAATAAAGAGACCCGGCAGCGGGTAGACGCCAAGGGCTCAATTTTATTACACGGTACGGTGATTTTTCTCTATGCGAGTCTTTCGGAACAACCAGCAGGTCACCCTAGGCGATGGCTTGTCAATTTTTTCGGTAATTATACATCGTTGCAATTTCAAAGTTTTGATTTTCGTTGTTAGGTGGAAGTTACAATGAATCGTGTTTTAATTAAACAAACGGAGAGTCCAAAAATTATTCTCTACAAAAGTTCGTGGAAGGAAGTTGAATAAAAAAAGGTACAAAATTCTTTTACGCGATTATGCAAAGAATGGAGTCGAAAAATTTGTATGCAGATATGAAAGAAAATGTGAAAAAATGAAATGGCCTACCTGAGAAAATAATCATTTACGAAGTCTGGATTTTCATCGAGCCACGCTTCCATGCGTGCATATTCGGGATCATAAACGGTCGATGTCGAAGATGAAGAATTTGGATTTGGCGAATTGGGAGAAATCGAGGAGGACATGATGAGGCTGCTCGTCGTACCACTCGCATGATTCGCGGTGCTTGTTGCATCAGGAACATATGTTTTCGTGTGTTGCTGGTGCTGATTGAGGGAATTTCCTTGGCCTATCATGACACTGCTCTGTACGCTCTGTACACCCTGAACGAACGGAGCTGCCGTTTCCGCCGTCATCCTCGGCTCTTCGATGCTCCGCAAGTATAGCCCTGTCACAAAAAAACAAAACAAATAAAACATGAGGAACCTCTAAATAAATGTAGGACATCCAGAAAAAAATAAAAGCATGTTTGACGTTTCCTAAAATTCAGATAAAATTTGTATTTCCTACGATCAGTGGAGAGATTCTATTTCATATACCAAAAATAATCAGCAATTTTATTCTCTTTATTAATTTCAATTTGTGATGATGTTTTTATTAATTAGTTGATCGAATTAATAATAAAATTCTAGTTTACTTTTCAGTCTGCTGGGAATATCGATTGTCGGAGCTCTACGAATGAAACTCGTTCACGTTTATCTTCAGAAGTAAAAATAATCTTACTGACGCCCAGAGAACCTACAGGTTGGAATTTTCTATTCCTCCTTTGTATCCTGCGTGCCTGACTCTCGGCCCTTTCAATGTCCCGATTCCCATTTGTTTCGAAAAACTCTCACCGTGCGGCTGCACCTGACTCATCACATTTACTGCAGGCTCGTGAAGCTCCTTCGCTTTGTAAATGTTCGGGAAATACCGTCGCTTCACATTCGAAGGGATCTCGATTTTTCAAATCTCGGACGCAAGTCGATCGATTAAAAAATATCATAATCATAATTCAGTTTATATTGATGCCATTGAGATTAATGAAAAATTGAAAAGAAAGCAGAAAGTCGCTTGTGCGTACAAAATCTACAAAAAGAATTTCTTTCAATTTTGCAAAAATCACTTTTTTGCATAAAAATTTAACATCGTGGTGACGGAAGGAATGGCGTCGATTTCTTTGGCACGAAGCGATTCGTTGATTGCCCATTTTTTGCATGACCAAGCGAGTGCAGACCCAGATCAGCGATTTTATAGCTCGCGGACTTAACTGCTGATAGAACTTGGGAGTTCATACGCCAATCATTCCAAGTCTACAATTTTTTATCTTGCATCCACGTGCACGGACATAGAGAAAAAAAATAAAAAAATATCAGACAACGATTTTTGCAAGCGAGTTGGTAGTCGTTGGAAAATAATATCTCCGAGAAAAAAAAAAAACAGCTTGAGAAACGAAACCGAGAATTGAAGTTGCGAGCTCGAATGTCCGATGCGATGGCAAAAGGAATAAGTAGGAAGAGCAGCGTTTTTACGACGTCAGCGAAGAAGCATCTTTCGTCTGCTGCGCTTACGTCAAATATTCCTTGTCGAAAGTTGGCATTATGTCAGCCACATTCCGGAACAATATTCCTGTGTTTATTTCTTCATATTTACATGGATGTTCCATATGTGAGCAGCATATACCCGTCGTCCGTTACTATCGAAATAATACGACGAAAAATATCGCGTCAATTAAACAAAATGAAGGAGAAAGAGCGACGTAAGTCGAAGTTCTACGACAGACAATCTTGATAATTTAATTAAGGAGTTAAGATTTGTAAAAAATCGCCGATAAGACTGGGTTCATACGCTGCGTAGTAAATCCAAGGTGTAAAAATATATTGAGCAATAAACTAGTAATCGGTGAATCGAAAGAAAAAATATTTCGAGTTGTCATCAACAAAAAGTTGAAAACGTTGAAGTAAATCTAAATTTTGTGACGCTCGGATTGGGGGAGAGATGTTTTTAACCACAAACTTCCGATACGTGCGATAAGCTGTAGATAAATAACGAAACTCGTTAGATTTACATCGGATGTTATTTTCCCAACGATTCGGACTCTAGTCTCGGTAAAGACCGGAATATCTCCGAGTTTCGTGGTTTACCTCCGTCTTCCGGTCCACAGAAACATCGCGACCGGAAACGCTGATTAAATACCGCGCACGAAGAAAGAAACAATTCATTTCGATCAGAGCTTTTACAAAATCCTTCATTGAAAAAATCTCAACTAAAGCTCCGAACACATTCGTGCCTGATTGACTCATTCTCTCGACACCAGTTAGCGAGGATAATTAATTTTGGCACGAGAGCCTTTGCCTCACGAGGATTCCGATACTCATAAATCCTTCGAACACATATATACACGCTTATGTGTATAAGTGTCAGGTCAACAAAGGGCGCGAAATAGCCATCGTGTGCGTAAAGACCCTCCTTGATCGAATTAGAGTACTGCTGGCTCTCGCAAATTGATACAAGCAAGTCAAAAAGGGTCAATTGTATCACTCTTTTGGCTTAATTGCATATACTCATGACCCTGTCGAACACGTGCACGAGAAGAGTCAATTAGGACGATAAATAAACAGCTATTTCTCTTCCCCTTCATCGCTGCCCTTTCCATGCAAATAATCTCGAAAATATAAACGTCGGTTCTCACGCATATCTCCAAGGAATAATACCACAGAGGAAAACTCAAAATTACTGACAATGAAAATTGTATCTGACGAACTGCAAAAATCTAAATATCGTAATTTCGATAAAAACGTAATTCAGACGACTTCGGCAACTCTGTTTCCTTTGCACGAAATTCATTGACAAACTTTTATTGAAGTTATTCACTTTAAAATGAACTACAGCTCAAAAGTATGATAAAAAGTAAAAGGGACTCTATAGGGAGTGCATTTTGCAGAGTGTATAACTGTACATGGCGACGATTATAACTCATCGGCATGAGCAGACTTAATTATCTTGTCAACTTGTTTGAACGATGTCTTCCCTTCCAGTTGGTGTGTGTGTGAGTATGTGGACGCTTGCATTTTGATGTTAGACAGGAAGGTAAGGGGATAAAAAAGTAGAAATGGAAAAAGAAACAATGGAGAAAACGGATGCATGGCGAAGGTCAATAATGCGAGGTCATAGTATAACGGGTGGTCTGTTGTATAGAAGAGAGTGCTGGGCGGTTCTCGAGCAAGAGAGAAGAGTTGAGGAGAAATGCCAGAGGGTCTTAGTTCAAAGAGAGGGAGAGCGAGAGGAATTAAAGAGCGACAGCGCGAACAAGTTGACCCCCAACGAAGCCAATGGTCAATTGTGGCCACGTTCTTGTCGTTGGTAATAACGGGACTTTAGCCAGATTCTATATACGAATACAGGACATTTCGAGTTTAATCGCTAAATCCTTAATTATTACATCAAAACAATCATCAAATTATCTAAAACGTAAAAAATATAGAAACCCACAGAGAGCCGTGTTGCCAGGCCTCTAGGCGTCCCGTTTTTATCAAGGCCTGACTTTCCAGCCTGAGCGAGACCAGGTTAACGAACTATGACCGATCTCCGAGCTTCCGCATGAGGCCACATAAATATAGCCGAAAATAATCAGGGCCCTGGCAAAGTTTTGACTGACTTTCCCCATCGAATGCTCGATCTTTTCGTAGATACAGAAATAAGCTCCACTTTGTTATATAATCATTAACGTCAGATCTTCATTAGTCGCTTCGACTCTTTTAGATAATACAATTTTTTCTTTGCGATGTCCATAGCAGCTTTTCCTCTTCCCTGTACACGAAACTACGCGGAGAACTGGAAGTGTATTTAGTCGAGTTAGCGTGCGTCAGGCACGCGCGCACTCCATCTTCCACAGACTCCCATACAGAATATGTAATGTCTACTTCGATCAAGATACTCCGTATATTTATACATATATATATATATGTATAGATATGAACATGTTTGTAGTGGTAGAGATAACTGGCTTTCGTGTCGTCGGAAACGGAAACGTTGGCGAGGCCGAGCCAACATCGAGTTACGTCAATTATAATAGGAGCCAATTGGATCTCTTACTCGTCTCTGTCTGGATCTCTCATCCGCGCGTACTCTCATTTTTTTTTTTTGCCTCTTTCTCTTTCTTGGATATACGTACGACAAGAGGGAAAAGATCTTTTATATATCAAATTGCAGAAACGTATAACGAACGCACGCGAGGGACTAAACGAATGAAGATTCATTGGCTCACGTCTCAACGTAATCCATCTATATGTCACCGGATTCTCAGGCCTATATCTAACGTACAAACAATGTGGGCGATATTGAAATTATCCTTTATCCCATTACGTACATCCACCAACAAGACAGCTCATAATTCACCTCCTTCATTTTTATAAATCATTAAGCTAAACGTCAATTACTATCTGAATGATTTTTAACAAATAACTCAAAGTTTGTTCGATATTTAAGGGTTTTTTTTTGCAACTATTTAGTGCAGAAAAATGATTCGAATTTGGTCGTATAAACTTCCAGTTTTGTACAACATTTTGTGCAGAGAATTGCTCGAATTTCTCGTTTTTCGTATCGATTGCAACAATAATACAAACGCCGCAAATTGAAATTTGCAAATTGCTTCCTCAAGATGCTCAAATCTTCCTCTATGAGGAACTATGTTTTTAATTTTGGCTTCCTCATAGAGGAAGCTTGCAGCATTGTGCATCTTGAGCATCTTGATAAGAAGCAATTTGAAAATTTCAATTTGCAGTGTTTTTTTGTATTTGCAGTTAAATTTATAATTTACGGATTTTTATCCATCACCCAGTGCAGACACTCTTTCTGTAGATCGGAAACTACTTTCCTGAATTTTTTCAGATTTTTTAAACGAGTCTTCAAAAAAACGGTAGGACGCCCCAGACCCATGTGTGTCTAGGGAGGTGCGCTAACTGTAGTGTGTCTACGGAGTGTTAAACACATTTGCAAAGAAAAAATTGAACGGAAACTCGGATTGAATCTGAATGATCGCCACAAGTTAATTATTGCAATTTTAATGGCAACGATTTTTTTTTTTCACTCACCCGGCTTCCTGCGAGAGCTCCAGAGCACAGGAGGATGCGCGGGGGCGGCAGCGGCGGCGGCAGCAGCAGCAGCGACGACGGGGTTACCGGCAGAGGCAGCCAGCTTGAGTGCGTTCCGCGAACCTGATCGAAACGATAAAACATAATGTTACGATGGAAAAATGAAAAAAAAAAAAAAAAACTGGAGTCGTGTTGCTGCTATGGATATGATCGATTGTCATCGTTTATCGTAAGTGAATACATCGGAGCGCATATCAGTGATAAACGCTCAGAGTGTGTACTCCGTTGTGAGGCGTTCCTCCAGGCTACGCACCCGGGACTACGACCATTTTGAATTACCGAAAATTTGTCGTACAAGAAAAATTCTCGGGGAAGAAAAACCACGCGAATTTAAAAAAAAACTCATTGCTGGTGCGGGAAAAGTTACAATTCACAGAGGACACCATTTGGCTTGACCATCGAGGAGAATCAACAGCCAGCAGTGTATATATATGGAGCTTCCCATGCACCGAGGTCTCCATTTTGGTGACCTCCATTATCGTAATTTCCGGTTTCACGGAAAGTACGCCCAGGGATGGAAAGACGAAATATGCGCAACGTTCTATATTTGTAAATACGATGCGGTGCCGATCCCACAGCTATTACGGAAATAGAGGTTCTAGTGTATACAAATTATACTCTGCAGTGATGGCCAGAATTACGTCCGTTCGCTTGAACATCGCGAGGCTCGCTGGCTTCCCGCCTGGATCTGTATCCACCGCCGGACCACAACGATTTACGGGTTATGGCAAAATGGACGTTCGTCAAGAAACCAGGCATATACCTTATTCACGCGAAAAAACGTGCGTCGTCTTATGCATCGGCGCCTTTTCACACACAGTACATTTCCTTGAGAAATGAAATCTTTTTTTTTATAAAAAAACAAATCATGCTAATCCGATGCTTCGAGTGCGCTACCCGGACTAAAAAAAAAGGACCCTGGTACAGTATTGAAAATTAAGCGAAGTGTCCTGGCCTCGAAGTATCTGGTCTTTATCGATTTCGAATTACCGCGAATACCGATATCACGATATGAGGTGTCCCGGAAACGAAAATCTACGAAATGCTAGCGAGGAAAAAAAAATAACAACATTGCCTTCTACGGACGATAATCAGGAAAATAGATCAACGAATTTTAACGAAAAACCGATTCCCCACAATTTTTTAGCCAGAGTTAAGAACAACATTGGAAAACTCAAAAAAATCATTTATTCGGAACGATACTACGCGTCACCGAAGTTGAAATCGGAAATGTTATCTCTTCTCGTGCGCTACGGTTATCAAACTCGATTGTATAAAGTGGAACTGGATTACGTCTGTACATAATGAGGTCGTATTGCAATGATTTACTTGTACGAAAATTGTTCAACAAGTTTATATACGCACATGGGTAGCAACGAAATTCTGTTTTGTCTTGAACAGAGCTCAAGGTTCTTATCCAATATTTGGTCAGGACAATAAAACGATATTTTGTCAGGATCCAAAAACGAAATCAGTGCGAAAATCGTCATGGTTTTTTATATTAAACAAACAACGAATAAAAAAAGTATTTTTCGTTGGACCCGAGGGTTGCGAGCTTCGGTTTCATAAAATAAAATGTGGGAGAAGATTTTTGTTTTGAAAGAGAGTTCACTTTTTGCCTCTTGCAACAATGACGACTAAATGTTATTTGGAAAATATAAAATCGATTGAAAACTCATCGCAAATTCCATTAAAGTATAGTTCGGAAACAATCAATAATTTTTCTTCGAGAACTCATTCAACTTTTTCTTCATCGATCAGACGATAATTAATGCTTTAGCTCTGTTCGCGTTTTGTCAATATTACCAATTGAGTAGCATCTTCAGCGTCTGTTGGTTCAGTGACAAATGTCATCCAATTATTCCCATCAGAAAAATGCAAATATCGTTGAAGGATAAGCTGAAGAAATTTCTATCGACTCCTCGTTCTCATAATTTTTTGTTTCTGAAGAATAATTCGTTTTCTTTTCAACTGTTGATTAGTGCAGCAAGACGCTCACTATAAATGGATCCATTTTGCTTGGTATTTCAGAACCGAGTACGCGGCTGTAAAGTCGAATTCGTCCTCAACGGATCTCCGAGACCCTATACGCATGATTTTTAATTCGTAATAAATAATTTTTTATAGAACGCGATAAATTTGAGAAAAACTCTGGTCGATAATATTTTTATCCGTTTCTTCGTGTGTTGACAGAAGAGTATCTACCGGTTTGTGCGTACACTACTGTTATATTATTCGTGAGCTCGTGAGTTATCTTTGAGGACATAATACGACGCCCGCGATCTCGATAAATTTAAATTTTTTGATAAATTGCTTGTCAAACAATAACATATGCCACCGAAGTCAAGATAAGGGAAACTTGTAGTTTTTTAATCCGGAGCTGTTGAACTTTACCGTCACTCACGAGATGTTTGCTCAATGTGCTGCGGATAATGTGTGTTCTTTGCTGTTGTTCCTCAACTTGGATAGTCGGAATTTCACAGTTTCGTACAAAAAGCGCGCGGTAGAAGCAGAAAATTCGTACTCGTCAAAAGATAATTGAAGCGTCGTCGTTTAGAAAATTTTATAAAAGCAACAAAATATATATATATATATATTTTTTTTTTTTCATTCTCCTTTGGAACGAATGGCTTTCGAATAAAAAAAATAAATCGATACAAAAAATGCTGTGATTATCGGAACAATTCGAAAGCCAGAGTCTCCAAAAATATGTCGGTCTTACATGATGACCTCGAAGGTTGATTGCGAGGCGAGATGTTGTTTGAAAGTTGATCTTTTGAATAGCGTCTATTGATATGCCTGGACTATCGCGCGAGGATATATACACAGGCGGTGAGTTTCCGTACGATGCTAAGGTTCTTGACTCAACAATTCGTATTTAGTGAACACAACAAAACGGTCAGTTCGACCGGGTTTCGTTCCCATATACGTAAAGCGTACGTGCCTTCGTAAACGTCACCACCGAAATATTTACACTCGTTGAAATTCCAAGCATCGCATTCAAAAACAGGCGCGAACGAAAATTAAACGAAGAGAGAAAAAAAGGGAATAAATGTATGTGCCTGTACGTTTCTTCATTCATATATCCAGAAAGTAACCGCCGAAAGCAATGTCAGAAAAAACAGGCTGTTATTGATTGAAATGAGCTTTTCGTAACTATTGAAAATTCGATGTAATAAATGTGGGAATGCAGCAAATGTGCCAATTCCCATCCCGATGACGCTGAAGTTTGCAACGTTGGAATGCATCGAAAAATATTTGATTTTGTTGATGTTTCGTTCAATTTTCAATGTCATCCAAATTTTCCGAGCAGATAAGCTTTTCGGGTGGAGAAAATCGATCATTTTATCATCGTAATTACATTTTGCATTTGAATAATTATTTTTAGCAACAGTGAAAAAGAATTTCGTTGCGTTCCAACGATGCGAACTTTGGAGTCATCCATTCTGTATGGGAAAGAAAATGAGCAATGGATGGAATTTCGAATAGGAAAAAGATTCCAGCTGTTTTTGTAAATTACGATGTTGAAGTTCGCATCGTTGGAATGCAACGAAAACTGATTATTTTTATAGCAAAGCACACATTTTTTCATACAATATTCGTCATTGTATTCTTTGCCATTTGAAAACTGAATTTACTCGAAAAAATTGGGACGAGTGCATTAATTAACAAACTAATAAATAAAGAATTTATTTTTCGTTGAATAAAAACGTTGCAAACTTCAGGATCTTTGTAAATTCGCGTCATAACGAACAACGGCGAAGCTAAAGAGTAGATACTCGTAATTATTGAATTTGGAATTGTCGATTCATTGAGGTTTCTGCAGTAAAAGTGCATTCGCGAATGCTTGGAAATCGCTTTGTAATTTTCGGTGTGACGTGAAGAAGAACAAACACAACGTCCACGCAGCTGCTCTATTTATTTCTTTTTCATTATGTTGAGAGAATTTCTGGCGCCATAAGAGTCTCGAAACCAACGAAGAGCTTAGCTCGTGATGGTTAGCTGGGATCAGGTTAGGCCAAGTATAGGTGCTTGCGTGGATCCCCAACCATTTGATGGGTTTCGTGCCCCTCTCCAGCACAATCCTCACAAGGAAACATCTCAACGTATATGCCTTTCACGAACTGGAAATATTTAACGAATAACGGATCTTCGTGCACGTTGAGGTGAAAAAATTAAATTACATTTGACCGCGAAACTAACACTGTATTGAGAAAAGGTTCTTGTTAATGAGATTGCAGCGGGAATATATGGAAATACACCTGAAAAAGGCATCGATGCATCTGCTCGAAAAACGCGTGGGCATTTATCTATCCAGGTCATCGGTAGTTTTTAGTATAGGATTTTTAACGGCTTCTTCAAACTCAGCAATAAAATTAATTCCTCGTGTGATAATAAACGGAGATAACGTCCTTGAGAACGAGGCAATTCCCTCTGATTTCCGCGAGAATGTGCATCAGACGTGTAAGTATGTGTGGACTGGTTCATCGAGACTCGCGGAAAGAGTGTGACATTTCCATTCTGTCGAGTACTCTTTCGCATTTGCTATGTTTCGAGTCCAGAGGAGTTGGAGCTTTGCAATAGTGCTGAGCATCGCCCGGACGAAATTTTTAATAATATTGCGATCGAGGAGACTCGCCGCTTTTTCATAGAACGCGAATGGGACTCTTAAGATTTTGTATCCGCACATCAGCAGCCGCCTTTTTGACGATGCTGAAGTTTGCATCGTTGGAATGCAACGAAATTCTGTTTTTTCTTGAGCAGAACTCCAAATTATTATTGAATATTTAGTCTGGACAATAAAACGATTCTCCCTTGCCACCTAAAAACTCAATCGACACTAAAAATAGGCACAATTTTCAAAATTTAATAAATAATTAATAGATCAAATATTTTTCGTTGAATATCAACGTTGCAAATCTCAGAGTCGTGCCTTTTTGTCCCTCCGTGTTCTCTCTGTTTGCCTCATTCTTTCCTTCTCTTTCGTCTCGTGCGTCAAATCATTAGCGTGCCAAAATCATATGAAAAAAATCGTTTGGAATGTCAATACCAGAAACGAGCAATTCAAAGCAACAATAAGATAAACAGTCGCTGCAGTTATCGGTTGAATCATGCTGGCATTTTTTTACAACAATTCCGTTAGATCGAGCGGGAGAAACCAGCTCGGGAAAAAAAAAACGTTGGTCAACTTGTCGCGGAGCAATCATAAGCGCGAGGGAATGAGGAACACGCTTTAAGGTTTAAATCCGTTAAAACGCGTTGGGATTTTGTCTCAAATGGGTAACAACCAAAACGGAGAATGAAAAAGGAATTTACCAGCATAAATATTTGTGAATATCCGGCCCGATCGAAGCTTTTTCCATATCTCTACAACAAACATATAAATTAATAGTCATTTGGCATTTCTAGTCTCAGCAGCGAATCGTCGACGTTTATCCTGCCCGTATATTTGCATGAATAAATAAAACCCCATCTTTCAATGGACATACGAGCGATGATGACATTCCGAATTAGGAGGAAAAAATTCAACAAGCTACGACTGCGATAGTCGAGACCTTAATTGGTGGATAATTACGAACGCTCATATGACGATTGATTTGGCGAATGACGCGCGGTACTCGCGATTGCCGATGACGATCGTGATAACCGCGCGATTGACGATCATCCAAGAAAATTCCACAAGCCGCGGAGGGAGAAACAATCCATGAGAAATATAAGTTGTTGACATTTTTCGACTATTTCGCATTCGCAGCCACCGTCACTCCGATCTTTTCCGATTCCTTCTCATTTTTATTTCCTGCTCGTAATAATTTCGAATTTTTAAAATTCTCGCGTTTGACCGACAACGAAATTGTTTCGAAAAATCACATTAAACACTTTTTTTCCTCTTTTTTTTCAATGACGCACGATACTTTTAGTTTTTTTTATCTCCAATGTAAAATTTTTCGTTTCTTACCTAATTTCGAGCCTTCGTAAGCGCGACTCCAGCTCGGAAAAGATATTTACTGCATCGACGAAGCCGTGATTCGCTTTGACAAGAAAAGGAAACAAGAAAAAATATGAATAACTCACTTGTCGCGGCAGAAACTTGAAGCACTGCAGCCGCGGCTGCTTCCCGCAATTCCGACGCACCGTCGATCGCATCCGATTGCCTCGGTGGACTGCTGCGACGCTTAGACAATCGATGTCCCACCGGATGTGACAAGTTCCAACAGCACCTTTTTCGCTTCTCCTTCAGCCCTGCCGTATCTATAGTTTTTAATTAATAAAACCTCAATTGAGTTTAAGAGAAATGCACAACAATTACGTGAAAAATACATTTTCTCGGTCCGTCCTTTGGACGGACAGGCTTCGGACTTGCTGTGGCCAAAGTCAAATATCGAAGCATTCTAAATTTTAATTAACATTGCGTTTATATGCGTCAATAAAAATAAGAATCAACGTAATCACGAAACCAAGAGAAATTAAATCCAAAAGTTATCATCACCCAAAGAATCACGGAAAGGTTTTTCGAAATTTTTTATTATATATGAAACGTAAATTTTCATAACAACAAAATCGTGAAGATTCACATTTCGTTCGACAAGAATTGCTCAAAATTCGCGACTTTTTTTCTGTGACGATAAGTATTCCATTTTCCAAGGTTTGCCATAAAAATTTCTGGTAAAAACGGAATTTTTGGCGCCGACATACTTGACATGTTCGTGCGTAATAGTTCGTTGGCAAATCTCACTTTTTCGACATTCCCGAATCACTCGCGATCTTATTCTACGGTTTTTCTTCTTTTAACTAAAAAAAAATAGAATATTCGATAATTAAATCGACAAGAAATTTCGATAAAAATAAAAAAATATTTAAAAAAAATAAAAAAATATCAAAAATATAAAAGAAAAGAAACATAAATAAATATTGGATAAAAATAAAAACACAGCTCTGGGCACTTTTTCCATTCAAGCTCTCACCCAGCCGCGAGGCACCGCTAGAATTCGTGTGTCAAATCGTTTCGAATTAACGATATTTTGTTACAACTACGAAACAGGAAAGACAAAAAAAAACAAACAAACCCATCGCAACCGAAATATTCAGTCACGTCATCGACATAGGGATGCCCTTGAAAAATTGATGGAAAAGTCCGGCAGCCCTTTGATAACAACATTCAACAAAACCCACAAACGTGTGCGAATCGCTGAATAAAATGAATCAAAGTCTCAATTTGTGCGACGGATATTTTCCAGGTGTTGACGATTCGCATTGTACGAAACAAATGCCAGATAAAACAAAATTCAATGTCAACATACGCCAGTGTTCAAGGAAACTGGCAAAGTTGTCAAAATATTGCACTATTTTTTGTCAAGACTGTACACCGGCGTATCCTTGAATGAAACAAAGAGAGAAAATACTGCACGACGCGAATATGTGCGAGGAAAACATCGCGCACACCGACACGCGCACCTACACACGAAAACTGCGTAACCAGATCGAAGAAAGTGCGGATTGTTAAGAGGAAAACTGAGCGAAGCCTAGTAATTGCTGATTATTTGATACGCGCTCCGTCGCAGAGAAATGTAACAATTTTGAAAGATGGAAAAATGGAAGATCGACAAAATTTTGAAAAAGTTATAACGAGCTCGTTATGTGCGAGTCGAGTAACGATATAGTGAACGTATCATAGTTTTCGAGAGAATTTTTCGCGTCAAACTGATCGCACACGATAGGATGGATCAAGCATAACGACGGAGGTTAAGAATCGACTTGTGGCAACAAAGTTTCCGCAGGGGGAATCTGAAGAAAAAACAGAGAGACGGAGAGGGAGAGAGAGAGCGACGAGTCGTCTATAGATAGCGTGAAAAGTGGAAGGGGTTTGAGAGATAAAAACTCGTAGAGGGGGTCGCGATCCGGAAGCACGTAATTCCAGGATGTTCGAGCACAGAGCAGCGCTTAGCGCGTTCGTATTGCTACTGACTAACCCGAAGAGCGAACGGCGCAACAGAGAGGAAAAGAAGCAACTGGGTAAAGTAGCAAACGCACGACTACGAAGACGATGGAGATGATGCAGACGACGACGACGACGAGGAAATCGAAACAACGACCGAACCGACCAATCCCCCTGGTGGTGCGAGTTAGATAAAGAGTGACGGAGATAAGGTACGAGTTAAATCGTTCGTGTAGTCGTACAAGTTGCATTGGTAATAGTGCCAACAGTACGAATCTGTGTTTTACGACGTTACATACAGGCTCTCCCTAAACTGATAGCACACGAGATAAATTTCAAGATTACGCGATTACCGAGAAAAAAACGTTGCTGGTCAATCTTTTTATCCAGTGCATCGATCACGAGATCTTATTCAATCGGTTAAAATAGTCTAACCGTCAGTTTGGGACTGGCAGCTTCAAAATAATAAAGCGTTTTTCGCAAAAATGAAAATTTCATCAAATCATTATAATCCTATCAACGCTATTTTAGATTCACGCGGACTTGTCTCAATTTTTACTTGTTCTCCTACGTCCGCACGTGCTCCAGAGATTCAGCTGAACTGGACTGGCGAGCAGGATGAAAAAATAATTACGAAGTTTCGTAAATTTTGTTTTTTCTTTAGCAGAGCTCACGATTCTTATTCAATATTTAATCAGAACAATAAAACGATCGTTCTTTTAGGATCCAAACACAAAATCCATAGGAAAAGTGTCATGGTTTTTTAAAATTGATCAAACAATGAAAAGAAAAAGTATTTTTCGTTGGACGCAAGCTCGTGCAGCTACACACGGTTGTTTGTAATATTTCACTCAGACTCTCTCGGTCTGCCGGACCGACAACGTCCACTGCTCGATAACGTTGTTAGACGCGACGACAAGTGCGTCAACCAAGTTGATCCATTGTTATGAGAATCGGAACACTAGACTCCGACCGATACAGGAAGCTAGGCAGTCGAGACGAAAAGTTGTTAGATAACGAGCTTCAACGTTTACAGGAAAAAAACGAGGTACGAGAGAAAACGCCGAAACAGTAAGACACTGCAACGTTGAGGTCCAACGAAAAATCCTTTTTCTTTTCATCGTTTGTTCAATTAAAAAAATATTGACAATTTTCGGATCGATTTTCAGTTTGAATGCTAAAAAAAAGATCGTCGTATTGTCATGGTTGAATATTGAATAAGAATCATGAGCTCTGGTAAAGAAAAAACAGAATTTCGTTGCGTTCCAACGATGCAAACTTCAACATCGCGAAACTGTAGTGTTTATTTTCTGCTGGGTCCACAGTCGCCTGATGGTTAACGATGATGTTGACGTTTGCATCGTTAGAAAGCAACGAAATCCTCTTTTTTCTTCAGCAGAGCTCATCATTCAAATTAAATTTTAGTCGGGACAATAAAAAACTGAATCGTGAAAAATTGTCGTGATTTGAAAAAAATAAACAGAGAATAAATAGAAAAAACATATTTTTCGTTCGATCCCGACGCAAACTTCAGTGTCCGAAGAGAAACAACACCCAGGAGAGGTCAAGAAGTTATTATGAAGAATAGAAAAAATGGTAAACTTTTGCGAAGAATGATCAAAATGTTTCTGCGATTCGCAATATACATTTTCACGTGAGGATACGACTTCGTCAAGGTCATGTCGTTCGAGAAACTCGCATCAACAATTTTGATCCTCCCTCTAAACATCTGGACATTGGCACCAAAGTTTTTCAATCCATCTTTCCGTCAGTGGAACTCAAAAAAGATATCAATAGATCACACAATAGTAATTGATGCTACAAGTACGAAAAGGAAAGATTTCGCAGTAACTCACACGCGCTGTACCTAAATCGTTTCTTTTCGCACGAGTCACATTAACTTATTTTCGCAGCGCAATGTCTGTCGAGAAAGTGCAATTAAATATCAAATAACGATCGAGCGGAATGGCAGGCTTTTGTAGGGAGCTTCGAAATCAAAAATTGATAAGAAAACAAAATTTAACATAGTGGATAACCATGAAAATCAGAAAACAACGCGGAAAGATCGCTTGAGCACGACCACAACAAAAAAATTGAATGCACTAACGTTTCTCGTAGTGGCCAACGGAAAAAAAAAAAAAAACATTGTTTATTCAACTCCCTTGATCACCGAAAACCCCTTGATATACACCGAAAACCGTCGAACTCGTTTTCAAAATTGTTATTTTTGTATAGGGTGAAAAAAAACGGCGTTTGCAATAACAAAAAATGATTCGACTTTAATTTGAGTTTGCGGTGAGTTATCGGTGGGACAGAGAAAAAATAACGAGTCGAGGTACACCGGCGCCGGTAACCCGATGTTGCTGTTCAGTCGCACACTGCATGCTCGCGCTGCTTAACGGTAGAAATATCGAGTAATAATACGGAAAACATGGAGGCATACACTCACACACGTGAACACACAGACACATGCACGCTTATTGAGATTAAAAGCTTGCCGAATAATTTTTTTTTGCGGAAATTTAACGAACGAAATATAAAAGTGCATGAAATATCAAGCGAATGGCACACGACGAGAAGTAGTAAAGAGAAATAAATATATATACCTTATTACGGCGAAGATTCGCCGGTTTGTATACATGTAAAGCCCACAAAATACGAGAGATTTATCACTACACAACACATCGACGAGTCGTGTTAAAATAATTTTTCCTTGGTCGCTTCCCGTTCGTGTTGCGTATATAGTTCGTACATCACAGAAAGAGAGAGAGGGAGGGAGGGAGAGAGAATGAACACGCAGCAACAAACACACAGACGCAGCGAGACACAAACACACGGGGGCGCGAGCGCGATCTTTTCTGTCCCGTCGTCTCACATTTCTTTACGTCACGATGTACAAAAGTAAACTCGAATGTTTTCACGCACAGAAGAGAGATACAGAGAGAGACCGCGATAGAGAGGGAGAGAGAGCACCGTAAACGTTTTCTTTTTGTTGTTTAGCCACCAGATCGAAAACTTTTATTTCCTCCGATTCAAAACACCCGCCTCTGACTCTTTCGTATTTCGTCAAACTTCTGTCACCTTTTATCCGTGAAAAACGGCACACATCCACATACGCACGGACACACAGCTTGCTACGTTCTTACCAGATTTCGTTCAAGTTACTTTTCATATTCATTCATGTCGACATGCAAATTCCCAATGACTCCGCGACTCGACCGGCTCCCTTTTTTTCGACACGCCGGGCGACCGCGATTTTGTAGCTCTGCTCGCGAACCACCGCATTTAAACGCGCTTCACTATATCTCACCATCACCTTCACATTATTTTACAACCTTTTTCCACATCAAAACTTTTTCTTTTTCCTTCGACCGTGCAAATATTTAGAACAAGTTTCTAGTCTTTCGGGGATCGAACCGTTCCGTTGAGACAGCGCGAACGATCGAGTCCCACCGGACGAGAGGGAACTCTATCTAACACTAAAAGCTCGACGCTGCTGTGCAGTCACTCGGTGCCGTCGCGCTGTGATAACTATAGACCTCGACTGTGGATTATGTACACACAGAGCAACTCCCGAGAGCCCTTACTTGTGTGCCACCCATGAATTTCTATATATTTATATACAGCAAGGTACACGTCCGCGTGTGTATGTGCGACGCGCGCGCACTTCAGAGCCGATAAACGGGAAAAAATTGTTTACTTATCAGACTGTACCAGTATACAGTCGAGTCTCTCTTATCTGAAGGTTGAATTTCATAACAACCGCGCACCCTTGAGTGCGATAGAGATAGCTGCTAAATTTCTACAGCCAAATTTGCGAACACTGCTTCGTCGTCTAATCGAAATAAGAAAAAGTCTCAGCCCACGCAGAATAGATACAAAAATGGACTAAGACTTTCGTCAATGTGGGAGAATCTATAGCTTTCGAAAATCAAGAGCGGTGTATGTTAGAATGAAAGCGAATCTTTTCGTAACCGCCGTTTGACCGATTGAAATTCACGAGTTACGTCCTAAGGGGGAAAGTGGCAAAAACGGACGGATTATTTCGAAATTTGCGTATGTGACGATAAAATCATGCGTAGTTCTTATTTTTTCTTGAAATATCAAACCTCCCTGACCGCAATCATGAGGTATATTGGGAAGAATTGCCCAAAAATTAGTGTGTTTTCTTCGCATACAAAGATATGTCTCGATTATGTCGACAATTCAATCATTTATTCATTCACAATAAGGTTTCAACCCGAAAATGTGTAAAAAACAAATAGACAACTTTAGTAGGAATTAACCTGGAGAAAAAATATATAATTCCTTCCGTGAATGCGCGTTAAGAAAGTGGAGACTGTACGATCGTGCGGGACTGTACAGTGCACGGTACAGCCGCTTCTGCTTCTGCTTCTCTTGCCTCTCTACACCGGCGGCCCCTGTGGCGCCAGCTTCCTATCCTTATGTCACATCGAAATAGTTACAATTCACTTTTATAATGATACCAATACCCGTCATATCGCAGACTGTTTTTTTTTTTCATTGCCTTTTTTCCTCGTGAATTCATGATTTCCATTTTATTTTCCATTCAGTTGTCGCGGTCGATTGATTTTCACTCGAATAACGAAACAAACGTTTATCAATCGAGCAATTCGCATTAATTAATAAAACAAATGTTTCTTCTATTTCTCGCAAATATACAATATTTCTTCGTGCCATTTTATTAATTAAGTGAATTCAGTCTTAACCTCACATCGTCCGATTTTAACCTAAATCGTTACTTCGTAAATCATCCACTAATTTTTGTTAGTTCGATATTTTTTATACGATAATTTTCACGAAAAACAAGGAATTAAATATTTAATTTTTCTGTTTCATCAGTCGTGTGGCTATGATATTCAAAGGCATACTCCCTCGTTGATGTATGAAAGTTGAAATGACCTGCAAAGCTTCCTGTCAATATTGGGTCCACTAAAAAAAGCAAAAAATACTTGGCCGTAGAACTAAATTCCCATGTTTAAACCTTTAAACCTAAAAAAGGTTAGTTTAACCTTTAAACTACAAACCGGGGTAAATATTTATCCCACGAGTTTCTTGTTTGTAAAATCGTTCTGAAAGCAGTAGTCTGGCTTATAAGTATATGAATCTTTTTGTTTTCTCATGCCAAAGAGAATACTGAAGACCAAATTAAGTTTCATGAAGGTTTAGTTGCTGAAAAATCTATTGAAATACTTGAAACTGCTGAAAATTCAACTTAGGAACATAATTCAAAGTCCCCTGGGATAGATATCTACCACGGTTCATACCGCATCATACTTTTGAATAAAAAGTAACCGAGATTTTCTTTACGTTCATCAAGCCCTTGGAATGGAGAATTTTCCAAAAAATGGTTTTTTTTTAGGGATAATTTTTGAATCGTTGAGTTTACAATCAGAGACCCATGCATTTTTTTAGACTATTCTGTAAACCACAACGTTGCTCAACGAGCGACAAAAATCTATGACCCATTGTTGGAGTTTACAGGTAAAGAAAACATTGGGGTTTCAAAGTTTAATGAAAATTTTGGTCGATCGATGTCGGTTGTAGAAATAAAAAGTTAATGGATCGATCCAGATGCACAGACGTTCATAATTTTGTTGTAAATAAACAAGAGTCCGAGCTCAGTATGTTTAATAAGATCAGAGAAGACAATGTACAATTTACGAAAGACCTACGGAGACTGCGATTAAGCGCAGCAGGTGAGAAGAAAACCTGTTACGACTCCTGGTTCAACGATTTTTTAAACAGTTTTTATTACTCCTGCAGCGTAGCAAGTTTATTCCTCAGGAGGAATTCCCAGTTCTTCGTCGGTCCACTTAGATGGATCAGGATAATCGTATTCTCCCTGTTTTTGTTTGAAAAAAACGTTTTTTTGGTAAATTTTGAAAATCATTGGTTCAAATGATGGAACAATTGAAATAGTTGTTCGAGATAATGCTAGAGTTTTGTTACTCACGACAACATGACCCCAATCGTGCCAGCAGTTCCACAAAATCCACCACCACATTATTCCGCCGAGGATCTCGGCAACGATAATATCCTCCTTGGGAGGATCCGGGACTTCACGATAGTAAAATCTACGAAATCATTGGTCATCGCTTCTTGAATAATCATTAATGTTTCGGAAGTTTGATGGAAAAAAATGTCGATAAAAATATGGAATGAATTGTTGTGCAGGCAATACGAAAAGCGCAGAAAGAAAATAATATCCAAGTCGTTGCATAACCTGAAAAAAAAATCATTTTCACTCACCCACCGCCGTGACCAGAACGCAACGGTACGACATTGTGTGCGGGTTTCCTAACTACGAATTTCGTTGCGATTTTTCGAAATAACGGAACACCTCGTGACAGTAACATTTTATTTCCGAAATACCCAATCCCTCGTATGTCACTCGTCGTCTTCTTCGGCTGCTCGATTTACGAGAAAGCTTTCTTGCAGCGCCGCTCCGATCGCTACTTGCTCTCGACGATTCCGCGGCCAATTTCAAATGACCCAACATCCCGGCGCTCCAATCGTGATCCTCGTCTGCGAGCAGCCGTGTCGCCCGGTTCAAGGAAGGCGTTCAGTGAAATGAACTCCCAACGATGAATGGTGATCAGAAACATTTGAAAATACACACGACACAACGGAAAAGGATAATGTTTAATTTATTAAATACTCAAGTATTATATATATATATATATTTCTTTTTTCTATACACCATCTCTTCTTTTTACTCCATTCGATCCGCGCACATTGAGTCGCAGGAAATTCTCTCAACCTCGTTACCTAATAACAACGTGCAATTACATTTTCTCGCTATGCCGATGCGCGATTACCGTAACAATTATTATTCGGCGCATCAAACTTTTCACAGATTCGTGTATTATGTACAGATCGGTCGATCGAGAGAATCGATATCGTGAATAACGATTCGGGATCGATTTACAAAAGACGCGAGTGCCTCGATGACATAATTATTCAATATATTAATTATTCGTGTTTTACAAACCACTTGGTTCGGACATTGTTCTCCGGGAACATTTTTCTAACCGTGGATATTCGAATATTTCGTTACGATTCGGACCACCGTTTTTTCTTGTTCATTTTTTCCATGAAAATCATTGAAGATGATTCATGAGTTTGACGAGTATCGATAACGGCCACAAGACAAAAATTTCATTTCTCGAATAATAAAATCACGAAACCCGGATTTCAACTTTCGCGATCG
This sequence comes from Hyposoter dolosus, assembly GCA_963921915.1. Classification (NCBI taxonomy): domain Eukaryota; kingdom Metazoa; phylum Arthropoda; class Insecta; order Hymenoptera; family Ichneumonidae; genus Hyposoter; species Hyposoter dolosus. The sequence goes on from OY998134.1 coordinate 5,065,435, forward strand.
AAGAGCCGTGGATGAAAAGTTACGTCATTATTCTCCTATTTAAATAATATTTATATATGCATACAGGATGCTAATGAACAGAAGCCATAACCCACGCAAATTAAACCCGTAAAACGGTAGGTTACGAATTTTTCATCGGCAGCAATCGATTTATTCACGCGTTTCGCAAATTTTTCGCGTCGCTATCGAAGGGCGATCCTCGTCACAGTGCCTTGGTGGCCCCGTCGAATGACACGAGAATCGATTGTACTAATTTGGCTGATTTTCACACTTTTTCTTCGTTTTTTCATCGGGCCTACATGTTTATAACAACATGGTCGTTGGGTTCTCAAGGAGACTCTTAAAGGCTGCGAGCCATTGAGCTCCAACGGCACCGTCGACCGTACGATGATCCAAGCTCGCAGTTACGGTCATAAATTGGGCAGTGGTGAATCTGGGAACATCAATGAAACGTTCATTCATGTCCTTCATACGGAAAAGGTCAAATTCATTGACACAAAACAAAAATAATACGATTGTGTGACATCAAATTGGTGTGCACACCGATTAATGAGATAAATTTCTTATCAGCTAATTGGATTACCCTTTCTCATTATCGGCCGGGATGAGCCTCGTCTCAGTTCCACCAACAGCGAGAATGATCGATTGGGGTGGATTGATGATGGCCGAAAAGCTTTTAATCCCGAACATTCCCAAGTTGGAAACTGTGATGGTACCACCTTGGAACTCTTGAGGCTGGAGCTTTCCTTCTCTGGCTCGTGCTGCCAACTCCTTAACATCTTTACTTATTTCGACTATTCCTTTGGCGTCCGCGGCGAATACGATCGGCGTTATTAATCCATTTTCCGTGCTAACGGCAACGCTGACATCCACGTGATCGTATCTGTTTAATTTAACAATATCTTCTTTAGAGGCGGCAAAACTGATAAATTTTCGAAATGTATTTTTCTTTTCTTTCTAGTAAATAACTAATTTAGCGAAACAGTGGATGGAGAAAGCTTTCAGAAAATAATGGCATGTCAACAACGAGTAGGATGAGTAATTGGTAAAACGATATCGTCATTTTTGTCTCAAAGTCCGTAAATATCATCACGTGATGCGATTGATAAGTAATGGGTGTCGGCTTACTGTCTAATAACGTCACCGAGCCAAGCGCTGTTGCCCTCGGGAACTTTCTTGCACGCCATTGCCATGCCCTTGATAATAATGTCATTAACGCTCAGCTTGACTTTTTCCTTTTCGAGCATTTTATTGAATTGTGCTCTCATAGCAAGAGCACTGTCCATTTTTATATCGACGGTGAGATAATAGTGAGGAATCGTTTGTTTGCTTTCGCTGAGACGTTTGGCGATAACGGCGCGAATAGAAGAAACAGGAATGTCCTGACCGCCGGGAAAACCAGTGAAGGAAGTTGCGGCAGGAGCACCAGGACGAGAAGCGGCTGGTGACGCGCCGGCAAGGTCTTTGGACGTGATGGAGGCGAAGAGGCCGGAGCCCGGGAGGCCTTGCAAATTCAAACCTTGCTCGGCCGCGAGTCTTTTCGCCAGTGGACTCGCAAAAACTCTTCCACCGCTCGCAGCTGGAATCGAAGGCGCAGGAGCCGCCGGTGAACTTGCCGGCGGCGATGGTGCAGGCGCTGCAGGTGCCGCAGAAGCCGCTGGTGCCGCGGGAGCTGCCGGAGCGGCCGTGTCTTTGAAGTCCTTAAACGCAGCTACGCTCGCTTCGCTCTCTACTATTATACACACCAGTTGACCAATTCCAACATTCTTCGTGCCCGCTGGAATGATTATCTTTGCCAGATAACCTTCTTCCGGCGTCTCAAAACCCATTGTCGCTTTGTCCGTTTCAATTTCAGCCAGAAGATCACCCTCGTTCAGTTTGTCACCTGTTGAATTTCATTTTACTTGTACTACTAGAATCAAAGACACTGAAGTTTGCAACGTTGAGGTCCAACGAAAAATACTTTTTCTTCTCATTGTTTGTTCAATTTAAAAACCATGATAATTTTCGTATCGATCTGGAGTTTAAATCATACAAAAAAGATCGTCCCGATTAAATATTGAATAAGAATCATGAGATCTGCTCAAGAAAAAACAGAATTTCGTTGCATTCCAACGATGCGAACTTCAACATTGCGAAACTGTAGTGTTTATTTTCTGCTGGGAGTCACCCGGTGGTTCACGATGATGTTGTCGTTTGCATCGTTAGAAAGCAACGAAATCCTCTTTTTTCTTCAGCAGAGCCCAACATTCCAATTAAATTTTAGTCAGGACAATAAAAAGATTCTCTTGCGCTATCGAAAAATTAAATCGGCACGAAAAATTGTCGTGCAGCACAAGGCAGTGGATTGAAAAAAACAAAATTAGCATGAAACAAGTTTCTTATACATATTTCAACTTTCTTATGGCTCTCTGAAATGGAATCGTGGAAATACGAATATTTGCAGTGTTTTTAATTAGTTTTTTAACAATTTAGAGCAAGCTTCCATTATTATTTCAGTAATAAAAACCTCATTAACAGCAAGATAGCATTTTTCTATATTCAGGGCTCGCCCAAAAAATATAGCATCAAGGGACATCGTATTTACGACTGAGCAGGTATAAATATTTTCCAAAATCTTATTTTTTCAACTAGCGGAGCATTTTGTACTCTCCGTACAATTTGATCGAACGGAAGATTATCTTTGCTATGATTTCAAGCTTGTTTCTCGTGCATGAAATATTTATCGTCGTGGTATAAGAATATTTTTTTTTGGGGTCCACGACATTGAATCACTGCCAGGAAAAAAAAGTGAAAAAGTAATTAATTTCTACGACTGATTCGCATAGCTCACCTTCTTTTTTCTGCCAACTGATAATTGTACCAGTTTCCATAGTCGGGGACAAAGCAGGAAGAGTTACTTTCACATGATCCGGATAATCGGCATAGTATCTCATTTGCTGGCTCCATGGAGCGGCGGTCGTTCGCTGATGTTGGTTCCAGTGATTCTGACGACTGAGTACGACAATTTTGACAAAATCAGAAAGACAACGACATGCATGAAGCTATTGAATGTCGAGGAAATTATAAAGCAGAAATGTCAGTGCTCGATGGATAGCATTGACGAGCGAAAGATTTTGACATAACCTTAAAAGTACGACAGAAAACTCGGTTATCAGAGAGAAGTATTTTTTTGGGGAGCTGACGGAATCTATAAAATTGTAAGATTTCGTTAAATGAATGTGGAAGAAATGTTTTAAGTGAAAATACCTTTGGAATAATTTCCTGTGGAGACATCGTGTCGTCAAGCATCGAACAGTGTTTGCTCGAGCGGAGTTACGTAGAGTCAGTCGAGCCAATTCGCAGCGAAGATTCGTCGTTGTCGTTCGTAACAACATTTCTCTATATTTATTATTCGTTTCGACTCTTGTTTGTTTACTTATTCACGTTTTTCAACACCAAAATTTACAGTTGGATAAGGACGAATAGTGAGAGAATTTTTTCCTTGAAATATCGTGCGGATGACCAAGTTGCCCGACGAAACTCGGACCACAAGAAGCGTATCACCGATTGGTGGAGACCCAAGTGCGCATAGGAGAATTTACCAACCGCGACAAACGGGGTTATTACACACGAACGAAATGACTTCTGATTGTAGTTCTATTTCAGAGGTCGTTCGCAAGGTCACGTAAATGAGCTGTTGTATTTTCTCTTTCTCGGTTGCATAGGTTATGCTGTTATGCATACATATTCCGAAAAAACACTTCCGGCTCGCAAACTTTTTCAAACGAGTTTAGTAACTTGACTTGCTATTTTTCCAGTAGAAATAAAGTGACGTTACGTGATTATTGATTCTTTATCGCGCAGAAAGTTGTGTTAAACCTATTCGAGGAATATTCGACTTCGCGCCGGGATGAGTACTTCGAAAAATAATCGTTTTCAAGACAAATACATCGAAAATGCCGGGGAGAACGAACGCTAGGAAAAAGATGTCTGACTTCAAATCGGATTTTTTCGATAACGTACGTAATTTCAATTTCCAATTTTTTTCAATAACTTTTTCCATATTTTTCAATGAAAGCACTGTTGTCAACACGAATCAACATTGTGTACGCCTCCATCCCACCAGTTTGCTCAACTTTTAGAAGCGTCGTAGACGCGCGATCGAAGAAACAACACGAAATCGTGTTATGCGAAGAAAACAATCGTTTTTTAAAACATTTAGTCTAGTCTAGTCTAGTCCGAACGAATAAGCGACCCTTGCTCGTCCGGGTAAAGCGGATATCGTTGGATAAAGCGTGTCCGGACGAATATTATTCATCCGACTATCCGGACGACTAGCCGCGTAAAAAATAACTATTTCGTGTGAAAAAGTGTTAGAAGACGTGCCCGGAGAAAACTAATAATTTCGACCAAAGTATTTCGCGAGTTATGATGACAACCTCCCCATTCTTCGCGTTTTGCATGTAACGACGACTCTGCCCGTATCGCCATAGGCGAAGGTGCGGCGATACTTGGTTAGGTGATCGCTCAGCCGGCCATACCGGCTCGCCTATCAATCAACGTCCATCAAGTTTGAACTCCCAAATGCACAAAATAAAAATAAAAATACCGAATAATTAAGAGCGTGGCGTTCTCAATTTTTTTTAAAGTTGGCGCAATTTTTTCGCTCTATCATAATTTTTCGGTTGTGAGCTCGACGCCGCGTTTGTAAACCATATGTCAGGGGAAAAATTGACTTCTGAAAATTGACGCCGAAACATCCGACATTCGAGATTTTTGTTGTTACATGACATCGGAGCTCTGAATATATTTCTTTCCGGACTGTTCGCAGTCATCGTCATCGTAAATTTCGAATCTCCGACTGCGATTTTCAAGTAGATTTTTCGATCGTTCGCTCCGAAAATGAAAAAACGAAAGATTTCCAAAATTTCGGTTGCTTCGAATCCAAATAATTCCCAGAAACTGCGGAATCCGAGTTTTATCATCGCCACCGGTTCTTTCACGTTCCCAAACGGTGATAAATACGAAGGAGGATATAAAGTCGGCGGAGAAAAAACTTTGCTTCTCAGACAAGGTAAAAAATAATTCAGCCACGGGGAGAAAACGAAAATCGAAAAATTACTGCAACACAATAAAATCTTGCGACGACCTTGAACTTCTGGCAATTTATATTCCAAAAAAATCAATTCTGCCGCATAAAAATAACCCAGTGAAACCTCATCGGGTCTAGTTGACCCAGTGTGGCTTTAATGGGTCTAGTTGACCCAATGGGAGTAAATAAAATAAATATTTACCGTCGCATTTATTATTAGGACACGGAATTTATGACACAGCTGACTTCAACAAATACGAATGTACGTGGGATAGCGACAAAATCAACCACGGTCTCCACATCCGGTTGTTATAAGCAAATCACTCATGTTAACCCTCCGCGGATCATATGGCTCTTTTTCTACCCGAGCGACACTTTTTTTTCGAAAAACTCGTTTTTAAAACGTTTTATTTGCAAATAAACAAATTCAACGATTATAAAAACTATGAAAACTTGAATTAGGATCATTGGGGAGTATTTTAAAAAATGTTCTCATTTTTTTCTCTCCAAATACGTGAGATATGAGTGGCAGGACGAAAAGGATCCATATGATCCCCGGGGACTTAACCTTAGAACTAGAAACCCATTTTTTAACCTTTAAACTACAAACCGGGGTAAATATTTACCCCACGGATTCCTTGTTCGTAAAATCGTTCTGAAAGCAGCAGTCTGACTTATAAGTACATGAATCTTTTTGTTTTTTCATGCCAAACGGAATAGTGGAGAGCAAATTCAATTTCATCAAGGTTTAGTTGTTGAAAAATCGATTTAAATACCTAAGACTGCTGAAAATTCAACTTAGGAACGTAATTCAAAGTCCTCTGGGGTAGATGTCTTCACACCTCATCATACTTTCGAGTAAAAAGTAACCGAGATTTTCGTCGACTTCATCAAGCCTTTAGAATGGAGAATTTTCCAAAAAAAATTTGCAGAAGTTTGAAGGCCCAATTTTTCAGCAAAGAACACAGGACATGTGTCCATCTTTTGGTCAAAACGATTACAAAAAAATGTTTTTTTTTTTTTAGGGATCATTTTTGAATCGTTGAGTTTACAGTCAAACAGAGCCCCATGCATTTTTTTAGACTATTCTGTAAACCACAACGTTGCTCAACGAGCGACAAAAATCCATGATCCATTGTTAGAGTTTACAGGTAAAGAAAACATTGGGGTTTCAGAGTTAATGAAAATTTTGGTCCATTGATGCTAGTTGTAAAAAAAAAATTGCTGAATTTCGAACTTTTAGGAACGTAATTCGAAGCTTGCCTGGGGGAGATATCTACCCCGGTTTGTAGTTTTAGGATTTTAATAATAAAACAATTCTCTTCTTAACGATTAAGGTGTTCATGGCCGTTTTATGAAATTCATTGCAGTTTTAATAACGGCACGGAATACAAGGGATTTGTAGATGAAAATGAAAAAATGAGTGGTCAGGGGAGTTACATTTTTACTGATCGATCGTCGCTCACCGGGGAATGGAAAGACAATAAAGTCGTTGGTAATATTCGATACGAAGAGCCACTCGGATTCGTTTGGAACGGTAGAATTTCTGACGACGGAAAAGTACGAAGAAAATTATGACGAGTTCCTTAATTCATTGGATAATACGACATTATTTTTTAGAGAATTATCTTTGGGACTAGAAATCATTTTTGGAATGATATCTCGGAGAATGAAAAATCAGAGTCACAAGGCAATGAAGCCCGTGATTCCTGAGTATCGATTTTCATTCGCAAAGCTTCTGACGTTCAATGGATTTCGGTTGATTCAACCAAAGACTTCCTATTCAGTCGTGGCATGTTTGATGGAACATTGAAAAAATAAATAAACAAAATAAATGCCTCGACATTTGGCTTAGTCTTCTTTGTACATTGAGGGAACTCTAAAAACAGTGGTGGCTGGTCTGTAAATCGGATTCAGCGTCAAAGCGTAAACCGTCCTCTTTCTTTCTTGCTCGAACTTTGCAAACTCGCGTTTGTCCTTGATGGCAGTCCAGCATCTGTGAATTTAGAGGATGCGAATAAATGAATTCTTAAACAAGTTGGAAACTTGTTTACCGTCTGTCGATAAACTTACTTCCAAACCAGCAGAATTATTATGCCTAGAAGTAGGATAATCCCCATAATCAAGCCTGGTATGAGTGCCGCGTGAGTTGGCGTCCTGCAAAACTGAATAAATCATCGTTCGATGGATTAAAAAAAAAAAAACTGGCTAAAGTTGATAAAAATCGTTTTCCCATAAATTTGCCAAAGATTTTTATAAATCTGTGCAAAAATGCCAATGCCAATGTCTCCATAATAATATATCGAAAGAATTTCGTCAAATTCGCGAACCTGATTTCCAATTTGAAGGAGCACGGTATTGTCCTTGTTGAATTGATAGACGTAGGGGATGGTGCAGATCGTGGAATCACGTACTTTTCTGACGATGCAATAATGATCGCTCTCGGTATCGACTTGTTCGACCTTCTCGATGCCGTAAGGAGTTAAGCCCGGTGGTCGACAATATTTACTCGCGTCTTCTGGGGCTTCGATCGTGGCATTGACGCAGTTTTCGTAAAGGATACAAAGTCCGCTACCACCCGCACTCGCTGAAGACTCGCAGTACGTGCCACGATACAAAAGACCATCGGCAGGTGCTTTCACGTTGCATCTGCATTGTCCACATTCACAAAAACCATGATTCGCGCAGACTTCGTTGCTACCGGGAGCCATGCAAGCTTCATCTCCCGATGGACATTTGCAACTGTCGCCCTCCCATCCGTCGACACAGACGCACGATCCACACTCGCAAGTCCCTCTGCCACCGCACTCGATACCGTTCATCTTTGATTCAGAAACAACATCATAATCGTAAGCTTTGAATTATTCAGCGTTTCAATGAGTTCATAGCAAAACGACCTTTCGAGTGCATACTGGGTCGTAGTGACCCCAACAATTTGTTGCCGATTGTTTGGCATTTAATGGCAACGAATGATTTCATTTTCTTTTACGTCAAAAATATTTAGAGCGTTAAAATAAGGATAATTTACTACAAAAAACGTTTCTTTAACAAAAATGGATATTTATCGGAATACAACGATTTGAAAAATGCATTGGGTCAGATTGACCCAATATGCAGGTGTGCACTCGAAGGGTTAACCAAAATGAGCGACACTGCTTCTTCAAAATGACACTGAAGTTCGCAACGTTGAGGTCCAACGGAAAATCCTTTTTCTAATCATTGTTTCTTCAATTTCAAAAACCATGACGATTTTCGTACCGATTTTGAATTTGGATCTTAAAAAATGCTCGTTTTATTGTCCTGACCAATAAGCTCTGCTCGAGAAAAAACAGAATTTCGTTACATTCCAACGATGGAAACTTCAACATCGTTTATTCAAATGGCTTCATGATTTTTTTTGTTTTTTTTTTAATAACCACGTTGCCCGTTTCCGATTGACGTTGTTACAGAAGTTATTGTGAAGCGATGAGTGTCGGTCAGAAATAAAAAAAAGAGCTCTGTCCTGTCGTACCTTGTCACACGGTGAACATTCGCAAAACTTGCCATTGTACCCAGGATCGCAGGTGCATTCACCACAAGTGCATTCTCCACGGTTCGAACACACAATGTTATCACCCGGACGGAAACACTGCAATCTGTTTTCCGCCCATGTCGTCTCATGGCAATTGCACGTTTCACCTGAGCGATTTTTTACAACAAAAAATCAGAGATAAAAACGACACAGATCGAACTTTGTTCATGGAAAGTCAATGATGTCGAAATAAGCATGTGATTTCATTGATGCTGTATGTTTCATACCTGACCATCCGAAATCACATTTGCATAATCCGCATTCATCAATGCCGTGCTCGCAACGAGTCTCCTCACTGATGCCACAATCGCAACCGCAAAGTAATTCCACATCGATCTCAGATTTGGATGTTTCCGAGGCGAGAGCATCCTCGATTACGACTCGTTGTTTCTGAAATTATACGCCGAAGCAACGAGTTATGAATTCGCATTTATTGCGGTAGTTGAAGGAAGTTGCTTGTATTGTATTTTCATGTACCCATAGACTTTGATTTTTCGGACATTCGTTCAAAGTAAAGCCGACGCGGAATTCATAGACTTTTCCTTCCACGAGTTCGTCGCATTCGCTCGTCGGAATCATTTCATCTCCTTCTTTTCCACAGTTTGAATAATACTTCACGTTCAATTCGGGAATAGAATCATCACGAAGGATGACTTTGGTCACGATCTCGTGATAAGCTTTTTCAACAATTTCGAGAATATTTGAACTGTTCGCAGTCAGTGTCGCGACACGAGCTTTCTCACGCAAAAGCTCGCTTATTTTTACGTACTCGTTCCGACTGTCTTCCGTCACTGCGAAAATTAGATTAACTTTCCGTGAATGCAGCAGTCTCGAGATCTCGGCGAGCGATGGATAATCCATGTTTTTTGACATCGTATATTCTCCCGCTTCGTCCAAGTGGCAAGCAAAATCTTGACGATCCACCACGCCACCCAACTGAACAAGAAATAATAATTATTTTCCGAGCCAAATTTATTCCTATTACCATGAAATTATTCCTTCTTCTCGCCCAAATAAAAAAAAAAGTGAATGAAATAAAATTAACAAACTTTTCCATCGCCAGCGAAATGCAAAAATCCATCTGTAGCAAGAAGCATAAGTTTTCTGGCTTGTTGGGCCCATCCTACTTCGTTATCGCATACGATAGCCTGGACAACTCCATCCAGACCACCCTCCAGATTGTCAACATTTCCAGTCACGTCACTCGCGTTTACCTGAAAATCAAACGTCGAACGACACACGGATCTTGACCATTCATACTGATTGTTTGCCAGCGAACATTCGATATTGTAAATTCGAGAAAATGAAAAAGAAAATAGCAATAATTGCTGTTCGCGATTTCCCGATTCTCTTTCGTGTTGCTCGTGATTATGATAAAAGCGAAAAATGTCTAGCGAAAAAGCAGTGTCAAGTCATTCGACCTGCTTGTTACTTTTGTAAATAAACAAAAAACGTATCGAACCTCTTGAATAAATCGCTGGACATCGTGGGTCAATGGCATATGATGCCTGAATGAATAAAGTGGAGAACACGTCGTGTGTTGACTCCTGCAGGGATTTTCCTCGTGTCCGGGGAATATGTATGGCATTAGCGGTTTATCAGCGTAACTGCCAAAACCGAGACGAAAATTGGTTGTGAAAGTGCCGAGTGTGTGGGCCATTTTCCATCCGAGACTAACCAGAGTGTCCTTGTCATCCTTCATCGACCAGGTCAAATCCATCAAGTAATATAAATCGAGAGGATAGTTCCTGATAATAATTTGTTCGTTCTCTCGTTCATTTTTTTGTTGCAAAAAATATTTACCACATCGAAGGAAAAAACTTGGGTTTGCGTGACTCGCTTGAGTTTGCCAATTCGTTACATTACATAATTAGGCTAATGGGATTCGAGCGTTAATTAAAAACTCGTGTAACACTGACCATGTCGTCGTGATCGAATTAATTGATATTTGACACAATTTTACGAGAGACAGCCAGCACGCAATAGTCCTCGCATTAATTTTAACCTTCAACGCACGTTTCATCGGAGAAGAAATGACAAACTCGAACTTGGCACTTTTCAGGTTCAACAACTGTTTCTAATCTCTCGTTTTCATCTTGTTGCTCAGAAAAACGACAATATTGTTATGAATAAATTCTATTACACAAAACGTACTTTGCTGGTCGAAATTTCAAGGTCACGTTCTCTGTCGAGTTCGGTCTGAGCCTGATGCTAATTCTTTGCGGCTTCAACTGTACAGGAATCTGATCGACCACGACGTCCTGGAACTCATTATTTTGTTCCACCAGGACGCTACCTTTTGGCGATTTTTTAATTGATCGGCCTGGACATCCAAATGCTTCGAGTCTTTCGGGGCTGCTGCATCGCAATTTTCCGATTGTTGAATTCGAGTAAGACTGCCATGCAATGCAAAACAAATTCAATCCGCGCGGATAACGATTCTATGATAATTTGTGGTGAATCGTATAAATATGATGTTTTTTTTTTAAGGTATTACTATCACGAAACGACTTTACTTAGGATTCTTTCAAAATTTTGTATAAACGTTCTTGGCACCAAAACTAACAGTTTTCTTCTATGAAGAAAAATTTTCTGACATTTGGAATTTGAGATATTTCATTTCTATAATTTTTTATTTTTCTCATCTGAACGCATGTGAATGGAAGTCACGTTATTTCGTTGAATAGTTGCAAGAAAAAAAAAACAAAAGAAATGCGACTTCCATTTACACGCGTTTAGATGGGAAAAGTTAAAAATTGGCAATTAAATACCTCAAATTCTAAAGGACGGAAAAATTTTCTTCATAGGAGCAAATTGCTAGTTTTTCTGCCAAGAACGTTCATACAAAATTTTGAAAGAACCCTAAATAAGGTCGTTTTGTGATAGTAATACGTTAAAGCGTGTCGTTAATAAGAGCGAATAAATTGTATACCCAATCGCTGCACCATGCACAAAGGGGGCTGCTTTCCATGCAACTCTTGCACGAAGTCTGGAGTGCACATTGTCGTATCGAGTTCTCTTTATCATCGCAAAAAATCGAGTATATCGAACCGAGGAAAAGAGTAACGAGAAGCCAGCAATTGGTCGGATCCATTCCTTCTCCTCGAACCAATTGCACTCTCGGATATTCCTCAGAAATCACGTCAAATCGTTGATCAAGTCGTTAACCTCATGTTTCCTACTCGATCAAAAAGAATACTGCATCGTCGTCGTTGCAGGATTAAGAAACAAACGCAATAATTTTGATACTTGGAATCTTCATAAGTTTTAGAACAACTGAGGGGTCGCGGTGTGTCATCATTAAATTCATGGCGTACTCCCTGCTTATCAGCGAGATGATAACGATCTCTTAAGACGATATCACGTGTACGATTGCGGATTGTTTTACTTCATCGTTTATCTCGAATAAGGTATTCGTATTGGAGGAAACACCACGCACGAACGAACGTCTGTGTATACGTGTACCGGGAGTTCCAAAACGATAGTTCAACGTTTCGAGAAAGTGAAAATTAAAAAGCAGCGTAAAATAATTGCGCAAAATTATTCGTCTTTGTGACTCTCTATATTATTTTTTGTCTTGCCATTCAAATGTCAGTCGACTTGATTTTTCCACGAAACAGTACACACCGATAAAGATTATTTAGAAAATTTTTGATTAATTCTTCCTAATTTTTAATCCGATTACCATTTTATCGATCGTCATTAATATTCGCTGAAAAGCTACTAGTTCTACGTCCTCACATTTTCTCTTATCACAAAGGCACGTCTTCGTCAATATCAGGAATGATTCATCCTTTTTTTTCGACAATTTTGTACTACACCTGTTCCCAATGTCTAACGAGGACAAGGCATCATCGTGAATGAGAGAAACATACGAGAAAATGAATCTCATTATCGTTTCTCCTCAAGAGAATAATTTTTTTTTTTTTTTTTTATGGCGATTGAACAAACGTGGAGATTAATGTTTTTGTTCTCCATATTATTTACACAATATTCATCGCAATGAGACCGATCATTGTCATTGAAAATATGATTATTTCAAGATCGTAAATGGCGCAAAATTTCAGGACAATTCTAAAAGAGGCGTACATACTAAAATATGTGCTGCCGACTGTCCAGTGGGGAGTTGGAATGTAGAGATCGTCAATGGGAAGCGGAATTGAAATAGAAAATTTGGCGTGACATTATTGACGACGAGAGCTGAATGAGAACGACTTACCAGCATCTAAAGTCGATAGTTAAAACAGCTCCTTAAATGTTTCGATGTGTCTGTGGCCGTTTTATTCATGGCGTATAAATTATCAAGAATAATTAAAACTCCCTCAAACGGATAATTGTAGGTCAACGTGGATTATTACACTCGCGGTAGCGCAATTCGCAAGTACGTTGTTTTCGCGCAATTGACTTGTACCGATAAGCCTCGTTGAAGCGGGAGATTCGCTTAAAATAGAATTTTCAACATTGGCTTGGTCACGTTTTCCATGAATTAACACTCACACTATACGGAAAAATGTTGCTGCATAGAAAGATTTAAATTCACTTGTTTGGAAAGAACTCAGAAAAAATTCATTCACATTTTCTTCTTCAACAAGCTCATTTGGTCGCTAATGCTCTCGAGCAACTAAAGCGTTAACAAAACAAACTCTAACTAAAACTAGACGTTGTGAGGAGATCGTGCCAGTTGGCTGTGGATCATTGCGCTGTGGAACGACGAACGCGGTTTGGTCTATGAAAGAGTTTGACGCGTGTTGTATCCGCACGTGTCTCCGAAACGATGCGAGTGTGCGTTGTACAGGATGATTCAGCGTTGACAATGAGTCAACTTTTCGAATAGCAATAATCTCGATAAAAAAAAAGTCCACCAGCAAACAAGCAATTAGTAGTTTTGCTATGGTAAAAAAAAAACAATGCGATATAAAAAAAGTGAATCAAAAGTTGGAATCACGAATGAAAAGACTCTTCTTAATTGGAGGCTCGAAATGAAACTTCGAAAACGCCAGCTTTCGACCACAATTACAAGATTTCGAATTAATATTGAAATCTTTCGAGTACAGTCTACGCTGCCCTTAAATAATCTTTCGGTTTGTATTGAACGGTCCTGTATGGGCGTGCAGTTGTGAACACATGTACGTAGTTCCACGCATATAGGTTATTCGTATGTTTGACAACACGCGTCGGCGTTATCGACAATGTGACGTTTCTCGACGAACAAGTATACAGCGTAATCTCCTGTAGGCCCCAGGGTGGCCTATTTTCAAACGTACATCTGTTTTTTGCTCGAACACCCGGTCTCCGATATTTCCTACGTTCTTAGCCATAGATAATTTCTTCATGTAAATAATTGCTGGGAGGAACGAGGTATTATTCGAAGTACAGTGAGCAAATGAACTTTTTTTTTCAGTCACCAATCGCAAGAACAATTAATTGCGGAATCCAGGATTTTTTTAGATCTCACGATCTATTTTTATGAGAAATGGGCAAATTGAAATGACAAATTAGAGCAGAACATGTTCGATTTAATTGGTATACAAATAAAGATACACGCTGCAATTACCAACAGCATGACAGTCGCACAGCGACCTTGGAGGCAAGCATGATGGCTGTAGGCCTAGACTAATCGTATTTTTTTTTCTTCCATACGAAGATTTTGGTAATTTTCATATTTTCGTGTCTCCAACAAAAGCCCTTCCTACGAACGTATACAAAATTCTTAATATACTCGTATTCAATGTGTTATTCAAATACATTGTAACGTCGATTGACATCAGTTTTATACAACAACAAAAAATATAAAAAGTCCTTTATCGTATTTGATAACTCTTGATAAATCCAACGTTTTTTTCTCGCTCCAAAAATAAGAATAATTCTCCTTCATCCCCGATATTAATTTTCCTCAACGAGAAAAAGGTTAACGAAAAATATTTGCGGCGGACGATTCTTCCTACAAAATTCTGTACGTCAATTAACCGCAATCGTAGCAAAATTTATTTGTTGTACTTTTTTTTTTCTTGTCCCTGACACTCAGCTATCAACCGTCTCAATTATTTACAAATGTACACTTTGAGCAAGTGCATTATTACCCATAAATTTCTAGATATGTACATATGTAGAAAAGAATTTGACACGATGGAAGAGTGTAACGATTTTCTTTTTCTTTGGGCAACAAGAGAAAAGGAATTGTCGAAAAATTTGGTGCTTCAAATGATTTTTTCAATAATCGATCAATTTTCTTCGCGTTTGCTTTGAGAAGCCAAAGGATCATGTTTTTTCTCGTTCTTCTTGTTCGAACGTTCTGCCGATTTATAGGCAAGCCGGGAAGGGTCCAGGGAAAGAGGAAAAGGGAGTGAGGGACGGAATCCGAGCCATTTAAACTCTGTTTATCTGATTGATTGTTACTTCCGGTTGAAAATTGGCTTTTCTCATTCTATGAAAAGTACTTGACCGGTTTTCAGTGGAAAGAAATAAAATTCACATTCGGAAAAATCGTCTGAGACTTGGAAAAGTCGATTTTTAAAAACAGGATATAGATTTGTTCGAAATGAGGCACAAGAATCGATGGGTCGATCATTTTTCCAACATTCTTTTTACACGAAAAATCTCTTGACTCTTCCGTTAAAACTACAACAGCAGGTAAATATGAGCGGATGTCTCATGGTTTTCTTTCTGAACTCGAGATTCGCCTGGTCAATTGTTGATGAAGGGTCACGCCATCCTGATCTTTCGATGATCCGTTTGTTTTTTCGCTGCTCGTCACTGAACTTGTTGGATTCTCATGCTCTGGCGTGCAATCTCTTACCAGCTTCTGAAGGAACATTTCCGCGCAAGTCACAGGTAACAGCCTGCATAAAAAAAAAAAAACAATTACCGAATGAATTTGGCGTTGAAAGAAAAGCAACACCCGCTGCTACTGTTGCAAACGTGTAATTCTTTCGTACATTCTGCAAAATAATTCGTTCACGTCTTCGAATTATCGAATGACAAAGTTTTCCGTTTTGCCGATTTTTATCGGAAAATATATTGAGACGGATATTCATGAATTGTTGAAAAATAATAATAATAATAATGAACAAGAAAAAAAACACTGTCAATCGCATTCCCTATGCTCTCGTTTTTGTAGTTTCAATTTGTAATGAATTTTTATTCACTGGGGTCAGAAATAAGTGAACTACTTTGGTATTCAATCGAATCATTTATGATTCGATTAGTAGTAATCGTTTATGGTAATTAATATGGAAAAAGATGCGAGAAATCGAACGATGTATTTTCATAGCAATTACGTAAAACGATATTTACCATTTAGCGGCAAGCAGGCCCCGCAAATAGCTCGGGAGAATGACTATTTTTTCGTTGCATCTTATAGCAGTGATGATTCGATCGGCGACTTCGTTTGCGCTCAAAGTTGGTACAAACCTAAGTTCAAAAACCATGCCTCTGCCATTGAAACGATTCAATAAACATTCCATTAAACGAGGCCATCGAACAAAAAGCACTGATAAAAAACTGATGTTCTGATTGATCAATGTTTTTTTTTCGATATGTGATTACGTCATTGACCTTTGCATTCCTCAGTCAGCAGTGGCCGTAGAAAAAAAGGACATGATTATAGAGTGATAAGAAATGACGATGCCTCATGAATACGATATTTTTTCTGACGCATACCTTGACTGAACGTCCTCGAACATTCCCGTACTGCGGATGAAGTAAGGACATATCGTTGTTGAGTTTATGTTGTATCCTTCGGCCTACAGTGTAAAAAGAAGTATAGCATATAGCAAATCGGTATTCGATGTTGAATTGCGTAATTGGCACGTCGAAAAACCGGTAAGCCTACGACGAACATTCGAGTATAAAGTGCAACGGTCCGCGATCGACCGTTTAACGTTTTGCACGTATTCTTCCCTACGGCACCATTTACCATGGAAATATAAATAAAAAAATACGAAAGGTATCTTTGCCACTGTATATACGGTTGCTCTTTGGATCGTTCCACTAAAAAACCAGATTTCTGGCAAATACAGTAAAACACTAAATACGAAAACCCTAGAGACAGTTTTTTTTTTCCTCATTGAGCAGTTATTCGACTAGTTTTCTTTGTACGTAAAATTAACATCGGTTGTTAATTGCAACGCTCAATTATGTGCGTGAAAGGGAGAAGAATTATTGATCAATGTTTAAAATTGTACCGCGAGCTCCATTCGCAGGGCCTCCGCAAAACCAACAGCTGAGAATTTCGATGCACAGTAGTCCACCAACTTTGACATCCCCACATGACCTGCCATACTGGCCACGCTAACGATGTGACCTTTGTTGTCTTCCAGCATGGCCGGGAGAAAAGCTTTTATTGTCTGCAATAAAAAAAAAGCTTTTCAAGTACATTGCAAATAGTTCGCTGACAAGTTGAGAAAATGACAGATATTGGTAACAACGCTCCATGTTAACTTTGCATTTAACTTTATAACAATAATCAACCGGAATCGCAGGCCAACGACCATACCGCGCTCAAAGTACCGGTTCTCGTCCTTAATCAACCAAAGGACTCAGTGTCAGTGTTTTACGATCGAGCACATGATTGTGGCGAGCTGCACCAAAAGAAATAAAAAAATGCAGCTATCCCATTTTCCTCTGGGCACCGCATTCCGCTCCGGCGTCCCGCATAAAAATATATATACGCAGGAGAGTGCGTGCTTCACTTTCTCGCCGGTGACCGGCTTATGCAACTGACCAACATCAACGCGATATATAGCATGTGAACATACGTCAAGTCAAAAACAAGCTTGCACTGCGATAAGCATTCTCACGTTGCTTACACGACGTAAATTTGAAAAGTTCTTGAACTCTTTTACGTCTTTCACAATTTCTTCCTGCTTGTAAGTTTGCTAAATGTCCCATTGCGTTACTCAACGTTTTATAAAAATCTATCTGATCCAGTATTATTCTAAAAATTACAATTGAGTTTAAATCTTCGGTAATTCACGTAATTGATTTTGAATTTTATTAGGAATTTTCGAATATGAAACTGCATACATACGAAAAGTGTTCCCCTAATATCATCAGAAGAAAAATGAGAGAAATAAATATGTAACAGATGTAAAGTATCGACTGAGAATTAATTGTAATGAGATTTTGACAATTGATCGGTGCAAATTGTAGAAGATTCCACAACGTGTTTCTGCAGCCACGATGCATTCTGATAAAAACTTTCACTGGTTATCAAAAGTGTCATAGCTTTCTCTACCGATGGTACACGTAATTAAAAAATTGAAGATAAATTAGGCGAGTTTACCGAGTATATAAGCCGCGAATGAAATTCCTTTCACCATAAATGTGAATTTCCAATCGAGAAACTCGTGGTCCTTGAATTATTCTTCGCGGAAAGAATTTATCTTACAAATAAAATTTGGCGAGAGACGATACAGTAAAGATTCGGAATTTGGAAAAATTATCAGGCAATTAACCTTTAAGACAATTAAATTTTTAAATCTTCCCTGAGTTTGCTCCAAGTACAGTTGACATTATTCGCTTTTTTTGTGTACCAATTTTTCGGCGGTTGCACAATGAATGACTACTGAATGACCCCCAGGCCATTTTTGCAGAAAAAAATCAATCATTGCCAAATCCCCTCCCCGGGGGAAAAAAACCTGGACAAGTATGTTCGCTGACGAGCGAACAACTCGAAATTATCAAAAAAAGTTAATAATTTAAAATGGCCCGGCTAACTCGATGGCAGTTACATTTTTACAATATTTTGCCCAGTTCGATATCCACTTACCCAGAAATGACTCAGTATGTTAACATCCATGGTTTTGATGAGTACTTCATCAGGAGTTTCGAGGAATCGTTTGCCTGTAGCGACACCAGCATTGTTGATGAGTATACTAACCTGTGGGTGAATGAAATAGCTGTGAATGTGTGTGAGTATATATAGTGGCGTGCAAAAGTTTCGAGCCATAACAGCCATAAGAGACCACAATAAAATTGACCCGAAACTTTTGCACGCCACTGTATAATAAACGTTTATTTCACGACGTTAGACATTCGCTGCACTGTTTACAGTGATGGGTTTGTTGGTTGGAATATTCGAAATCGAAATTGTTATTTTTTCATGTTAAAAAAGAAAGATTTGAAGATCGATTGATGCCAAAGACAAGCACGGACTCAAAATCTCTCGAATTCGAAAAACATTTTCGCGGGAAATCGCGAAGTCTCGATCATGATTGATATGCGATTGTCGAAATTTGAACGTTGCGTGTGCGTACCACCGTTAGTCTACGCAAAGGCGCAGAATTGCCGAGTCCATGAAATAGCTACTGGGAAATGTTCGATCAGAGTTGGGATGAACGAATATTCTGCGTACACTTGGGAGAATTAGACAGCGAGTGAATTAGCGATTACGAAATACCACGTGCGGTGAGAAGAATAGGAAGATTCTAGGTTGAGACACAGCGAAGAATCCCCTGTGTTTGGTTTCGAAACCAATTCTTCCAACGGTGATAATTAAACTTCTCAAAAGTGAAGAAAGAACGCGAGAATCTAAAAGTCGCACCTTCGCTTATTTTAAGGCCAGTCGATATTTCTTTTCGGCACGTCGTTGTTCAAATAATTGCCAGGCATATTATTATAAGCTCCCGGATGATAAGAATAGTTTATAATTTGCAAAGCTCGTTAATGTTCACCTCAAAAGGTTCAAGTCTCGTTCTCGCTCATATAGTCATATGTAGTCAGGCTTTTGACACACCGGGAATGAAATTTGTTGAAAATCGTCGATATTTTGTTGAATACGGTAAACTAAATATTTTTGGATAAGTTCAAAATGTTTGTTACTTTGGCAGTATTTTTGGTTTCCGAAGGAATTGACAGCGAAATTTACGAGTGGAACGACAAAAATTTTGCTTCCGAAGAGACTTTCTAAAATATTTCTTGCTGCTATACGACAAAATTTTTGGGATTATTAAAAAAAATGTTTAGTCGAACGTATCGAACAAAATATCGATCTGTTTCAACAAAATTTTGTTTTCAGTGCATCCGCGCATCCCAACGTTTTAGAGTGAAATAATTGAATCCACCGTGCATCCAGGGCAACCACGTGTGTTTCATTTGAATATTGTTTTGTGGGCTCATTCGTCAATTATGACAGAAATCATGAAGATGACATAGGGAGAAATTGAGAGGGACGACCAGGGCGGAGAACCATCATCTTCGAACGAGACTTCTCATAATTTCGATCGAACTGATTAGATGAGATTAGATTTGAACAGAAAAGATTGTTTTGTCCTTACTTTGCCAATGTCGCGCCGAATTTGAGCTGCTTTTTTGTAGACATCCTCGCGGTCACACAAATCACAGACGTAACCGTAACACGTGCCACCAGAGGATTGTACAAGCTTCACCGTCTCGTCAATGCCTGTAATGCGAATAAACAAAATTCATCAAAATACACGACAAAAGGTTTTGGTCCCCTAATAGAGTTTCCAACTCATTAGGACTCAACTCTTTATTCTTCGGGTGTAAAATTCGCCGTTGATCATATAGCAGTTCTTCATACGAGGCAATTTCATGCTCCGAGGTTATCATATGATAATATCACTTTGCAGCGGATAAAAAAATTGTGACACCACCAGCAATGAGAGGCTGTCGGGATAGTACATTTCCTACTACGTTCTGATTTTCTCACCAGATACGGAATCGTCCGAATGTGGGGAAGAGTATAAATGGTAAATTAACATTCACTGAATATGTAAGAATTAAAACGAGAAAGTTGAAGGCACTAATTGCACCAGTCGAAGGTGAATTAGAATTCCAGCATGTTGATTGCACTGGATTAACATCAACGCTGTTCTACCAGCTTCATCTCTTTCAGATCGTGCTTGCAATCAATTTGAATGCAAATCGATTAAAACGTAAGAATGTGCCATTATGAGACTGAGTTGATAGTCGGACCGGCTAGATTTTCTGAATCCTGTCGCACTCTACAGAAAAGTTGTTTCAGGGGATTCATCACCTGGGCAAATTTCTTTGACTTTACCAGTGTCCATTGTTGGTGCTCTCTCGTCTGTTTGACGTACAAATTATTCGCACCTCTCTACAGTTTATCGGTGTAGAATCGTAGCTGCGTGAATTAATCGAATTAGAGTTTAACATTTTTTTAAAATTCTTATAAAAAAGGAAATTCGTGTTTTTTTTTCAGAGGAAATGAATCCCTTCCGTATTATTATTACGATTTACTAATTAAAACATATTTTTGCAAAGCAGGGAGCTGTAAAAACGCTTCCGCATAATGCTGGCAGAACGATATTAATTTCGTATTTGTAGGAAATGTTTTCGATCGATTTCTGGAACATTGACGGTTAAGGTCGAGAAGTACATCAGTTGAAATGAGTGGCCAAACTGGCTGCATCGAATCTGCATGCGATTGGCTAAATGTTTGTAGATACAGTGTGCAACGAGATTTTTTCGAATATTGCTGTAATAATTTGCAATTATATTCGAAAAAAAAAAAAATCGTTTATGAAATTGCCAATATGTAATCTAACTGCGTAGAAAGTTGTATTCTGTCGTTAATGCTCGCAGCTCTCGTTGTTTCGCTGCTTACACAAGTGGCACGTGAACACGGGCGTTGAATCTTACTCAACAAATGTGTTCAACATTTTTCTAGAATTATCCTCGTAGTGAGAGGAACTGGACATTGGCAACATCGCTGCTTATGAAAACGGAGAAGCGATTTATTCGTTCGAGAGGGTTTCAATCGAATCACTCAATCTCTGTCACGAGAGGAATCGCATTGCACTAGTAAAATCATATTGGGTTCTGCATTAATGAAAATTTAGAAGCGTCTACGCTGAGCTATGCAATAGATCGCGTCCATTGCTTGTAAATTTCAATAACAAACGAGTTTTTATTACGTCCAGATGAACGTCACACAAAACACGATAATTTCAACTTTCAATGAAGTTTCTACGAAGTCAATTAAAAGGAAATTCGCTAATATCCATTGATTAATACGAAGCCTCGATTATTTCGTCGTAAATATGTAGGAAATTTTTTATTCGTGTAAAAAACCACTGACCAATGAAGAAAATTGCATTTTTTCATACAGCGAAGAGTTTTTATTATATATAGCACATATGAAAGTTTGTGACAGTACAACTCTAATGGTTGTAATGATTCTAATCACCATCGTTACCGACGTACTCGTGTCACAACGTATTGTAGGCAACCCACTTTTCACCAAACCTTTCTGCATTTTGCTACATTCACAAAGTTTGGAAAATTCCAATTTGTTATTTTTTTTTTTTTCAATGAAGCTCCGATGTACTGATTTCGTATGAAGGACAAATAGCGAAATTGTACGA
Source organism: Hyposoter dolosus (assembly GCA_963921915.1). Lineage (NCBI taxonomy): Eukaryota > Metazoa > Arthropoda > Insecta > Hymenoptera > Ichneumonidae > Hyposoter > Hyposoter dolosus. The sequence goes on from OY998134.1 coordinate 5,087,429, forward strand.
ACTCAACAAATTGCATTTGAGTAAAATTCTGTTTATCGAAATAATGACTAAAAGATTTTTCCATCAAGGAAATATAGTGAATTATTAATAGAGGGGACGAGGCAGCATGTTTTTTTTTTTTTAATCAAAGCAGATTCTTCAGAGCTCTCGGTTTTAGTGAGCGAGGTCAAATATGAACCGAACGTTTGCCCTCCGACTTGCTTGCCAATTATCAAAACATATTCCTTCATTTACATGACGAAATGAAGTGGAACTTTGAGATTTCTCACACCAATGAGAGCGTGAATATTAGAAATTCGATATTCTCGTGGGATTTTTAAATGTGAATCGCTCAAGTGCCATAAAGTACTAAAAATTACGATTCCACGGTGCTGAGTTGTTTGTGCTTGTAATAAAAAAAAACCGTAACTCAAATATGATTTTTTTATAAGGAGAAATTTGACCGTTGTCCATGCGAACTGTATACGATAAAATTTTTATTCGCGCATAATCGCGCGGAATCCTTCGAGCGATTGTGCAATATCCTATTGGTTTTATCTTCGACTATCGACTCCTACCGAATAACAAAAACTATACGACGCAAAATGCAGCATCTCGATGATTTTGCGAAACAATGACCTTCACCGAATGTTGCGTAAGTTGATTTCAAAGATTCCAATCAAGATTTTTGCATTGCCACGGACAAAAAAACACACACGTGTTTCGCCATGTACGCTTAATAAAACGATCGGTTTACCGCCGCGATTACGTAAGAATCGTGAATGAAAGTAAATGAACGTAAAAATCGAGATAAATCAGAAATCACTTCTCGAACGACCTTCGAAGTTCCAACCGTTACTTCGAGATTATTCGAGATGTTTGAGGTCTGTTGCCCATGCGTGAGGCATTACAAAATTTGTAAGGGAAAAATGTATTGGGCCTGTTTACGTATCATTATCCCGAGTGCTGTAACATCGTCTACCGTCTATGTACTCGAATCATTGCTGTCGTTGTCTGACTTTTACTCCGAATCTTGCTCTTTCTCAATAACGCACCAACGCGAGGAATCATTTTTTTTTCTTAAGGAGGTTGGATCACGAAATCATGAAAATCAAAATTTGATAAAATTTCGTGATAACATTTTTTGTCATCGAGTATAGAAACACAAATTTTTTCCAAATTTTTTAACAACATGGTTATCGAATAATTGAGAGTTAAATCGAACTTTTTATGCACGAGGTGTATACCTGTATATATGTAAACTCTATGCTCATACCTGTAAACTTTAGTGTTCAATTGCTCGAGTACTACGTGGTGGAAAAATCTAAAAAAATTCGTATTGTCATATATATGATCAAAGAATATATTTACCAAGTTTTATTAAATTTTTTTTGAAATTTTTCATGTTTCTAACACGGTTTAGCATGGCAAGATTGTATCGTCGTGATCCAACCTCCTTAAGGTGATCTAGCAGTCGCGTGAGTGCGAGAGAGATAACCAAAAAGTAGATACACATTTTTCTCAGAGACCCTTCATATTTTGAGAAAAAGAAAAGTTACAACTTCTTCTCTGGTGAAATGGGAACAGCGTATAACCAATATTTTTCTCGAAATATTCAGTTCCTCTGAGTAAAACGTGTAGGGAGATTTTTACCGACCGAGCAAGTGATAGAGCACCTTAAGGACTTCAAATTCATCAACAGTTATCGAGATGTAATTTTTTTTTACCGTGTAAACACCCATTGAAAGAAAAACCATGATTTTTTTGAACCATGAAAAATAGGAGTTTTGAGATTATTTGGTGTAAATAATTCTTTGAATTGCATACTTTCTCAGGCTAGCACTTTACTCCACTTTCATCATCGGAGTGATTTACTCGTTGTTTTTAAACCACTGCCCCATGACAGAGCCCGATTGACCATGGCATGGTTCGAGTACGATTCAAGCGGACAGTGAACTTTTCGCAAACTCATCGTCGTTACAAAATTCTCATATTTACTTGCGTCACTGCTAGCAGAAAAACCATTCGTCCTTATTGTGTAAACTACGCAATATCGTGAATATAATTTCGAAAAATCATAAAGCTATTACCGAAGCGTTGAGTTTAATCTCGAGAAGCAACTTTGAGGTTGAGTAATCGATCGTAAATATCATTTGAGATTCACGTGTCCACGCGATGTGCGACAAGTAGGGGCGGGACGAGGGAAGCGAAACAGTCCAGGGTAGAGTGGGACACAATCTCATAAAAAGTTGAATTCTTTTTCCAGTGCAAAATTCGAAAAAAAAAAATTCTCGAAGAAATTTGTTATCGTTTACACGATTTCATCTGCGTTTAGAAAAGACACATGGATGATCGGAATATCGTACAGCCTGCGAAAGGGGGAAAGAGCAACAATCCCCTTCACGTTATTTTGATATCGATGAATAATTATTTTTCTAATTGCCACTAATATGAAATGAGATCGTTAAAATAATCAGTAAATTCATTATTTTTGAATGGAAAACTCACCATTTTTGTTGATATCCCAGACGATAACAATGACTCCGAGATTGGCCAATCTCAGCGATAGTAACCTACCGAGACCACCTCCGCCACCTGTGACCAGTGCAATTTCACCTGCGACACTTTTCATTTTGTATTTATTTGGAATGAACACTTTGACGATCCCTTCGATTATCACAATCAACGATAGTAAGAGAAAACCGATAGTTTCACCGATTGTACTTATGAACGACATATTGGCGATAGAAAAAAACAAACAGTCCAGGACAGAAAGAATCACTTAAAGAATATTGAACGATAGATCGTAATCACAGTTGCAAATACGTTTGCGATGTATTTTATAATCACAGTATTGATGATTTGGCGGATTTATATCAAAATCGTCGAGTCCCGATCGTCATAATGAAGAAAAATCACCAGGAAACAAAGGCGCCGAATGAAATGACGATTCCCTTCGGTTTTCCTTCAATAGGATGGATCAAGAACTCGAGGCGTCAAGTGTTCCGAGTTGAATGGAGAGAACGGTGTAGCCCAGCTCACGATCTGGCTGTCGATTTGCTACTGGTGATCCTCGGCCTGATGATCGCCGCATCAACGCTTTACCCGAATCCAACACAATCCGGAACGATCGCTTCAACGTCCCCCCGCGCGTGTTTGATCTTCCCTTGAAATTTTTTCAATATCTCACGATTATATAAGTTCGATCATTATACTGATTCAAAAACATATTATCACACACATATAAAGAAATATTTTTCAAGGAGGTAAATTCTTTTTCACGCCTTTTTGGTTTATTTTTGCTTAACCTGATGGGAATAATTTTGTGCATTCGCTACTTTTCTATATACAGTCTCGTTAATTAAGAATTTCTCAGATCCACTGACACGTTACCGAAAACTTTTTCAAACACATTTTCATTCAAGTTTTCTGGCACATTCCCTTCCTGCTGCCAATATTCGGATAACAACAAGTATTTGACCATACGTGACATGAAATATGGAACTGGGAGCAAATGTTCGACTGGCAACTGTACCAGAAGCCATGAAAACCTTTATAGAATGGAGATTTTCGAATGCTTAGTCAGCTGTTGCAACCGACGCATGTCCTTTAGGCTTTTTCGTCGTTAGGGTTAGTTGTCGTCTCCCTCTCTCGCTCTTTTCTAACAGCGATCGATACGAGCCCTTCCGAAATGTCACTTCAACGCGTCTTCGTGACGTCACACCTTTCGTACTTCATCACGTGACATTTTAATAACTATGGAACACGTTGCCGATTCGTTGCCGCTGTATTCGGAAATGTCAACCCAACAGCAACGAAGATTTTTGCCATGGAAATATTTATCGTACTCTTCACCTTGTAATTAGACATTCCCACTGTTTCTGACCCTCGCGTTTTGCAATGAACCGTGAAATTTCTTCTGCAATATATTATGTATCTTAGAGATGACATAACTTTCGGTCACACAAACCTCCGCATTCGCTCGATGAGTCAGCGCCGGATCAAACTATAGTTCGATGTACGAAATATTCCATTGAGAATATGCTAATCCACATTCCATGTTAATCCTAAATCTGTAGACATCCTCAACACACCGAGACCAATGATTTCTTGAATAGATTTTTTTCCCATGCGAGGACATCTCAAGATGTTGTATAATTTTACATCCGGAAATGTGTGAATAAATGAATAAGTAATGAGTCCGGTTGGGGTTCTAGCGTTCGAAAGATGTAATAAAAAAATTGGGACTTCGGTTGGAAACCATAGACAAATTTGCTCGTAACTCGCGCAGATTTCTATAAGCATTGAAGGGAGAATCCGGGTGTATCAGGAAAAACTGCGGGTGGTAAACAAAATCCTGAGTCTTTCTTTGTTTGGATGAAATCTTTCCTCGATCACTTTTTCAACAGAAGTTGTGAATTTGATTAATTTTGAATTACAGTTTTGTACAGACATTCTGGGCGACAACAACCACAATTGAGTTAATTGTCCATATAAAAGTCTCCCGTCACCTCAATTCAGCATTCGCATTTCTCGCTTTTCGAAACCACTGCGTTTATGTTCGTCCTTTGAGGATCATTTTTTTAAAAAGGGACCAAAGTTCAAATGCTTTGTCTTTTCGCTGTTTATTGTGAGAGACGTCTTTTCGCACCAGTCTGCATAGTTTTTTTTTCGTCTCTTGTCATCTGCGATGTTTTATTCAACACTCTTTTAGTGTCGAAACGTTCAACGACGTACGAATTTGGCAAAATACAAATAAAATCGGAATAAAATTGTTGCTTCTCTTGCTTTTTAATTCAATGCCAATTTTTCAACCAATATTTCATTGGATTATCATTGACAATCTGAGAAAATAAATAAAAATTTGGAAGAATTAATTGAATGATCGATTTTTTCGTATTACAGCGGAAAAAAGCGATGAAAATTCTTTTGATGGAAAACCGCTTGTCAATTTGGTGCGGTGAAATGACAAAATACAGAAATTAGTATTGATATCAAGAGCTTGCTCTGTATGAACGTTAAAGACCATGGAAAAAGTTCCACAATGATACTTTTCCTGCAATTACTTCAGTTACCATTAAAGAACGCGGGATTATTATTATATGAGTGAAAGTAGAAATACGAATGGGGTCGATGTAAGCAGAAATTGCAAAACTTTCTCAAAAATGAATTTTGAGTCCTTGCATACGGTCGCGAGAATATACATGCTCTCGTGCTTATCTATCATTTTATGTGCTACAATTTCTAAAAACAAAGTAACGAGATATCCAGTTATGTACGACGTGTTTACGTCACTGGACAACTTTCGCTTCCGAAACTGACGGATTAATGCTCGCAGACCATACGGGGGCAGGAAATTCTATTTCTTCTCCATAAACAAAAACAAATGAGTCTCTTTAGAAGTTTTCAGAATAACGTCAGAGTTCCAGCAGAACATTTCCAAACATTTTTCACTTACAATCGTCTTTCCGAGCATGTCGAAATGAGGCATCGATGAATGAAAGGAAAAAAAAAGTGGAGAACGCGTAATTCCCGGCGGCATAGTGTCAATAATTGAGGAAACGATAGACAGAGAGAGAAAAATATATTCTTTAAAGTTTTCCAAATATTTGAGACTCTCGATTGGTGTTTACAGTGCATAAGTAATGTTAAAATATCAGCAATTAAAAAAAAGTCTGTATTTACTTGCTTCCGTGACAGTCTGACTACCTTGGTACGTGACTACTTACGACTCAGTGTGTGTAACACACGTGTCACTGTATTTCGTTTATTCAAACCTAATGAACCAACATTTTATCGTTTTCTTTTTTTTTAAATATTAAGATTCAAACTAAGAAAATGGATGTTACAGAACATTGACTCTAAGATAAAAAACTAATTTTTACGAGACTTTTTTCTCCGTGTAAGCATATGATTGGATATTTAACTGTCGGAACAATAATAAGAATTTAACGAATTAATAAAATATTATTACCCCATAAAAATGCAACTAATTGCTATGACAGTGGGCTCGATTTACAAAACGATCGTTTCGAAGTTCAGACTTGAGAGTAGACGTGGGCAACTTTGCGGATACGGCAATTATACTGGTATACATTAAGAATCATAATGTTGAAGCGAATTCGTTATGGAGACAATTTTACTTGGACATTTCACAGGCATGCAGCTTTTCAGGATAGTTATTCTCACGTACTTTTGCGTCATTGATTTCGTTTGATTAATTGACCAATTGTTCACTCGATGGAAAAATACGTTTCTTGTACAAAATGAATATTGCATGCAAATTATTTTTTTGCAAGGTACGAACTCAAGACACTTGTGTTTGAACCCAAACGGAATTCTCCTTCGCATTAGTCCTCGGAAATATATTGAAATATGGAAAGTGCTTTTTTTAAGCAAACACAATTTTTTTCACGTGGATCTATAACAATTTTTTCTTGCTATTGCAAAGTCGGTTTATCGCACATGGTGCGATAAAAATACGCAAAGTGCCTTTTTTCGAATTAATTATTAAACGTTAAGTAAACACGATCTTTTTAACGATGGTCTATTATACTTTTTTCTGCTATTGCAAAGTCATGTACATGATGCGATAAAAATGCGAAAAAAAGTGTTGACCGGTCTTATAAATTAATGCCATTTTCGTTTCGAATAATAGAGTTTTTTCCGTAATTGCGCACTCTTCTATATTTCTATCGAACTGATTACGTAAATATGAAAGATTATTCATGACGGCTTGTTGGCAAAAACACAACTCGATGGTAAGTATACTAGGAAACTGGCCACACATGTTTTTCATATTTCTTTGCAACTATTTTTCTTTTCAATACTTGATCGTCTCACCGAGAATGAAAAGAAATTGAGATTTCGAGAACGTGTTTGGAATTTTCTATTCCACACGCTCTTATTTTTTTTTACATGAATATAAAAATATTTTCAACACGGATTGACACAAATTTCGTCAAAAGAATTGAACTTGCAGCGTTAATTGAATTAAAAAAAAAAAAATATTTGTATATAGATATATTTTTGTAATCACCCAATCGGTCAGTCAATCGTAATCGAGCTAATCAAAGCACGAGAGTGAAATCTCGAGGGAGTTGCACTTACCAAGAGAGTTTTTTTTTTTTATATCTCCTGTGTATAACCTTGAGGACTTGCACGAGCTCATCCCACAACTCCAATCTCAATTTACTAACCCCATGGTCCCGCGTGGGACCCCTTGAGATCGTTATCCACAGGCACTCTTTCCTGATTCACTACTTTATCGCATTTGCGTGAGGGTTGAGGTAAGCTATATGCGATATTCTGCCAATACAAGCAGGTGCGTTATTTTTACTGAGTTACTAAGTTATTCTATGAGCCAAACGTTATCCGAGAACTTATTTTTTCCTTAAATATTAATATTGATAACAACATGCGGATGATCACATTGAATTGTGACTGGAAACAATTTGTTTAAAAGGTTTTTTTTCTGTCATTTTCGCAAACATTTGTAAGCAACGAGCAGCATCAGCTGATTGCGATCAAAGGCAGAAGTCTTGAGCGGGCAGTCAGGAAGTATTAAGAAAAGTATAAACATTTACTTGAATTCGCTTCGAATGGCTACTCGAAATAATATTGACAAATATAAAAAAAGAAGTATCGCAGAATTTCGTATCACTAATTTCCGATTCTCAGGTGTGAAATTGATGTTTCATTTTTTTCAACGGTTATCCATCGTCTATAAACTTATTAAACTGATAATATGTGTCTCCGTTTGAGAAGCAATAACACTGCGTGTGACAGTATCCACAAGATTAATGAGCCACTCCGCAATGGTTTGTAATGGGGACATAAACAATTTACTTCTTAAACGAAAAGATCAGGACCCTTAGAACAAAATGAGGAACATTGAAACAACGAATTCGGCAATTGCAGCACAGCAGTCAATAATTTTCGAAATCGATGCAAAAAAAAACCGAGGAAAAATGCATGTTTATCTCATTCAATCGTTCTTAAGGTAATCGGAAAACTTCGGATCAGTTTACTACTGTACAAACATGATGAAAAAAAAAAAAAAAATGGAAATTTCTCAATACGGTGTAAGTGCACGTGAAATCCGATAATCGAGAGTTTCCAAAAAGGGTATAAAAACAAATAATACCCGTAGAGTACCTATGAGCGAGAGACGGCGAGCGTAAAAGCGCGTACGAGGCGATCGGACCGTTCTGCACACTTGTACTGACGAACAAGTTGCCTTCTAGATTCGTTGGTGGTGGTGTTGCATGTTTTCGACTCTGCACGTATATACACGTAAACATATAGACCTGGCCGCACACACATTTGGCGAGGTCCCCCACGAGGAACGAAGAGATTGAAACCCGCCGGTCAACGGATGAGTGAATGTAAAAAAAAAAAAGTAACGCAACCAGGTACATTGAACGAAGTAGGAGAGAGAAGCGAGATCGTCCAGCGAGAATACAACCGCGCGGCGAACGCGTTCACCTCGCCAGAAATCCGGCCACTGGAACTCGGTCTTCGTATGGTAGATCGTGAGCTTTGCTGTAAGAATGGAACAATGTGATCTATACATGCATATAAACAGAAGATATACCGAACGACCGTTGCCCACCTGAGTAGACGTAAAAAATGACAAAAAGAAAGCAATTATTGGCACACCTCTGTAATTTTCTGAGGCGAGATCACTCTATAGAGTCTTTGCAGCTGGAGAAACGTTAGTATAGATGTACAAGTCGCTGTATGTGTCCACATGAATGTCCTTCATTTATACGTGTACACACAGATAGAGGGATATATATCCACGTGTCTACAGGCTGTCACAAAAGTTATCAACAACTTTTAAATAACCTGGAAATCCAATCGCTCTTTAGAACAGAAAACTCCTTAATCATTTTTTCTTGCAACGTTTTTTCTTGGTATAATACTGTTGGCATTTTTTCCTATTTCTTTTCACCTGCTTCGTTGAAAACGCAAGCTCCAAATGTCGAGGACTATTCAAGGGAGAGAAAAACAACTTAACGCATTTCTCTTCTGAGTTTATCCCACTGCTCATGGTGAGAATCTTCCCCATCATGACTTTTGCGACACATCATATAAATATATTTGCGTGTATGTGTTAAGTATTGCACGAAAGAATGAGAACCTTTGCGAATGACTAAAGTGGGAGCCAGGTACCGTATTCCCATTCCACAAGATAGCGTGGAGAGCGGGATCGCGGCTGGATATTGGAATTTAGCGATGTACGTATCTCCCTTCCACTAACCCTGCATGTTTTCGCGCTGGACAAGAATCAGACAAAATGAGCGAGAGCGAGAGAGGGGAGGGGGAGAGAGAACGGTTAGTTTCGTTGCTCCCAACTTCGTATGATGTCAAAAAATACGAAAGAACGATAATCAGAGGATATATCGGGAAGAAAGGGAAAAACCGAAACGTACAGATAAACGGTATACTAGACAATCGCTAGCTAATCGCACTAGTATATTTATAGAATTTTCAAAATAATTGTCAAGAGCTTTTCAACCGAGTTTAGAGAATTATTCAGTGGACAATTGTGTGACGTGCATTGGTTGTATGCGTAGATTCATGTGGCAAAAAATCATTCCCCGTTGCTTTTGATTTAGCTCACAGCTCGATGTGGCATTCACTTTCAAACAAGAACCCACCGCATACGTGGAAAACATTTGTCCCGCCCTTAGGTTTTTGCTGACGATAATGAACGTACAACGTACGCATACACCGACGTTAAAATCAACAGTATCGATTGTTTATTAACTTTGCGACTGCTTTGCTAAACAGAAATGCAGCGGCTACAACTGCCGGAGAGTTTATTATACATCGAGCTTGCAACGAAAAGAAACGGCGTACATCTTTTATCGGAGTCTCCGTTCGAAGCGTAATTATTCATTATAATTCACTTTTTATGAATTATCCGATGCCGCTTTTTTACATCTAGGACTTGATCGTCAGCCCTAAAGATCCTTGACCCTTAGAAACATGCACAAAGGCACATACATGTCTGGCAAACGTTATCAATCAGATTTTTCGCGATAGCCCAATGTAAACCATTCAAAATCCATCGAAGGCGTGTGTGTTGTGACATCTGGGGGCAGGCTGCAGTAGTTCATCGCAAACTCTGCAATACCACCGGGAAAGGTAAACAGTGGCAAAATGTTTCGACAGCTGATGAATTTTGCCTCGATAAAGTAATCTTTCCATCATTCGGATACATCGCGCGATATTTCACGAAAAACGTGAGCTACTTGTTTTTTTTTTTTTTTTTTTTTTTTTCGTAACAGGATATTGCAAAATAACCGCAATATCTTCTACAAATAGTCCAATAGTCCGATGCGTTACCTAGATTCTGCAATAAATTTGATTATTCCGCCGGAAATTACATCGAATTTCGCAACTTTTACTTTAAAACCAATTTTGGGTCCGGATATCTTCAAGGACAGTAGATTTATCATAACACGAGAAGAGACCTTTCCATGGAGCCTTTAAATTTCTATACGTAGACCACGATTGAAGTTAATATTTCAAATTATATCCACAATTTTTTTTTATTTTCAGAGTAAATGTATTTTCTGTGCATTAACAACGTGGGAAGCGATCGATGATAAAAAGTTAAAAAATCAATTGCCCAAGACGTTTCTAACTCGATACTGATAAAAAAAAAAGGTTCATTCATGACAACTCATCAAATTAATGCTGTATGAATAATCGCAATTGCAGAAGGCATTACTGATCATTGACCGCAGAAAAAAGATAACAGCCCAAGATTTTGATCAATTTTCGTAGGAATTCACTCGGTGACGAAGCATTTTATTCGTATTTGTTCATTATTCGCACAAAATAATATTGCACATTCTAGATATTTCAACAACAATACGATTGCCATCAATTGCGAACAATTTGGACGAGTTCAATTTTCATTCACATCCAAGCACGTTCTGAATTTTTTTGATTTTTTCCATCAGTTCCATGAGCTTTTATAGGGAAAATGAATGGAATGGTGGCGTATTCATAAATTCGCAGAGACAGAGATTCATTATTGCAATGTCTCAATTTTATCCAATTCTTTATTATATTCCGTGCAAAAGGTTAGGTACCTTTCTCTTTCTCTGACTCTCTCTCTCCCTCTCAGAGCAGGTCTCCGATATGACGAGTGAAAAGAAAAAATTGGAACGTGCGTGTTGGTCGTAAATCAAAATGCACGAGGTATTTAAAACCGAAACAGGTCCACTAGATAAACGTTCAATCAAACTGAGTCACGTTTGATAATTTTTCAAGGCGTGTATAAAAAAAAAAACATTAATTAAACTTTTGATAAGAATTTCTTATGAACAGGATGTGTACTTCCCCTTTTCTGTAACCGCTGGTACGAACGATAAACCTTAACAATTAGACGTCATACACCGATAAACGACAGTTCTTGTGATCAGATAAAAGGAAAACTCAAGAGCTGCTATAAGCCAGGAAGTTGAAAGAAAAAAATAAAAGAGGAAGGAGCATTTATTGCTAGGAAGTGTGTGAGACGAATCAACAAGACGCATTCAAAATCTATGAAGTTCGACTCGCGATGAAGTTTGTTTTCATCAGTTGTTCAGTTTTGATATTTTTAACATATGGAATATGTGGTACGTGATGAGAGATATTTATTTCAAAGATTTATTCATTCACAGTCAATTGAAGCTAATTATCGCGTTCAAAAATGCATTGTTGCATTGGAACATTTGGTGCTGTCCCCAAAGCAGTGTACTTTGTATCAATCAAGAGTAATCGTGACATTTAGCAGAGGAGAAAATTGAACTACAGTTTTCCATCAAGTGCAATTTATTCAATTTCTTTGACAGCATATTTTTCAAATGTTATTGTAAAATTGTATGTACAGAAGAACCTTTACAAATATATCGTTTATATTTTTCGTGACACTCCTCGTTCAAATATTACGATCATTTCTTCCTTAAGGAAGTACTGTCGGTTTTAGAATTACTGTTCATAATTTATAAGAAAAAGATTCAGTCAAATTTTCAAGAGGCTACACAGAATCAGAAAAAAGATATTTGCATTAGTAATTTCGTGAATCTAACATCGATTTCATACATTTCATTGTATATTACAATGGAAACTCTGATTTCACCTAAAAATTGATAAGAATTCATTGGAAAATACAATGAAAACTGAGATTTCTCATAAAACTCCATGTTAAATGTATGAAATTTTATCAATGCGAATATCTTTTTTCTGGTTCCCTGTAGCCTCTTGAAAATTTGACTGAATCCTTTTCTAATCACAATCTACCACTATACCAAATTTTATTAAATTCTGAACACTAATTCTAAAACCGACAGTACTACCTTAACAATGTCTAGCATGAAAAACTTATTTTCCAATACGCGAGTGCAACGATTATTTCAAGCTGTAAAATTTTCTTTAAACAATATAAACCGTTACTTGCTCGTATATCAATCGGATCAACAAAATCGATTACTTTGGTTGATAAAATGTGTTTTGGTACTGACATTTCTTTGTTGGTTATAAACATGCATTACCGATTCGACCGGAGGGAGGAAGCTTCACCAATTTCCTTCGTTTATTCACAAAACTAAGTGGGATGAAAAAATTAGTTTTTGTTTTTTGTCTGCTGCAGATTCCACGGCAGAACCTGAGAAAATCTTTGCTGACGGGAAATCCACAGACGGAAAATTATCGACACCAGAAGAATGTGCGCGTCAGTGTACAGAAGGCGAAGAGCCAAAAACATGTCACTACACTTTCACGGTAGAATATTATGCGACCCTCACGAAAGCTTGCGACTTGTGCAAGACGAATACAACGACGAGGTTAACACCGGATTGTCAATGCATAACGGCAGATGGATACGAGACATCGAGTATCATAACGGCAAATAGAATGTACCCAGGACCAGCAATAATGGTTTGTTTAAAGGATTATGTGGTGATTGACGTCAATAACCAAGTTCCGGGTAACGGGCTGACCATCCATTGGCATGGACTCTTCCAAAATAATTATCAGCATTACGATGGTGTTCCATTCGTAACTCAATGTCCGATCCACGAAGGCATGAGCTTTCGGTATCAGTTCAGAGCGAACAATGCTGGCACACATTTTTGGCACTCACACGTCGCTCTTCAGAAAGTCGATGGTCTTGCAGGACCACTAATTGTGCGAAGACCCAAAAATCAAGAGCCTTACAATCACATCTGGGATTATGATGAACTTGACAATGTCATTATGTTCACTGATTTGATTCACGACAGTGCCGAAGATCGCTTTCCTGGTACTTCAGTTTGCAAATCAGGCCAATTACCTGACAGCTTTTTCATCAATGGATTAGGTCAATGGACGGTTCGTATTGCTGCTCCTTGTTTTTTCTCGAGAAATCATTTCCACCTTTGTGAACCTGGCACTCTACTTGCAAAAATCAATTTTTTTTCGTTCATTCTTGAAGATCTTGGTATGTAGTTGATTGTAATTATAAGCCTTTCGTTTGTAGTTCAACGGAAAAAAATTATGAGTCACCCAAAAAAAGCCATCCCCCGGATTTGAAGAAATTCAATTCTCACGGTTGATTTGTATGGCAAATCGTTCGTAGTTGTTTTTAGTGAACAAATTTCTGTTGTTATTTGTTTGTTATTTTTTTTTTTTTTTCAACAGCTACTTATCATTGAACCCTTTGTGGATAGTTCCTCGAAATCATTCCCTCTACCCATGGTCGCCACTAGTGGTTCGTTTTGTTTCGATTTCTTATGTGAACCCATTTTGACCATGGAAAATATAACATTCACAGGATACCACGACCGGAGCTACGACGAATACTCCATTAGCAAAATTCACAGTGAAACCTGGCCGTCGCTATCGGTTTCGAATGATCAACAGCTGCGGTTTCACTTGCGCCGTTCAAATGACGATTGAAGGGCACAATTTCACAGTCATTGCAACTGACGGAATGCCTATTAAGCCGGTACTTGCCACCAGTATCACGTCGTCCTCCGGTAAAGGACCGAATTATTGAGATTATTGAGACCAAAAACACGGCAAATATAATATAAAACTCGTTTTTCTTCGTTGTCCAGCCGAACGTTACGATTTCGTTCTTGAAACGGATAAAAAGCCCGGCCAGTATTGGATACAACTGCGCGGTCTCGGTCTTTGTGCTGATGTCAAGATGCAGCAATTGGCTATTCTCAGCTACGAATCAGCTCCCGAACGTCCCGAATGGACAAAACCAACTTACGACCAAGGCCTCGATCCCGGTATCGTGAGTACGAAATGTCTTTTGAAACTAGTGCGAGAATCTCTGATAGTTCAGTACTCCAAAAACAACAAAATTATTGCAGATACTCAATGCATTGAACGTTCGTTGCAACGATTCGGTGAGTGCATCAAAATTCATCTGTCTCGATCAACTGGAAAGTGCCGACGACATGGATGATGAATGGACGGAAAAGAAAAAAGACGAGCCTGACATCAAACTGTTCATGCCCTTCGGATTTTACACGTTCACAAAGGAGGAAATTTTCAAGCCTGGCACATACAGAAGATTCCTAGGTAATCAAACGAATTTATCATAAAAATTAATAATCATCGTCGACAACAATTAACACTCGGTAGACACACTGGTGTGAATTTCTCGTTTTTCGTTTCAATTACCATTAAATAACAATTATAAAAAAGAATTTTTATCCATCACCCAGTGCAGGCTTGCCTTCTATAGATCCAAAACTACTTTCCTGAATTTTTTCCAATTTTTTTAACGAGTCCAAGTACAGTAAAAAATGATAGGACGCCCCAGACCCATGTGTGTCTACGGAGAGTTAATACAAATTGGTCAGAAATGAGTGAATCTTCGAGACGGTTTACAAAAAATTATGTTCGAGCTACTCGAGCGAAATTGAAATGTAATATTCGCATAATTACATTTTACGTGTGCAGTTGTGGACGATCCTCTCACCGGCCTTTTGGGCAATATTTCTAATATACTTCCGGCCTCGCCGTTCCTCTCTCAACGAGAAGATATTCCTGCTGATCTTATCTGTTCGAATAACGATTTGCCACTCCGTTGTAAACACGAGGGACCCTGCTATTGTTATCATCTCGAAAAAATTCCATTGGATTCGCTCGTTGAGATAATTCTCGTGGACGAAGGTAAATGTGACAACATATTAGTAAAAAAAATTTTTAAAGATTGCCTACATGCGGGAGAATTCTTTTTCTAAAATAACTTTTATTGCAGCTCAAATAACGGGGCTATCGCATCCATTCCATCTGCATGGACACAGCTTCCATATAATAAACGAAGGACGTGCAGAAGATTACAATATCACGAGCATGAGTGTTGAAAAAGTAATGGAACTCGACAGACGTGGGATTCTCAAGAGAAATTTAAAAAATCATGCGCCCAAGGATACGTACGCGGTGCCCAACAATGGCTATTCGATTATTCGGTTTCGTGCCAACAATCCAGGTTAGCGAATTTGTCATTCCAACAGTTTTACCTCTTCCACGTTAACCCTTACTTGCCACCTTGGGGTACAAACTACCCGAGGCCTATTAAGGAAAATAGTAATTTTTCCGCTTTTGTTGGTTTTAGCAATTTTTTTTGTGTACTTAAATTTTATTTTTGGCTATACGAAGTAAACAATCTTTTAAAAAAAGCTTTCAATATGTTCTACAACAATTTTGAAGTCTAAATATTCAGTAGTTCATTTTTTATAAACATTTTTGTCACTGGGGTACAAATCTACTCCATGGTGGCAAGTACGTGATTCTACAGAAGTGTGGCAAGTAAGGGTTAAAGTCGAGAAGTTTTTTTTCACTTTATGAATGTCACCGTTTCCTTCAGGCTATTGGCTGTTCCACTGTCACTTCGTCTATCATCTTGAGGTCGGAATGGCTCTGGTTTTTCAAGTAGGCGAGCACAGCGACATGCCGCAGAATCCTGAGCATTTTCCAAAGTGCAACAATTTCGTTCCACCGGTAAACGATCCGGTTAAGATCGAGCAACGAACGCAAAGCTCTCGCACATTTTCCAAGTTGTCGGAAATTTTTTTATCAATGTAATAAATAAACTGTGGTAAAAGCCTCGTTTGTTGAGACCAAAGTCTGACTGTTCTGGTGATTTGTTCAGTGCAGTTATGCGTACTGAACATAGACCATTTTTTTTCCTCAAATCCCCCAACAATGCCGTGTTATTTTTTGTGTTTTTCTACGCGAAAAAAACTCAAGTGCATACGTCATTGTAGTAAATCAACGAGTCATGACGGGGTATGTGTCTCGCGTGGATGAAAAAGTATGTTTGCTGTGCACACCGAATCAAAACAAATGTCATTACCTCGGACAAGGAGAACACAACCGGATAGTAATTAATAAATCATTCGATCGGCCTGAATAAACCACAGCGCAGCAAAGTACTTTTTCCCCATCAAGCAATTCCGTTATCTGAATGGAAAGCGGAAAACGGTGACAAAAAAAAAAAAAATTGTTTCTGTCGTAATTACTAACGCGAAACAAGATTTCCCATTCAGTAGCTCGTCGATTCACAAGTGACGCTCGAAGGCACGCAACTCACGATATTATGAGCTGATCTCGAAAGCCAAAACGCATGGACAGTAACTGGGTCACCGAATTGTGTGCAAAATTGTAATTTATGCTATAAACGTGAAATAAACCAATTGCATCGTGAGCTCGAAACTGCCAGCAACTTCGAACTTTTCTTTTTCGCATATTCGAATGCATTTTTTTTTAAAATAAATATCGTTTTCAGATTAAATAGCTGATTAAAATTTATGGAAGGGAATCAAGATGAGAATATTTCCAGTGGACAGCAGAAAACTCGAAAGCGACAGCGAATCTATATAAAGCACAGGTCCGGCTTAAAATATCATACTTTTCGAACCTTGGATCGATATTTTAACAGCATCAGTTATTTCGAGCTCATTATCTTGTGACTTCGAACCAAAATCAACGCCGAGATCCCATCTGCACTTCGACATCCAGTCAGCAATTTTGGAAATCTCCAAATCTAGCGTTTTTACTCAATTAAAAAATAACGAATCGAGGAATTGAAGCGCAGAATAGGACACGAAGTAAAATGCAGTCGTTCCCACCGCAGCTGGTTCCACTTGTCAGTTATCCCGATTGCAAATATTTTTGTTGCCTATGACGTCAATACTCGTCTCTTACAGTTTTAGGAGGCGAGTCTCGTTTCTTTTTTCTACCAGTTTATTGCTCAGGGTATGACGATCTTGAAACATGAATCGAAAGTTGGATTGTACTTGGCAAATACGAAAAACGTTTTTTTGTGTGTAGTAGATAGTTAGTAGGAGTGGCAAGAACATCGAATTAGGAAGTATATTATTGGAGATTATGTAGAGCACTTGGATCATTCACCAGAGTAAACGTTATTCCCCAATCTGGTGGATTCAGCTTTGTGAATTGTGGGACAAACATTATTTTCATGCATTCGATTCAAAATATTGTTTCAGTAAATAAACGGTATTTTAATCGATAAGTGACAGGAAGTTTATCAAACCTCAATTGGGTCGTACGTGGCTTGCTTAAATATTATTAGCCGAGTGAACACAGGTGTTTGTTTTTTTGTTTTTAATCTGCTCCTCAATAAAGTTTTGGTTCGTACTCAGGAAACGCTACGGTATCTGTCAATACCGTTTTTTATCTCAGCGGGGACGGCGTTGCATCCAATTGTCCCAACAAACTTACGTGAGGCGAAATTTTGACAATATTTTTATATAAAGAAAAGCGACCAACTGCGATTTGGTCATTTCTCTATACGACTTTGCGCCAAACTGTCTTGTAAAGTACCTCGATCATCGTAGCCATGGGGCTACTTCATTTTATTGGCATTTTGTTAGTTATCGTTACGAGCTTTGAGGACTTTGCTCTTGGTTATCAACGACAGGGCTGTGAGTACTAAAATTTTATTTTTTGGGTCAGTCAGCTTTTTGTACATCGAATAACTCTGTTGCGGGTTGGATCGACCGACCACGTTGTGAAAACATTAATCTCTCACCTTCCTTGTTGAAACGAATTACTCAGTCATGCATTATCGCGCAATGTTTAATTTTTGATAATGATTTTCTGACAATCCGCGGTTCAGTGATCCGACACTTGGTGAGGGCAATATCGCGATAATCATAATTTCGAATTTCACTGTGATTTCATCGAAACCTTCGAATGGAGATCAAGGTGCTTCGTCTTGCGAGATAACCGCACGCGTTTGACGACATTGTTTGATTGTTGACAGGCTCGTTGCCACATCACGATGAAATGTCAACGCCGGAGGAATGTGCACGCGAATGCGTGAAAGGCGCTAAGCCAAAAACATGTTACTATCATTTCACGGTGGAACATTTTATGACAATGTCAGCTGCGTGCGAACTGTGCCGCCCGAACTCAACGAATTTTCTGACAGAAGATTGTCAGTGCATTTTGGCAGATGGTTACGAAAAGTCGGGGGTAATAACGACAAACAGAATGCATCCAGGACCTGCGATAGAAGTTTGTCTCCATGATCATGTAGTCGTTGACGTGGTTAATAAACTGCGTGGCAATGGTATAACGATTCATTGGCACGGCATTTATCAAGAAGGTTATCAGCATTACGACGGGGTGCCGTATGTAACTCAGTGTCCAATTCCGGCGGGTACAACCTTTAGATATCAATGGAGAGCAAATAACGCGGGCAGTCACTTTTGGCATGCCCATACCGGTCTCCACGAAGTGAACGGTCTCGACGGCCCTATAATCATCCGTCCTCCAAAAATTGATGATCCCAACCATAAACTTTGGGACCATGATGATTTTAATAATATTGTGTTTATCACTGATTGGCTTCACGACTCAGGCGAAGATCATTATCCCGGTAACTTGGTTCGTCGACCTGGACAGACCCCTGACAATTTTCTTATCAATGGAAGGGGCCAATACACGGTGAGCTTCCGCCAAACATGCCAAACAGCTTTTCTTCGATTCGTCTCTAGAGATTTATTTATTTCTTAACATATCACACTCTGCATGCAGGATCCTGAGTCCGGGAATACGACCAAGGTGGATCTGGCGGAATTCGTAGTTCAGGAGGGCCATCGTCATCGCTTCCGTTTGATTAATGCTTGCTCAATGACATGTCCTGTTACATTAAGCGTGGAAGGACACAAACTCCAAGTTATAGCAATGGATGGAGAAAGTATTGAGCCCGTCGAGGTGGACAGTCTAGTTACCCTTTCAGGTAAAGCGCTGATTAAAAAAAAACAAATGGTGAACCTTTGAAATAATTGGGCTGGTTCCAGCCGTGATGAAACTTCCTAGAACAGGAATGAAACTTCCTCAGTCTAAGGAATGATTACGAGTACTACTCCAACAAACATTATTCTTGATCCGATACTCAAAAACGGAGAAAGAAAAGGCTTGAGATGTTACCAACAAAAATGAGCATTGATTTTCATGATTTTATTATTCAACGTTATTGCCATTCGTTTTCACTTGGTAAACAATTGAAACACTCGTCCAAAGTATAACCACGTTTAGGAAGAGTCCAACGAATTTCAAGTTTCACCCCCTTAACTATATGCAATGTTGTGATTATTTTTACATTGATTGGACGAGCGAATAACTTCGTTTACTGGCTTATTCGATATTTGAAGTTGGATTTTTAATTAACTATCTTTATGATTTTTTAGTATAATGCAGAACAGTTTACTCAGCAATTTAATCGTTTCATTTACAGCTGAACGATACGATTTCGTTATCACGGCCAACCAAAGAGCCCGTAATTATTGGATTCAAATTCGCGGTCTCTTCGAATGCAAAGACCGCGAAATTCAGCAATTAGCTATTTTACGTTACACTGGTAGCTCGGAGTACGGGGCATCGAGCGAACGGCCGTCATACAGCAAGGGGATTCAGTCTGGACTTGTAAGTGCATACCGGGTCATCTTTCCATGTAACCATAATAACGTTCGGTTCAAAGGTGATCGTGGGGGTTAATGAGGATCAGGAAACGCCATTTCGACCATTTTTTACGCAGCATCTTATGATTTTGACAGCAATTCTCTTTGTGGTACCTTTTCAGGTCCTTAATCAATTGAATGTTCAATGCAATGGCCAAACCCAACCGCCGGATACGATTTGCGTGAGCAACCTCAAAAACGCAGAACCCGTCAACCAAAATGTTATCAAAGCAGAGCCTGACGTACGACTTTATCTGCCCATCAATTTTTACGATTATCCGCCCGAAGTTGCTTTTGAGCCTGGCCACTACCGTCGATTTTTGGGTAGAATATTTTTTTCTATTTTAATTACAATTACAAATTCACTTCGTGTCGAAACAAGTTATTATTTAACCCATAAGTTAAACAAGTACAAAGCTTCTGATTCCAGTTTAGGCGACTCGCTTGTCATTCGATGGCATTTCATATTCACCCATTTACTTTGCTGCTTTCCTTAGTCGCTGGTGGAACCGAAACGGTTGGTCTAATCGCGAACATCTCCAACGTTTTTACAACTTCCCCACTTATTAGCCAACGGGACGATATTCCCGAGGCTGAATTTTGTTCGTCATCTAATTTACCTGAGAGATGTAAAGACAAGCCTTTCTGTGACTGCACGCACGTGGAGGAGATTGCCATGGGTTCAATAGTCGAAATTATCCTCGTTGATGAAGGTAAGTCTTTTTTTTTTTTGCAGTCGATTGATATTGTTACGTCCAGAATGGACCAGCAAATTTTCGGGTTATTGCAAATTGCATACGAAAGTAAAGAAACATTAAGCTAAGGAAAAGTAACATTGCCACCAGATTGTTCTGTTTGGAAGAGACTAAAAAATGCTAATTTATTGAAAGTAATGAGTTTAATCGAAGCCAGAAAGACCTGGACGATGCGTTTCAGAGATTCGTTCTGATGACGAATCAATTATTTACAAATACAAACTATATCCTCGTTTTCAGCTCAAATCCCCGGAATGTCGCATCCTTTCCATTTGCACGGTAACGCTTTTTACGTTATTGGTCAGGGGTGTGGATCCGAGTATAACATAACAAAAATCGACGTTAACATAGCCAAACGGCTCGATCTCGACGGAAAAATATCTAGGCATCTTGTGCGTCCAGCATCGAAAGATACTTATGCCGTACCTAACAACGGATTCACCGTAATTCGAATGGTTGCCAACAATCCTGGTAACGATTTTTTTTCAACAATCAATTATTTTTTCCGATGAGATTCACGATTAACGATAATGACATTTAGTCGATTTCGATTGGTGGCTTAATGTTTTCACGTTTTTCAGGCTATTGGCTCTTCCATTGTCATTTTCTCTATCACATGGCCGCTGGTATGTCGCTCGTTTTTCGGGTCGGACAAGACGGCGACCTGCCACCAACGCCAGCCAACTTCCCACAGTGCGGAAACTACCTCCCGCCTGTGATGAACCGTACTCCACAGAAACGTAAAAACATTCCAAAAGTCCAGAAAATGCTACCGCGTTACGGTTCTAGATTCTCGCACATAAACGTTTAGAATACATTTGTAAATATAAAGAAACAAACTTTTAATGACTAGGAAAATTTTCGTATTGTAATTATTCCAACTGATGTGTATTTTCGAATGCGGAGAACGAGTTCTGCTAATGGAAGGTATCGTGTCTATGCCCACAAAAGATCGAGACAATCGATAAACGAATGAACGCGAAATTATACAAAAGAAAGAATGGAAATCGGTGAACTGTTGGTTTTTTTCGTATCGAAATATTGCGTCAACAATAATGTTTGTGCGAAATTTCGAAAGGAATGAATTTTTAAAAAGTAAAGAAAAACGCCCGCGATCTCGAAAAGAATTTGAATTTGAATTTTGAATTCTTTTAGATAATCGGAAAATCGTAATGATTCATTATGGTGGTCGAAAAATGAGAAAAAACTTTGGCGAGTCTATCAAATTAGCTCACTATCGTTGTACACATCAAGTTAGTGGGAAAAATGTCACGTGCGTAGTGACGACAGTCTCATGACTGCAGTTCAAATATTCTAATGAAGTTTATTGTTGTGTTCGAGCGAGTATTTTTTTTCTTTTGTCAACGAGGCGTCGTATGTGGAATCGTAATTTGTCACGTTCCTTAGATGTCTGTCAAAGTTTGTCATACTCACGCGCAATTACAAAAGCCTGATCCTCGAGGACATCTGTGCCAACTTGTCTACTCGCAAAACAATTCGACATGTAGAGCTAGCATCTTTCGTACTCACGCGAAAAAACACGTTCGCGCAAAGTCTCCGTGACCCAGGTCTTTGCATCAGGAGATTCTTTTCCTTTTTCTTTTTCACGCATTTTTTTTGTTTCGCTCCTTGCACCAGAGATAGTTGACCGACTTAAGATCTGCGGCGGAGAACATCCTTTCACCCGAGGAAGCCTAAGACAGTTTCGTTAACTTCCCATAGACACCACCATGCCCTATTTCACTATTTCATTCTGATAATTGTTTCATCTGCATGTAAACCAAAGGATAACTATCGAAAAAGTATTGCCAAAAAAAAGAGAATCGTCAACAACAGGAGCTTTGAGTTTCGGAGAGAAAAAATAATTCTTTTCATCTTCAGAGATGATCTTGAGAAATCGTTATCGTTTGGAGACACAGTGAGAATGAGCGGCGATTTATCTAATGGTTGCCGGACCATAATTATTGCGACCAGCTCATCCATCTTTTATCCTAGTTCGTACAAAACGATTGGCAAACCTCATAAACGGATTCCCATAGATAAGAAATATTCCTATGCGAATCATATTTTTTATATAATTCAAAGTTTCTTTTATGAGCAATTCCTCAACGAATCATTTTCTATTTATTCGAATCATGTGATTCCGAAGCTCCGCTTGGAAAACAACACGAAAATCCATGGGTGTGGAGAGAATTAACGTGTTTGGTTATGTAAAATGAAACCTTGAATTTTCGTACGTGACTATGGATGATTTCATTCAAATTCAATATGTACACATGGCGGGTCTAGCTGATTTATAATTTTTACAGCGAAGGGGACTACGAATAATCTAGCTGCGACCACACGTTCAGAATAACACGTGGGGATGTGTATTTTATTTTTAATATAATGCATTTTCACCAGTGTTTACTTCTTAATCATCAAACTTTTTCCAAATGAACTGCTCGACATTAAATGAAAAAGTTTTGAATATTCAGCTCGCTGTCTTCAAGGGTGAATCAATTTTCACAATTTGTTTTTGTTTGTCCTCGAAACATAGCGTAATGTGTGACATATATCGTTGAAACGAACATCTTCGTCATTAATTTACTCTCTCCACCTGCGATCGAAAGTTTCGAAGCCGTGATTGCTAGCGACGAGTTATTATATAGATTAGTACGTTTCCAAAATTCATTATACGGAACGATCGAGCTCGTTGGCCGTTTGCATTAATGCAATAGAAAGTCTTCGTGCATTCTGCACTTATACGAAACTCGGAGCATCGTGCGGGTTCGGTATAGTCGTTTCCGGCCATTACATTAAACGCATCAGTCAAAATGACTGCCTGGGTCAAGAACCCTGCCTTGTAACTAAATCCACTCATATCACGAATATACTTTCTCTCTTCTTTTTCTCAATCAATAAGCAAACGCTTCTCAAAATTCAAATATTCGATCAGCCTTTTTCTTGCCCCTAAATCGCTGTGGAAACTCGAACCTCTGTTTTCGTAATTCCGAAAAAGAAGCGCCCCCGCGGCCTGCTCCAGTCTCACGACAGAATCGGTCTCACCGCTGTTACAAAAATAGAGGTCAAAGTGCCAAATTCACGGCTACCCAAAGGCAAAAAATCGAAATGACTGTGGAAAAATAATTTTTTACACATTTCATGTTTGAAGTTGCTGGGAGATTGGAGATTAGGCGGATAATTCACTTTTACTGGGAAAATCTAAACAAATAAAAAATGAAAAAAAAAACGCTACTCCGTTCGTGCATCATTCTTTATAAATATTAACAAGTTGAACGTCCGCAGTGTTACGATACAATGGTACATAAAACTCGTTGGAATATCAATCTCCTTGATCTTGACTCGGTCGAGTTATCTTCGTACGCGGAGAAAGGTGCAGAAAAATGCATGCTAGAGAAGTTGGGTCTCGCGAGTGAAGAAAGGATTCGCAAGAGTCATCGCGTTTCGCGGATAGAGAATTCACGTGAACTTTCGAGGCGAAACTATTGAATTTCTCTTATTCTCGTAGCACGCGATAGTGGCGAGGCAAATGAAAGGAAAGATGGCAAACGTTCGTGACAGAGGGAGAGTAAAATAGAGAGCGGAAGAGTATTTTTTTTTTTTTTCTACATTCAAAAGAGCCGCTAAAGTACAAAGTACTTGACGTTTCAGTCATCTTATTTCCTCGAGAATTGACGTTTCTCCGCATTGCTCAAAAGTCTTCTGTACTAACGTGTAGTATTTGCCGTTGACGCCGGTACGAGCAACGATTTAGCTTCGGAGCATCGTCGCGAGCACCGAGCAACAGAGTCAACATTCAACCATCGGAGTGTCCGGACTAGATGCTCCATTAGAGTCTCATTTTTATTTTCTTTATCATTTCTTCGCTCAATATTTCTTTACCATTTCTTGGCATTAATTCGTAACGTGAACAGTTTAAAGGTGATTACCGTGCGTTATTTATTCTTCAGTATTGATCGGGTCTGTAGGACCCAGACATTTCTTTCACTGTGACGTTTTTCAACTCGGTTATCAACTTTCAATGTTATTGAAGAAATTTTGAAAATTTAATAAATTCAATCTGTTTTTCTTTCTGTGTGATTTTTGTCAATAGGAATATTGAAGAATGACAATGGATTGGAGAGAAGTGATAAATGTTTTGTACGACTTATTGACTTTTTTGTGGTTGTCGCTCATATATATAACGGAGTCTATAGTTTTGAGTTTAATACCGCGAAATCTTCGAAGAAAAGACGTCAATGGCGAAGTGATCCTCGTGACAGGAGGAGCTGGGGGAATAGGAAGACTAATTGCCATGAAATTGTCCATGCTCGGTGCTCACGTCGTTATTTGGGATATCAACGAATCTGGTACGTGTTTCTCGTATATTATTTTTATCCTACTTTGTTTTTACTGTAACCACCGTTGCATTAGTAATTCCGATCACGATTCTTCGCTTGAAAAGAGTGAAAGAAAAGACGGAGAGAAAGAGAAAGGAATGAAATGATTTAAGAAAAAGAAAAAACACAATAAGAGAAAAAGATCAACAGTTAATTTTGAAAAATATTTTTCTACTCTCCTGATGAGTGTGCATTTCGAATAAAACGAAACATTTTTGTCGAAATCTGCACGAGACATCGTGATAGCAGATTTTTCAAGTTGCAACATTCATTCGCGGTTCGCCATAACGCAACGGACTCTTTGACGACTCTTAAACAAACTTTACGACCAATTTGCAGTCACGAATATTAGTCGTTAAGAGAAAATTATTATGCTCGTTGTATGTTTCATTATTTCAACCAAACACCGCACACGTCGTTACTTTCAACATCACAGTTTGCACTTACATTCTCTACGCTTCATTCATTTCTTCTTTATATAAAAGCAATTCTAGAGAAAATGCAGCAAATTTGTCATGAGATTGGCGCATGATCTTGTTTTACAAAGTTGCTGCCTTCCCGTCCTGTTTTTTTTTTTTTTATAATCGAACACGAGGATATTCATCATTGTTACAGCGGCGAAACCGGCTTCGCAAGGGAACCTGCTTTACATTTTTTATTTTCGTACCAAAGCACCTAAACACCCAAACCTTCGTGCGGGAAATTAACGCAATTTTGCGCACAGAATGAGGGAAATTACGTTGACAACGAGTACTCAAAATAATTTTGGTTTTTCAGGAGTAAAAACTACTGTCGAAGAAATACAAAAGGCTGGAGGAAAATGTTCTGGCTACGTTTGCGATATTGCGAGTCGAGAGGAAGTGTACAAAATCGCGAAAACCGTAGAGATAGAAATCGGCACGGTAAGAGCAGCACAAAGTCTCATGAATAACGAGAAACAAGTTCAGCCTGAAGGAACGTTTGAAAGTTATTTCGCTTTATCCATTTATCAAGAAAGTCAGAATTTTCAAATTCTCTCTTCATCACGTAAAAACAATAAAAATATTTCATTTATTAATCGTCTTTTGCTTGTGAATGAATAAAACTGACTTGTCAAATTTTTAAGGTCACCGTAATCATCAACAATGCTGGATACGTTTGTGGCAAAACTCTGATGGAATTGCCAGATAATGAGATTGAACAAACTTTCAAAGTCAATATATTGGCTCATTACTGGGTGAGTGAATATTTCGAATCAACGTTGAGGAAAAAAAATTTTGTCCTCATTTGACGATAATTTATGGTTTTCGTCACTTTCAGATCGTTAAAGCTTTTTTGAAGGATATGATGAAGGAAAATCATGGACACATAGTGACTGTAGCGAGTGTCGCTGGTCTTCTCGGTACTTATAATTGCACAGATTATTCAGCGACTAAATTTGCTGTCATAGGATTCCATGAGAGTCTTTTTACGGAGCTTAAGGTAAGAATTATAATTTAGTGCGTCAATATAGTGTCACGAGGAACTGAAAAATTATTCAATTTTCTCCATTCGTCAGACTCATGGTTACGATGGAATCCATATGACTCTGGTGTGTCCGTATTTTATAAATACAGGAATGTTCAATGGCGTTAAGCCTCGGTAATTATCAGAATGGCCAAGCAAAAAATCTTCTCGAACGTTTTTTATAGACTCGTGGATGATTTTTTTCTCTTGGGATTTGTAGATTGATGCCGATGCTCGAGCCTGACTACGTTGCGGAAGAGATCGTGGCCGGTTTGCTCGCTAATCAAATAAACGTGACGTTGCCGGTATCCACGAAATTTCTCTTGCCTCTCAAATGGTAAGTTGCTTCATTTTTTTCAACGAGAATTGAGAATAAAAAGCAAATGACAAGCTGCTATTCGTTCTTCTCGGACATCGTCTTTTCATTCAAAGAAAATATAAATCAGAACTGCTGTTACCCTGCGATGACAGAAGAACAACCCGCAGCTTACATTTTCTTTGAAATATAAAGCCCGTCCGTATAGAACGTTCAGCAGGATTTCTACCGACCGTACAGCTGGCAGATTTCTAGCAGTTTTTTCATTTTTTAATTTTTTCTAACTAATTAAGTAATTTTAATTATTTAATTAGATTTATTTTGATTTTTTATTTTTTTATAAATTATTTAGTTAATTTATTATTAATTTATTATTTTATTACTTATTATTATCCGTATTTATTATTTATTAATTATTTAATTAAAATTTGATCGTTCAATTATGATTAATCAATTAATTAATTTTAATAAGAGCGTTGTTAACATTTTTTTGAAATGGAATTACAGTTTACTGCCGGCAAAATTATGCTGGGCCCTGATGTACAAAATAATCCAGGGACCACAATCAATGATGATGTTGAAAGAACGCGAAGAACGCAAAAAACTCACGACTAGTGGGGCATGGATCAAAAACGGAAATTGTAACCGGGACTACGATCTTCACCAGATCAATGGGCAACCCCCGGCAGTGCCTAAACGGATTTATACCCAGCACGAAGATCGACTATCCTATTAACAATGGGAGGATTGAGGAATATGACGAGAGGATTGAAGGAGATTCAGTTACCGAACATTCCTCCTCGCCATGTCTTGTTACTCCGTTTAATGATCGTACAATCTCGTTTGCCTTAACGTAAAACTACTTTAGTATCACATCGGGAGGTTGTTCCCTTCGTTAACGACTCCCAACTTTCGATTATTCCTGAATGCGGAAGATACTAACTGATGCTAAGCTCAAAAGAGATCATAGAAATAATTCAATCCTTGTCCAAGCTCCCAGATTGATATGCCAGTACCTAATTCTCTTGCGAGGTCTAAACGATGTTTGATGGAATAAAGCGTTGGGTAAAATACGTAAACGGTGCCCAAAGACGATCTGAAAATTATAACAAGTATAAATACATACATCGTATGCCGTTTTACCGCGTTAATCATCACAGCGAGTTATTGCATCCGTTCCAGAAAAAAAAAAACGTTATCAGCAATTCGATTTATTGTAGGAATTGTAATGTTTCCGATTGCGATGACCTCCTCATTGTGGCGAATTCTATTTTGGATAATCGGCTAATCTTAATTTTTTCTAGCAGGGCATTTTGTATTTTTCATGTTTCCAAGAGGAAAATTCTGGGAACCATCTTCGTGGGTTATCGTGTTTTCGGAGCGCGCTAATTTCTTTCCAAGACACTGACTATTTTTTGAGACTTTATCGAATGACGATATTTCGAAATAATTCGGACATAGACACAGTGTAACGTGGCTATTGTGTAAGGTCTGACAAGAATCTTTCTACGTTATTGTGAGAATCAACGAAATTAAGGGAAAAATCGTATTTTTATCCGACTCAGTGATGTTCCTTTTAAAATAGAATTTTTTCAACTCACTTTGTCTCGAAGAAATGTTCTTTGCTCCTGTCGTCCCACTGTATTTTCCCCTTTATCGACTCGGCAAGTTTCAGGTATTGAGAACCCACGATCGGCCCACCACCGTCGGGAGTGAAGTTGTTGCCGTAGAAATTCATGCCCATAAGTATTTGGGCTCTTCGAGGATCCTCGTCCTTTGGTACAAGTTTTAAAACACATTCTTTCGCCCATTCTAACGGACTATTTGGTCCCGGTCTTTGGACGCTCGAATAGTCATAAGTCATTAGGGAAAACGCGTCAATGTGTGGTGACAACTCTTCGAAGTACGCTTGCGAAAATATTTGAGCTTCCGGTCTGCAAAACAAAATGAAAATGGAACTGTACTGGAGAGCATTAAAACCTCATTGCCTGCGTAAACGTTGGAGAGAATTCTTCGTTAAAAACGGAATGATTGCCATTTTTTGACTCGTATTTTGAACAAACATTTTTAAAGGCCGAATCGACTGAAAACAGCATGAGGAAAAGCAATCGTATGAGTTGTAATGTTCACGAACGTACCCTCGAGCAGGTGGAACGGCTAGAACGACTTGTAAATTTTTACTTTGCATCCGTTTTCCCAATGATTTTAGAAGCGAAACAACAACTTTCATGTTCACTCCTGTGAAGACAAATTGATTCCAAATTTCGAGAACGTAGCCACGAAACTGGAAGGACTGGAAAAAATAAATCAAACTATTAATATCGTCTCAAATATGTGTAACGGGGAAAGAAATTCTGAAAGTACTCACTTTTGCAGTTTCTGCAAGAACCGATATTAATTGACTCTTCTTTTGATTATCGGTGTGAAGGGCGACTATTTCGTCCGGTGTCCATTCTTCGAACAGGACTCTTGGCAAAACTGCATTCGAGGAAAGAACGTGAACAAAATCGGCTTCAGGGGTAAAAAAATTAATAATTTTTACTGACCATGAAAAAAAAACTCACTTTTGAGGGTATGATTCGCGCTATTTGCAGCTTTAATCTCCTTAAGCCATTTTTTCTGTACGTCGTGTGTAGGAAGCTGAAATTTTTTCACATTTCCATTTGGAAATGTGAACCATACGGGTGAAACCGACGTGAGTTTGCCATGGAAGGTTTTTGCCACTTCTAGACCCTCGTTATTCCACTAAAAGAAAAAATTGCAATACTTTATCTTCACTTTTATTAGTACATACGCATTTTCTTTTGGCTTCCCAGAAATGAGAGAAACAGTTCATTTCTCGCCGCTATTTTCTTTGAGAGTTCATCAATTTGGTGAATTTTCAGCCTTGGGAGAAATTATCCCGAGCGGCAGTCAATGCCGTGCGTCAAGAGCAATGGACTCAACGTTTATTGGTAATCAAATAAAATTAAGGTCTGCTTCCAGGCCCGTCAATGTAAAACACAAATCTCGAAATCTGTCATGTGGGCCATTTCGCAGTGTAGCGTAAGAAGTATGTAAAAAATACAGTCATTTTGGAACAAAAATATGGGAAGTTGTGAAAATGCAACTCACCGGAGTAATGTAGCCCAGAACTTCTCCGCTGAAGTGTCTTTTTTTCGTGTCCTTGTAATAGAGACCGGATTCTTTGAGAACGTCTGACGCCTTGATATCTCGAATGACCAAACCTCGGTCGAAGACATCGTGCTCCACGGGTCCTTTCTAAACGATACTCTCATCAAGACTTGCAATGAAATAGACAGTCGTTTATCGAATAAAAAAACGAAACTAGGAAAACTGAAAGTCACGGGAAAACTGCGAGAAAGAATGTGAAATAAATGAAAATTTTGAAAACTACTGATTCCTTACGACTAGTACCTTGTGCACGTATTTTCCTTTCCTATGCTTGTCCGTAGGCGGCGACAGTGTCGCTCGAATTTGTTCGCAACACAACAACAACACCGTCACGCAAAGCCATGTATTCATAATTACTCAATTGCAACGTGTAGCCAAAACTTTTGTTCTCTGCTGCTGTGAGATACGGATTTTTGAAAACGGGACACTCAGCCCCCACCCCGAACTATTTTGTTGACTAGCTGCTCCGTTCGGCTTCGCTTCCGTGAGAGGTTAACATAGCGAATCAGGAGCCAGGGAGCAGATCTCCGAAGCTAGACTGTTAGCACCGCAAAAATCAATTGACTATTCACGCCTGTATTGATTTTTTCTCATTGTCAAAAATCACTCGGGGCTGGTCGCTCAGACGTGCACGATATCGCATCTGGATTTCTCGAATAAATTTCAACATTTTTATGCGATTAATTCCCTGTCTCCTCCTTCCATATCGACTATTTATAATATTCCTCGTCTTTATGAATCGTCGAGCAGACGTTTTTTAATATCGCGACCATGTACACGCTTCCCCAAACGATTGCTTTATCGATTGTCCTGAATTCATCAGGTTTTTGAATGATCCTCAAAGTTATTAATATTCGTTTTTTTCCTTCCCCAACGATTATTGACTTAAGTAACAAACGATCAAATTGTTCCAACAATGACTCACTACCGACTTGGGGATAAAATTCAAAATGTCAATTATTTCGCGAGAGTCACGCTTCCTTTGTGGGACTCTACATTTTTTTCCATTAACACGGGAAATTGTTGCAATGCCTCAAACGATAGTATTGAATTTATAAGTCGTGCCCGAAACTTCTGGACATCGAAAATTTAATAACGTCCCAAAAGCATGAATGTTGAAAATAACAAATAAATTGGAGTAACAAGTTCGTTTGAAAAGCTTCTAACATCCGACACGTATGGTGGCAATAGGTATAACGAGACGCGAAGGAAAAATAATGAATACTTTCGCTGAGTGTACACTTAATTCAAACGCGGTCATGCGGTCGTTGGCCGCGAGCAAATCCGGTCCCTCATCGTGTGTATAAATTTGGAAAAGAATGATACGCTGAACCGCGATAAACGCTGATGGTAAGCAAACAGCGAATTAACACAGAAAAAAAAAAACGTTACACAAACATTTTTGCAATCTGCGATCGAGTTAAAAGAACGAATTATTGTAGAAACAAAAATTCTTGTAAATTCGACGACATTAAGGAGTGTGATTCAAAAGTTACTGATTGATCAATCAACATCGTCTCCCAATTGATACCTCAAAATAATAATAAATTAAAGGCGAATGACATAAATAAAAGTTTATCAAAAACTGTGTTACGATTCAGTTCACGAAACCTCGTCCAGCCACATCAATGCTGTATAGTTTTTCTGTTTGAAAGTACAGCGAAGTAAGCCTCGAAGCAATAGTATACTCGAAGACTTGGTCTATAGAGGACGATCTACATTTAAACGATCGTGTTGGCAGGCTGTAAGTGAAATTAGCCGGTCGGCAAAGATCGGAATGAGAGGCTGGCGCTGTACAACGAGCCATACTCATCATATAAGGCTGAGCCTTTGGTGGGAGCTCCATGAGTTGGAAAGTTTCGACCACACGAAGACGCGCGTACACACTTTGGTTCGAGTTTTGTGGGATAACGCTTGAGACATGGAAGACCCATGGATACTGGGTTCGGTGTTTGTTGTGATGTTCGCTCTTTATCCTGGTAATTATACAAATCTACGAATTTATAATCGCTGATACAATTAGTTTCGCGGTCACGAGTTTTTTCCTTTAATATTTCGATATTTCGCACCATCTCAGTGTTAAACTTTTTCATCGCAACACTCAACTATACTTTGACCTACAATCAAAATCTCTACCTGCAACGTTTCAAACATTTTTTATACACCATGGGGCAATGGGGGTCAACGGTATTTAAGAAAAAAGAACAACCGAAACTTTTGTGTTTGTCGCGCGATCGATTTGATTTGGTCAACGAATAAAATCATCACAAAACGAACGAATCATCATCGGGAAGAAAAACGTGCAACACCGGAAGTTTCACTTCCTCTCTTGTTACAAAGTGAAAACGTTGCAGTGCCTATAACAAGATCGCCGGACGTTTTCTCTCGTTGGATACTCTACACTGTCCTTATTTATTATACTCCTCGGACTTTTGATTATCATTTTGGTCTATTTGCACGAGTAATTTGCTGTCAATCATGCGGCAAAACGAGAAAGTTCCTTCTGGAGAATTCCTTATTTCGCGCAGTGAAAATTTAGCCAATGTGATCTCCTGTCACTTTACCATGTGCCTGGCTACCTGTGCGTTTTTTTTTTTCCACTTGTATAGTTTTACATTCACCTCGCATTGCTTTTACTAGAAAAATGATCGAGGCGACTGTGTCTATTTATTTACAATGACCGTTCCAATTAAAAAAAAAAATTGAATTTACTATCACAGACGCTGACAGTGAACTGGAGTCTCTGTTTTCAAGTTTCTGACTCCACGAGAATGTAATAAAGAGCTCTCTCTTTCGAATCTTTCTGCGCAGGAATCTCAACAGCGAGGGGAAAAGAAACGTTGAGTCAGGCGCCCTGTATCGAGGACAGCAAATTCTACAGAAATCCAAACACACCGGCCCACAGTGTTTGGTCACCAAACGAATGCGCCAAATATTATTTGTGCTTAGGTAAATTATGTTCGCGATGTCATAACCAATTACGCGACAATTACGAACGATTCGTGTCGATAATAAATTTCGATCTTTATGAAAATCACGCTGTATCGACCCAACAGTCAATATTTCTTCTCTATTTTTCATCAATATCATAAATTCAATCTGAAAAAGGAATTGGACTCTGCTTAAGGCTCGATTATGCAAGTCAATCATCTCTCGTTAGAAATGGCTAATGAGCGAACCTTTCTTCGACTAACGCTCGAGATCCAGTTTGAGATTGCCTCTTGCTCGGTTAAATCAATATACTGGTTGCTCGCGATAAGATTTTCTCTTACAAGATACGCGTTTGGAGTCTAACATCGTGTTTGGCAAGACGTAACGACGCGCACAATTTCCTGAATCTCGTTACAAGTTTACACAACCATGAAGTAGAGAAAAAAATATCAGTTATTTAAGAGGGATCGATCATTTTGATGACACCAAAGTTGGACTCGAATTTTTTCGTAGAATATCGACAAGAATCGAATGGATCTATTCCGAAATATAAAAAATACCGACGCTTCCGTTTTCGCGCTTTCTCCAGTTACAAAAAAAAAAAAAACAGAAAAGATTAATGTTGGAATGCAATTGCAGACAACGAAGTCTTCGAGTTTAAATGTTCCGAGGGCCTGTTGTTCGACGTGTCTCGACAAATATGCGATTTCAAGCACAACGTCGACAATTGCGACGTGACTTCCGGTATGTGATCGATTTTTCGAGTAATATTTAATACCGGAGTGCATGATCGATTGCAACTAACTGCAAGAAAGATTGACTTAAATTTCGAAAAGTATTTTCCAGAGGAACAACCGCCGAAACCATTGTTGGAAAATGGCGAGTGCGAGGACGATAGTTTAGCGTGTGGTGACGGTACATGTTTGCCGAGCAGTTATTTTTGTGACGGAAGCGTCGACTGTCCTGACGGATCGGACGAAGAATGGTGCGGTAAGATGAAGACGGCAAACTTGTCAATTTCTTCTCCTCTGTTGTCCTCGATTTTGCATTTGAAAAATGTGGCAACTCTTTGAAAATTGGACGTATTTTTGTAGACGGCAAAACCGATCGGAACGCTGCTGTTCGATGCGAACCTTGGAAATGCAAACTTCCAGACTGTTGGTGTTCCAACGACGGCAAAAAAATACCAGGCAATCTGTCCGTTTCCGATGTGCCTCAAATGATAACCATCACTTTTGACGATGCCGTTAATGCTGAAAACTTTGATCTCTACACCAGTGAGTCCATCCAATCTTCTTAATTTCCGTTCAGACAGTTATACATGGCGTATGTAACAATTGGCCTCCACAGACCCAGTGTGTGCAAGGACTAAAGAGTCTTTTGCTTTTTACTAGGCGAACTGCAAATAAAAAAAAAAGAAATAATAAAACAAAACGTTTGCAGAACTCTTCAGCGACGATCGTAAAAATACGAATGGCTGTCCGATCCGCGGGACTTTCTATGTCAGCCATCAATACACGAATTATCGTGATGTACAATATTTGTGGAATGCCGGTCACGAAATCGCCGCTCACTCGGTCACGTAAGCGATTATTGATCTTGCACGGAAAAACTTTGATATGGTGAAGCGACACGGTTTAAATGATAACAAGCTGTTTTTTTTTTTTTGCACGACTACAGACATCGTGGCCCCGAAGAATGGTGGTCGCGCAATGCCACCCTCGAGGATTGGTTCGATGAAATGGTCGGAATAGCAAATATAATCAACAAGTACAGTGCAGTTCGTATGGAAGATATAAAAGGTAAGATTTTTCATTTAAAAAGTTGCACTTTATCCTGCGACTTTGTATGGATGTGAAAAAAACGTTCATGGGAATTTAAGAGACGTTGGGAAAATTCTCTCGTCATTATCGAACTGGAGATGGAAAAACTTTTCCCTGACAGGATTATCTGTCAATTAATTTAGGGATTGTCCAATTTCGCAAATAGCATACTCAATAAATCGTTGATTAATATGGAAAATGGAAAATAAAACACTAACCACATGGAAAACAATTTTAAATCGAGGAAGGTCTGAGGGTACCGTTTCTTCGAATCGGCTGGAATCGTCAATTCTTGATGATGTCGGAGTTTGGTTTCGTCTACGATTCTTCAATAATAGCACCATTTTCGGACGCTCCGATATGGCCATACACCCTCGACTACAAGCCTCCACACGCTTGCTCAGCTCCTGGACAAAACTTTCCGACTAGAGCGTATCCGGGTTTGTGGGAAATTCCTATAAACGAACTAATAGCAGGGGTAAATATAAAAAACTCGTAGATTTGGATTTTCTTATTGTTTGAAGCACGTGCAAAAGAGCTGATGATTTAAATATTTTCGTGGAAACATTCTTTTTTTGTTGGTACAAAAATTATTCATTTTGGTAAATCATTTCTTTTTTTTATTCAATATTATTGTTCAAAATTATAGGAATACACGTGCCCGACCGTCGAGGATTGCACACAAAATATGTCAGGTGATGAAATCTACAAGATGCTCATGTTGAACTTTAAACGACATTACATTACGAATCGTGCACCTTTCGGTCTGCACTTTCACGCGGCATGGTTCGAGACCCCGAGCAACCTCTACGCCTTCACGGTAAGTTTCGACTACAATTGTGGCCTTAACTCTGGCTGTATAAGAGAAGGAGAGAGACTGAGCAATGAAATGATTGCTATTGTTGTTTGTTGCAGAAATTCCTGGACGATCTCCTACGATTGCCGGACGTTTACTTCGTCACGAGCAACCAAGTTCTCGAATGGATGAAAAAACCGACTGCACTGAGAGATCTCAGCAAGTTCGAACCTTGGAAATGTCGAAGACGACAGTACGAACCCTACGAACTTGCTTGTGACTTACCGAGCTCATGCAAATTGCCCTCTCGAGTTCTTAAATCATACAGATACTTTCAAACTTGTTTCGAATGTCCTAAACAGTATCCTTGGCTCAGAAACGAATTCGGAACTGATTGAATCCCCCTGGGAAGCTTTCGCCCGTAGATTACGACTCAAAAATCCTTTCTTAAGCTTTTCAAACCCTTTTGAAAAGCATTGTTCTCAATATTTAAATAATCCACCAATGACTGTTGATCGCTCAATTTTCCAAGAAGACAACGACACTATACATTACCACAGACACTTGGAAATTTACGTACAGCTCACGAATAAAAAATCATTGCTCCAATCTGCGATATGGGCAACGTTGCTTTCTGAGCCCTTAAAATTAATATCAAATAAAATCAATTTAACATTTCCTATGAAATCCTTAATGCGACAAAATTTCTAGAGAGTAGGTTTGCATTCTCATCGAACGATTGAGGAATAAATCAAGATCGTTGAGACATTTTGTAACTGAGATAACGACATTGAAGTTTGCATCATTAGAGCCCACCGATAAATATTCAATCGAGTCACAAATTTTAAGATTTTCGGCATCTCCTCAATTTTTCATTGACATTCACTTTTTCATTTGCAAATAACTGCATGGAAATTTTTGGATCTGCTTGCGAAAAATAAAATAAAATAAGCGATTCCGTTACGTCCCAACGATGGAAACTTTAACGTCATTCGAGATAAGGAATTTTCCATAAAAATAAATTTTTAAATCAATTCTGTCATTTAATCGCCCACTCACTCATTTCTTTGCAAAGACACATGGCATATGATTGTTGAAAAAGAACATTCGAAACCCCATTCATCATGGGAAGAGTTCAAATTCTTTACATACCGAGAGAAACGTAAATAATTCTAAGAAACTGAGATAAATTCACGAAATACCGAGATATGCAAAAATATGACGAGTTCAACGTTGTTAAGGATGTTAATAACCTTATGCAGGAACGAATGAAGTTTATGATCCTCTGGAAATGTGGAAAGTGAAGAAGTCAAGCGTCTTGTTGTATGAACGGATTCTGTATCGATTCCATACCGTCAACGGGACATATCAAAACTACGGAAGTGCCTCGACACACTACGAGGCCCAACATTCGTGTGCCTTGATTGAGTTTGTACGGATCATCGGGATCTGTTGAGAAAAGAAAGAAAAACATTATTTCATTTCATTCGCGCAAACACGCCGGACTTTTGGTTCGACAAAACGTTGTTGCTAAAAAAATACGACGACGTAAACCGCAACAGAGATAAATACAGCATGAATATGCATACCTCGCAAATACTCGGTTGTGTTGTCTAACACAAGATTGAGTAAAGGATCATAACCCTTGAGAATGCCGGCAGTTTCCCTGCCACCGGCAAATTTAACGCGAATATTTTTCTCGAGGTATTTCGACAAATCCAAGATGCTCTCCTTCCTTTTTTTCTCCTTGTGATCGCCGTGAGCATTTTGAGGCTAGAGGGAACGAAAATAATTGATTATGTGGACTGTAACGAGCGATTATTATTTTATTCCGAGTCTTTGCTCAGCCGCTAACCTGTTGTTTCGCTGCCTGAAAACAAACAAAAACGAGGAACCGATAAATAACCATTTTCGAAAGCAACGCAATGCGTACAGTTTGTAGATTTTTTTGTGAACGAATTCTTACCGACATGTTCGTTTCGTGATTTTACAATCTCGAGGAATGCAATTCGCGAACGGTACGCGATGAGGTAAGGAAATGTGAGGCTGAACTCTGTTGAACAGCCGGTATTTGAAGCATAACCTCAAAACTCGTGCGATGTTTTGAATTCTCGAGCACCTGAAGCTAGTCACAGTGCATGATGAAAATTCACCTCGTTGAAGTTGGTTGCTCAATTCAATTCAGAATTTATTATTATTATCATGTTTCTTGTTTTGTTTTTATCGATGGATCGATTATTTAGACAATTAATTTAGAATAGTTTCAACCGTTTGCCTTAAAATTATTTGTTACGAAATTCCTGTATTATTAATCTCACAAAAATAACAAAGTAAGTATACCCTGTTGAAACTTTTTCACTGTTCGTTGATCGCGTGGACCGCAATCTGAATTGCGAAACGTATATAATTTCTTTAGATTTCTTGTACGTGAAATTTAGATCGTGGCCTCGCT
The DNA here is from genome assembly GCA_963921915.1 of Hyposoter dolosus. Taxonomy (NCBI): domain Eukaryota; kingdom Metazoa; phylum Arthropoda; class Insecta; order Hymenoptera; family Ichneumonidae; genus Hyposoter; species Hyposoter dolosus. The sequence goes on from OY998134.1 coordinate 5,125,513, forward strand.
CTAGGCACGTTTATTCTTTAAATAATTCCCTCAATGAAAGTCCAAAGATGAAGGAGGCAGCAGAAAACGATGAGGAGTTGGAGCAGGACAAAGGCAATAATGCTGACGAGGAGGAGTCGTGGAAAGGAGGAGCGAATAATCGTATAGAAAATAAGCCAAGTCGCTGGTACCGTTTTGATATATTGACAAAAGATTCTGCGATTCTTCGGGGTTCGTTCGCTATGAGCGACATGCGTTTTAAGCAGCGTAGTCGGGGCTATCAAGCTGCTCCTTGTTCCGTAGTGGCGATAGTTTTCGGACGTCTGTTCGAGCCCAAAGAGTGGACGAAAGATTACGTCGATCAAATAGTGGAATACGGTGACATGCTGTTCCGTAGAAGCATAACGAAAAATCGCATAGCTCCCGGTGTTTACGTCACAACGAATCTCGTTTATCCGGAATTTTATATCGACGATTACAAGTGCTTGATTTGCGCCGAGGAGGGCAACGTTCACGGAAATCTTTTCAGCGCGAGCATCGGTTGTCCGGATTTTTCGGAAGGTCTCGGTCGTTTCTTCAAGCTTCACGACGCAGGCGTGGTGACGGCGCAAGGTACTTCGGTGGCAGTTTGGCGCCATCTGAAAACGGGATTCTTGTACTTTGATCCATCGCCATGTAACAAGGCTGGTGTGAAAAGCACCGAAGCATCGGGCACTGCTTGCGTCATGAGATTCAAAAGCCTCAACGAAATGGCCGAGCTGTTTCTGAAGGGTCTCGATCGCCGATATGATTCGAGGTACTGCATCGATAAAGTGAACGTGCTACGCGTAACTCTGATCGATCGGGGAGCCTTCGAAAGTGGCGATCAGCTGGTAGTCGACAAGAATGTCTTGCGTGCTCTCAACCCAGTGGACTTTGACGAAAAAGACAAGTTGGACTGTACCCGGCCTGCGCCAAAGCAGCAAAAATCATCGATGATAACCTCCGCAGCGATACAAAGAGAGCCTGTGACGATAACCATCTCGAACTACAAAATCGACGAACGCTTAGCTACCGAACCTTTGGTGAGTTTCAAATCTCTCGACACTGGTTATCCCTATTACGACATGGAAGTCAACATTCCGTCGACGTTCAAAGAGTTGTCAGACAAAATGGCGATCCTGCATGGTTGGACGCACGAGTCGAGCGAAATGTACAAAGGCAAAGGAGCCCAGAATGTTGCCAACTGCGTCGCTGCTATAGCCATGAAAAAAGTGAATCCCGTGAAAACGTGGTTGAGACCGAAACTCGATGAAATTCTGGTCCAAGGTGACGCTCTGTATGCTCGAGTCAAGGCCGAAAAGCCCAGCATCAAAACAATGACGGCTGCCGATCTTGACGACAGTATGATTAAGATCGACAACAAGAGAATGTTGATCGACGTCGATCTTCTTACTGTGGTAGGAACTCTAAGTTCAAAAGTTCCTTCTGTATTGAGTCTCGGCCAGGCCTTGGAGGAGTTTTTTCTCGTCAATCAGGACGGAATAATCGAGTGTAGTTCGATGGCTCTTGCTGTCTGGACCCAAGACGATTCTTACTACATTTTCGATCCCCGTCAATGCGATGCCAAGGGCACGCGGATTGTCGTGGAAAAAGGCAAGTCTGCAAAATCCGCTAAAAAGGGAAACGCTTCTGCAGCAGGCGACAAAAAGGTCAAAGGGAAATGTTGCGTGATGCGCTTTTCCGACCTCGATTCCTTGGTCGCCGTTTTCCTCAACAATGTCGATCCCGCCAAAAAGAACGATCGATTTACCCTGCGGGGAATAGCCGTCATTGACGACGTACCGGGCATCCGAGCGTGGAAGGAATTCCAGCCCGCTGATGTTGGCAAGACTTGGATATTGCGCGGCGGAATTTCCAACGCGGACGAAAGGTTCGAAACCGAAAACCAAGGCGTTCAGGGCATTGCAATGCCGATCGTCGCTCTGATTAGCGCGATCGACACATCCCCAGACAAATGGAACAAAGACACTGTCGACCAGGCTGTCAAAGATGGCGACGAGTACTACAATTGGTGTGCGCCACGAGAGGATGAGGAGAATCGTGATTTACTAGTTGGCAATGCTAAAAAAACTCTGTACGTGAAGAAACGTAAAGTTAAGATCGATTTGCAAGAATCCTCGATCGTGGGTGACCTCCATGCCAGCGATGACAGCAATATGCCAAATTTAGCACGAGGGCTTGTTCAATTTTTCGACAACCATCAGTACGGTATCGTAGAAGCTAAGAATTTGTCGGTAGCGGTGTGGAAGTCCGAGGACGAGCAAAGAGACAAAACAAAAGCGAATTTTTACTATTTGTACGATGCCAATCCAAGAGACGAACTCGGTCGTAGAAATTCTAAAGCTGAACAAGAGCCAGTGGCTTCCGTTGTCCGCGCAGCTGATCCCGCGGTATTGGCTGCTCTCATCGAGACCAATATCGATCCTAAAGCTAAAAGTAACGACGACTTCGTCATTCATGATCTCAAAGTCATTTCTACCAGCGAACCAATGACCGACGAGCAGATCGAGGCCGATAAAGCTACCCCCGTGAAACCCGACATGAATTTTTACACGGAAATCGGGGAGAACGGAGCGTGCCTCAACGGCAGTTTCGATCAAAGCAACGAAATGATGTTCAAGTATCAGACACGCGACAAGCAGCAAGCTGCCAATAGTCTGGTTGCTCTAGCAATGAGGAAACTTTATAATCCTCACCTTTGGTACAGGGAGGTCGTTGATGACATTCTCAAAGTCGGCGATCAAGTCACGCAGCGAAATCTTGAAAACTTACCGGCGCCGGAAGAGGAAGGGGAAGCGGTCGAGGGAGAGGAAAAAAGTGAAAGCAGGAATTATCTTTTACCGAGTGAAATTGGGGAGGAATTCGATATCGGTGTAAACCGAGTGACTGTAAATCTCGAAGAAGCTACGGTTGAAGGAGGAATGTCGGAGCTAGGGAAACAATTGGAGGATTTTTTCGCCGAAAATGCAATGGGAATCTTTCGGCAAGACAAAACGATGTTACCGATTTGGAAAGAGGCTGATGTGTACTTTATGATGGACCCCAGAGGACGCGATACTGCGGGAGTTCCCAAGGAAAAAGACGGTGCGGCAACGGTCCTGTGGTTTACAGAAATTCCTGCTCTAGCTTCTAGTCTCCAGTTGTCCGTAGGGAAGACCGATGCCGATTTTTTCGTTGATTCGGTTAAACTTACGCACGCTTACGAAAGTCGCGTAGCGGAAAATCAACGACTAAAGAAGACGGTGTCGGGCGAAGAGCTCTGGCATCATTTTCCCAAGAAATCGGAAGGGGTATGGGAACTCGAGGGAAACATTGCTCTCGACGACGAGAGATTCGACCGGCGGAATTGGAAGAAGCAAACGGCGGCTATCGCCATGATGGCAGTCATATTTTCCAAAGCTTACGAGCCACGTCACTGGAGCAGCGAAGTACTCGACGAAGTGGTAATCACTGGTGACAAATTCCACTCGCAGTGTCTCAAGCGTTTGGGTTCGTCAGCGGCTCCTACCATCAGTGAAATGACGAAAGAATTCTTTCTTTCAAATCGAAGGATCGACCTCACCATCGAGGATAGCGTTGAGGCCGGGGATCTCGCTGGGAAACCTCCCAAGGTGCAGGACATACAAACGGGTCTCGAGCATTTTTTCGAACATTACAATTCCGGCGCGGTAACGTTAGACAATGACCTGAACATCGCGATATGGAAACATCGCAATTTTTATTTCTCCCTAGTACCGTTTGAAAGTTTGGACGACGCTGGTGAGATTCAGGGCCGAGTGCGAATCGGCCGTTTCGCAGATTCGAATCTCCTAGGGCGACACTTGCAAGAGCTTGCGGGTCCTGACGGCGATTACGTAATCACTTCGATCGACGTGGTCGATTGGGACCAAAGTCCGCCTTGGAAGTTCGATCCCAGCCCAGCGATACGTCCATCGAATTTACCGCCGTTGAACGCTTATCACAAACTCCATGGAATTGAGGGAGAAGCACGAGCTATTTTACGAGGAAAGACTCATCAGGGATCAAAAATATTTCCAGAAAAAATCCGTGACCGACAAACAGCGGCTAATTGCATTGTAGCGCTCGGTATGTCGGTCGTCAAGGATCCAGTTACATGGACTACGAAAACATTAGACGAGGTACTTGTAATGGGCACGAATGTTCATCGTGAAACAATGAAAATTCGGCCTCTCAAAGATAAATTAAAACCCACCGACATAGTGCGTATCTTCCACGTGGGTATCAACGTAATGACTGCCGACGTTGAGGAATCAACCATTTCTGGACCGGTTGCGGTGCCGCCACCGGAACCGGAGCTCAAAACCAAGGGAAAAGCGAAAAAGAAGAGAGCACCTAAACCGAAAAAAGCAAAAAAGGGAAAAGTTAAGAGAATGCCACCGCCGCCTCCACCACCGATATACCTCCAAGAAGCGTTGGCAAAGTTTTTCGAAAAAAATCGTGCTGGTGTCATCGTGACCGGCCGCTACATGGTGGCGATTTGGAAAGAGCAAGGAGTCTATTTTATGTTCGATCCACGTTCCCGCGGTGATCATGGCTTACGAGATGACAATGGGGCATCGTGTGTCATGTGGTTTGCCTGTTTGGAGCCTTTGTACGATCTGATATTTGCCAATATCGAGGATAATGAGAAATATGGTCAGTACAACATGAGCCGCGTGGCTGTGAAACGAACTCTCCTCGAGGCATTGCCATGTCCAGCTGGATTTCGTCCGGTCCTCGAGTGCAACATACCAACGATTCCAGTTTCTTCAACAAAGAAAACGCCAGCTCTAGACGTTGAAATTTTGACGGAGTACACAATCGTCGACGACGAGGTCGCTGTCCTGCGAGGTACTTTGCACATGAACGATCGCGCGTTCGATATCAAAAGCCGAGGACTCCAGAGCACCGCGATTGCTGCTGTCGCAATAGTCGTTGGCGTTTTGCACGTTCCATCGACCTGGACGTCGGAACTAGTCGACGCTGTTCTCAAGTATGGCGATATCCTTCACACGGACACAACCAGAGTGGTCCGTCCGGGAGCTCGAAATCTCTCGCCAATTGAGCTGCTGACGGTTTTCATAATCGGCGATTTCCGTGCCAACATTCACATCCATCGGCACACCGTCGCTGGCATTCTCCATGTTTACGATCTTCTCCAAGCGCTGACCCTATTTTTCCGTAACAATTGCTCCGGGATTCTGCACACTGCCAACATCGCTGTGGCAGTTATGCAGCACTATGGAAAGTTTTACATCTTCGATCCTGTAGCTCGCAATGAATCAGGTCGTCAAGCTTACGAGGGAACAGCCTGTGTCGTCAAATGCCAGAGTATAGAAAGACTGGCCTGGCACTTTGTTACTAACTGCAATTATAAAGTCCCCACTGTTTATACCCTCAACGCTGTTAATGTACTCAACTTGCATTTCTTTGGGGATACGAGAAGCGAGTGCCCATCATTCTGTGACAATAAGCGTTGATGCGTTCAGCGATATTCACCATTTTGCCTGACAAAGATCTTGTACGTCGATTCTCATGTCGTCGATAGTCTAATAACGAATTAATGTCTTTCTCTTAAAAAGGATAAAAACGCCGAAAAATAAAAGTTTGTAAACGATGTTTCGAAACTTGATAAATAAGGTTGACTCTGGGATAAATAATGAGTGGAAGAAACGTGTGTATTTCCATGTTTTCGAGAATGCATTAATTACTCATGCACCACAACATTCTCAAATTGCTAATTTTATTTATAGTTTTTTTTTTTTTGTTTTTTTTTGTTGTTGTTTTTATGACACAAATCACTTTTAGCATCTACATGAGTAGGAGTACAGGCTATACGAGAATGAATTTGATACAGATCACTTATTTAGCGTAAATACAATGTGTGTGTGTGTATGGGTGTGTGTGTTTTTGCTTCCTTGTTTTCTCAATTGTTACACGCTACAAACTAGATACTTAGAAAACACTGTACAACGCAGCAAAAACTGTCACATACTTTACAATATAATACAAGCACTTTTATCTTCGTCTTCTTCTTCTTCGACTTCTTCACAATTCAGTTTATTTATTTGTTACTCCCTTGCACGAAATACGGTTGAACCGAAGTGAGTCCCTCGTTTTGACGAGCGTCATTGTTGTTCTCGTTTTTCTCGCGCGCGAACGTTCGGAGATTGTAATCCAACGATCTACACACACACACACACACACACACTCGCACGCACGGAGGCGCGCACGCAAGCACGCGGATGATCACACGCATACACGGAAGGCTCGTACTGAGCGAAATTCTCAACAAGAGTTTTCACGCATCAGCACGGAATCTAGGCCCTTATTGCGAATTATTATTAACGATCTGGTTTTTCGAGAGTGCGATCGATCGACTATCTCTTTTTCTTTTTTTATATTTCGCATTTGAATTTACACGGGCATTTAATAAAATGCAATAAAACTCTAAAACGCGTTGAAATTTTGTCGATTTTCAAACGATCGCATATTCGTAGTCACCAATCTCTTGAATCGCCCACCGAAATTCGGATTGCCTCGTTCTCGCTCTCCACTTGTCGCCCTCGCGTGCACTCAAGTTTGTCTCGTTCATGACGAAACGCATTCGGGAAACGTCTAATTGGAGACGGATCACGATATCACGGTACACGATACTGCTTCGATTTCTGTTGACACGTTAGTCGCATCACACATTATCCTTTTATAGCAAACTCTCGTCATACACACGAATACATCATCATACAATTTTTTTCCTTTGTTTTATATTTTTTTAAATGTTTGTTTTGTTTGTAAATGGTCTTTCGATGCTACGTTCATCAGTTATGCTCTCTCTCTCTCTCTCTCTCTCGCTCTTTTCGCATCGTCTCATCGTCCTGTGATCTGTCGATAAGCTGACCATGCTCATTAACACAGTTGCGATGATGATTTTTCTCAACGTTCATTCGCATCCGAGCTGAAAATTCTCGGTCATCGAGAGTGTGCATTATTCGCTTATTTTACTTTCTCTTTCACAGAAAATTATTGTTATTTGAAACCAATTGTTCGTTTGAGACTCGAGTGAATCAATGAAAATAAAAGGAAAGCATTAAATTCTGAGGGGTGCTATTAGTTCGATGTCAATGTTCGTCTCGTGTGAAGAAAAACAAACGAAATATCTTCATCGCCGATTGTGCTAATCAAACATAGTTTTGAATCGATCCATCAACCACGTAATCCTGAAGATCCTAAAGTATTTTGGCAACAAGAGATTTATCTTCTTAAATTATTAACGCAGAAAAAAAAGTGACGGAGAACGTATATTCGAAGTAGCAAAATTTGAAAAATATGCACACTCTAATTAGCTAAAATAGACGTTTTCGAGAGTTGATCGACATAGCGCAGATCGAAAGGGATCGTTAATGTAAAAAATATGTATTATCAACAATATTGGCATGATGTTCTTATGGCACGTTTAGTTTACTATTCAGTGACGCGTTACAGTAATTACGGGTTTTTTCTTCTTTAATTGTTTATTTTTCTTTAATTTGTTTCGTTTATTTTTGTTCGCTATACAGATATTTTGCATTACGTTTTCTTTCTTCGTCTCAACATTCAGTCAATGAGTCATTTTTCAACGTGTTTACACATTCGCGATTTACTTTCCCGACCTCGTGGCGTATACAATTTGTTTTCTCTCTCGCTCTCGTTCGCTCGCACACACACTAAAGTTCCCGCTTCCGCCATTGCACTTTCCCCATCTTCACAATAAATGCATCATCTTAAATGTATTTCATTATGTACAATAGCTGCTTCTTGTTTCTAGTGAACGTTTCAAACAATCATCATTAGAATCCTATTGCATTTTTTGGTTGGTGAAATGGTAAAACGAATTGAAAAAGACAAAAAGATAGAAGAAATTATAGAACGGACAAGTTGCACCGAAAGGTCATGCAATGCAGGAGAAAACAGATAATAATTGTCAAGTTGTAGAATTTGTGGCTTACCACGGAACTTCTTAAAGTTCTTCAACGCCTTTTACGTTTTCGCTCTTAATTTCATTCTTTTTTTTTCAATACGCCAAAGGATTTGCTTTCTTCTCCCTCCTTTTTTTCATTTTTTTACGTATACCGGATGTGCAGTTCATAGAACGTTCCCACGCTTGTATACGTTCGCTCGAATTTACTTGAACACAAAACTGTTCCATTTTGTAACCTCGTGTCATAAACGTGCATTTATGATTTATTTCTAAGAGAAAAAAAAGATTTCATTGGAAAATTTTCTAACGAGAATAAAATTTCAAATCGCTTTCGTTCTAAATGAAAAAAAGTATATATATCGATGTGTATATATATATATATAAAATTGCACTACATCAGTATTTGCGTAGTCCGACCGTCATGGAATTACCATAACGCGAGAGGCTGTCTCGCGTGGGTTTCATTGACCGAAATTAATGGATATTGACGATTGCCCAAAAATGATAAAAGAAAAATCAAATGAAATAAAACGTAAGCACAACCGAAACACTTAAAATACTAAAGCCAATCGCACGTACAAAGGTCCGTACCAACACGTTACGTATTTGACGTTTTCATCATTTTACAATAGATACTTTGTGCCGCAACACAAATAACCCGGAAGATCGATTATTCATTTTTCTTTCTTTACTTTCTTCGTTATTTCAGAAGGGCCATGTTTGCGAGCGTTTTATCTCTGACGCGACGAGTCAAGTATTTTTCAAACCCATGTGGAATGAATTATTTCGAAAAATCAGCACGTGGCTCGAGCGGACGAAATTTATTTTTCTCTTCACAATAATTGGCACTGGCCCTTGACAATTTTTATTTATTTTTATCGCGAACGTACATCAATTCCCTTATAATGCAATCGGCTAAATAAACTTGGAGCTTTTGCATCAACGAATACTTTGCTGAATCATAATTACACGCTAAATCGTGAGGTCCTCGTAATTACACTCGCATTCTCTCCCACCCGTTCATTATTCTGTCATGAGAATGTTTGGTCGCGGAATCAATGAAAAGTAAAATAACGAAATGTCCTCGGTGCTTTATCCCAAGTGTGATAAACATTACTTTTGTTCTTTATGCTTTCGGAAAGTGTTCTGCAAGATCTCCACTCAATAATTTACACTCGAGATTTGCCTAAACTCATAAAATATATACGAAATAAAAAATACTCGCGATATTAATAATAATACTCTATTTTGGAACTCGCGAATTTGAAATTTAAGAGTGTGTTGATAAATCGGCCAATCTTGGAGAATAAAAAAATACGCGTTCGGGCTTATTATGCAGCGTCGACGCAGAGTGAAAAGAGTGGCGGTTCGGGCGATTTTTCGTCTAAAAGTGATCAACGAGTTTCGTACTAAAAGGGGGAATCTCTTAAAGGCTAATTAATCGCAAAGTGTGTATAGACTTTAAAAAAAATAACAAATTACATAGAGAAGATAGGTATTTTGACACGTTGGTTCTCGAACAAGAAACGAATGAATAATAAACGCTTTTCGCTTAATTCCACATCGGTTTTGTTCGTGATAATAATTACATTTCCTTTCTGTCTCTCTTTTCATTTTAACTTTTATCTTTTTCTCTTATTTTCGCTTTCAATAGAGTATAGAGTACCTGGCACAGGAACATGACCTCTCAGTCATTGACATCACAACGTAACAAGGACTGCAAGCTGCGGTCACGCGCACTTTTTTTTTTTCTTTTCATTTTTAAAAATTGCATTAAAAAACAATGAAAAACTCAGTCAGTCACTTGGCATCATTGCACGCTGTCTCCAAACGAGTGGGTGACTACAGCCAGACACTTGGTCCTGAGTATTTCTGCATCATTAGTCGAGTTACATTTTGTTCGTTTTTTATTATCATTATTTCTTTTTCGTCACTCTGTCATCATTTTGATAATCCATTGCATTCGTTCGTTCATTCATTCGTTAACATATTTTTCGTCTATATATAAAGATCGAATTAATCTTCATCGTTTTGCTCTTAAACACACGTTACACGCGAGTCTTCTCGTTCTCGGTAATCTCAATCGCAATTCTTCCGTCATTTTTCTCATCTCGACAAATTCGACACTGTTTTTAGATGAAAAAAATAAAATAAATAATAAGAATACACTTTCGAATGTAGTTTTTAATTTTCAACAAAATACTGATAAGCTTCGGAATTGAGGCAAAACGTTAAATGTTTCTTTCGCGGAAACTAGACTGTCGACTCTTGAAAATATTTTGAGAGGCTTTCACTTTGAAAAAAAAAAAATGTTGTCTACTCGAAGCATTAGACCATGTTAGTTCTGATTTCCTCAAAGTTTTTCGAGTGACCTAAAGATCAAGGAGACATAACTGAATATAATTTCCAAAGGCGTTGGATGAAATATGACCGGGAACGAGAGCTCGTACACGCACACACTTGGCATCTCGCAAATTCGTTAAACGCGTGGAAGAACATTGACAATATTGGTTTGATCGAGTGAGCTAAAAAATGCCACATTATGCCACGTGCGAGCAGCTTACAAATCGTGAGGAATTGGCGAGGGAATCGGAGGGTTGTGTAAACAAAAAAAAAAGGTCTAGAGGAATGGAGTGAAAAATAAAAAAAATGAAATGTTACGGAGAAGAAGCAACCAACGAACGCAACGAATGGGCGTTAATAATCTTAAACTAATGGTTGGCACGTCGTACCTCGGTGGCCTCCACTGTGAAGTCTCGTCACTCGCAATGTGATCGACAAAGAGGTTCACCACCACCACCGCCGTATTCGCAATTGTCGCTAAGACAACGAAGTCTGTTCAGCCTTACCGAAAGTATACTTAGTTGAACCCCGATGACACCGATTTGTAGAGTCTTGTCACTTGGGGCGGCCCAGGGCTACGTGACACTTATCGCCGGATTGGAAGGTCCCGAGGGACCACCACCACCAACCTCACTCTTTATACACTGTCCCGTGAGTTGGTTAACGCTCAGCGGATTATTGATGTCGTGGGGATTCGTACCGACGGGATTGCGATGAGGAGGCGCCACCGATTGTATTGTATTTTGATTTGAATTATTCGTCAACGAGGTTGATTGAACAGGTGGAGTTAGAGGACATGGACAAGGACTCGCAAGGCTCGATGGCGATGGTAGTACCAATGATGGACTAGCCAGACTAGACAACGCCGATAGGCCGCCTGGACTGCTGAGTGACTCGTCGTCCTCCGGAGTGCCGGCTTCGCCGACGCTACCAAGATTATCCTCGGAATGATCGTCATCAACGTCGCCGTCCACTTCACCGTCGCCGTCTCCTCCCTCCCCCATGTACCTTATACATTTCTTCTTGCGTCTGAAAAAATGGTCAACGAGTTTCGTGTCAGTTTATTTTCTTTACTCAATCGAATCAAATCATTTATCAAAATAAAACAAATCGAATAATCGTGATTTCCACGCACGACAATAACACGGGAAAGCTGCACGAGGACTGGCTGCTATTTATTCATTTTTCTTCAACAATTATTCATATCAAAATGTTCATTTTCTTTTCTCGTTATTCTTGTTCTTATCGTTATTGAATTTTGGCTGACATCAACGCCAAACCTCGTGCATTCCTGCTCAAATTAGTACGTCTAGTAAGTCGACAACAAATGTTCATGTAAAATATAAACATAAAAAATATATGTATAAATATATTATCTAAAAATTCTCATGCTTTCACACGTCGTACATCGAGTCATAAGTAGACAAATAAAGACAAAAAAAAAATACGTATTACATCAGGCTCCGTATGCACCTAGGTGCACGTACAAACTCTCTCTTAATATTTCGGATTTCCCGTCTTCATTGGGAGCTTTTCCGATTTGTGCTTTTCTCTGTAAATTCATGTGTTTTATCGATTTTTTTTTGCTCAATTTGTTTTCGTCGTTATGCGCAGAGTTTTTACGGGCGAGCTGACGTTATTTATTCATTCTCGTGTATTTGTACTTTGTGTCACTCGCTGAAAATGCCATGCCAACAAATATTTTATTCGAACAAGCATGTAATATCGGATTATGGATTTTTTTAAACATACGGAAAAAATCATAATTCGAACACGGTTAATTGCAAAAAAATCATACAAAATTTTCAACGTTTTTATTTTAAAACAAAGATTTTGAAGAACAGTTTGAGGTTTTCGAATGGCATTATTATTCATTTACACGCCGGTTTTGGTGTAAAAACTTTGGTTTATGGGAGAATTTGGAAAGCGACTACTGCAAAGGCTCAGGGAAAAGAGCATATAAATATATATAATCATATATATATATTTATATATAAAAACATTTGGATAAAATGAAGAAATAACGGGAACTCGAGCCCGTTGAAAATTGCAGCACTGCAGTCGAGACAATTACCGCTCTGCCATTGGCTCTCATTATCAAATCTCTCAGCTGACTAAAACGACATGTAAACGGTTGGATATTTCGTGAAAATATTATATTTCGGCAATTGACGTTTCCATGAGTACGAAATCACTTGTCATTTCATAGATCGCGATAGACGAAATAAGGTGAATTTACAAATAAGTAGCATAGAACAAGTTTCAAGCTGCAATCGTCATTGGCTCCACGGAAACGTAATCTAACGTATTGATTGACTTTTTGTTCATTAAATAGGACGAAATTTTCCGCAGCAATCAATATGAATAAAAATCACTTAGCAATAAGACAATCTATGGCATTAATGAATGAACGTATAAAAACAGAAGTAAACGTTAACGAAAGAAGAAAAAGAAATGGAAAAACACAAAACCCATCGAGTTAGAAATGAAAACAACTTCATAAAAATTTATGTAGGCCACTAAAAACACAAAATATGTGTACACCACAGCATCTCTTAACGATACATATGTATATTATTACTATCAAGATGTATATATTATAAATATATATTGACGAACAATTGCCATGCGAAAAAATCAGAACGTATAAATCTACAAATGAAACAATTTTCGAACCGAAATAGAAACGCAAAAACCTGTTATGTATATATACGCACGTGTGATTATATGTGTAAATATAATTTATTACATATCAGCCATGCTAAGGGCGACATCGAGTATCGTAAAGAAACGAAAACACGTTCAAACGTCAAACAATTATAAAATAAAACGAAATATCGAATAAAAACAAAAACAAAGAGAAAAATAAAGAAACACGACAAAAGAAAATCATAAACAGCAACAATAATAATGTAAAGCTGTAAAGAGCCACAACAATGAGAAACAATGCGAGCATCGGGACGTCGCTTGGCTGCTCACTATGCCATCCGCTCATTATCGTCCTTTCTTTTTCATTATATAAATTTGAATTTTTGTTTTACACGATCCTCGCGGTCATGGGTTTTTGTCTTCTTATTATTTTGAGAATTAATAGCAGTTTTTGGGTTTTATGAGAATGAAATAAAACGGAGGCCGGAATAAATGAAGAAGAATCGCGAAAGACTGAAGGCGGCGATCGGCATGAGTGAGCGGTTGCGAGTCCCGTAGGTTTAAGTCGGGACTGACCACTGTTTAAGAAGAAGTGTTGCAGTAGAAGGGAGGCGATAGGCTTGACTAGAGATTAACATAAGTGGGTTCTTGCTGAGGCGAGGAGGCATTGGAGGCAGTGTTGGTGTTCGGCGGGGCTGTTGCTGCCCCGACCGGCCCACCACCACCCCCTCCAGCCCCGACCCCGGCCCCCGCGCTACTTCCCACACCGTGATGAATTATGCTCGCGTGGATGCCCATCCCCGCTCCATGCTCCACTGGGCTGCCAAAACCAACCACCAACCATTAAAGGGGCGCTCGCATCGGACATCTTTTTCTTTTTTTATTTCTTTCTTTTCCTTTTTCTTCATTATTTTTCATCAATAAATATATATCTATATATTCACGTTTACAGTTCACACTCGCACTATCCCCTGTACCGTATTCTTCGTCACCCACACGCATCGAAGTTCTCTCACTTTCAGGATCGGGGTACGGGGCTGAACGAGTGCGGTATCAAAATTTGTTTTCAACTTTTTAGCATTTCTTTCTATACACTCAACGATTAGGAATACCGTTTGAAATTCAGTTTCGTATGAAAATGTATGTTGAGTTTCAGAAAAATTCATACCGTCCACGAAGCAAATAAAAATCGACTAATTATCGTCGACAGAATCAAGGAACGACATAAAATTTTCGATACTTTACATTCTGCACAGTGGAAACTGCCCAAAAATTACTGCGTACGTCGTAATGAATGACGTGAGAAAGAAATTGAAAACATTGATATGCAATGGAATTTGGATCGATCGTAAATAGGAATTTGGATGAAATGGCTGGGGATGACGATAAATTCCATATTTACAATTTACTTTGTCAGAAAATATGTCTCCCAAATTGTCCTCTCTGATCGATTGTGCGAGGGTTAAAATTTTGACTTTACTGCTTGTAGAAAAAAAGGTGTTTATCTCATGATCAATGAGATTTCGGGGTTTATGAATTTTTGAAAACATCTTGAGCTTTAAACATTTCGCTGTTTTTGTTACAAATCGAATTTCGGAGATTTCAAATTAAGTATTTTCCGTGTGAGAGTCTTTCTGGCTTCCAATTAAGTTTTATCAATATAAAATCTTGACCAACAATATTAATTCGTGTGTTCGCCCCTTTAATGAGGTTCATGACAGTCACAAACCCAGCCGGGACGTGGAGGCGTTTTAAGGGCGCTCGCTATATGCAATACCATAGTTAGTGGCACTAAACGTATAATTGATGGTTTTATTTATCGCAAAAATAACTACGGTGTTGTATTAGAAAGAGAGAGAGAGAGAGAGAAAGGAAAGAGAAAGAGAGAGAGAGAGAGAGAGAGAGAGAGAGAGAGTGAGCGAGAGCGAGAAAGGGAAGAGAAAGATATGTTTATATATATTTACAAGCATCAGAATTGATTCGTTTCGCGACGATATTTCGTTAGATAACAAAATGAAAAAGAGCTATTTTGAATTCTCCGATATTCAGTTATTTGTTTATTTATCTTTGGAAGACACATTTTCTGACGCGATAAGCGGTCTCTCAATCGCAAAGTTCCAAATTTGCAAGCTCCTTGTACCAAGGTGGATGAACAACAATTGTCAATTGCTACGAGTGACGTTTCATCAAAGTTTTCCACGATAACATGTGGATGACGAGACGGATTCGAAGGGTTCCATTTTTTTTCGTTTATGTACAATGTTCTCGACATTGCTCTTTTCACAAGTGCATAGATTGATTGAAGGTGATTCAGAAATATTTTTCTAAAGTATATTATTATGACCCGTTTGTGGGCAAATCTCACATGAAGCTTTCCCTTTTTCGAGACTTTGAGGAATTTACAATTTATTTTAATGTCTTGAAGGAAATTTTAATTATTTCATTAATCATTCGGTGTGTTTAGACTTGTTCGTGAAATTACTCAAAAAAATTCTTTCCATGGTTCTGCCCATACGCTGTACTTTTTTCTTTGTCTCGTTTGTTTTTTTTTTTTTGTTTTTTGGTTTCTTCGATCGATGTGCTCTTTTGCACAGACTCGTATGTGGTCTTTTTCCTTCGAAGTCACAAATATGCATAAAGTAAGTGACGGAATGAGAGAAATTGCTACAATCGAGCAAGAACGTACCTGCATGGTTTGCACCATTGGCTTTGTTGGTCTAATCCGTACCTTGCGCGGCACTTCTTCATGTTATTTCCTAGAAAGTCGAAATTCATACGATTAATACACATTTTTTTAGCGTCATTGATAAAAGTTTTCGGTTCCTCATAACTCGTCATAAATAATAAAACTTTCGTTCTTTGCCTGGTAATCGTCTACATCAGTAGCAACAGAGAGAGAGAGAGAGAGAGAGAGAGAGAGAGAGAGAGAGAGAGAGAGAGAGAGAGAGAGAGAGAGAGAGAGAGAGAGAGAGAGAGAGAGAGAGAGAGAGAGAGAGAGAGAGAGATAAAGACAGAGAAAAAGAGAGGGGAAGAGAAAGAATGAGATGTAGAAGAAAAATGTTTCAAACGCATCACATTAAATAAAAGGAAATTACAACGACAATGAAATGCCTTCATTATTTTCGTACTATGAATGAGAAAATATAGAAACCAAAGTAACATTCGATATTGATAAAGAAAGAGTTGCAATTGCGCCGTTTTCTTCCATGAGTTTAATTTTAGAAGGGAGTAGCAATATGACGTGCAAATTGACAGCAAGGGAGAGTGAACGAGAGAGAGAAAGATTTTAGTGAAAAAATTAAGTTTCAGTTTCGTTGGATTACCTGCGAAGAGTATTTAAGCAAAAGAAACTAGTTCGAGTAAATTATTTGGTACATAACGATTAGAGGATTCTTTTGCTTTTCTTCGGAAGTGAATCCACGAACCGAGAGCTGTATACATAACGAGTAAATAAAAAGCATGCAATGTGGGGAATAAAACTCGAAGCACGTGATGAGAAGAAAATGAAAAAAAGAAACATAAAAAGACGTTTAGTAGAAAAAACGAGAAGATGGTAATAGAGGTATAGTAAAAAGCTTGTATAGGCGTATCGAACGAAAACTTAAATATGAGGATCGAGTATACTTGGATTGAGTAACGAGAGGTAAAGCTAATGAGAAAATAAACTTTCAAAATGATAATTACAATTTTTTAAAATATAACAAAAAACAAAGTATATTCATACATAATTATAATATATCGAGGATTCAGGCAACATTGAAACGATCAAAGGAAAGATTGTAATAATTTTGATTGAGAGGGAGTTTCGAAATAAAAAACTAAATAGAAATAAAACGCTTCAAAGGATTGTCTGATTGGCGGATTAGGTCCCTGTGAACAAAAATGCAAGATGGCCAGCGTCCCCAAAGGTGTACACGTAATTAATGTATACATATATTTAATAATATATATGTGTGAGTACATCCGTGTACAAATGTCACATGAAATGCGATAAATGCAAATTGGACGTATTGATCCCATATAATTAAATAGACGTATAGATTTATTTACGTAAATACACACACGCACACATATATATATATATATTTTAGCATATATATTATCTGTGCGTATTTATAAATATTCGTGGAATGTGCGTGTGCTCGCGTATGGACGAGTTTTGGTTTTCAATATTTCTCCTTTTCAATCATTATTTCTTTTTTTTTTTATGTTAAAAGTGTCTGAATATATATTCAAATAAATCCAATTAGATAAATATCTGTGTCTGTGTGTGCGTGTGTGAATGTAAATATAATAATAATCGACCGAGAAATCCCCGAGACGGGGTGAAAACATGCAACATAATGTAGTGTAGCAATATCAATGTAATAAAAATAGTATATATGTATATAACCATCGAGGGGCGGGTCGGGGGTTAGGTTGAAAGGGGGGGTAGCAATAAAAAAAGGGTTGTTTAGTTGTTTCCTTTTTTGTTTTTTTTTTTTTTTTTTTTTTTTTGCGGGGGATTGTAAGAATGTGTGGAGTGAGGCATGTGGGTACCTCCAGGATCACTGTTTGTGTCTTGTTTGCGCTTCCTCTTCTTAGTTCGGTTGGTATTTGCGCGGGAAGACCAGTCAGGGTACAGCTGCATGTGCAACTGTCTCTCCCGTCGCGCCAACTCATAATACTTGGCCTGTTCCTCTCGCCCTAGCGCGTGCCACTACCGAGAGAGAACCAAACACTTTTGTAATTGCACAGAACCGTGGCTAAACAATTATTCAATCAAGATAGAGAATTAAGAGAAAAAAAAAACGTTAAAAACGAAATAAAAATTTTAATCGAAAAGAAATAGATGATATAATATGTGTTTGCACTATTCTACTGCCGCCACCCTGTGTTGCCATTACTCAAGTTAGATCATCTAGTGACTCGTACATTATTCTTTCGTACGTATTCATTTACGTGTATATATATATATATTTATATATATTCATATATATACTCATATATAGATATACCTTGTATGTATTCTTTTTCATAATTCTTTTTATAATTTGTTTCATAGTTTTTTTTTTATATAATTTGATTTTTTTATTAATATAATGAAAATTAATAAAAAGAAGCATTTCAGTAGTAACATTGGGGTCCCTACTTTCCGTTTAAAGTGCTAGAAGAACAGCCTAGTTTGCCCCCCTCGGTTGCACCACTATATTCGTCGTTCGGTACCTAATATCATAGTTTTTTTTTTCTTCAACTTTTCTCCTCTCGTACGGGGTGTCTGATAGAATATCCGGACCCAGGGTCTCGATCTCTGATTTATTCTCGATTATGGCAATTGTCTCCTTTGAGAAAATGCTTTCATGATCGCAATATCGATGTGATTGGCCGATTTTTTTTTCTCCTTGGAAATAAAACAAAGCTTCGCCACAACCGAATGATTCAGAATGCCCACGCGCTAAATAGTGTTCTCGTAGTTGTCAAGATTTGCTCTCCGACCCCACCCAAATATTGGTAATACAGTGAGAACAAAAAACAAAAATATAGAGGAAAAAGATTAGGAAGGAAAAATACTCCTGCATTCTTACGATAACGCGGACCGGTTAATCGTACCAAGACACCCGGTACTTACGAGAAACAACCGTAATTTTTCGGTTTGATAAGTATTATTGATCATTTCATGTCCCGTGACGAATACCGCTTTAGGGAGTTGGCCAGACAATCATTGCATGATACCACGATACGTCCGTTTTCGTATTTTCTTTCATTTTCTGTTTCTCTAGTCGTATTTTTATTCGCTTTTTTTTTTCAAAGAATCTTCCATTTTTTGGTTCATTTCTTTTCTTTTTTGTTTCTTTTTTTTTATGCCACATTCCACAATCCCCACAGACAATCCAAATTCAATTTGACAATAATCCGCTCATCAAAGAGAATAATAAGAAAAACAAATGAAAAACAAAAACAGAAACGCACAGAGACTTTGATCGTTTCAATTCAACCAATATAGGTACTATTTTAATTAATTAATTAGTCAATTAATCAATTAATTAGAAAGAACAAAAAAAAGTGAAAAAAAAATGGTAATTATTTAAGGGCCTGCTGTTCTAGCACTGGAAAGTGGTACCTCCGGTGGGATCTGCGGAGCGCTCTTTCTTCCTCTTCTTCTTCTTGCTGCCGTATCCGTAGTTATCCCTGGCACTCCAGCCGGGGTAGCGTTGCTGGTGCAGATGGCGTTCCTGCCTGGCGGCCTCATAATACCGCGCCTGCTCGTCCCGACTTAGCGAGTGCCACTGCGTGTCATACCCCCAAAACGTCTTCATATTTCAAATTTCTCGAACAAACAATTTCGTGCACCGTGCTTTCCTATTTGTATCTTCATTCTTTTTTTTCTTCTATTTTTTATTCTTCAAATTATTTTATCGCATGATTATTCGTTTAAACGACTCGAATGAAAAAAAAAAAAAGAAAAAAAGAAAAATGCAAGACACTCGTAAAATCCCAGTTTTTTAAAAACGCCATGGCCCTCCCCACCAGCACGCGAAACCCCTCCTTCCACTCTCTTCGTCGTAAACTTTTGTCTGTTTTTTTTTTTTCAATTTTCATCATCATCGTCATTGTCATCATCTCTTCATCATGATCATCATCATTATTATCATCATCATCATCATCATCATTGTCATCATCATCATCATCATCATCATGACCGTGTTAAGAAATTCTGATTTCGCTGTATCGAGATTCCTTAGATCCCACCTACAATGCTCTATTTTTACTAAAATATATATGTATTCATATGTATACATTTTTAAACGGTTTTTTTTTTCGTTTTGGTTAGTCCGATACAATTACGCATTTACTGACACAAGCGTTAGTTCGAAACATGCACAACTTTAATCTACACGCCCTCCTACGGACGTATACGAGTCAAGATTCTGCTGTCGCCGATATGCTATTCTCTTCTAAATTTCTCCTTTATTTATCTTCGTCTTCCTGCCCTCCGATCGACTTTTCTTCGCTTTTTTCTAAACGCAGATACTACCACAGCATGCCACCTCAACGGTCGAGCAACTTTTTTTCCAATCATTTGGTTTTTCTTTTATATTTCATTCAACCGCACTTGAGAAAATCAAAATGCCCTCATCCATTTTTTCCTGCTCGATGTTTCGATCGAATTCTCGTTTAAGAAATTTCTTCACGCTTCATGGAAATTTTATCGTTTTTTTTTTCGATATCCAAAGAAAAAAAAATAAAAATTGAGTCGATATTTGAAACTCTGAAGATTTCTCTTTACATTTTTGACAATAGATTTTAATACTGGTCCAAAAATCGTGAAAACGCGTTAATGTAACTTTTATCGTATGCGCACTGTAGAAACAAAAATTGGACGAAAGCTCTCATTGGATAGGCGGGATGGAGGTATAATTGAATAAAGAGAAAAAGCAACATTTCAGGACTGCCAGTAACAACCAGAAATGTGACTCTTGCATTATGATTGGAGATTGTTGAATTTTTATCTATTTTCCGTTTTGCAGATCGTCGCAACTATATTGTTTAGTTTTCCTCAACGCGAAATAAAAGAGCACTCCGCAGTTTATTCTTATAGTTTTTTTTTATTTATTTTTCGACACACATCGGTGCGCTTGTATTATTTGTGATTATTGATTGTTCCGAAAAATGAAAGTGTGTGTAAAACTGCTCGAAGCAATGACTTTTTTTCAAATATTCAAGTTTGAAAGAAATTTCGACTCTCAAAAACTCAAATGATCGCATACAGGATAGCATTTTTGTATATGTATACATACATGTATATATGAATATATGTTATATATATATGTATGTATAGTTGGCGGCAAAAACAAAATCTTGACTCGAACTGAAAATGGATGTTTCCCGCATCAGGATGGACGGCAGTGATAATAGTTTGAAAAGAAAGAAATTAAATTACTCTGTGTAAATAAAACGAAAAGATAATGATAAAAAAAAGCCTCGAGTGTTGGAGTTTGTTATATGTCCTGATGCGAAAATGTCCGTTTGGTGAAATTAATAATAGGAAAAAAATATATTTAAAAAATAGAACATTTCTGTAGATGTCAAAGTTTGGCTACTCACCCGCCTTCCCAGTATTTGGTTGATAGCGGCGCTCTCTTTTAAGGTACACTCTGCCACAACTTTCGCCCTCATTTCTTTCATGTACAGCATAAACGCATTTAAAGGCTTTTTTATGTGGGGTTTCTTTTTGTCTGTAAATAAAAATAAAGGAATAAAAATCCGAGGCACTATTTCATCCTCAAAATCCATGTGACTAATCCTCCCGTGTATGCTTTTTTCAACCATCTTGAGTCATCTTGAAACGTCTCAAAAGTATATGAACCATTTATTTCACGATTTTCAATTACCTTGATTGTTTTGTTGACCCGTGTCTTGGGCTTTTGTGTTGTCGGAAGATAACGAAGTCGAATTTTTCTGATCTATCGTAGACCTGAAAAACAAAAAGAAAAATGAAATTTGTTATAATGGTGACATTTTTTGGATTGATATGAAAATTGAAGGAAGCGGCAAAGGAGAAAATTTGATTAATGGTGTACCGCTTGGAATAGGACTGTTTGGTTTCATGACCGACGGAATCACGTTTTGTCATTGGCAAGGGGTACGCCGTAGCGGAATTTTGTGAGTTGCACAATTGTTCAGCAAGATTGGTAGTCGGAGCATCGAAGTAAGGCTGCGGCAGTCTAAGCGGGTTTCTGACAAAATGTTGGGCTCCGGACCAATTCATTTGTTGACACATCATTTGTTGCGCTTCGACCATTGCCAACAATTGCATAAAGTAATACTGAGTTCCGTAAGCTGGTGGATTGACGCCTCTGGGTAGAGTCAAATTGGACATTTGCATGAGATTACTCATGTGAAGCGCGGTGAGAATCTTCTGATCGGTCGGTGGAATGCCAACTTCGCTAGACTTGACAGCTTCTTGTAGTATCGCCATGTTTTCTTGGACCTTTGCGACAGCTTGTTGTTCCTCTTCGCTCGTTGTCGTTGCGTTCACAAAGTTTTCTTCTATGATATTGGCTTCTGCGCCTTCACTGCTATTAGCATCCTTCTTAATCACCAAGTTCAATGGTTCCAAACTCTCGGACTCCATCGCCACTTGCGATTTTCAATTGCGTCGATAGACTTACAGACTCCCCTCGAGTAAGTCAATTGCTGAACCGCTCTGACAGTGACAGCGACAACTTCCAAGTCTGACTATGGAGCATAGCGCGGTGAATCATAACAATGGTGGTAGGAAGTAGACGAGAGAGTGGAGGAGCAACACAAATTATTCGAAGGATAATCTCAATTTTCAATTGCTTCGATGAGATTCACACGAAAAACTGATCATTATGCTTTCTTCGTGCACCATCAACCAATATTTACAGTCCGGTCAAAGTAAGAAAAAGTTGAGTAGTGTTAAAAGTACACATTGTTAGGATGGCTGCGTGGGAGTCAGTTGCACTGTATAACTTTTCTTATTTCACAAAGGACACATTTTCCGAGAATGTTTATTCATAAAATTGGAGTAATCATGGCGATTGATAACTATTAGTTGCGTCGAAAATGTTGCATTTCTCGTAGTTAAATCAGCTCCCCTCGCCCCCCCTGGACTATCCCACCTCTTTCACCAATTTTAATGTCTCCATTGCCATGTATGATGCTTTAAAATTCAACATCCCTCGACGAATCCCATGTATATATATGGCCCCGTTCGTATTTCATACGGTCTATGATGTCTCCCGTATTTTTCTTTTCGTATATTCGAGATCCGAATAGGACGAGGAGATATTCTACGGTGTGATTTACACCATTTCGATACGACGAAATAGGAGTGGAGCTATCGTTTCGCGAATTCACGTCGCGGTATCTCTCTTTTGTGTCTCCGCGTCTCTCGTCGCGTATAGCCGCGAATCACCAAGCGGGTGTTACGATTGATTATCCGAAGGTGGGGGAGGCGTCGGGTGCACGGGCCATCATTGCAATTCATGGCTCTACAACTACATCTCGCAGTGCCCTACCAATGTATAATTCTCGTGGGGTAGAGGAGGGAGTAAAAATAGAATTTTTTTTTTGGCGGGCCATGGAGCGCTGCAGTCGCTTGTATTAAGAAGGGGTGGGTATCCGGAAAGGACCGAACTTGTATAAAGGCTCATTTTTTATATATACGCCGTTCCATCTCGTCAGACTCGTCTATGCTCATCTTTCTAGCCAACCGCATTTCGTTGTCCAAAGCTTCTTCGAGTATCCTTGGCTCATACTGTCAACAGCACTTATCTATCACGCTGGGGCGCCATGTATTGGAATGATATTCGAGGCTCGAAGCAGTCGACGAGTGTGTAGATTTCATCATTTTGATCACGTCGATTCTTCAAAAGAGAATAAAAGTAGAAAAAATGCAACACTTTCCGAGCGACGATATTTTGTCTGAATAATTTGTAGCCTCTTCGGCAAGTGTTCGTCGATCGAACACTATCAGTCTCTCATGAGCACGACGATATGTTACTCGTCGGCTCGTTCATGGCAAAAAAAAAATATATATATATAAAAAATGAGCCACAGTGATGGTAGCCTATGGATTATGAGGATTGGTCGCTTCCGATTGTCCTGCAGTGTCCCGGGCTCGTATCCAAGGGATCGTTGCGCCCATCATATTCGCGACAATGATGGGAAACGCGTTTCAAAGATGTCCGCTCTTCCCTACCAACTGTATATCACTCGGTGGTCGGATCATCCAATGTATTCAGCCAAAAAATTGCGTGAATCACGTGACGTTTTTACAAGTTTCAACCAACAAATCTCACGCGTGCAATTATAAATCTAATCAGTTGGGCTCGTTGGCCAAATTCCGTCCGCCATCTAGGTGTATCTCATGATGCTCGTGTATATACGTGAGTGTAGAATTTCACGAAGTACTAATGTAATTTATAAATCTGTTAAGAGGGTAATGATCAATACATAGTGAAAACGAGGCGCAGACGCTGTGACACTCGAGCTTCGTAATTCTTTATGTCTCCGTCTCTTTCCCACTCCGTCACGCTCTGATAGCAGAGCTACGCTCCCTCATATACCATTTGATAAGTCTTTCCACAGTCTCTTCGATTCGCCGTGTCGTCAGTTGGCAGGATTTTCTACTCGTTTCGAGTCGTGCTACCCTCTGCGGCAATCATCGCAACTATATCATCCTCTCATCGACGAGACTCTTCTTTATCCACCCGGCCAACTCCATTACCCAGGTTTTATGATCACCCCTCTATATAGCGGTGCAGCGTCTGTTCACTGTTCGTTTCCCTTCCCTTCCATTTACTTTCCACGACTCGTCAACCTTTATCGACGGAGTTAGCAAACGAGGGGAGATTTCACGTGTGTCAAGCTTCAGATGCGCTTCGAATGCCCTTTCCTATTGCAGTCTTGATTCATCGAGTTCATCGAGCTGCTGCCGCACGCGTCAGACTCGGCGATAAGTGACCGATCGTGGATCCAAGAAAAAATTTATTTCGTCTTTCGACTGAATCCATTATTGCATGTTCCATTTGTCCATGCTGATGATTTCGAACGTACCAGCGATTGATTACGATAGTGCCTTTATATTCGTAACCTGGTACGTTTATTTCCGGCTAGATGGACTTGACGGAGTTTTGAGACTCACGTCACGAAATGGATATTGAAAAGTAGTCTCACAAAGGCATGGAATAAGGAGGAGGGGTTTTCCGTAATAAGGCTGCCAAAAAAAATCACCTGTGATTGTGGTCCAAGGTAGAATGGTCGGCTTTAGGTGCTGAAGACACCAGGGCATGGGACGCTAACGCATGAGCGTGTGGACTCAGACCCGGATGCGGTGGCATAAGCCCCGTTGGCGAAAACCGGTAGAGATCACTAAAAACAATCGTAATGCACGTTTTAATTGTCCAACTTTTTGATTAAACGTTGTGGCACGTTTGCAACATTACTGAATAATACGGACCTCGGTAAGCTGGAACTGGTGATAGGTAAGCTCGTTGGGTACGGACTCCTGAAGCCGGCACTCGCTGGAGAGATGGGATACATACTTGGAGTGTGCCTGCGTATCATTAATATGGTTAGTGAGTAAAATAAAAATGAAAAAACATCGTTCGATCATGTCGAAGCATTTTTTTCACTCAAGGAATATTTCCTCTTGGTAAGCGAACTATCAATGTTAAATATGTGCAATAGGAGGACTGTGCACTTCCCAGTCTACGACCAAAGAAAGGAAGGAAGGAAGGCAGAGAGGAAGGAAGGAAAGTATAGGGTATCCTAATTGAGGAAAGGCGATCAAATGATCCGTGGAAAATCTCAATTGAGGGTGGTCGAGTAGATAGCAAATAACAAGGAGGGAGAAGGGACAGAGGTTTTCTAAGTGAGTTTCTAGAGGTGGAGGGCGGTGTACTCGGGCTAATAGACCGGAAACGAAGAGGCTTGACCGCCTCACTGACCACTGTGCTGCTCTTGGCGGTACTTAGTTCCAGATTTTCCGTCTAATAACCCGCAGCCGATAAAAAGAAAAAACGTCGAAACGATGTGTTTTTTTTTTCTCCCTTTTTTCTTTTCCGTACCTGGTTCTAACGCATTGATTGACTGAATTAAAATAGTAATGATAATATAACTTACCAGGAAGCGGCGACTTGCGTCATTTCCGGACTCAACATTGGGTAGGGATATTGTCCCGAGGAAAATGGATACATTGGCGCCCTCGTGAGACCTGTAAAAATAAGAATTCCAAACTTTGTTTCTTGGCCAAAACACTCCGAACAAAATGACGTCAACCTTTCAATAACTTTTCCACCTCATCGTACGCGTGTGTCGAATTTTGTCAAATCAGCAAATTCTCCATTTCATTTGTGGAATATCACGTATTCCAACTCCGATATCTCCGGGTCTCGAATTTCAATTAGGAATGGCAAATATTTTCGCGGATAAATGAGATCAACACAAGTATCAGAATTCGTTTGAATTAACCCTCAAACGATAAAGTCGTATATGTGTTTGCAGATGGACACAAATATTTTTGATCCCCTTCGGGATTATGCTAGTCACTAGCAATCGTGTATTTGAAAAGAAGTGTAGATATAGATGAAACGCTATGAAGGATAATCTTGTATAAATATAATGGGGAGATCAAACAAGTTTGAAAAAGATCCGACCACGACGAAGGATTGTGATGCGCGTAGATCGATAACAGGGGAATAAATCTAACGACGAAGAAGAAGCGAGCGGGTGAGAGACGGGAGAATAACCGGTCGTTTCGATGAATAAATAGAGCTCGGACGATGTTGGGGGAAAGTTCGTATCTGCGCATATAAGCGCATTATGTGAAAATTCATTGATTCACTGGAAACGGTGTAACTTGTAAATGTATATATTTGTTTGCACGAGACCTCAAACGATTTTAATTCGAATATCTCGCCTGCGCGAATTCGACATATGAGACGTAATTAATATAGCTCTTTGTTGATCTATAAACAATTTATATTCCGTCGTTATTACGTTATTACCGAAGTTACACCACGGCAAACAAATACGATACGAAGGTTATTCCGGAACATTAATTCAACGAGATCAAGTAATTAATCGTCGCGATTACCATATGCTCACAGCATCATAATTATATCGAGTAATAAATACAGCGGGGAATGATTAGAAAACAAGAGAAAAACAAAACAAAAAGTTTGCGCGCTCGAACGAATTTTATGTATAAACGCTTCCTGGTTACCACGATGTTTTTTAAATCCACTGACCAAACTTACCCTATTCCCCGATCATTCGATCAATTACCACTGGTTACCCGGTTCTATTCGTGCACATACGAGTCAAAAAAACGGGCGAGAGCTTTTGCTATGATTGCTCGGCGCACCGAGTCACTTTGCGGACAGGGCTGTACAAAACAACCCTTATTCTATTGCGGCCAAGTGTAATGCAAGTGGGGTTGATGGAACGAGTTACGTGAGCCTTCGGCGAACGAAATAATTGGCATCATAAGATCCAACAAGGGGGTGCTGGGCTATCGGTCTTGCGAGGCTCAAACTGCCTGACGAGGCCAATATTCTCCCACTTTGCACTTTCGGCCATCTTTTAATAACTATATATGTGTGTATGTGTGTGGGGAGAGATGGAAGGTGTTTTCTCCGGAAATAGATGGAACGCCGTAATTCCCATGATTTTAAGTCTCATTCTTATTCTCTTAAGCCTTTCTGATCGTAACCCGTCGAGCAGCATAGATTTATATCCCTCATTCAATTCCCAGGCAACTTGATGACGCTGTACGTCTCACTACCTTCTCGGAAAGCTTTCTAGACCCCTCCAGCTCCTTTTCCCCTTTTGCACGCATTTACCCTCCGGCGAAAATTCGTGGGCGCCGCGAACTATGCGTGGTTTCTTGCAATCGAGCCACTTCGCGGCATTGCTCTTCTCTCTACCTCAAAATTATAATTGATGGGACGTCTATACCACGATGGGTACTATATGTGGTTTTCACCGATACGTTCGTGCACGAGAGATCTGAAGTACAAGGGATTCCGTTAGGATACGAGGTTCAGTCAAACGATGTATATTCCTGCGAATTTCTCGATCGTATTACGATACTTCCGTGAGGTTTCGTGAGCCTCGTTAACAGATTTTACATTTAAAAATATGATTCTCATCAATTTCACTTTCATAAATCAATACGATAGCAAAATTTGCTCGAATCGCTAATTCAGTTTGATCGTAGCTCTTTTGACAATTAACATCAAAATTTTTTATGCCTGACTTGCAAACATAAACGAGTGACAGTCCATATTGTCTATTATCGAACCAACGAATAAATAAATTTCATATTTTTGTACTGCGATTATAATTATTGCAAAAGTGCCAAAGTATCGAATGAGTAGGAATGAGAAAATAAATCGAGAATGTATTAGATAAAGAGTTTCCCCGTTGTTGGGTCGTGCTTTTTTTTTTGGGCCTCCGTAGAGAGAAATTGTAATTGGTAATTGCGTGGTTTTAGATTGAAAGGATGAATTCGGTGTATGTAAATCTGTACGGAAGGAGGTACAGGCACCTGCTGGTTAGCCAGTGCACATGCATGAGGAATTAGCGTAGAAAATGGATGAGTAAAAAGAAGAGGGAGAGCAAGAGAGTGGTGTGTCTATGCCTCAAGGAGAGTGGGTACGAGGACGAGGGTGCATCTGAACCGAGGATCCGTGGGGTGAAAGGAGGCAGATTAAGAGAGGTGGGGGACACGGAGGTTCGTAATATCCTGGCAAGTTCGCGGAGACTCCGTCATGTGTGCTTAATCACTTTCCAGTCGACTCGGCAGTCTGCAACCCCATTATCGGCGTCTCACCACCCGGAAAATTACTCTTTTATTCCCGAACAACCCTGGGAGAACCCGAGCTGCGCTGCACCATAGTTCCGAAAGAGATTGAGAGACCAGGGAAAAGAGAGAGCAACCGCATATATATACGTATAAAGACGAGCAGTAGAGGGTGTGGGAAAGAAAAGAGAAAGAGAGAGAAAGAGAGAGAGAGAAATCGAAGAAGTACCGAAGCGGCGATCATTGCCGCAGAGGAACTTTCACAGAATTTTCCCTGCTGTTCCTGTCAAATTTTAAGCTTCGCCTTCTATTCCAAGCCTCTCTATTAATTTTGCTTTTTCATTCAATCTCGTATTCTGCGTTTCCGATTTTCTATTTTCCCGACCCTTTCGCGATTCTCGCTGTGACTCAATACAACTCTTGCGTTTCTCTGCCTTGGTTTCGTTTTATTAGATCCTATTGTGAACTTTTCCCTTTTCCCGAGGAGCAAAGTCGAAAAGACACATTATTCCATTGATGTGAGAAAAATCGTGCATTAAGGACTACATTTGGACAAAGCGACGAGGCTTCTCATTATTCTTTCATAACTCTGGAAGAAATCAAATAAATGACTCAAATTGCTTCATGAAAATGAAATAACAAAATTTTCACATACTGCACAGTAAATATTGCTAAAAACTCAAGGTCATCGCCGCTCCGATTCCGTTACGCTAATTTATCGATATCGCGTGCTTTGAAAAAAATGCTGCATTATTCGAATTTTGGAAAGAGATACTTTCACTCTTGTCGGGCTATATAGTTATCGTATAATATTAGGCTCGGTTCAGCGCGCACGTTCACTGGACCTTCGCCGACGGAATTGTATCCTTTATCATAGCACAATGTTGGCGCTTCAGCCATTACTTTACTATCCATTTTACACGAGAGCGAAAGATAAATTGTTAATGTTCGTGCGCGTACACCCGCACCACGGACATACCCGATAAAGGATTGACGCGCCAACATCAATGTTCTGGTAGGCGATAATTGCATTAGTTGGAAAGCACATACATTTTACTGCTTTCCCGTTCAACCAGAGCACTGTGCTGTCGAGGGAACTCTTTTTTTTTTTTCTTTCTACCCGAACGCCGCTCCTTTTCTACAAAATTTACGATAAATTCTACGCACTCGTAAATAAGTTCGAGCGATAGAATCTCCGCGGTGTCTATTGGGATGCTTGAACCAAAATCGTTCAATATTCGACGCGTTTTGACAATTAAATAAATAACAGAAAGTCCCGGACGCAGTTTTTAGGGTTTTCAAGATTTTATCTCGCTGAATAATTAGCTTTAAAATAATCCAATTCGAATTCTGTCAGTCGGATAATGAAGATTCTTGAACTCAGCGAAAAAAAAAATCGATTACGCTCTCGATCCGAAATTCCACGTCCGTAAACTTTATCGAACAATTGCGTAAAACAATTCTGTTGTTTTTATTTTCTCACGTTTATTCGCACGCCGCACAACACAGAATCACGCTTTTGGCATTTCCATACGAACGAGGTATGGGGAATAATGTGTAATCAGTGAGACGGCCGTTTCAAGTTGTACGCTGTACATTTAACGATAAGGAATTGATAGAATACGGGACAGAACACGAGGCTGTATGAGTTGGTAGCAGGTCTTACGATCTAACCTGCACGCATTGTGCAAATAGTATTATATCGTAAACACGATAATTGCATTAGCTGATTGGGGTGCTCGTTTATAATGCCAGGAGTCACACAAAAAAACATACAAACACCGACACATACCAGAAAGAAACTTCCACCATTTTTCCCGTTACAATAACAATAATAACAGTAGAACTTGTTCCTGGGAATGGAAAATTGACCAAACCGATCACTCCGAATAAATAATGTGTTTTGCGAATTGAGACTGAACCGCGGTTCTTTTTGGCACAAACACGAGATATCGTCAGCCATGTGAATGGAAAATATCACCAACAACGGCGGATGGGAGTAAATGTGATTGATTGTCAATTATTCGCGTGAAATTTCCATCATTCGTACATTAAGAGACTCGGCAGTTATAATCTCTGAATCGAGCAAATTCGGTGCTGGAGGGAATCATTTTCTTTAATTTCGGGGTGCAGAAGAAGTATCATGATCTGGAAATTCAACTGGAGACTAATTACGCGGTGCTCCCAAGATTGAGCCATAAATCAGCACGATTGATAGCGTAATTGCTGAGAAAAACTTTGCACAGGTGCAGCTATGGAAAAGCACTAAACACATTAAAAAACTCAGTGTGTCTGGCATAAGCGCGCAGACGACACAATCAAAGACCATTCTTTTTCCCCAGGGTGGGGATTTGGCCATGTGATTGATTTTTATTCGGCCAAGCGATCGAGGTTTTTGCTGATGACAAACGTGAATGCACTTTTGCTTGATGTACGAGCCATGTAGCGTGGCATCCACCAGGTAACTTGCCTCGGCTAATCATCATTATACACATGTTGATTACCTATGTACTGCGTGCGTGTCTACATTATTTGCACATCGACTTGAACGTGCGAAGATACGGTATAGATCGACATGTATGGAGCAGACCTACACGTAGACTTACTACTCATTATTTGCATTCGGCATGCCATTCAACTGACCTAGCCAGGTGGAACTAGTTGCCCTGTAATTGTACAGCGAAAGGAGTGCCCCGAGGGCGCAAAAAAACTCTCTATCTCTGTTTTTTTATAACGTTTTTCTTCGATTGTTTATTTGCTCTCTTTTTCTCTTGATCTCCGCTCTCTCTTTCTTCTTTTGGAGGTAGCAGCAGGTATGTGATTACCCAAATATGATGTTGAAGTTTGCATCGTTCGAATGCAACGGAATCCCTTATTATATATTTTATTTTTTGAAAGTAAAGCCAAAATTTCTCCTGGAATGTTCTTCTATGACAATTATTGGCAAATGAAAAAGTGGATGTCATAGAAAAATTAAGGAGATTCTAAAATACTAAAAAATTGTGAGTGCATAAAATATTTTTCGTTCGGCACAACGATGCGAACTTTAATACCGTACACAGAGAACTTCGTTTCATACTCGCATCCTCCTACGAGACTGCACTTTTGTGCAGTAACTTGTATCTTCGTGCGATTGTCAGGACTTTCATTTTGTTTGAGGGATTGATCAAAAATTCAAGCAGACCATTTCGACTCTCTGATTCGTACGTGAGTACCTACTGTTGGGTTTTCTCGATGTTTTGAAATTACAGCACGATATATCAATGGATTATCGACGACAATTGTACCGACACGAAACGACAACTATTTTTATTTCATTAATTTCCTACACAGTCAATTACCCGCGACGGAGATGTATGAGGTTTACAGGTGGTAATTTCCTCGGTCTGTTGAGTCTTTGAGACGTTTATTTCGAGTCGTTAAGGGTGCAATATTTCCATGAAAGAATAGAGCCAATTAGAAATATTGGCTGAGGTATCCGAGGAGTCGTGAAGCGATTGAATAATGGAGAATGGAGTTGCAGGGTGGAAAAAAACTCGAGAACCAAGTTCCAGAAAGCGGGAGTGAGTGTCGGAGCACACTTTTTCAGTCTCGTTCCTTCTCTAACGTTGTATTATATTGACGAATGGTGTCGAAGGGAAAAAGAGCAGATATCGAGGCAAAAGTCGTGAGACGACGAAGCGGTTGTACCATCAAAACTTTTATCCTCTTTATGATTATTTTTATTTTGTTCATATTCTCTCTGGTAGTGATCGAACAAAGTTTATTAATCTTTCGTTTTTCAAACAAATAACCAAAGTCGAGTTTATCCAGCATTGGACGAACTTGAACTTCTGCATGAACATTAATGTAGAAATAGATTTTTCATCGTCCATTATTGTTAGTTGTTTATAAAAAATTTCGAGGTTGTGGGATTTTGAACTCACGCGAGTAAAATGTTGATAGTTCGTTTTTCGTTGTTCTATGATGTAACGGGGACTCGAGTGCCTACACGACTCACATTAAGAAGGGTGGCTACACACAACAATGTTGCCAGATTAAAATCATAGGAAAAAACGAAATGATTAGAATTTAATGAAATTTGGTGAGTATATTCTTTAGTATTAAATATGAATATAAAAATTTTTTAAGATTTTTCTTCGACATGGTTTTCGAGTAATTCAACCCTAGAGTTTACATGCATAAGCATAGGATTCAAATAAATATAGAAGTATATCTTTTGCATATTGTAAATTTCAATTATTCGACAACTATGTAGACGAAAAATTTGAAAAAAATTTGTGTCATCGTATTTGATGCTAAAGAATGTTATAACCAAATTTTATTAAATTCTTATGATATTGTCGTATGTAGCCAACCTCCTTAATATCGACGACCGGTTGATAGGAAGGAACGAGCAAGATGAAAAAGGTTGTATGATAGGTAGGCCTTCATATTGCCATGAAGTTTTCATACTGTATACTGCGAATACCCCGAGACAAATGCTTCAAATATATATGTATATATATTTGGCCACTTGACCCGGCTCCATGAAGAATTATCGAGAAAGAGGAAAAAGAGGAAAGGAACAATAAAACAAAAAGTGCACGAGTATGAGGGAGCGGCTGCACGCTTGGCTGATTAGCCTAATGGTGAGTCCTCCTCTTGTTCTTCTACTTGACGCCAGTTCGCGAGCTTCTCTTCGTCTCCTCCTCCACCTGTACCTCTCGCTACTTCTTGGCTCTTGTCCTCGTACGTAGCTTATCCCTCCGTCAAGGCGGTTCACGAGCTTTTATTATTTTTCTTTCTCCACTTCCCTCTCTCTGTCTCACTCTCTCTCTCTCTTTGTAAATCACAAATAATACGGTGCAAAGGCACTCCTCCGAAACGCCCTTAAGGAACGAGGGTAAAAGGAGAAAACGAGAAGCGCGTCATAGTGGGCCACTCGACTCGATCAGAAATATTCCTTCAATTAGAATACCGTTAATAATATCAATATTTACGCCCTTGACTATTCGAAGGCCTTTAAACCGATGGAGAAGCAGCAAGAAACCCGAATTCCGCCCTCATCCAGTTATCCAACAGACACAAAGAAGGAAGAAGCCTGTTTCGAGTGATTCGTTTCTCCAACCCTCAGTCCGCGAATATCGATGCGAGGAATACCGTTTATCGCGCCGTATGGGCACGACTGTAAAAGAAGATTAAGGTCGCGCGCGATCGTTTGAAGCGGTAATTCAAGTGGAAAGTTATGAAAAAAAACAAGACGGATGTGTTTGTAACAATAGACCACGCCATTGCGGATTATACGATTCAAGGGAATAAAACGTCGTTGAGTTATTTATAAGATGCTTTGCAATGGAAATTTCCATCAACCCTTTCATCTTTTCTTTTTCTTTCATTCTTCCTTGTATGTTCGGTCTGGAGGAGGCAAACATTCGCAGGCGTGACATACCCAACAGGGATTGTGGTTAATCAAAAAATCAATTGGACTTTTTAAATATAATTGCAACCTCCACCTCAGCCACCACCACCCGTTTACAGCCAAATCGAGGTATCTCAACCCCCTTGTTGAATGAGTATCCAAAACAATTACCAAACGTGCTTTACACCTTGTTATTAACTTCAAGAATCATTGTTATCAGAAAAGAATAAAAATATGATCAACGGGATACACATTGTCCCAGCAGGGATGTGATATCGATCGGCTTGTTAAATATTATTGTCCCGTTAAGATTTCTGCCTCTCCACGTTTCCCTAGAGTTTGCTTCAACATCTGTACCAGAAAAAATTAATTGAACAATTGTACACGGAGAGAAAATTATATAAAAAATTTATTACTATGTCACACCATAGTTCCCTGGTAACCATATCGTCCCTCTGAGAAATTTTAACAAAGACATTATTCATGTTCCTAAAAAATTACTATGTCTTTGCTAAAAATTTTCAGAGGGACGATATGGTACCAGGGAACTATGGTGGCATAATAACTTTTGATATAATTTTCTGTCCGTGTAACGAAATAAATCGAGATTGCAAGTAAGCAAACGAGAAGTCAGACAGGAAACATGACGAAATTTGGATTCATTTTCTTTTGCTTTCCGTCCACCTTGTTGAGACACGTATGAATAAAAATTTTACGAATCTCGTACGAAAAACTCGAAATTATACGATTTGTACGGCGAGGGAAAATATGATCGAGAGGGCGGGTGAGAGTTTGTTCTCTCAGTTTTTGTTTTTGTTTTTAGGGATGGTGAAGCGGCGTGGCTGACCTGTGGAGGCTGCTGCTGCAAGAAGTCGTTTCCAGTGTGCGGGATGTGAGGGTGGTCCGTGTGGGGGTGGTGGCCAGTACTCAC
This sequence comes from Hyposoter dolosus, assembly GCA_963921915.1. Taxonomy (NCBI): domain Eukaryota; kingdom Metazoa; phylum Arthropoda; class Insecta; order Hymenoptera; family Ichneumonidae; genus Hyposoter; species Hyposoter dolosus. Next base: position 5,160,131 of record OY998134.1, read on the forward strand.
CGGCCGCCGCGGCCGCCTTGCCCGCGTCCAGCGCTCCGTAAGGCGGTATGCCCATGTGGGCTGGCGGCGGTTGAGTCAGGTGATCACCGTTTGGACAGAAAAACGGCAGGCCACTCGGATGTGTTCCTGTGAGTCCCATTTTGCTTGCCTGTTAACAAAAAAACACACAATCATTCATTTATTTATTAATTCTCACAAAAAGTTCGCTGCATATTTTGCACGATTGATATGTGAAATGATCAATTAATCGAAGATCCAGTACAAGAAAAAATTTCATTAGGAAACGAAACACACAGCAACCATAAATGATGGAAACTGCATGAAGAGCGCAGGAATGTGTCTTAGAAAGTCGGAGAAAAATATCGCCGTTGGAACCGAGTCCTCGGACGATACCTACTCGACGAGGGCCCTTGAAGCCTTATCGTTCAGCACTTTTCATTCTTTTCCTTCCCCATCGACGTTTTCACCAATTCCAGGCGTTTCGAGTGTTCTCAACTGCCTATGGCACGATCCGAATGTTCCCTCTCCCTCCCTCTTCCTTCGCCAAGAAGAACCCTCGCCCTTTTTATTCAAATTATAGCATCTAAATTAGCTCTATGATATCTGAGCCCGCGGAGAACGAGCTTCGAGTGTACTGGCAAACTCGAAGTCGAAAAAAAAAGGAAAGCAAGGGCGCAGAAGCGTTGTATGGGATCGATAGTCAAATTAGCCCGAGTGGACCAGAGCAGCTGCTGAGCAGCGAAAGTGGATGGTAGCGATGCTGCGAGAAAAACGCGGAAAATCATCTCGTCACGAATAGAGGAATCACCATCGAATGTTTCATGATTCACACCTACAAGGAGAAGAAAAAATGTCCGCTTACCATTATCGCAGCGGTTTCGCGCATCGACCTAACGGCTAATAAAAGTCCTGGATCCAGAGGTTCTCTTTCCATCCACAGGAGAACTTTCGACAAAAGTGCCACCGTTTCTTTGGCAGTAGGAACGTCTTCGTCGTCGGAATCCTGTTCAATATCCTCTAATTCGTTTTTGTAAGATTGCGCGTCGTCCTCACTGTCCAACAACTCTTTTTTCGTCACGTGTTTTGCAAACTCGCTCGCTTCATCGACGATCCATCTTTGCACATCAGAATCGTCAATGTCGAGTGCAGCTTCACGCGCAAGGTTCAACAGTTCGCCAAGTAAATTACTATCGTCATTCTGATTGACAACCCGATGTGATCTCGATAACAATACAGTTCCTCCGGATGGGGAAGCAACGCCGTTGCCTCTCGTGCTCTCGCGCTCTTGTATCAGAAACCAACTCCTCGCGAACGTATCCGAACGGATACCCAACCACGCACGATGGAGTTCAGCGAAGGCTTCTTTCAGAGTGAACCTTTTGATTCTCTCCTCAAGGTCATTTGCAGTTGTTTCGCAAGTTAGTGTTTGATCAGTCTTGCCAAAATCAGGATGGCATCGAACGCTGGTTAGCAATCCAGCTGCTAGTCTTATTCTAAGTTCATTTGTCACGATTCGCGGCTCGAGACAGTCTTTCGGAACAATGAATAGTCGGACGAGGCCGTCGGCCGTGACGCACTCGACTTCCGGTGGAAGATAATCAGCTGCTTCGGCCACCAATATCGCACCATCGGGATGCATTGCCATTGCAGTTGTCGCAAACTCTCGATGGAACCACCATAGGAAAAGGTCCGCCGTGAGGGAGCCACTGCCACCGCCAGCGTAAACCACTGGTTGGGTGACCATGTTGACATTGCTAAGACACTTCGGTCGCCAGTGTCGTCCTGCCACGAGGAGTCTTGTTCTGTGACGCCCTTCATGATCAGCTGCTCCGACCACCCAAATTCTCTCACTGTCCACCGTACGACGACCTGGTAAATCTCTCCAATCAAGAAACGACACATGGGCGAGATATATTCTACTGTGGTCATAACCTTCGAGAGTACTTTTGAGGGTTTCGAGTGGCGCGTGCGTGGTGGAACTCACCGAACGACTAGGACCCGAAGGCGAGGTCGAAGTCGTCGTTACTTCGGCCGCTGGAGTCCGGCTTGAGGCAGAATTGGATGAACAAGTCGACGACGGTGATACGAAGGATGAAGAAGAAGAGAAGGTCGAAGTCGGCGAGGCAACTATGGGACAGTGAGATATTACGGGTTCGGAAAAAGCAGCGGGTGAGAGGTTGGTGGAATGTGGCGATGGAGGCAACGATATTGATTCTTCGATCTTTAAATCGGAAGGATTTTTCGATGGGTCCTCGGATCTTTTTTTAGTTCTCCTCGCACAATACGTCGCATTATCCTGGCGGGTTTTGAGTACATCGGCAAGAGTTTCATTCGCTTCTTTTTCAAAATTACACGATGATTGGTTTTCCGTGAATGTTGGCATCGCCGTGTATCTCGTAGCGACCTCCTCCGAGAAAATCGGAGACTTTGGTTGCTGCTCATCTTGTCCATCGCCAATGGGAACTGATCGATTCGAAGAAACCCCTTGATTGTCGAAAAACTTGGAATCGCGACAAGTAAGAGTGTCGTCGGAGATTCGATATTGTTCTTCGAAGAACCTTGGTTCTTTATTGTTATCTGTCCATCGTGAAAGTAGTGCCTGGTTCTCGAGTGCCTTGGGATCCAGGGGTTGACGCGTGCGCATTCTGTCGCATCGACCACCCTCAATTTTAACCGGTGAGAGCAGGGGTGACGGTGCGGCGAGCGGAGGTCGGTCTATATTGGATGGCGATGCTGCTATCGCTATTGTCGCTTTATTCTCCATCACAGCAGTAGCGACGTCGGCGTTGTTTTTCTCATATTCCAAGTGCATGTTCCGTTTGCCAAGGAAACGCTGATGTTCCAGTTTTTGGTGTTTTTCCTTTCGACGCACCATCGTCGATCGTGTCAATTCAGCAGCCCGCACTTTACGGACCTTTTTCGCGATAACTCTGCTACGCGCGCACTTGATTCTCTTGCCCCTACCAGTGCTGCCAGTTGTAGTGACGTAGCTGTTGCCACCAATGCTGACGAGTCTTGGCGACATAATACATTCACAGCATACATGTACGTATGCTTATATATCACAAAGTTTTTCGTTCTTCAACCCCGAATCACAATCTACAGTAATATTTGCTACGATCGATATGGTAACATACTTGTTCGCGAATTTCGCCTGTTATCTCGATACAATGTGACTCTGCAATTAATAGCGAAATGGTCTCAGAGCTACCTGGTAAATGCGCAGGGGTGAAGACAACGAAATGGTGACGTTTTGGAACGTGCTGCATATCCGGCCGACGAAGAGATGCGGCCGCGGCGGCAGCGCCGGCTCGCTACCGAACGACGACTGAGCAAGCGGCCGCGACCCAGCCGTCAAAGGCCGGAGCGGGAACTAGGAGGCTTTGATGTACCACCGCCACCCGACGCGCACAAAGCAAAAGCGCCCGGCTACGCGGCCTCGCTGCCTGGTTGGTATGGCACACCACCGGGACCCGGGGGCGGCGGTGCTTCCACCGATGCTCCTCAACGGAATGAGAGCGAACGAGATAGCTTGTTTGATAAAGAGCGACAGAAGCAGAGCAAAAGCGACAGATAGCTAGCTAGAGAAGAGACCGAGAGGAAGCGAGTGTGCGGAGTGCAAGCTAAGAGGGACGCCAGTATATACATATGTATATCCTTTGGAGCATCCTCTCGAAGCGTTGGGAGCCACGTCGAGAGTCGAGTCGTACACCATATATACATATATATATGTCTTGAGATCAATATATGTATATGTACCTCTCTTGTCAGAATCTTTTCGCAAACCTGCTTTTACATCGTTCCACTTGATATCCTATTTCCTGCTTACACCTCAAATCTTCCTCTTTCTCTCACCCACGCTGCATGCTGTCTTCTTCGTGATATTGATTGTTACTAAAACACTTTCATCATGGATTCCCGTAGAATGAACATTACGGATTGCAGGACGACAATACGTGCTGATAAAAATAAGCAACGAGGATTCAATGTAATTTTAGAACAATTAAGAAAACTGATATCATGATGGATGATTAAAGAAACGAGAACTTTCCAGAATGCCAGAATCATCCAGCCTTCAACTTGACCACCGCAGCCGACTTGTTCCCTTCCTGCAGAACTAGTACAATAAAAAGCGAGTCACTCGAGAATAGGATGGACGTTGGAGGAGGTGGTGAGAGTTGCTTTGCGCAGGTCCTTTCTTCAACCATTGCGTTTACGCCCCACCATTCTCCGACATGGCGTGAATCCCCAACAATGGAATCAAGAAATGGAAGAATTTCTGGCCAAGGAAAGGAACACTTTACGGAGCCAGATTGCACATTATTAGCAGCAGCTGATAACAGTTTCCGCTGCCGTTATCGTTGAAAATTGATTGAACATTACGTCATATATAATCGCGGTATTACATTAATTTACAGTCGCATTTCATGCTGTATCTGTAAAGGTGGAAGCACTTGATCGATTTAGCCAATATCGACGTATTTCGTTGCTATCTTTTACAGTTATCTGATTTCTAATGAATCATGAATACGCCTAGTACACTTTTATTTGCTTAAAAGTGCATGCACCTCTGAATATTATTAACGTTACTGTTTCGGTGTCACACAAAAGCGAACTGTCCCAGTCAGGAAAGTCGCTGTTCATATAGTACAGAGAAAAGGCACTTAGCAGCCGCTCGATAAACAGCCAGTCTCTCCTACAGCTTGGAAACTCCTGAACAAGGAACCCTTTTTACCGCAAGGAGTTGGCACGACTAACCTAATATGGAAAGCTGCTCCGCTCGAAGATTAAATGCTTCCTTTGCATTTGCATCGTACTTTTCACCATAGAAATCGACTGTACATGTAACCATGTCTGGATGCTGGTTACAAATTAAAAATTCCCAGAGCAACTTTGCCTCATCATACCGACCAACGGGTATTATCTGCGAGAGTGCGAGGAAAGCAAGAACAGAGCGAAGTGATGTCCTTTGGCTGCGAATATCCTCGAAAATTAAATTTTTTTATGAAACATTGATGAATCTCTATTCAATCGATAGTATTTGCAGACCTAGCAGAGTTCTTCAATAACCTGTCGGTACTATGATTGAAGGACCCACAGTGTTACGTACACAATAAGGAACCAACATCAGCAAAATGAATATCTGGATTTTACTTGAGAAAAAAAAAGCAAACAGGGTCGTCCAGCGGTTCCGAACTGCAGGGAAACTATGGAAGAGTATCAAGTTTCCTTAGCGCCGTATCGGAGCGCGTGATTCAGCACACATAGTGCCGCCTATTGCGGTTGAGGTAGTTAATAGCTTTCACACATTCGTAATATAAATATGGTTGGTGGAAAGGGTGGACGTAAATTGACTGACGTGACGTTAGTGTTATGGTACAGGTAAGTAAGTCCATAAATATCTCTGTCAATTGTGTAAAATGGCTTGTGATGGGTCGCATGAATTATTCGAAAATATTAATCCAGATGGTTTGGAGGAAAAACCAAAAGAGTATCATCAACTCATCCATCATTCGCTACATTTAAAAATCCCTTCGCTCTTTTCCATAAATACCGCAATCACTACCTGCTCAACCTAGAACTCTTAACCACCTCATATGGAGCAACGTTCGCTCATTCTCGATGTGGTACTCTATATTTGCGTGCAACTATATATAGTAAGGCATGAAAAGCTACCGGCTTCAATGTGATGGAGATGGTTGAAAAAGAAGAACAGGGATGGTGGTGAGGCTCTGGCGTCTGTGCTGTTCACACTCTTGGCTCAGTTTCTAGCCATCTCTATCGCAGCGTCTGGGAAGGGAGAGACGGGGGTGCGAGGGCGTTGAATGGAGCCAGCTCGTGCTTAGAGGCGGTAGTGGCCAACCCCAAGCACGAGTTGCCGGGGCAACCCGGGAGGCGTACGTGTATATATGTGTGCGCGCGCGCTCGCCAAAGAGCCCCCGATCTGCATGGCATTGGAAACGAGGAAAGCTCCCGGCGCCAGGAGTGAGCGAACGTTTGTGCATGTGACAGAAAGAGAGCGAATCGCTCTAGGGAAGTTCGAGAGAATGGGGAGATTGGTGGAAGTGAAAGCAACGAAGATGCAGCTCATGCGGAGGGCGTGTGAGAACGAAGTCGATGTCGCTGGGGGAATAGAATTCTCGTTGAGCATATACACATATGAGATAAAGAGTATGGAGAGCGGTGCCAAAGGAGCCGGACGCCCCAAACCTCACTGGCGGAACCCCGTTGATGCCTCGAATAATCAAACAAAATACGAAAACACGCATACGTACGAGCGTATACACGCATACTGTGGCAACGCTGGAAAACGATTGCGGGGGAGCTTCTCTCTTCTCAGTCTACAGCGTTAAGACCGCGGCTGCTACGTTGCTGAATGCTGCGTTATTTTGCCTACTCTTTTTGTCATTCTATAATTTCCTTTCCTCTTGTTTCCATTTTTCATGCTCACATGAAATAGTGATTATGTCCAAATCGTCCAATTGTATCAGTTGATTATGCACGACTTGAAATTGCAGATCCAACGTTTATGGAAGCAGTTTCCTTTTAACGGACAATGGGGTCAATCTGGCACGAATCTAACACTTTCCAAGTTAGTGACTCCGTCATATTTTCAAAAGTCTACGCATCCTAATTTTCCAGGCGACACAATTTTTCCGTTCGTGATATTTTTATTCGATTTAAGAGTGAAATAAAAAACACAATTACAAGTTCCAATATAGTGGAGGATTCAGAGCAGTGGAAAAGTTAGTTAAATGAGTTATCAGGATAACTTTCCCAGGACGAAGTTTGTTCTGTTTCACTCTCACTTACAAAAAGTACTTCGCAATGTTTAGTACAATGAGTTTGCAAAGATCGAATTATGCGTTGACATTGAATGCTCGTAAGATACAAAATCGTATACTTGGCGACACGGGAAAATTAACTTCCAACATAATTTCCAGCCAGAATTCAACGAGAAATATTTTAAAAAGTGGCCCGTGCGATAATCACGTTGATTCTTTTGCCAGAATTCAAATTTCCGGAGCATTATTTCTACATTCCTCCCACGCCATGTAAAATGGGTGAATTTTTTGTCATTATCAATAATTTGTCTTTTCAAACAAAATTGCAGATAGATTAGGGTAGGAACGACGAGTTTCTCCACGGAGACATATATCTATATGCGAATGGAAGAGCAGGAGGAGAAAAGTAAGAGAAAGTGATCCAGTTTGGCGCGGTAAGGAAAATTTAATAGGAGTGAGGGGTAAGGGGGTTGACAACTGTGTGTTAGAGTTATAGGGGTTATGTATCGATGGTGGTGGATAACAGAAAGAGAGAGAGACGAAGAGAGAGAGAGAGAGAGAGAGAGAGCGAGACTGAGACGAAAGGAGAGTAAAAGTGAAAGAGAGAGAGAGAGAGAAAGAGAGCGGTAGGGGGAGAAGGTGGAGGGAGATGATAATGGTGTGGAGGGGTAGACCGGCGGAGGTGCGGTGGACGAGATATATTCAAGTGGAAGCTGCGGCCAATCCGAAGGAATCGTCGCCATGGCTACCAGCGCCTGCGTCCACCGTCAGTCTTGCTAGTAGTCGCACACAAATAAAGTCAGAGACAGGTTGTATACGAGGATCTCACATTTACAGTGTACCGAATATGCCTATGTATATGTAAACACAGAGGCCTTTCCTGCTTGTCAGCACAACCCCTAGGCATTGGCTACGACTTGCCCAATTCCGCCCCCGCTTATTTCCCGCTCTCTCGCACTCTTTCCAGCATTTCCTCCATGTCCACCAAACTCCCTTCCACCACTACTGGAGCTTCCACCACTACGACTACTGCTACTACTCTTAAGGGTGTACCATCCCCTTTTCCCCTTCGCCGAAGACGACGCTATAGGAAGGTGGAAAGAGCATGAGAGAAACAGAAATTCTGTTCTCACAGTCCAGGTACGAGAGTATACGAGATGTATGGATTGATATGGGTATTCTGATGATGGCGGTAGGTACAGTGCAGTGTGCTGCCTCTCTGCTACAATTTGCCTTCTCAATAGTCCTCTCTCGCTTTCTCTCTTTCCCTCTTTCTCTATCTCTGTGTAGCTTACTCAAATGATGCTATCGCGTCTCTACCGATGAGGGTATCAGCCCTCCCTCTTGCTTCATATTTGTGTGTTGCATGCTCTGGCTCTCTTTCTCTTTCTCTCTCACTCTTTCTTTCTCTATGTTTACACCTCATGTTGCAAGTGCAAGGGGGATTCTGGAACTTCGTTTAACCCACTTTCATCGGGTCGCGCGTCCACCATTTCCGTATACTATACAGTTTCGTGTTATATACTAACTGTCTGTCGGAACTGTGACAAACTTAAAACGAACGGACTCCCGGATGCGCTTGGAGTAGCAAACGACTCTTGACGCTATATCAAACGCTCAGTGTGACAGTGAGAGTGATTCTTGCAAAGCGAAACTCCCTTCGAGTCTGCACCACGAACGACACCTTTACACCCGCGGTCTCTCGCGCCCTTCAACTCAATCTCGGTCGTCTTGTGAATACTTTGAAACTTCTACAAGTTTATATCTATACGTCTCGTAGTGTTTATGAATCTTCAATCTTCATTTTACACACTTTTTCATTCCTTTTTTATAACCCCGTAAATATATGTTGCGGATATTTGTAAAAACACTCCCAAGATCAGAAGTTTCGGGCAACCTTAGAAAGTACGAGCTGACTCGCCTATTCAAAATACGACCCAGTCAATGAAGCGGAAAATGTTTTTTTTACCTCAGATGTGAAGTGACCAAATTTTTCTGTAAGTTATTTTACTTCAACTTTTAAAGTTTCGCATCTGTTTAAAAATTCAGAAGATGCAGTTCCGTTAATAAAAAAGAAAATCCATCGGCGCAACAGATAGAAATATTCTGAATCATTTTCAATTTTTTGTCAACAGCTGATTGCTGCTCACAGCATGAATGGCAGAGAATATTCTACTGTTTACGATGCGATTTATTCGAAATAGGAAATGCAATATTTCTTTATGCATAATCTCTGAAATCGACACTTACAGTTCAGAGGATAATGAGAAAATCACAAGGCATGTCTCAGAGAAGTTAGCCACGTGCTTTCCGAAGGGAAGGATTTGTTCGTTTGACTATGAACATGATTTCCATCAGCCATCAGCCTCCCATGCATGGAGTGCGTACAAGCTTCCTCTATTAAATTGCATAATTACATATCCGAATAAACGACACGGGCGAGAGAGTGACGAGCTTTGGTTCGCATCACTCAAATGATATAGTCCTGGCTTTCCTAGGGTTTGGGCCATTTCAAAGGGGAGTTTAGCCTTTCATTGATCTTCTCGTTCTCTTTCCAAACCTATAATTTACCTCTTATGAAACCTTTAACGTCGAACAATGACGAAACCTTTCTCTATATTTCGTGCATATTAGGGATGCTGCCATATGTTTACTTTGCTATATTACAGATTGGTTAATCGTGCATGTCCGCCGGCAAACTCTGCTGATTTCTCAAATATCGAGAAAACGTACCAAGGACCGAGGTCAGGTTCGAATCACGACGTGTGTTCGATTGTTAGCTCGCTGAGATTTATTTTTCTTTGTACTACTGCGTCAAAGAACGTCGCATAGTTTTCACATGCAGCTTTATCGCGCTTGTTTTTACTTCTCTCGCTCTCGTTCCTTCGCGTCCTCTTTCCTTTGACGTATATTTGTGTTTAACAGGGAATCTATGTGCATCCGTTGTCGATCGTTGTGCAATAAAAACTTGAATCAGGGGAACAAAATATTCAAGAGAGACATGGTAAACGCGCAAGCGAGAGACGTGTACGTCGTTCGGCATCTTCGACGCTTCAAAGGCAAAGATTAAGGTCGCGACGTACGGCCAAAGTATTTCGTTCTTTCCGGAGTGTAAATAGGAAGAAATAGTAGGCAGAGTAGAAAACCAACTTTTGTTTCATAACAATTGTATAACATCGACGTGAAAAACGTTCCTTCGTTCTCTACCTCCAATGTAAAACAGAAGTAACGACGACGACGATGACGTAAACGACGTCTAGGTGCTCGTTGCCGCTACGTACCGGCATGGAGAAAATGGGGAGCCCACAATAGAGCTTTTACACTGTGTGGTGGAGGGAAATAAACTCCGAAGTGGAACAAACAACGTACTGGACGGAAGGAGAAGAAATTCCATCAGATCTCTTCCATTAAATAATCGTGCAAAATTACAATCGGAAATTGTCTTCGTATTACATAATATGATTTGAATTTTCAGTCGCGGCTGAAGTCAATGCAGAACACAGAAGTTTCCGAAGTAGAATCTGCGAACCAATTTTCGCACCGTGACTTATTAATTTTGCGGAGCGGTTTTTTTTACTCCAGAAAAGGTTGAGAGATGGGTAACGTATCCTTAAATGTCAGTTATTGCAAATTGGTCGACATGTAATAACCGTGACGTACCGACCAACTATAGACTTCCACGTGTCACTACATATCCGTCGCCGAATAGGGAGGTTTAACGTAACGTTTGGCATTCGTAGGGACGAGAGGGTTGTATAGACACGTCACCTGTAGCTAACAGTGAGTCTTCCGTTTGACAACCCTTTTAAACGATTTTCTCTCCCTCCAGAGTTACTCGGAACGTCCCCTCTTGCTCTCTCTCCCTCTCCCTCCCTGCTGCTCCCCTTTCTGTGTTGCGACGACGGTACGATCGTATTGCCGGGCTGTGTTTGACATCTTTCAACGCTATAAGAGACTGAAACTCAACCCACTTCAGCGTTTATTTAGCCTTTGGCGTGCGTTTGTTCTAGAAGTTCGATCAGATTAGCAATAATAAGAATACTAATTTCAATAACCTCGCAAGCAAGAGTTTTCACTTGGAACTCGATGCGCAATGAAACAAATTTCCTGCGAAGGAAAGACTTTTCATTGAAATAATAAAATCGTTCCCTGAAATGAGAAGTAAGAAGAAATGTATATAAAGGAGGAGCATTAGGAGGGAGAGGGTATAGACTGCATGCGCGTAAAAACGATGATATTTCTTGCTGCACGCACGTGTAAGCATCGGTTGGGGTGCCTATGTCGCATATGTATTCGCATTGGGACATCTCGGCCAGGGGTGTTGTTAGGCAAAGTATCACGAGACCGATCACAGTGAGAAAGAGAGTTGGAAAAATATAAGAGTGAGAGAGAGAGAAACTGAGAAGGAACAAAAAGGCTGAAACTGCGACCGTGGGATTGAAGTTTTGTGGATCGGCGAAATATATGCTCGTGGCCGTAGTGGTGGTAGGTGGATTTTAGAGTTTGGGTGGGTGGTGGAGAGATCGAGGCCATGACGGAGGGTAGCTCCGCTGTCGGCAGGATCAAAGGGCGACGCTCTCTCGTTCGAGGTTCGACGCGCGGGGAACCTGGTGAGGATATAGCATCGAGGGGATGAAGTCGAGGTAGAGGCAACGTAAAAATTGTACGGGGTTGTACAAAGCCGTGAGCGTGAGAGAGAAAGAGCGAGAGAGAGAGAGACGAGAACGGAAAACGGTCGGAGTCGGCTAGAGAGCAAAGTTAGGGTGGTCGTGGCAGGCCGTGAGTTGTGCAAGCTTTCTCTGCAGTATACGCGAACGCGCGTGAGAGAGCGAAAGGACAGCAATGCCAAAGAGGAAACTTGGGGGAAGAAAGGAAAGAAAATAGAGGAATGGAGGCGACAACGAGCAAATCCGATTTTCGCTTCACTTGCAATGCCGCTATGTTTTCCCCTCTCTTTCGCTCTCTCCCTCTCTCCAGGCCTGTTTGCAGCATCCTCATAGCTCGTATAAGCCGCATATAGAGTCTATTTCCGACACCTACGATCGCGTTTCTCTCTTTTGCTCCAGTGCGGCGCCAACTTCTTCCAACTTGCTGTCTTTTTCCCTGTTTCATGTGCGTGTTCTACTTGCCACAACTACTTTGAAATACCCTCCAATTCATCTACTCAAAAATATACTTCCAATCGCCCAAACGCATCTAAACCCTTAACGAACAACCAACATTTGTCTCGATCGATTTGTCAACGCTATGAGTAAACATCTGTGATGGATTCCCGCTCGTAATCGTTGTTCGTACCGATTGTTTTTTAAAATCATCCATAAGCAGGTCACGGAACCGCATGTTTTGGCATCAATACAAAAGTTCTAATTTTCCCCGGAAATGTCAAAAGGAAAATCAGCGTTATACCGGAATTGCATGCAAAAAGATATAGAGGAGGGAAAAAGAATTACGAGTCAAGGAAGACGAGTACAAAGTCAAAATTCGAGAAACCGTCATCGCTGGTGCGAGCAGGTCATGAAACGCAAAAACATAACGACAGCAGACCGAATAGGGATAGGTCGGTGGGAGTATAAGAGAGAAAGAAGAACGAAGAGGCGAAAAGGGTAGGTGGCGCACATAGTGAGTGACGGGCGAGAAAGCGAGGCGGTAGATTCCTTCGAAACACATCACCCGGTAAATTAAACGGCGGTGGCGTTTACGGCTCGACATCAAAGCAAGGCGAGTAAGTGAGAGAAGTACATATAAGACTATATACATATATGTATACGTAACATATACGGTGGATGGCTGCAATGCGCAGCTCTGTAAGTTAAGAGACGGTCGTGAAAAGCAAATGAGAAAGGTGAGTTTAGGGTACACGCTCGCAAAACTACAGAGAGAAAAAGACGAAGAGTGAGGGAGAGAGAAAGCGAGTAGTGGGAGGCGGGCAGGCAGGAGGAAGAGCAACGAGAATGAAGGAAAGAGGAATTTATAAATTTGCCTGTCGCAAGAGAGTTGGAAAGAGTCGGGAGGGCGAAGGAAAAACTTGATTACAAAATTTAGAAGCAAAGTTAAAAGGATCGAGCGATGGAGCCTGAGCTAGAGAAGAGCCGAGCGAAGGGTTTGCTTCAAAGCGCTATATAGAGTGTGAGCTTGCGAGTCAAGATCCCAGAGCGTGATGTAAAATGGGGAAGAAAGAGGAAGAGAGACGTTGATGTACCAGTTTGTTATGCTCTCGAAATGGACCATGAATGAACGTGATAACGCTGTGATGCATTAATCGTTAACAACGTCGAAATACAAAATTGTTCCAGGAATTACATGGCTTGGTGCGATACTCTTTGAGAATGCCGGCATCTACAATTTGAACAAATACGAACAACGTTTATCTGCATATAAAAGGAAATAAACTCCATATCTACTCATTTCTCTGTTCATAATTTCAAACTCTTCATCAATTTAGTTTGAAAAAAAAAAAAACATTGCTTTGTAATAAAAAATACCAAATAATTAAAAGAATCATCCAACCATTTTCCGAATAATAAATTAGGATAAGAATTCTTGATTGGCTTGTGAGGCTCTGCAATTACAAGTAGCTGCATGAACGTCGTCGATCGACGTTATCACTGGTCCACCCGTTCGAGCACACAATTCCAAATTCGCACCAGCACGATAATTTTTTTCTAATTTTTGGATTTTATAAAAGCATGTTTCCACTGCATAAATATTCTATTTTGTATTCGAGGAAATTACCATTTGATTGCTGGAATTTTTCGATTCAAGAAACTCTGCTCATCAAATCGTTTTCAGTCATGAATATACGAGAGTTTGACGATGGCAAAATCTGAATCGTATTGTGTTGGCGAATCGTACATAAATGCTCGATTCAATAGTGCGGTCACTGCGAGTTAAAAGTGTCTAGAAATCACTCGTCAAAAATAAATTGACGAATCTAATTGAATAACCATGCAGGGATGCTTGTTTGAGAATACTCGAGATGATTCCGATGCTTTTTGATAAACGTATAAAAACTGTAATAATATCTGGTCCGATGTATATTTCCAGTCGTTGATGCAACACAAAAGTATGCACGTAAGCACAATCGTGTTATTTTCACTTGTTGATCCGCAGAAGTTCCGTGCTTCTTTCCTCCCTCTTGACAAACAAAGCGAACGGTTCTATTATCACATACATTTCATCCGTATATATACGACATACGTACTATTATATGGCGGAACTTGGGGTGCGCGCCTTTTTTCACCCCTAAAAACATGGTCTTCGCCTTCGCCCATAATACATATATACCTATATGTATCCAGACAACAACTGTGTAATATCGCGTCATCGAACCGGCACGCATTGTCCCAGAATCGATGATTGTATCCCGCCGGTTTTCCCTCTTGACCCGGGACAACGATAGGACTCCCGGCTTTCATAATAACGGGGATATATACTGGCTGATATATACGCGTATACGTCACACGGACATATACGGACACACACACAGACGCATACACTAACTACATATGTACATAGTTTATCGAGCTCTCGGGGAAACGCCTTATTAGCGAAATGGACCGGGCTTACAACGCGCCAATCCTGAACGGAATATTCTCTATAGTACCTACGAAATATATACATGTATAATATATGTGTGTATCAGCTTTATCTTTCAGCCGGATCTCATCACAAAGAGCATCGATATGATCGCTCGAGATTCAAAACTCTTGAGTGAGAGAGAAAGAGAGAAGAAGAATGGAAGGAGAGCGTATTCTCCCGCAGTACTTCGTTTACGTTCATGTTTCTCGTCACACCAACACCGACTCCGTTCGCGTTGAAAGTGCGATCATTCATCCGTTCGCCTCTCAGCCTGTAAATGTTGTTTCGACCTGCGTGATTGTTGTCTCTCTCTCTCTCCCTCCTCCTTACGCTATCGTATTCTTTATTTTTATTATATCGCGAAATCGATAGATCGCATCAGAGCTTACGTTCTATATACGAGCATGCACATTATAGACGCACATTAGAACAACCAAATTGCACAGATTATATAAATTGCTGTGCTACTCCGTAGAGAAAATCTTTTTTCTTCTGGAGAATACAAAAGCCAGCAATATCGTCATCAGCCGCGCGTGATCGCGAAAAGCTTTAAAGGTCTAGGGGGTGTGGAGTGCGCGGATACCGTGAACGCGATGTGCCATACGCGCTGAGGCCCGGGTGATCGAGACCAAATTATACGGTTTCGCCCCACGCATGTATTATTAAATACATAATAACCTAGTCGTTCAGTTTTTCTCTCTCTCTCTCAGTCTCGTTTCATTCCTCTTCTCATCGTTTGCATCCCGAGACGGACAAGCGGCACCAGGTGGTGTTTCCTGACGATTGATGAGAGGGGCGTAACCGCGATGGATTGAGATAAACACGGAAAAGAGTATGAACGAATGAAGCAACATGGTTGGAATCGTACTCTTGAAAAGTTGCATATTTTATTAGTATCAAACTTTTTGCGAGCAATTTCGATTCAACTGTGACACTGCTGAGAAGGTCGAAGTTGCGGAACTGAATTTAACGCATCAGGGACGATTTTAAAGGTGGATACAAACATACGTATGGAAATCTTATTTCTGGCGTATACACAGAGCCCCTAAATAAATACGCGTATCCATATCAATACATTTAAAAGGAGGCAGATGAGTGCGGAACGTTCTAGATGGCCGATACGTATAGCCCAGGCACTCGTTCTTTAGTCAAACCTCCGCCCCTTTTCAATCGAGACTTCAAACGGTGCAGCGTGGAATCATGATTGGAACGGTCGCTGCTAAGCAAGGGGCTCTGGACCCGCGTTACTACTCTCTCTCGTTTCCTTCCTATCTATACAGACTCTGACTATTTTCCATCCTCTCTCCACTATTCTCTTGCTCTCTTCGTTCCTCTCCCACTAGCTGCCGTAATCTCTCATCGCTTTTTTCCTATATCTTTCTTGCTCTCTAGTTCTCCTCCCCTCTTTCGCGCTAGCGGTTCTCTAGTTCGAGGCCCCGACTCCCTCGACAGATATTCGAGCTGGGAGTAGAAGCAAGGATATGCCAGGGTGGCCGAGGGCGGTCCTCCATCTCTACTGTACACCTCCTCCGCTTTCCCGGACCAACCCTTCAACCCAACCACCCTAAACCTATTTCTCTATCCCTCTCCCCTCTCTCTCTCTCTCTCTCTCTCTCTCTCTGAATCGTTCTCTCACAACTCTCCGGACCATCTACACCCTCATCCTCCCACGTTCCACGACTCAACTCATGATGAAATTCCTAGCATTCAATCGCAGCAGTGGCCGCAACAACCCCCGTAACAAACGTGCGTGTTTGTGTGTTTGTACGTGAGTGTGTGTGGGCGTTCGGGTATGTACCACCGTAGCGTAGTCCCATGTATAGTACCACATGACTTGTATATATACAAATACGCCCACGCATATATATATATCAGCTTGCATTTCACTGCAGCTGGGATATGGTTGCTACATACATACAGTAATAACTTTTACACATCGACAAAGATCACCGTCCAGATTGCATTCCGATACACGAATATCTACATTCATCTTCCAACAATGCTATGTGCTGCCCGAATTCAAAAACAAGCCCTACTCAGATTACATACGTAAGTCCAACTGTTATCATCGATGTCAGATTTTATGTCGGTTCCGCTGTAGGAAATTATGCATGATGGGTTCGTTGGCGCGATTCTTAATCTCTTGGTAACACGACTCGCAATTATAAAACGCTGTCGGTCTGTTTTGACTGAGTGTTTCACGCTCGATTTATTGCTGCATAATCATTTGTTTACTTTGTTGAATTAAAAAATTGCGCTCCAAATATTTTTCTTTTGAAAATTCGATGTTACGGATTTTTTTTTTTTTGCGAAGATTTGTTTTACGATTCGGGATTTTTGCGATAATAATACCGTGAAGATAATGTTGCCGTGAAATGAGATGATTGTTGAATATATTTGAATTCGTGTGTATCCAGATGCAGCAGCAAACTCTTGTTATCTATAGCACTTTGAAGAATGGACTTTCTTTTGTCGAATCTACGGCGCTTTGCTTTCGTAAATAACACGAATAACAACTCTACACTCGTGAGAATATATATAAGTACATGAATGTGTACGTACGTCCAGGCGAGCGACGCTATGCGTTCGATTCGCGTGTGCTATCTCGTGCTGCTCTGGAATTCAAATACAGTTGAGCGAGATTGGAAAATCGGATCGATCCTATCCTCTTCCCCTATCAATCCTCTTCCATCGCGTCTCTTCTACGAAGGGTTCTCCACTCTCTGCTTGGTCAACCTCTCTCTCTCCCTTTATGTCGTCTTCCGATTCTCCATTTTCTATTTAATTTCTAATGCATCTACTAGCCCTGTCACCACTTAGAACATAAATAACCGCATTTGCATTCATCCTGAATGCAATAACACGGATGCGTTCTTTTCCTTATTGGGCAAACAGAACTTAAATGGAAAAAATAAACTTTAAAAACCAAAAAGCCGATGAACGTCTTGTGTGTAAAGTTATTTTTTGTGTTGTTTACACCCGCCAACGTTAATGATAATTACCTACTATTTTTTCGACTTCAATCAGTGTTCAATCACAAAAAATGAGGGAATATCGCTGAAGATGATATTACGTGAATTTCAAGTCGATTTTTTCTATCTGCATTGTGCTGTGTCATTGTTCAGCATGAAGATGAGCTCTTGGGACTTTGCAATATGTTTCGGCATTCAGCAGTCGAAATTCGTTGACGTTCTGAACAAAGCACAGGAAGGTATATGTATTTCGAAGACTCGCAGGAAATCATCGAAAAAGTGTTCCTTCGCAATGGCCTTTTATTCGCAACTGAACTTTCAAAGATATCGGACTCTACGGTAGATTTATAAACGAGTTTTTCTACGATCTGCGATCCGTCACTCTGCGAAATGAGGTGGCGTCTGATGCGTATTTCATGCGGTTGCGTGTCACTCCGATCCATGTCGCTCATGATCCTCTCCTTCTCACTCTCTTTACGACGTTGTATGCTTGTGCAGAAAGGAGGGTCACCATCTTACGTATTTCGAGTTATGGTCCAATCTGGTACGTGAGACGACCAAAGTCCCTGCGGTAATTCGGTAGAGTGGATGGCATGATACAAGGAGCAATGCACATGCATATCTATTTATATACACGTTCGCCCGTACCAGCTACACAGGCACATCGCTTTTTACGAAACTGTATTGCGAGCGATACAGTGAGTCTTGTCCTTTCTATTTATTTCTCTTGCTCTAAACTTCCCTGGGTCTCGCTTTTGCTGATTCTGTTCCTTTTGTACGCCACCCTCGCGGAGATTTGCACTGCCAGCGATCTTACGTGGCACTTGATCGGCAGAGAAACGTACGCACACGTTTTCAATCCACAAAAATTTTTTTACAACGACTGCATCTACCTGACAGAGAAGAAGACGTTCATTCTGACTTGCAGCCTGTCGTTTTGATACATACACGAGTTTCAACGCGGTGTTGCAGAAAAAATAACGGGAACAATTTTTAGGTTAGAGTGAATATAATCGTGACAGAAATTCTGGAAACAAATGTCACAACAAATTTGAGCTCTACGCGAATGGAACCGTATTTTACGACATATATAAAAATTTAAATATTTCGAGAAACGTATATTGGAACAATGACTTTGAATATAATGAAATATTCTGCTTGGCCGAGACACCATGTTTCCTTATGCTTAATTGTCATTAGTGAGGGTCCCAGAAAAAAAAAACCATCACGACGTATATCTATTCGCATGACTAGGAACTTGGCAGTAGCGAATCCTTTGGTGTCAGGAACAGAGCTAACCAGCACCCGAAGCGGCACCATGACACGCGCCCAGCATCACTTTTGTTACCTCTCCGTGCATCTCACTCTCTCTCGCCCACACTCACACGCTCACCTCTTCCAGCAATTTACATATGCAGAAACACACAACGCAGCTTTGTTATATTCTACGTTTGCATGGTTTCTGCGCCAATGAACAGAACTCCCTCATCCTTTCCAACAATGAACTTACTCAGTGTTGGCTCTCTTGCTAACGCAGCCGCGATGAGGGATCAGGTAATTAGTTATGTAGCCCTGAGCTCCGTGAAATGGACCAGGCAAAAAGCCAAGGCTAGAGCAAACCTCCGTTTTAGATCATATGTATATTCCCTGTGTAATATATACATATCAAGGTGTTTGCTCATTCTTTCACGGAATTCTTCATCAACCAAATTCCATCGAATTAATAAATAATACGTTGGAAATACATTTTTGTTGTGTGTTGGTCACTTTTCATGGAAAAGCCATTCAATCGATTTTATTGAATCTTGATAATCCAGAAATCCTTTGAATTCAATTATTATTACATTCTTCTCTTTTACGTAAATTCATTTATACGGACGTGAAAAAAAAAAAGCAGACTCGACAGTGCAACAGTTATAAGAGCATTTGAAAAGACGAAAAAAATCTAACTAGCTCGTCAATTTACAGAGTTACATTTTTTAGGATGAACCGAAATCATCGATAAAACGGGTTGGTTTGATCGAGGAAGAAAAAAATGAAAAGGGGGGTTTAAGATTTAAGGCCCTCCGGATTTTTCAGCAGGGATTTTTATGCAAGCGGATTTATATATTTGCTGTCGCAGGATTGACTATATAACGCGTATTGCTCCTTTTCTATAAAGCTCGCGATAAGATTTTTATCCTTCGAATTTCTGTCGTTTTTTTCTTTCACGATATACAACGAATTCTCTCTCTGGCCCTCTCTCTCTCTCTCTCTCTCTCTCTTGGTCTCCGTTCTACTGTGGGCCAACCAGTAGGGAGTCTCGTCCCAACGAGATGAAAACCTTACAAATATTAAGAATAACCCCTCCATATTCGGCACACCGAGAATTTTCACCCTCCTCCGGGAGCTACAGATATACGATTGTGTGTGTTCTGTATTTTCGCGTTTTTCGCGTTCGTCCGGGTGAAAGTCCTTTTCCTTGGAGCAGGCAGAGAGAAAACCTCCGCGAACGTTACCGAAAGACCCGGAAGCCTTGCCAAAGCCGATTTATTTTTATCATCTTCTTTCAGGATTTTTAGATGGTCCCTGCCTCTTCTCCTGAAAGCGTCGTACAGCTTCTTCTTCCATTTCTCTCTTTCCTCATCTTCTTCTTTCTTTCACACGTTTCAACAGCGACAACAGACAAAGTATTACGACCGAAGATTTTCGTCGACATTCTCACCGAACGACGTTTTTTCACGCCATGCATAAACCGAACGATATTTTTCTGCATATCGCCCGGTAATTGAGTTTGACAAGCTCTCGAACGTGACGAGCGAGATGGCTGCACCATCTTGCTCAAAGTATTGAAGCTTTAATTAAATTTAATACGACAGATTCCTAGATGAAGAGCTGTAGGTGCTTCTACGGGTCAAAGTTGACTGGATTAAAAATTCCCAATGGATTTTTGTAATTCAGACGATGATCAGTGCGGGAGCTGCTTCTTTTTTCTTTAATTATATATAGTTTATTAGCTAACCTGCTTGTACCTACAATAGCAACGGCAGATTTTAACCACGTTTTGGCGTTTAGGTGCGCCGGTAGAGAAAAAAATACCGTCAGAGAATTGAATCTAACGTGCTTCCGCGTGATAATTATTTTTCTCATAAAGTTCACAGCGGGGGGGTTTGAATTTTACGAGAGTCGACTCTCTTTCGTGCCGGGAGCCCGAGGCAAACCATCGGGCAATTAAAAGTGCGAGTCTCTGACGACGATGGAAGAGAAACGTGAAACAAAGGTGCGATGCTGGAAAAAGAGGTCGGAAGCTTGAGAATGAAGCCAGAGAGAAAAAGAGAGAGGGAATGTTTGTGAAAACGGGAAACTGCAGTAAAAATTCAGTTTTTCGTCTACGGAAAAGCGCTCGTATAAAGCGGTATTTCTTGCTCTTTGCATAAATGTATACTGCGGGGGAGGGGGTGTCGTGAGTCTCGTTGCATATGTGCACGAAAGACATATACGCACGGCTGAGATATCACGTAGCCATGTGACTGAATAAACGTGCGACGGTATGGAAAGCAAGGAGACGAATTTTACCGTCCGACGATTTTATTAAGTTCGCCAGAACATCCAGTGCGAAAGAGAAAACCTCGCCCAGGTGAGCTGCTCGCTAACGTGTAGTACACGTCGCAAATTTCATCTTTCCACATATTCGTAGGAAGGAGTTTCAATGGGGAAAACTGCCAGCAAACGTAAGCCAAAGTCTAGGTAAAACGCCCGTCTGTGCGAGTGTATATACGAGTCTGTGGAGTTGCGCGACATCGACGCCGAGACTGAGCTCTACTTTTGCCAACATATCCCGTGCAAATGTTCAACGGGAGGTATGTTGGGACTGCGCTAATGAGCACGGCGCTTCCAGACAACTTGGTCTAAATTTCAGCCTCTATTTCCCACATACCAAATGTGCCAAGCCCGAAAACAATTCGAGTGTTCGTTATAAGTGAAAATAGAAATAAGAAAAAACCCGAAATCAGTCTCAACCCGAAGGTATTTACAACTTTTGGTAAGCGAATCATCTTCTGAGGGTTTCCATTCCTCACCATCGCCTCGAAACTCAAACGAAAAAATGTACTGCTCATCGCCATATTATTGGCAATTAGAATTAGCATTACTTTTAAAGAAAATCATCTACTCTTTCTCTCTCTGTTTCTTTTCTTTTTTATGTACTATAATTTTTTCAATAATTGTCAATTCTTATGTCAAGTTAATTAAAATATTAGACAGATGATTGTTACCATTTCTTGTCTCTCTTTATCAAGTACTTTTCTGTGTTATGTATACTACTGTTGATTAGACTGTCATGGCTGTCCTAAGGATCAGTCCAGGACACAATAAATACTCCATCAATGTCTCTCTCTCTCTCTCTCTCTCTCTCTCATTCTTCTCAAAATCAGTTCCCTTCCGTTACATTATTCCAGTTAGCGTTGACTGTATGAATGCTAATATTGACGTGTCGACTCTGTGAGATCGCGGTTACGTCCTACCATAGCGGTGCACCCCCAGTTATTATTGACTCGCTCAGAATCATCCATCACCCTCTCCACCTCTCTCTCTCTCTCTCTCTGCCTCCCTTTCGGTCTCTCTTTACATTGAGGAGTGATACAGGTATCGTGCAAAGCACTGCAAAGCCAATGGGTTAACGTTTTCACGAGAAGGAAGGGAGTCGGCCAGCAATCCCGCACCATACAACACACATATGCAGGTGGCAAAAGCACATCAAGCAACCCTTCCCTGAACCACCCTTTGCCGCTACATCATACGACCGAAATATCAGCAAGGCTCACTCATATTCACAAGTATCCAGACGAATTATACGTTTACGTACATACATCGCCTTTCTAATGTTAGTTCCGATAATGCACACGAACCCGAAGCAACACGGAAGTTCGATTCAAGCAGACGAGGATTGGAGACAGAATTGAATTTCTTTCCTTGTCCCAAGATTCATGATGAAAATAAAAACAAAAAAAAACAATAAAAACCATCGCAAGAAAATTCTCAATAAATATTGAAATTTCGTGTCCACCCGCCAGCGAGTTAAAGAAGAGGAAAAAGAATAAAGTTTCTCTTGGCAGGCGGGTCTATCTACCAGAAATATTTTCTTTCGGTATTCAAAAATAAGATGGCGAAAGCGGCGGGCATGTATAGGGGGTAGAGCCTGCGTCCACCCTCGTCGTCGATCGAGACGGTGTAAGTTCCCTATAGGCACGTCGTAACATGGAAGCATTAACCAACCCCTTATTGCGATCATTTCACTCACTCTCCCTCTTTCTTCTTCCTCGTTTGCTATCAACGCTCCTCATCCCCCATACATCGTCGTCTCTTGTTTGTTCTGCGGTGAACATAGCTGAGAGAAAAGCGGAGCACAGATTTCGTAGCAATGGATGCACCCATTAAAAAAAAGGGAGGATTCGCCTTGATATTGCTGGTTTTCAGTCTGAATAGGAGGCTTCTAGAGAGATATACACAATCGCATAAATGTGTGTGTGAGTGTATACGTAGGCTATTCCACGCCGAAGGAGCCACGTTAGTAATTTGCATTTTGTATTTTCGTTGCTTTTCTTCTCTGGAAGAAACGCAACGTTCTTCTGAGGATTTTTACGAAACACGTACAGTAACTTTTCCTTCGGAATTAGGACAAGAATTTTAACGGTTTCGTCAATTAAAATGAAATATTAATGAACAATTAGAATTTTCTTGGCTAACAATCCTCAGAATCAGGAAAACCGAGCACCAGGGAACGTAAACTTCCAAAAAAGGATGATGGATTGATACAGCACCATTGATGGTAAAAAAGAAAAAGCGATGATTGTGCTGAGTTGGTAGAGATATTATTAGTGAATATTTTCGAGTAGCCATTCTGCGCTTTTCTGCTTCGTGTCCGACAGAAAAGACAGACAGTACCCCAACCATAGCACGGCTGTGAGTCCATCCAATGGTTAGCCGAAAGCACACGCTTCGGAGGGACGTATAGTCAGAGAAAATCCATACATGGCGAATACTATACGTTGTTTGTGGATGTAACAAGTATTGGATGTCCGTGGACCGCAAGGGATGCAAGAAAAAAATTGTTAGACAGACATGCATGCACACACGTGTATAAAGAGAGAAAAAATTAGAGCTTCGGTATCCATCGTCTGTTCTCTCGAGCCACACCGCTCCATTGCTAAGTGTTCGTGTTTCAAACAATGCCTCTCTCGGCCACTCTTCGATTCCGTCATGGTCCACTTGCTTCAACTCTGGAGTGATGGTCGTCCCGGAGCGCATCAACGATCTATGTTCAGAAGCTAGCTATCCCTCTTTCCGCTGACACGGAAATCCAGTCATTACTCTCGTCTCGACCCTCACATGGACACCGCGAATGGACGAGATTCATTGCGATCGCTACAAAGTCGATATTTCAATGCAAACTATAAAGTTTGGAATTTCTCATTATTCGTTATGGTTTCTACGATCAAAATAATCGAAAGATGAATCTTTTTCACTAATGCGTAATTAATTCAGAAACAAAATCTGACGACTGGGCAATAATAGCGAATGAATATATATTTTGTACTTCCACTCGTGCAAACACAATATAGTTTCAAGTACATGAAACGGGTTAAAGTTCCTTAAGTTGGTGTACCGCAAGATGCATTTTTCCTGGAGGTGTATGCGCTGTTTTTACGTAAAAAATCGTGTATTGCTACGAATCGAAGCAATTTGATGAATTGGCTTTTGCTACAAACGATCGCGCCGAAGTAATTTCATTCTGTGGTTTGGCGAACCCCAATTCTCATGCATCCTCACCAAAACTCCCAGCAGTGACCTACAGGAAAGCGGAGGGTTTCGTAGCCACACGCTTCGGAGTTCTCCAGAGCGGGACACCAGAGCAGAGTGCGTGTGCGCGCACTTGCGGGCCAATCTGTGTGCGTTTACTTGTGTGCAACGAGAAATTTGGCAAATGTTTGTGTGCGGAGTTTAGCCGCGAGAACTCGGAAATGACCTGCTGGTGGCAAAGCGATCGAGTTCATGAAACAAAGTTGCTCGATTGATGGTCCGTTTAGAAACATGCCTTGACCGATACATTAAATTCGTATTTTCCACACCAACGGTTCATTTACCAGAGTGTTCGGTTAGCGATGATAAGCAAATTGAATAATTTTATACGACGCCGCGCGATGCGTATAAATGTGTGATTACTGTAAGTTTTGCAAAACTACCGACAAATTTCCATTCACTCCACCTCGTCGTTTTGCCTTTAAAACCATGTGATAATATACCGTCACATTTTTTTCGATGCTAAAGGAAAGACGCTCGTATATATGTTAGAACGCAGGGAATGCGAAATGTGTAAAAATCCGTTGCTTGGAAAAAGATTTACGTCCAAGTAGAACGAGGCGATGTGTAGCGCATGAGCATTTTCGCTTTGAGAGGTTTCACATTCTGTCCAATCTCATTGCTTTATCGGTTTCCCATATATATATATATAACTATTGTCATTCCTCTCTCTCTCTCTCTCTCTCTTTCTCTTCTCCGAGAGTCGAGACTCAGAAAAAGAGAAAAGCCCATCGGTTCGGACGTAGCAATTCAATGTGTACTCCCCCGTCCCCAAGGCATCTCTGATCAATCCGAACGCCATTGCTGTTATCCCCGGTCCGAGTATTGCGTTACTTTGTGGAATATTGCGGTCATGTCATTTCGTGAGTCATCGTAGAATCACAAATCAGCAACAATAAGAAGAGCATCTCATTCTTTTCCAATAAAAAACTGAACAAAACATATTAGTATAGCAATCGGAGGGTGAAAAGCCGAAGAAAGCGCGTGACAAGTTTCTCGTACGACGGGGAATATCGACGATATGAATGCGAGACGAAGGGCGAGGCCAACAGAGGCCAACACATTCTCGGATGCTGTAAACGCGACAACGCAAGGGGGTAAGATCGCGGCGCGAAGGGAGGGAAGGGGAATGATAAAAAGATATGAAGGAAAGAGCGCCAAGAACTGACTGCATGGCTATCGGAGATGTTGTATAGTTCGAAGGCGAGCACGAGGGACTATCTGGTATCTTGTATAATAAAAGCTTGAAGCTGCTTTTGAAGAAGGAGGAGGAGATGGTTGGTGGTACGCGCAGGGGTCGGAGGGATACGGGCTTTGTGTAGTATGTGGCCGTGAGAGGAAGCAAGCGCAAGAGGAATCGAGAAACCGGCCAGCAGGAGGATTGGGTTGAAGGAAGAACCAAAAGGTATACCGTCTACATAATACATACACCACTGGCTATAGCTGCCATTATATATACAGAACTACGAGAGAAAGGGTGAGGTTAGAAGGTTGGACGGCGAGGGAGGAAGAGAAAGAGAATAGGAATCCAGGGATATAGAGAGCAAGGAAGCGAATTGAGAAAGGAAACCTGGGCATCCCAACCAAGCTCAATGTACAGCATGATAGGAGACGAAGAGGGAGAATTGAGCGTCAGAGGCAGATGCATGTATGTGGTTGTGAGCATAACATAGGGCAGCGTGGTATAAATGAGAGCATAGATCCACACATGTGTGTGTATGTGTGGCTATGTGTGTTTGCAGATATAAATGTGTGTGTGCGCGTGTATAGATATGCTCAACAGAAACGAAGACGCGAAATGAGGAATAGAGACAGGCTTTTCGTTCCAATATACTAAGAGCGGATACGCAAACCCAAAGCCAACGGCTAGTCTTCATTATACCTCGCTCAACTCGGCATTGCCGATGTGCCACTACTCTCCGCTTTTACCATTCCTTCTTCAACCGTACGATCTCTCTTTGGGGATGCTTCCTCCCTTCCGGACCTTATAAACTCCATTGTATTCGGCAGCTCATTTATTTATGTCTCTTGGAAAACTTTTAATCTGATGAGATTCTCGACTCTGTGCCATCGTGTACTTCTGCTCGCCTCGGGCAAGGTGTTCGAACGTGCGTATACGTATTTTACACCTATTTTAATATACTCTACAAACATAGAATGGTCAAGCATAACCTTTTATTTCAAAAGACCCTGCGAGCTATGACGATCGTATTCATTGGGCAAGTATGCATGAAGATTTTGACTAGGAATTATTGGAATCTCAATTAGTTAAGGATTTCACTTTGGCTCGTAATTTTTTATAAGCAAACTTGCTAAGTCTCGACATACACGAATAATCGTGGTTGCTTTGGAAAAGCATGATGCAGCTAATGTCATCATAGGAATCCAATGAACGGAAGAGAAGATCGCTTTAATCGATCGTCTCGAATGAAGGAGTCCTGGGGACGTGAACGCAGTCGCCAAACTGTTGTAACGAAGAGTTCGCGCTGTGAGCGCAACGCTGTTCGTTCGTAACAATGCATTCCACATTCTCCAAACAGCGTATTTTCTCGCGGTCAACAGTGAAACGGTGAATAGGAGAAAGAGAGAGAGAGAGAGAGAGAGAGAGGGAGAGAGAGAGAGAATGTGAGAGAGACTACGTTAAATTCCATGGGTCAACAAGCGCGTGTGCATTGGTGTTCTGCCTGAGAATTCTCGTGAACCTCGTCGCCTGCAATTCCCTTCGAACGTCCCATGCACCTGCAAGCAAGAATTGGTCCTAGTTCTCCCGAATATAGAACCCACCGCCGGTTTCTCCAAGTTACCAAGTATTTCAATGAGTTCAGCAAAGTTGTTTTCGCCGTTGTTGACAGGGCTAGGTGCTCGGTGAGTTGATTATCCTCTGGTCTCTCGAATTTCAGAATTTACTCACTGCTGGAGAGGAACACTGTGTAGCGTTCTACGGTTGATATGTATGTTTGAATGAAAAAAAAACGCGACTTCATCTGAGGGAGTCAGGGGTCTCCTGCCCCGTCGAGAAAAAAAGAAAAACCGTTTGGATTTTCGTGCGGAGCGCGACGACGGAAGAACTCGCAGCTCTTTTTTCTCCGTTTTTACAAAAATTATAAATGTTAAAAAGGAATGAGACATAGAGAATGAGAAAAATCGTTACAGGCCCGAGGCCAAAGTAGCCAGGACATGAGGAAGTCGTTGGATTCGAGTTCGCTGAATAGATTAAACGCAGAAGAGGAAAGAAAGAAAGGGCGGATGGAAAAGAGAAGACGAAAAGTTGAAGGGCCTCGACGCGACAGGAAAACCTGATTACCGAGTGGAGCGAGCGAGTCCAGTACCAGTGTGAGCCTTTTTTCAACTCTTCTTTTCATCCACGAGAGCGGAGCTCATCCCTTTTCCTCATTTTACGTTCCTCGTGCACACCTTTCATTCTTATATTCGCAACTATTCCTCTCTCGCTCTTTCTTCGCTGTTATTCGCCGCGTTCTCATCGCGATTTTCTTTTTTTTTTTTTACAGTGAGCTCCGACGTGTTCGCTAACTTCATAGGTACGAACAAAAGTAGCAGTAGCGACAGGACGGGAAAGAAAGACACCGGTGGAAAATAAAAGAAAGAGGAGAGTTCGCGATGTGTACACGCCGACTGCCACAACCACAAGGAAATTGGGCCGGGTTGCTGCACCTCGTCGTAATGCCCGTTGCACCTCCAAAGCTATAACGTATATATGGTGCTCTACCGGTCGGTAGCGTACAATGTGGTCGACGACGCGACTAGGCGGTTGTCCTTATCAACATTTACATGTATACGAGTTTCTACAAGTGTACGCAAACATTAATGTTTATATATACTAGCGTCTTTTTATAAATGACCCTCTGGGTGGTTGAGTTCCGTTTTTACGAATACAGAGACTTGAGGGAGAGTGAGCGAGATGAGGAGGGGTGAGAGAAGAAGAGCATGTCTGCTTTCTGATGATTCTTCCCTTCGAGACATAAGGGATCTTAGCCCCGAGGGTTCAGAGATAAGCACACAATCGGCTTCCTCTCCAAAGCTGAAAGCTCCTCCATAGAAAATTTCGCTAACGTTGAGGGCTAACGGTAAATCGGTGATTAGGTAGGCAATGACGTTTTTCATAACTTTTTTGTTTTCCCTTCATGAATCGCTGCGGTGGTTAATTACTTGCGCTGATTAGGTTGCCAGTTTCCGTGCATTTATTATGCAGTCGTGATACGGGTTCTTCGTTAAGTATCATCTTGAAAACGTCACGAACTCGTTCCGGATCAGATTTTATTTTTTCGTTCGAATCAAAGAAATTTGTCCATGGACATGAATTATTATTCTTCGGTCTCTTGGCTTTTATCACAATGCGGCACGGCTCAATATGTCAACAGCAGTCATAATGAACAGTCACCAGCGGAGGAACCTCGAGGTTATGGGATGTGCTTCCTCGAGAGTCACTTTTGAAGATTCTTCAGCATGAACTCGAAACAGCTCCCTTTCCCTCCGAGTTTTTCTTTGCTCGCTCTTTTCTTTAGATTCTTTTGCCTCGTCATACCGCCCCTGTCTGGCAGTTCCTGCCGAATCGTTTCTCACAAGGACAACGCAAGCTTGTTATCTCACATCCTTGCGGTCCTTATCTTTACTCTCGACTTTCCACTTCGTGTGAAAGGACATGGATGTCGAGACTGGCGGTAAAGTACAGCCGTGATTTTTCAGAGTGTGTAAATCATGCGCAACCTGCTGCGATCGATAATGACAGGTTCCAATTAAGGCAAGAACGATATAGCAACAGTAGAATCGACACTTTGAATTTTCCTCTTATTCCAAGCCAAGTATGAAATAAATAGAAAAAAAATTAACTGCGAGAATAAAAAGTGACTGTTGCACAACAATGATGTGAATTCTATAGCACGAGCGTTCGTTTGGTAACAAAAAGCTTTCTATTCACTCAATTAAGTGTGAATGCATTTTTCACAGCTTAATAAACAGAGTCTGGATGACGGAAAATGATTAATTTAATTACCAAAACAAATATGAATGTAGGTATAATAGCGTTGCGGTGGATGTGACTTGGAAGAGAAATAGAAGAACGAAGGGGAGGAGTCGGTAACTGGTTGGAAAAGGCCGATCGAGCGGGAAAACGAAAGGGACGTGTTGCAATGTGGCTCGAGATGTGGGCATGCACACACAGAAAGAATATATGGCAAGGTAAGAGTCACGATTCTATATATAGGGGAGAATTTGTCAAGATGTGAAGAAGGAAGGAGGTTAAACTGTAATGGGAAAAGTGTTGGTGCGCGTGGAAGGGCGCAGGTCTGTATGCGAGGTATAGCTTGCACGGAAGACAACTTATAAGCGCACCCCCGTCATTATACAGCCACGCACACAGGCAGGACAAGTGGGCGATACGCGCGGCCGTTCATAATACCGCGAAAGTCGTAATTTTTTTCATTTTATGCAGTGAAACGAATATGGCAGCTCACTCTTTCTCTTTCATTCATTCATTCTTTATTCCCTTTTTTAAAATACACTCCCGTGTCTCTCCGCGGGTGGCGTTTTCTTTCTTTCCATCTCACTTCTTCCTCTTCGTCGTTTTATTTATTATTCGTTTTTGTGCCTCACTCGTTTACGTTTTATTTTCTTTATTTTACTTTATCATCATTTGCCTTCTTCATTTTGTTCTCTTCTTTCCTGTTTTATTTTTCGTTTTGTTTTTAATATGACATATACAATGAGGCAAACCGCCATGGCCCATTAAAAAACTTGCAATTAGCATTTAAAATATAAACCTACGAGATATAAGAGAGGATGAGAGCCAAGGAAAAAGAGAAACAAAGTGAAATGTCTAATGAAAAGACCTTTTAGATTGGCTAAATGCCTTTCAGCCACCGAGAGAGAACTCTCTCTCTCTCTCTCTCGCTCTCTCTTTCGTTATTTCATTTCTTTTTTCACTCCCGTTCGCCCTCTTTCAATCGCTAAACAGAAGAACCCGAGCAAGCAACCGTGCCGCAGTGCTTTAAATGGAACTCACCCCTGATTGGCCATTCGAGGTAACTTCTCTCTTTTTTTTTTCTCTGTCGATTTCTTACTCCCTCAGCATTGCAGTTTTGCGCGACGAGCACCGCAAACTTGTGTTGGCGTATTCTCGGCGTATTGAACGTGAGTGATCTCATGACAGCAGCCGCCTGTACCTTCGATATACATAGATATATTATGCTTCGTAAACGTGCGACGAAAGTTCAGAGAGATGCAGATATCTGCCAGTTTCTCTCCATCATTCCTGAGCCTTATCCCAAATCCCTGCATCCTTGATAGTGTTCTGCTATTCAGTTCCTTTGTTAACTTCTCTTCTCCAATTCATTTGCGTTTGCTCCGTAACCACGAAACACGAGCGTAAAAAAAAAATTCAGCGGCGCTTGGTCAGCTCGTTGCATCCGAACTATTGCATGCATCGCTCGTAAATACTTTCCAAGTTCTTCAGAGAAAAATTTCATGGGGGAAAAAAAACGCTTAGACCCCGCGTTATCTATCCGAGACTTTCCACGGCCATTGACTTTCGCGTGGAAAATCTTTGGCAAATTACAAAAGCAACGAAAAGGCGATGTACGTGAGGGCACCGTTGCTCGCATTGAATAGCTTACGTTGAAAAACACCAAACAGCCTCGATACGGCTTTCACGAAGTGCAGTTTGGAAAAGCTTCAATAGACGTTTGAAATGAATTTCAGCTACTCTGAATATACGCTTTCAAAGAAAGCATCCTTTTGCGCAAATTAAAAAAAAATAAGATTCTTTTTTGTTTGTACCACAAAAATCAACATTTTCGGAGGTCATGGACAGTCGAGTTCGTTGGTAAAATCGATTTCCACGATCTCACTCTTTTTTACCTTATTTTAACATCTTCACCATGAGTTTCATGGTGAAGATGTTTTCACCATAATTTTTATAAATAAATATCTCGACTTCTACAAGGTGAAACCTTTTAAAATTGCGCAGCTATTGAACGTTACTAATCTCTTTGTGTGGTCCAAATTTAAAGGAATTCTATCGATAGAAAATTTTGCATACAACATTCTTAAACACGTGTTTCCGAATCTGAAAAATCACCTTTTAAAATTTCAAAAATCCAAAAAATTTAGTAATGTTGATCAAGTTTACAGAATGAATATTGAAATTTTTATACTCATCTTGAAGGATTGTTATTTTCTAGTTTGTCCAATAATTATTACGATCATTATTATTTATAAGTGACGGTATGAAGGAGGCAAAGCAAGGATTATATTTTCCGCCGTCTCGTTTCATTCTCGCAGATGTTGAATCTTGTGGGAGTTTTTCTGTATACCGTACGTCAAGTGTAAATACGTGTATGGGCTTGTGGTGTTGAGCGTATATATACGAAAAGAATGAGAAAGTAAGAGATTTCCTAGACGTGCGGAGGAAAAGCCTGGGGTACTCTGAAAGAGAGTAGTGCACGATGTCGAGGGAGGAGGAAGAAGAGACTGGATGTGTTGCGAGGGTGAAGGGTGGAAAGTCGGAGGCTGCAGACGAGAGGAGTGTAGGCACGTTAATAATTTGCACTCGGACGAGTCTATTGTCCACTAGTTGAGGTCTTGGAGTCTGGGAGCACGCGACCGTTCCAATTATTATGGCACTCTCCGAGTGCGAAATGAACGACGAGAACGACGATGGCGCGGTCGCAGTCGACAACGACGATGAGAAGGCCAAGAGAAGGACGTTCTCATGTGACTCTCGTACGGGTTAGTTGCTCTTTTGCTCACATTTCAACGAGACGCTGGTCGCAAACCCTGTAGATTCGGCCACTGAGCAAAGTATCTATATATGCGATAAGAAAAAGCGAGCGAACGTGGTATATGGGCAAATGAGAAAAAAGCCACCCTCCGTAATCACACAAATATACTACGTACATCGAAATAAATCATGTACTGCATCATCAACATTTATTTAAAAGGTATTCCTTTTCACGAAAAAATGTCTTAATTACAATCGTAATTATCCCGAAGAATATGACGAAATATTTGCACGAATGGAACAAACTAACAATCTAAGGGATTCTCTCCAAGCGTTGTGTTGCGTGTGTTGTAAACATTCACAGGCAAGGCAAGGTAGAATCACATTCTACCTTGCGAATGAGAGAACACTCGTAACCTGAAAGGATCCCTCGAGAATCAGATCCAATTTCATACACCACTATTACTTCCCTCATTCAAACCGCGCAATCTTACGCACGAATATTTTTTCTTCTGGTTCTTATATTTCCATAATCATCGCGGCTGTTCGGATAACCTCATTAGAAATAAAGTATAATCTCCATCGAAGAAAAAATTTGACAAAAAATTATCAAACTCGCAGGCGCCTGATGCGTACCTGCTGTTGACCTTGTCAGCAAGCTCGCGAAGAAAGTTATCGGAAGAAATCAACTAACGGAGGGGTAAATACTTGCTGCTGCTGACTGTACCAGCAGGAGACTTTTGGAACTAGGAGAGCAACACTGCATGACCCATTCAATGAATTACATCAAAACTCGTCCAAGATAGCGATACCATCGGATTTAAAAAAAAATCACAGTCGCAAGGGCAGTATCAGGACACGAAAGTTTATTGCACAATTTTTGTTGTTTTCGTTTCATTGGTATGTGATAATTTTTAAGTAGAAATTAAGTAGAATGGCACCGCGCAAGATGAAAAAGCTCCGATGAACTACGAAGTATGGGGACCGCGATAATCGTATAACCAATACCGTGCTAAGCGGTGCTCGCACACACACGCCGAGCCAGAAGTGCTGCCAAGCAACGAACAACAAGAACAACTACTTTATAGGTAAGCGATGTGTTAACGAAGTGTGTAACAGGCGGTAAATAAGAGAACCCGTAATTACGTGATGGCGTGGATCGAAGAGGCTCTTTGCAGGAGGCGCGAGAACCCACGAAGAAGAACGCTCGCGACCACCCACGAGTACATGTACACGGTGATGCCGAGAGGCAGGCAGGCAAGCAAGCAGGCAGGCAGGCAGGCAGGCAGGCAGGCAGGCAGGCCCCCATCGAGTTTGCCTCGTTTGATGCAACGCGAGCATCATCAAGAAACTCAGAGCAAAAGAGAAAGAAAGAGGACGAGAGAGAGAGACACGATGACGACGACAACGCCCAGCCAATCTCTCTCGGTGGATTGGATCCAAACGTGAGATGGACGTAGAGGTGTTCGAGTTTGCCAGAGTGCCGTTGGTACACGCGGCGAACATAAACAGCCGGCAAGTGAGTTGAGAAACTGGATTATGGTAGCACACCATTCTCATTCGTTCTTTCGCCCGCGAACCCCAAGAAATTCTACAGAAAAGATTGACGGCGTCGCTCGGTCGACGCCTCCGGTCTTTGCGAGCAAGCCGACAGCATTGCCACCGTTTCGCACGAGTCACGTTATCGCTTGCGTATATAAATATATACCAATTTATGCGTTTGCGCCTCTTTCATCTGTTTGGTATTCCGATCGACCAAATCGACGTACCAGAGAATTAACCAATCGGCTAACAAATCTAGACAAATTTATTTTTAAGCATTTTTTGTTGAAATATTTTGACAAGCGATTATCACAAGTTTTTGGAAAATAAAATTCCTGTTTTGGCAGGATTGATGATTGGAAATTCCGATACATTAATTCCGAATCGTGACAACATCGACCCACGAAATCGACCAATTTTCCCATCTATACGGGAAAATGAAAATGCCCTTAACGTAAAATCGTGAAACTTTTTTTTTCAACATTCAAATAATTGTGCAGAAACTTTTAAAACTTAGATCTAGCCTTACTATTTCTGGACCTTCGATTTTCAGTGCAGCTATACGCGTCAGGAAAGATTCAAAAATCGTCGCGTGAACTCACCTGAAATCAGAATAAACAAGAAAACGAAAATTAGCAAAAAAATCACTCGAAAGTATTGTATTATTTTACCCAAATCACCAATTCAATGATTGTTCAAAATTACAGGTTGGTAAATTGTATGAAAATCATCTTAAATTTCACGAAGCCCATTTGTACGTGTAAACAGAGCGGGACAATTTTTATTTATCAAGATATTTTGATGTCAACGACCACGAAGGCGGTAAGTAGAAAACAGAAAAATTAAATAATGGTTTCCGGTGCATTGGGGTTGATGGTCGACAGTGTAAAAATGTGAGCTGTGAGCTCACAATCGATGGAAAAAGCGAGAAAGAAAAACGCATGCGAGCACCACTTTAATTGTCCAAAAACACGACATTCGTGAAAGAAGGATTATGAGTCCAAGACAGAGTGTTGGTTCATGAGCAAATTATACGTAGATAAAGATTTAATATTGTATCAATGCCGCTGCTGGTGAAATCGAGCTATTGATAGAATGATCCTAATTTGCGGATGTAAACGATCACGCGATCTATACTTAGCTCAGACGATAGATTTTTTTTTTTCTCTATTCCTGTAGTTATCGTTATGTCACGTGATGCATAGTTACATGCATAATATGTATACACAATCTTTATAGAGATGGGGATAACCGCTATAACTGGTCTTGCGTCTATTACACGCCACGTTACTACTGTCAACACACGCGTAATAACTGTTATTAGACGCGCGTACCCCGCTGCAGAGTTTACCCTTTGGCTCTCAACGATACCAGCAAATATATATGCACACACGCACTCGGTTGATATACATATGGAGCCTCATAGGTATCTCGAGATTGGGTGAATCTACCGGAGCGATGAGGAGCAGAGTGCATCCTGACGTGTGGAAAATACCTCCTCGTTCATACGATGGTTAACCACTGATTTCAATGCGTCAAGTACTTCCTGCAAAACTTATCAACGGAGCTGTCGCTACCAATGAGCACGCTAATTGTCGTGGCAGTGCATTAGCCTCAGTGCCTTGGTCATAATAATACAACCGATGCAGTTGCGTTTCTATTATACATATAAGAGTAAAAGTTCTTCGATGTACTCCGAACCTCGTGAAATTTAAACGACCCTTGATGATAATTGTGATAGGAAAAGTGATTCATTTTTTTTTCAAACAGCAGTGTCACTACGTCGATAATTATCGTGATTTATAAGTATAACTGGTCATTTAATATTCATCTTATTTAATTCTCTCTCCAGTTGGATTCAGATTCATTAAAAAAAGAAAAAAAAATCATTTTGACTCTAAAGTACTTCAGAAATCTCCAGAAAGAAATCAGTAAAGTCTGTATTATAAAATGACTGTATGGCTGCTAGTGAGCTCGTCACAGCATGACGCAAATATTTAAGCACATTTTGTCGGTAAGCCTTCGCCGATGAGTCCCACTTGAAAAAGACAGTGAATGAGAAAGGGAGAGACAAGGAGAAATTTATACTATGCTTGGGTACTTGGGCATCGTGCAGCAGTATGTCATCGTTAGATTTGTGACAAGGGGAGAAAAGACACAAGAGTATTGTAGGACAGAGTCCACGTGTCCTCCGTATGTCAGAGAATCGGTACGTGCAAACAATGACAGGGAGAACATCATATGCAGGTAGGATTATAGACGGGGACCCCTTTTTCGGTTTGGTACAGAGCAAAAGTGCGGGGTACGATGATGAGCGACCCTTGCTGTACCCCTGATCAAGTCCTTTTCCCCACATACGATTACGGTTTCTCTTTACTTTCGAATATACCTATGTATGAACTTTACAAGAATACATACATGAAAATATCCACGGATATATCTTTTAATCACATACGCGAAGAGGGAGAGATAGAGGGGGGGGGGGGGGTGAAAGAAAATAAGCAACGATGCCAGGGGGTTGGTTACACATTCGTAAGGTCCAGCACGGGGGCTGAAGCCGATGAGGGTGAGAGCAGCAGTGACAAGCCACCCCTCTCGGCAGCTCGACATGACCCCCCCGCGCCTGCCTCTCTCCCGCTTGTAAAAATCCTCGATGCGCACCGTGTTAAATGCGCAAAAAGTGTAACTGCATTGTCAAATGAAAAAATCCCCTCC
The DNA here is from genome assembly GCA_963921915.1 of Hyposoter dolosus. Taxonomy (NCBI): domain Eukaryota; kingdom Metazoa; phylum Arthropoda; class Insecta; order Hymenoptera; family Ichneumonidae; genus Hyposoter; species Hyposoter dolosus. Next base: position 5,196,295 of record OY998134.1, read on the forward strand.
GGGACGTCGATGGCACAATAATGGGACAGATTATAATCTTGTCTACCCCCTGGGCACTATCTCTTCGTGTCGTCCCTTTAGTCTTTCTTTCAGTAGCATGTATTACACGCACACAAGGGCTAATAGCAAACCCAAAGGACCCTTCTAAGGCCGAAAATAGATGACGATTATCCTAATATCTGACCAGCATTCGTTTCGGCCGGCGTTCTCGGCTATTAGTCTTACATGTGTACCATTGTATTCGTAAAATTACAACATCATAAAATAGAATGAAATATCGAAGATTAATCTGCTGAACAAAAAATCGAGGTTTTTATGATTTTACTATGATTTTCGATGAGATATTTTGACTGAAGAAAAATAAATGGAGTATATATTTCTCTTGGTACACGAGTAACCTCTCCGCCAGAGTATCAACTACGAACGACCATTGAAAGTACGTGTTATTCAGAGAATCGTTCCGCTTCGTGTTTTTTCGAGAGCGTCGTTATCACCCCGGCTCTTCGTTCACGCAATTTTCTTCGAATGTATGCATTTGCGATTTTTTTCTATTATTCTATACTCCTCCTACGTGATCGCTTCCTTCTCGCTGGTTACTCTACACACACAAGGATCGAAACAAGGGAGACGGAACAGCAGCGAGAAACGAAGTAATCGCCATATTATAAGGCTTGACTGAAAAGATATTTTGCTGACGATGGTGTGAAATAATTCATGAAAGAAAGCGATTATCCATGAGACAGATGAAATTGAAGGATTAAGGAGTCTTTATCCGACGAAATCTCTATGGAATATGGTACGTGGATTATGAAGAGCACCTAAAGTTGAGCAAAGTGTAATATACCCATTCGAATACACCGACTGGCTGGAATTATTTTTGTCATTCTTTACACATTACGACATTCACCAGTTAGCCCGCCATTCTACATAATTTTCGTAGTTTCTATTAAAACGTGGAATCTACTTTTTCGGTTCGTCCATCAGGTCATCGAACAAATACTTATTGTACGAAGCCAGCGAAACGGCAGGGTGGATTCTAGCGAAGCAACTCATGCTCGTGTCCACATTACCATGCAACGAGTAAAATATGTATAAATCGTGAAGAGCTTCGTTTCGCTCTCTTTCGCGGTAGCTCTCGTTCGCTTTAGAGGGATGCTGAATTTTCACAAATGTTCATCGTACTAAAAGAGAGTTTCTCTTTCGACTCGTTCATTCATTCGCTAGCCTGTCACGCTCGAGGATAATGACGCTCTCGGAGTATTTCGCTTTTGTTGCATTGCTGCATGCTCGTGTATCCGCGGCGTTGTAAAAATAAAATAGTGATTCACGGTTATCACGGGGGAGTACGGTGCAAATTATCGCGAAACCGTGACAAAAAAACTTGAGATAACAAGCGTTTATTTATACGCAGAAAGGAAATAGCTCGATTGGGAAAACATGTAAATTGTAGAGAATTGTAAGAAATGTCCAAAGTAATTGCCAGTCAAATAGAGATATTTCAGGTTGCCGGATCCTTAATTGACACGAAGGTTGCCAGCAGGTACGCCATTGAAGTTTACTTGGACGAATATCGTAGAAAACTCGTAATCTCTGGGGCTTGCAAGTGAGAATTTAAACTGGGTAAAATGGAAGTAAAGTCTCGGCGAGGAGGATAAGTTTGAAAATGGAGAGGGAACATCGGCCGGAAAATGAAGGAGAAACGTCAGACTTCAAGCAGCCATCATACACAGAGCCTAGGACGCGCGGTACACGAAGAGAAGCAGGAGAAAGATGATAGAGAGGGTGATGTAGAAGGTTGAGAGAGGGTTAGGAGGAAAAGCAAGATAGTTAGAGAACTAGAGCGATACAGAGCGAGTGCGAGAGCCAAGAAGAGGGGGAGTTTTCCAGCTCGACGGAGCCAATTCAGAGCCGGAATTTATCCTATCAATTTCTGCTCGGTGGAGTGGCAAAGAGCTCTGGGAGCGTTCGCCGTTCGCTATATTAACGCTACACACAGGGGCCCTCCAGGGTTCAACCGAAAAGCTCCCAGCCGCACGAGTACAATCCTACATTACCACCACCACCACCACCATCAGCAGCCCGACGTTTATAATATGATATCTGCAACAGCGCAACGGGGTTCACGCGGCCGCGTTTCTATTCCCTTTTCACAAGTATACACGGTGTGGCTTGCCAATACTATACTCTTGCGCCATATATACGCGCTACCGTGATGCTTCTCCGCCACTCATCATTGTTGCTCACACCCCTGTATATACTCCAATAAAGTGGCGAGCGCTCGTCGCTCTTATTTGTATGTACTTTAACCCCAATTATGTCGTAGGTGTACGTTCGTCAGCCGCGTGCCCGCACGAGCCTACTCAGCATTGATCTACTCTTCTGCTTCACAATGTTTCTTTCCACCAATCAGTAAGAAATATACTCATCCTCTCAAAAATAATCCAATCTAAGAAGAAAACGACCGAGGCTGAATCTTCACTAATTCGAACGGGTATATAATTATGATAATTCCCAAGAAAACCAGAAAAAGCTTACTGCGCGGTGTATTCGCTAGAAAAACACCTCATCAGAGTGAGAAAAGAATAGCAGAGATAATTGAAACTTGTATCTGATTTGTGCGTACTGTAGGTTCTGCTCTAAGGCAGGAAGGAAGAATAAAATGGGGATTATATGCCGAGTCTAGTATTTCAGAGCATATACAAAAAAAAACCCAGCAGAGGTTTTGGTAAAATGTATGGGTTGTAGAGCAATTTTGATCGACGACCAGAAACAAAGACTATTCCATTATATTTCGAGAGGCGTATCGGGAGAGCTGTATGAAAGCAAGATCAGGCGGTAGTTTGTCGCGCAGAATTAAAATTGAAGGGAGCCTCGAGCATAGAGAGCAGCAGAGCCCCCGTTTGCCGTGTGGCTCGGTTGCTCTGCTCTCGGAGGTGGGGCGAGTTGCGGAACGGAACGAGAGATGGTTAACGGAGGGGTTAGGATAGGTCGTCGGACCTCTTTAGGTTTAGCGAAGCAAATGATCCACCAGCGAGCAGCCGAGTGCGAGATGGCGCAAGAGGGCGCTCTTCGCGAGCGTTTCTCCACTGCGCTTCGTATATATATATCCGTTAACCTCCATGGGGAAGAGCAGCCAACCGATCACATTGATCTTTGCCAAAAACAATAGAGGCTCTGTCCGTCAGTAACGCGCGTTTGGATTTCTGTCTCCCGGATGATGCTTTGGCAAAATACGGGTAGCCCTCAAGGCAAAGAAAAAGGAAAAGGGAATAAGTAGCTCACCCTGAATTCCTTACTCGTTTCGCTTTTTCTCCGATTCTTCAATATCCACGTCATTATAAATTTACACCAAGTCAACTATTTTTCTCTCATCGTCGTCAACAAACACGCAAAATAAGGAATGAGTCCTTTTCTTCTTCGCCGTAGTAAATGTTGGAATTCCCAGGCAGGAATAGCTGGGAATCGAGATCAGAATTGCGAGACTGAGCTGTCAGTGCGAGCTCTTTGTTGGAGGTAAGAATCAACTTTCCGATCATAACCAACTTTCCATTTTGCGGTGAGAATTTCTCCTCCAATCGATATTCCTGTATATTTAATAATAGCTCTGCAGTGAGAGGCCGTATGAAACTTGGTATAATCTACCGATGCCTGAGTAAGTGCTATAGTGGTGATGAGCCCTGACTCTGCCATTGACGAATATACGACGATCATGGTGACGGCAGTCTAAGGGAGCAGGTTAGGTTTGGGTATACGTTTTCGCTCCCTCGTCGAAGCTTAGAAAAAAGGACGACTACACGTATACGTACACAACATAAAGCTTGCAGAATGAAGTGAACTCCCAGCTGGTACACCCGAGGCTTCAAGGGCCGCTCTTTTTTTATGAATATTCGAACACGCGCCAATAAACTCGAATGTGCATGACGAAAAGGTCGCCAGACGTGAAGTGGTCGTCCAGCTCCGACGTGAATATACATCTACGAACCTCTGTACCTCTATATATATATATACGCATGCACGTATTTGAGAACATACACGTGTGGGTGTATTACATGTATGCAGTGCACAGTCAAGGTACCCACCCTCTCTCTCTCTCTCTCTCTCTCTCTCTCTCTCTCTCTCTCTCTCTCTCTCTCTCTCTCTCTCTCTCTCTCTCTCTCTCTCTCTCTCTCTCTCTCTCTCTCTCTTTCTCCTCACGTCCGTCCGTCTAGAGGCTGCATATGCTCTTGTGTTGGTGGGCACTTGGCTGGGTCGAGGAGACCGCGATAGTAGTGAAGGCAGCTCCACCGCCCGGCGACTACTGAACAGGGGCCGTCAAGAGGCTACTGCTACGATCGAGGGCTGGATTGCTAACCAGATTCGTCGTCGAGACTCTGAACTCTACCATCGTTAATGCTCTTGCTACCACTACTACCGCTACCACTGCTCCTAATGCAACCGCTACTACGACCGCTGCTACTAGTATATCCTGTCTGCTGCTGCCATCGCATATACGCTTTGAAAATGAACTAAAAACGATAAAGGCCGGCACGAGCTCTCACTCATTCATCACATAGGTATCATGCAACGGTACTCGCGTATTCCGAAGAGAAGTCTGAGCGTTTTACGTTTCGTTTCGTTTTCTACCACCGAGGGAAGTCGCGGTGGTCCCACGTACTTCTATCATCGTCATCGCCAGAATTTGTCACGGTTTCGTAGCAAACTGCAGTTACTCGATTATTACTAACAAAAAAACGCGATGCCCTTGTCATAAAGACAGTTCAAAGTCATTTTACGACTGACATTATCGAAGCGATTATAATTTGCAACTGAAACTTGAGTTCACAATTGATACTATTTGGACAAAATACTCGTTCATTTGGAAAATGATGGTTATGATAAAATGGTAAGTACTGCATTTGGAGGGGATTTACTTGTCGCGTTTGGCACGCTTCCAGTAATGGAGTCGTTTTTTCAAGTAATTAAAGTAAAGAGCACGGGTATATGCAGTTTTGCGGTGCCGTTGATTTGTCGGCAAGTTTCTGTTCAAGCAAGTACGTAATCTGGCTTTTAGATCGGAGCAAACGTTTACCTATCAAAGAGCGGAACCATGGTTTTTTTTTCGCTTTGGACTCTTGCGCCCTACAACGCGATGTTTTCGAGAAAGTTGAATGTTTCGCCCTCTTATGCTTCTCCGGCTTTTTCTCTTTCCCTTTCTCTGAACCGTTTGATAAATCCAACATCCCCAAGGCGCTTTAGTATATGCACTATAGAAAAAAATAGTTAGCTTGTTGGTGCAGTATGGTCTCTACGCACGGAAAAGCTCGGGGGCCGGTGACCTTTTCAATTAACGCCGCGAGACGAGACGTGACTCGCGGCGTTAGCAAGCTACAGTGAGTGGAGCGAGCACACATACTTTCAGCATGTGCATGACTTTGCCATAGATGCCCACACGTATGAGCTTTTTGCCAATGGTGCACCGCTACCAAGCGGCGAAAAAAAAAACAGGCGAAAAAAATGCTGCGCGTGCGTGAGGTCTCTCTCTCTTATTCTATTTTTTCTACCCTCGCTCGCTCTCTCTCTCTCTCTCTCTCTCTCTCTCTCTCTCTCTCTCTCTCTCTCTCTCTCTCTCTCTCTCTCTCTCTCTCTCTCTCTCTCTCTCTCTCTCTCTCTGCAAGCGACATATTCAGGACTCTGCAGCACTGCAATTCTCGCTTAACCATATACACATATTCTGGGCACTCTGCTGCACGATGCGGTTTGTTATTCGTTTGTGAACGCAAGGCGGAAATATAAAATTTACTGAGGAACTTCAAGGCATGTGTGTTGAGGTTATGTACCGCGGAGTATAGTCGAAGCAGCATATGCGTGTTTGTACGCTGTTTTTTTCTGAGTGGTGTACCGATTGCGAGAGTGAACTTCCAGACGCATCAACACGGGGCTGTCGCGTTCAATGTCCCAATAAAAATCTTGCTCGCAGCCTTGACGTTTTTTGGAAATTTTAAAGCCGCGAGGAGAAAACTAAAAGTGGTACACACTTATCAATGTGGATGCAGATCGTTCATGGGTCACATATTTTTTGATACGTGCATGTCGTTCGAAACACACGTGAGAAACGCCGGATTAACCTTCGGTGTTCTTTTTATGAGTGTTTTTTTTATGACCTCGTGATCTACCTCACATTTGGTCGACTAAGCAGGGTCAGTTTCATGGATTCTCTCAGCTGTCCTGCCTCGCTTGATTCGTTCTTCTCACACTTGCACTTAATAAAACGGAAGAGGACGAAATGTTAAGAAAAAGAAACGCAAAGCGTAAGTATAGCGAGGAAAGGCAAGAAGAGGAAGATTTGACAGTGCAAGATGGAGGGTGCTTGCAGGGTTTAGGGGTTGGATCTAGAGGGAAGAGAATCGAGAGGAAGAGAGATCAAGGAACAGACAAGAGGCGAAGAATGTTACGCGTGTCGACGTGTATATATACAAAAAGTGAAAGAGACAAGTGTTCTCTCGGCTCTGGCTAATGCAGTGCGGTGAAATATTCATCAGTCTGCCTGCCTGCCTCGGTGGCGCGGGCCAACCCACCCTTTATATTTCGTAATTACCCTCCCCGAGTATCTCCCATCTCTCACTTTTCCTATTTCACTCTCCACTCTCCGTCTCCCTTTCCGTCACGCTTCTTCTTCTTCTAGTTTGACTTGAGCTTTCTGGCTTTATTCATTGCTCTGCCTATCGCGTTATCCTTCTCACCGAGGCAAGATTCTAACTGTGCCCTCGTTCACTCTCCTCCCCCGTTGTCGTCACTCCAACAACAACATGAGCAAACTTGGCTGTATAAATATTTTTAGTCACATTGCAAAAGAGAAACTTTTTGATGGGCAGAACTCACATTGCACAACGTCAATTCTATAATGAAGTAAAAGTCGAACATGTCAATATTTATCTTGACGAATAAATCAGATTCAACCATTCAGCGGCTTTGAAAAATCGAAAAATCAATAATTTTGTTTAATTCGTCATCTCGAGCAACGCCCTACTAGTTCACAAGGACCGTCGAGAAATTTTGCTGACACTCCAAAAGCTTTGTCGCATGCTGGAAAAGTCTTAGCGTAAGATCATGCAGAGAAAGCGACGAGGAAGAGATAACTTCGTAATCTTTTGCATACTTCGGCAACACTCATGATAGTGTCAAAATGGCGAACATGGTGAACCGATAGAAAAAGGGAAGAAAGGATATGAGCATATGACCGTTTAGAAAGACTCGAACGGGGTTTCCCTTCGCGTTTGAGTGTGGGATAGACGGTGCCTACATTATCACGGCCCTCCTGCACAGCTCTAAATATTTATGCGCTCGTTCCCCGCGTCCACAACCGCTCACCCTTCAACGAGGACGCATCTCTCGTAGTAACATCAAAGAACTCACCCGACCACATATATATATATATATATCCTCTTTGGCCGTACTGCATAGTTCGTAAAAATAAAATCCTCATGCTCGTTGTTTATTCTCATACGACTTTCCATTTTTTTTTCCATCCTATACCGTGTGTCGTTGATAATCTCGCGTCGATATATCGAATATATTAATAAAAATAACAGATACTATCGCCAGCACGTGCGCATAGCGAATAATTGCCGAAAAAATCAAACGCGTTGGGAAAAACTTGCGGTTTCATGAATTTGTCAATTTTGTATGACTTCCTGGTAAAATTTTCGATACTTCCGCCCAGGCCTGCACGCGTATACTTCAACGGCATATAATGTATAATAATTACTTGAGCAGCATCCGTTTTTTGACTGGTTCCCGATTCTCGTTTTCTCCATTTCTATCGAACGTCAGCAGTGTCTGCCTCTCGAACACCGCAACGTTGATACGTGAACGCGAAAACACAAGTTGTATACCCTGGGCAAATACGCAAGCGAGGGGATGATGGTAGCGATGGCAGGAGGACATTTGCGAAGGGGCTTTCGACACAAGGGAAATAGAAGGAAGAAAAAGAGAAGCGAACAAGTCTACCGAAGTCGTCGCGACGTTAAAGCAAACAAGAAGTCACACACGTAGCAGTCATCACACGTCTCGTATCCCAGCCAAGAAGAGCATCGTGGAGGAGCTGGAAAAAGTGTGAGAAGTGAAGGAAATCGAGAGGAGGAGAGAAACTGGAGAATTGCGGGTCGTTGACGATGCTTACTCCTGTTTAACTCGTCTATTCCAATGTTTTCTATTTCTACACACGTACTGCATACCTTTTTACATATTTTCTCGTTCCATACCCAGCAGTCCCCCTTCCTCTTTCTTTTTTATTCCTTTCACCTTGATTTTCGTTCAACCGCTCTTTTCAAATATGTCGTCAATAAAAACTGATGGAGAACTGAGTAAATAATTTGCTAAAACTTTTAATCAGCGCCTGAGAGGCAAACTTTTCGTTTCACACACTAGTGGTCGTAAGGCAAAATTTCAGCATCGAGCAAATTGATTACAAACGAGAGTTTAATCATGCAAATGGCTCGGCTTCCGTGCACTCTGTAGAATTTAGAGGGGAAAAAAAACTGTGTGCACGAATTTGGAAAATTTGAGATGTAAGCATAACCTGTCGCGCGTCGACGTTAAACGAGGCGTGAATGTGGATTCAGGACGACAAGTTGAGATGAAAGAGAGAGGAAGAGAAGCATGTCGAAGAAAAAGATCGTGGGCCGCAATGCACACACAGGAATCGTGCACGGACGATTAGCTGCGTGTGCGTTTGCTTGTCCGACTCTCTTCAACGACGGTGGTCCGCACGACCCGCGCCCGTGCTAACAGAACCAAAAAATTCTTTCCTCCGAAGAATTGACAAAAAAAAAAAACATTACCAACGATCCGGAATACAGGCGATACATTTGAATCGATGCTTTCGCACGGTAACGCGTTTCTGTTCTCTCGCTGATGGTCCGTGATCACGAAATCGACAATAGCGACCCACACGGATTTTCGTTTGGGTCAATTTTCCCTCAAAGATTCGAGTACATTTATTTATGTGCATTCGAGCGGAGTATATGCATGTGTGCATCTCCAAATTCCACGTTTTGTCCGCTTTGTAAATGGGTCGAGTTTGTGAAATGTGCACACAATGGGACCTTCGCGGTTTGTACCTCGATCATGGTAACTCCGTTATCGCGGTCGGCTAGGCTCACGGACAATGTCCAAAGCCCAATCGCAGCGTCCTCTGCTCCGACGTCTTGTCCCTCCGCGTAGAGCAGAGATAGAGAAGGACCGAGAGCCCGATCGTTTCGCAACGCCGCTCTTTTGCTCCCGTTTTAGACCCGTACAACCTTTCTCTCGCTCCCCAAGCTCTCGCTTACTTTTTTCTTTCGCTCGTGATCCCACTTCCGCGGTCACGGATGTCCAAATATTTACCCGCAATGTGTATCATCTCTCACGGACGGACCTTGCGGCTGCCCTACTCGTTTCTTTCGGCCTTTCGTCACCGCGCGGTCACGATTTTCTTAAGCTTGGCTCATCTTCCTATTCACTTCTCTCCTCAGCGCGTCTTCTCATTCAACGTTGAAAAGATTGGACGCATGGATAGGCGTGTAAGGTGCCTCTATTATTGCTTGTAAGTATACATACATGTCTCTTTATATCTCATACATCTTTTCAACGTGTGCCATCGTTCACCTATATTACACAACGCTTTACCGAACATTTTCCTCGCTACAACAGACCGCATCATTTGAGAAATCAATTTGTAATAAAACAGCAATATTTCTCAAGAGGCTGGCACGCTTTTTTCTCAATTCGCGCGAAACTATTCATTTTAAAAAATTTAGTTCAAATTCATTAAAATATTTTAATTGAATAATTTAACTATAATTAAGTTGAAAATATTTTTAGCTAGCCGGCTTGGCAAACGGAAAAATTCAGTTTTCGAACCGAAAAGAGTCGAGACAACCGATGGATTGATGACTAAAGTTTTGTTGCTCTCATCCAGCTACACGTGGCTCGGAAGCTGCAATAGATACACAGATGAGACGAGTAGATCCTGAGGACGACTGAAAACTAGAAATTGAGTGAACTAGCCTGCCGGACATGATAACGACGAGAAAAAGGTGTTGATCGTGCAAACAGCAGAATAATTGAGCGATACTGAGTATACGAGAATGTAAGAAAATATTCAAAAGTAGGAATGCCAGGAAAAATTGATAATGAACAACAAGTGATGGAGAAAGGGATTCATCGTTTGCTATCGTCCTGACGCTGTGTATGGAATTTCGCGTCGTTCGAGACACCCCCGCGGAGACAAAACACGCGACGACTACGATTATATCGCCTTGGAAGAGAGTCGTATATTCGACTGGAGCCGCGGTTGACTCAAAGTTTAGAAGGCACACCGTTCCAGCGTCGAAACCGATCTTCGAACTCTCGAAAAGAAAAAAAATTTTAAATAAAAATACAAAAATCGAAGCCCGTATGTTGATATATGTCGTACGACGATTTCCGTTCTCTGCTGGCACGCGGTTGACGGGGTGGAGTGTGTTACACGTTTCTTCTTCTCTCTCTACTCGGTATAAGCACGGTTGTACGCACATGCTCGGCTTTCGCGAGAGGGAATCCGGTACGGAATTAACTCAGTCGCTTGTTTTTTCAAGCCGTCCGTTGAAATCAGATCCTCGACGGGTGTACTCGGGAGAGTTTTACCCGGCCGCCACGAGAAACGAGAGTGCACGAAACGCAAGACAAAAATATAACCCGAAAATTTTACGTCGTAATGCGCGGAACTCGCAGAACCTTCTGACATGGGTTTAGAAAAAAAAAGAAAAAAAAAAAGCAGCGAACGGAGTATCGATGAACAAACGGCTTATACTTCGGAATGGCTTGAAAACGAAAATGAGAATAGAATTAGTTTTCATTAAAATGAGAAGCTTCGAACACTCGTGGATAACATTCTCCGTGGAGCATGCCCGGCTTACATGGGGAAATCGATCCAGTCCAAGCACTTCGATAAAGATCTTGATAAAGAGAATTGCACAATGCTTTCCTCCTTGGGGATTTGGAAGGAATATTATTTCGTATTTACAAGAAAAAAGAGAGAAAGCCTCTTCGTGTATCCTGGATTAATAAAAAGCAGCTCAGCAAAAGCGATGAGAATGTGAGACCCGACTTGATTCCTCTTATTCTTTGTCGCGACTGACATAGGAACTCGAGTGGATGCTGCGTAACGCGGATCCGACGGGTTTGCTGATGCATCAAAACTCGACGACTCTCTGTTTTGTATTGTTGAACCGAATAATGCTGCGTCGTACCGCCCTTTCATATTTTTCCCGAGACTTGTTCATCCGTCCGAAGCTAAATACATTTTCATGACGACAGGGTCAAATATTTTTTATTATCGTCAAGAATCTTGAATAGAAAAATGTATTTTTTTCTCGATGGCCGGTTAGGCTCGAATTAAAAGAAATATCAACTCGTTTTTTCCTATTAAAAAAAATATATGTTTTTTATTTAATCTCCAATCATGCCTCGTCATCGAGCAAACATTTTTTTCCAAGTGAGGCAATTCGATTTATCGCGGAAAATGGGCAGTCGTACGAGGTCATTTGTATTGCGGTAAAACGTGCACACTACAGACATATGTTGGAAACTTCTTTAGCCCTCCTTAATGTGTTCAGGTAAATCGATTGGTTATTCGCTCGGACGAAATCGCGTTACCACCAGTCGTCATTCGACAGAAAAAAGAAAATAAGCTCAAGGGAGCGGTAAACCACTTAAGGCTCACGCGAGACCACAGGAAAGAACAGTCCGGCAAGGTGTACCATTATCAAAGCCGATTTGGCTCTTTTCCCAACTACTTTACTCATCGAGAGCACTTCCGATCGAGAAATATGCTCTACTGATGAGAAGTTCGCAGTGTGATGATCGATTGCGACGTAGTCACGTACTAATTAAGCCACGATCACTTATATCAAAACCGCAAAATCCCCAGCAAGTGTATTCGCAAACAAGAATTGTTCGCATAATGAAAATTTATCTGTGCAAACGAGAAAAAAAAAGAAATTTTACTTCTCGAGTAATCTTTCGCGGTTTCAGACGAGTGCAGCTAGACAGTAGAAAACGTGTGTGATTTGTGAACCTACCGAGAAAGGTTGCAAATCGGTGTGGTGAGCATTGAATATGCATCTCGCGTCTTTTCGTGAAGGGAAGGGAAAGATTGAGGAGGTCGTTACTCCATCCGCTGCGTGTGTCTCGAAGACTGTTTGGATGCACGGTGAGCCTCTCTACGTATCGACACACAAACGATAGCAACGATGACAACGACTCTCTGCCCAGCACCTTTGGGGTAAACTATCGAACGCCACTTTTGCATTCGCGGTGATCGTAGCGTGCAATCTAATGCGGAGGCGTCCTGAGGTCTTTGGAATTGTAGTCGGTCAAGTGTGAGAAGAATGGGAGAAGAACACATGCACTTGGCTCGAGCGACCACGCCCTCACAGCTCTGTTATTGTCCATACGAAGTAAAAGTATACTAACTGCCTCTATATATTCCCATATTCGCTCTTTAAAATCGATTCTCAACCAAAAGTTCCATTCTTTACAATTGTTCGTATTGCGTTTTTCTTTCTGAATTTTGTAAAATGGAGTAAGAGGCAAACAGGAAACGAGTGGCGAGAGGAACGTACTGCGGTGTCCCAAAACCTACTTGAGTCTCTGGGTCGGAGTGCACCGCATGGGAGTATGCTCTTCGGTAAACCTGAACAGTTCTGCACCTGGTGTACATACACACGATCTACTTGAGAGGCAAGGAAATGCGGGAGAGTAAAAAAATAATAATCAAAAGCAGCAGGAGAAAGAAAAAGATGAATGCGTTCGCGGGTTTAGTTGACGAGGACGAGTGAGAAGAATAGGATATGAGAATCGACGGAACAAGAGGAAATCGCGTCGGTGCTTCGATGTACGCCACATGAGAAAGACGCGATGGTGACTGCCTCAATTTCCCTCGATCTCTAATAACTATATGTCTCACTTCTTTTCTTTCTCGTCGTTGGATCTTCTTGCATATAGACTGCGGCGGACCATGGAACATAAAAACGTCGGAGGCGAATAATAATCGTGAGGCCGATCATTAAATTGTTCCGGCGATGGTTAACGCAGAGAGGAGGAGGCGCCCGCACAGGTTAATTCTTCTTTGTGCCGCTCGGGGGAGTGCTTTCCTGATTGGTCAATTAACAAGTGCATTAGAAAATAATGATGCTGCCCTTTCCTACATAACCGCAATGTCCTACTCGTCGTCCCACGTATGTGTATACACTCGTACATTTCTCTACGTACCTACGAATATGGCGTACGTGTCAACTTCTCGTGAAATTCCAGTTCCGGAGTTCCTGTTTTTTCTTATTATTCCCTATATTCCATGGGCACGATCTCCCAAAGTGAGCCCTTGACGCTCGTCATCAGTATTTAAACCAACAGAGTTGTATTAGCGTTGCGGAACTGATCGTAAAATGATCTCGATGATATACTGAATAGTCGGCCAAATATTGTAGATTGGAAACACGAATGGAATAAATTCAATTCCATAAAAGTTCCATAGAGACTACTGATCCTGAAGGAAAATAAAAGTTGATAGTTGGAGGATGATGAGTGATATCCATTTCCTGTGCGTGTATACGGATTAGTAACCCTTGGCAGGAAGCTTATTCACGTTTATTCTGATATCATTACTTAGCTTCGTGCTACCTCTTATTACGTTAACGCATTCTACAGAGCGAGTAAGCTACTTGTTTCTAGATTCGTTTTCAGGGCTATAAATGCGGACGTGATATATTCTCGCTCTGTTTTTATCCCTTTCCTTTCATTCTCTCTCCGCCCGATTGTGAATAAACGCTGCGGTAACCGCAGGAATTTATGTAGCAGGAGGCATCGCTAACTACATTGTAATTTTTTTTTTTTTCACTTCTCGCGTACCGCCATGTCGGTGCAGACTATTAACTGAGCATCGCCACTCGCAGTATTCTTTTTCTTACTTTCTATCTCCCTTTCTTGATGCAAGTGTTTTTCTCTGCATAGGATTGCTCTCCCCCTTTCCTTCTCTTCTCTCTCTCTCTCTCTCTCTCTCTCTCTCTCTCTCTCTCTCTCTCTCTCTCTCTCTCTCTCTCTCTCTCGGTTGCTTCCTCGCTCCTGGCGAGAGTGATGTTAACGACCTAAACGCTCGCGCGCGCGGTAGATCGGGATCGAAGCACCAGTAGCGAGTTGGAGAATTCAGCGAAACGAAAAGCATCAACTTATATACTACACACCACGTGCAAAGTTTCACTGCTAAGTTTTCTCTCACGATGAAGCCCTCTCTCTAAGCGCGAGAACTATGCGACACGTTTAACTCACTAGCAACGAGTCTTGCCTTGACGACCAAGTATATATATATGCATGGTGTCTTTTGCGAAGAACGAGAGACGAGATACGAGTTAGGGCTTCGACATGTACTGCAGAGTAGTAGATCCAGTCACTTGAAAATATCCCTCTTTCGTGGAACGATCGTTAACCCAACCCGATCGCACGGCTCCCGGATTCTCTTCAGCGAGTTTAACTCCCTCTTTCTTCGTCTTCTTTTTTCACTAGTTCCGCTTCTTCCCCGACGAGGTCAAAAATTTTTCTACTTCCGTTCGTAGCTTCAAGACCGAACCGATTGACTTTCCTTAGGGGGATCTTTCTCAAGGGTTTTTTTTTTGTACCACCAGAGTGAGCAGCAAGTTGAAAGTTACTGCGCAGCGAATATCGCTGTCGACCTAATAAAAATTCGAGTTGAGAATATTCAAGGAAAGTACATTCGCACGCTCGCGTACATCTTTTTGCTTTATTCTCCTGATTTTACACGTCGGAGCTCGAATGGAAGATTCCGCGATAAATTATTAACTCTGCTTAAAATTCAGCGCGAAGCTGTGAAATAGTAACTATGCGCGTGTCGTAATAAACGTTAATCAAAGACTTTGGGCTCGACAAAATAATGACACTATAAGCTGAAAATATATAAATACATATACAAATACATACTTGAAGGCATGCCCGTGTGACGGTTGACATTTCTCGTTTGAAACAAGTACACGCGTATGGACGCGTGTCATGACGGAAGGTGTTGGGAAATCGGATGAAATTATAATTCAATATTCGTGGCGCGAGCGTATCTGGCCTCACAAAGGCTTCGTTTGATACGCTTTCACCCTCTCGGTCTCTCTATCCCTCTTTCTCTCTTTGTCAAAGGTAGCCAAGAGCAAGAGAGAGAGAGAGAGAGAGAGAGAGAGAGAGAGAGAAATGCAGGGAGAAGTAAAAGAGAGAAAATGATTTGGAAACTGTAAACGTGCATACGCTTTGCTGGTGGACGCAAAGCTAAACGTGCGGCTGACGATGAAATCATGATTTCATTTGACACGCGTGTTACTCCATATAACCATTGGAGATACGCAAGAGAGCGAGAGATCAGAGAGAAGATATATTTTCATTGAATCCCGTAAACGGGCACCGTCAAACAAACTCCTACCAATATACAAAATTGTACACATGCCAATTTTGTAGAAACATATTAACGATATATTGATAATGGAATATACAGAGCTCACATATTCCGTATTCACCTTATCCGAGCTAATTTCCCGATATTTTCAGGTTCCCAAGAACATTCGTTGGCTCACTTCTTTTCACTGATACATTTTATTGTGTTCATGGGACGACGATAACGATTTATAAGCAAAAGAGATTGCGGAATACTCTTCATACCAAGTACGTCAGCAACGATTATTCCGTCGTTGAATCTACTTTGTGTTGGACACACGAAGGAACCAACGTTGCAGGTTGGAATTAGTATCGGTCATTCAGAATCTGCTCAAGAAGTGGTCGATCATTTAGTGCAGCTAATGTCACTGAGTGAATAGGCGAGAAGGCTGAAGGCAGCACCGGCCCAACAACGTGTACCCCAAAGGCAAATTGCCCAAAATCGCAACAGTAGGCTGCGTGCGAGTTTCCACTTCGAACTGAGTGACCAGCAGTGAGAGCTTGGATACCTTAATAAGCTTGAGATTAGTGTATGAACGAATACTCTCCAATTGATGAAGAGCACACACTTGCACGCACATTTATTGTAATCGTGAATTTACATCGAATTCCGTCGAGTACGAAAAATTTGACTTACACCGTATCATTCAAAATCGTAGTGCGAGAGACAACGATTATTAAAAAACCAACGGAGCAGGTGACGCAGCAGGATTCACGCGTGAACACCACGTCTTCGTGAACTGAACAACTTCCGTGTCTCTGCGCGGTAGTTTTTTTTTTCATCTACTCGTAAAAAGTGTTGGTAGACATAGCGAACGAACTTATTCCAACAGTTTTCTTCGCCGTTGCAGAATGGACGCACGAATGCAGAATGGAATGACCAACGAAAAGAACTTGCATCTCGTATATGGCCAGCATTTTCGTACACGCTATCCGGCCACGAATGAGGGAAAGATTGAGAGAGAAAGAGCAGAGCAGTGGCAGAAGGGAAACTTCCGGAATTGTATACAATGGGATCGGTAGACCCGTGAATAACAGATCGGGCCTATCAAAAATTCCGTTTGTCGGCTCTTGGTCCACACCCAGCAATATATACACCTCGTCGTTTGCCTCTAAGCGCGCGTTCTCTCGTTGTACACTCAACCAGGAGAGTGGGCTCCTTTTTGTTTCAACTGTTTTGCTTGCGAGGAAACTCTGACCCAAGCTAACCTGCTCATGAATGTTGACTACACAACACTAAATTACTAGAGTGGTCGAGAACCCGGTCTCTCATTTGCTCGGTTACTACTTTGGAAATTCTCTACCAGTTAACATAGTATCCGGAATTTCAACGAAATTCATTCAATATAGAAATTCTTGTGCGGAATGCAAAGACTGCGTTCGATTATTTGGCGCGGCGTGACTTATTGACTCTGCCGAATATTCTATTCGAAATACTTGGTTATGAATAGCAATCGCGTTGGTGAATTCGCCGCGATGAAATCTTTATGAATCAGGTCGTTGAATGATTGCTCGCCAAAGAAAAATAGAAGAAACGTAAAAACCGCAAGACTGGGTCGAGGTTTTCAAATGGCAGGAAAGAAATACACGAGGTTTTGTCGCTGCCGTTATTACAACGAGGGCGAAGCCGCTGCCACTCCTCGGGATGGTCGACAAGGGTGCACCGGAATTAAAGCGCGAGCTAGGAAGGTGTATGCCTATGTATGTTTGATGGCGATCGGGTATTCTGTTTGGAGGACAGAAGAGCCTGGACTCCATGGATATATGAAGAGATGGAACGGGACACACTGATATCAGAGGCGAAGAGAGAGAGAGAGAGAGAGAGAGAGAGAGAGAGAGCAGCAGGTGCGAGCGAGAGGAACGCACCGCAGAAAGCTCAAGCTCTCCTGTGTAAGTTGAACGTGGGTAGAAGGCAAAAAGATGGATATCGAGTTGAATATTGCAAGGGAGGTCATGCGAGAGGGCAAAAAGTAGGAGAAAAACGAGCTCATAGAATGAGTGAGGTGGTCCACTTTTCCACAACAGCAGGGAATGGGGGCCAATATGTAATCGTCTCTCCTGTACGCGTCCTGCTGTCAGCTTGGGCTAACGTTGCATCCGAGATCGAGCAGCTCATAGCCTAGCGCACCAATCGCCGCCATATATTGTCTATGCCATAAATTTACAATATATATGTATTTATGGATTCGACGTGATGCACCACCTCCCTCTCTTTATCCTCTAGATATACATATGGATAAGTTTTTATGAGGGTGCACACACAGTGCATCGAAGGGTCTTTGGCGCCTCCCACGCGTCTACGACTTTATTTATATTATTCCACTTTTTTCAGCATCAAGATGGCCGAAAAAAACATCGACGAAAACGTTGCATATTTCGGAAGAAATTAATGGAGAAACAAGGGGTGTTTTCGTTACTTGTAAATGCGTTCGTCCCGGATACAATGAAAAATATCGTCTCGATGTTCTCAAGATAAAAAAATAACGAAGAACAGCTTCCCAGGATCTGGAATAACTACCTAAATATTGCTGAACCAAGTAAATAGCTCAGAACGATGATTAATACATTACTGACAAAACTGACAAAAAAAAAGTTGTTTCCTGCAATCCTACTATGGGGGACAAAATATTGTGACCATGTATTGACACGTGAAACTGCACGACAGCAGTTGGAGCGAACGTCAATTTGTGGGGAGTGTCCCTTTTCGTGACGTTGGTCAAATGGTTCATGTATTGAAAGACGGCAAATCCGGGAGAATCCAGACAATTCATGAGGATAATACGTACTTACGACGTCTCTGTCTCTCTTTCTCTCCCGATAAAATCGCGCACAGGTTTTTTTTCCCTGTGTGGTCACAAACTCGTCGTCGTTTTCCCCTCGCGCCCTGCACTTATGCAACTTTAATGTTCACCGTTCCAGGATTACATAGCGCTTATCGGAGACGGATAGACCGCTCCAAACACGCAGCAGGTTTTATTCAGAGAGGGACACGTGCGCGAAGGGAAAAAAATATTTACGGTAAGTCATCGGAAAAGCCTAAATGTAGAGACGCTCTATCTAATGCATACATGCACGTAAGAACGTATTCCCAAGCGTGCTTGAAGCAACACCTGCGAAGTAACGAAAGTAAGATAAAAATCCTCTTACAAAATCTTACCCTTCGTTCCATGGCTCTCAATATGGGGAGGATCAATCGGGAGAGGTTCCTCGTGAAGTAAATGATAGAGATGAATGAAAGAAAAGAGAGAGTCTTTCCATCGTTTCTTTCGAGGTGAGATTGAGTGGCGGATGAAAATGTTTAGGTTGTTTCTCATAGGCATTCGGAAGAAGGATGAAAAAGAAATAGAGAGAGAATCATCTCATGCGAAAGAGGATTCTAAGTCGACGATTTTGTTGCCACTTCGTTTTTCTTTTTTTTTTTTGTTTTCTTTCACGAGAAAAAAGGTTTTAAGATCGAACGAGTGTATATTTTATTTAAGCCGCTCGATCAGCGAGTATTATCGCGCGTGCTACCTCGCCAGGAAAACGAATAAGTGGCACGAGGATTCTGTTGTTTCTTTCTCTTTTTTTTTTCTTTCAGCCCCTGAGTTGACTCGGTGCGATCCCGAAGAGGGGACCCTCGTACACCCTCCGTACAACCCTCCAAGGACTCTGTACTCGTTCGGGGTCGACGTCGTCGTGGTAGTCGTCGACGACACGCATCCATTATAGATAAGTTAGAGGCTATACGAGCGAGACTCTGGGAAGCTAGACTACGTGAAACGTCACACACGACACAGTAGCTCGCTCACCGCGACGAGACGATTTTCTCATGCAAATTCCGAGAACCTGGAGTAGAGGTACGAGAAGTATCAGGTGCGTAGAGAACCAAGTGTAAACCAAGCGTACAATCGTGCAGTATTTCATCCTCTGGCTTTACAAATATATGCTTTTAACTCATCGTTTTATTGACTCAGTGTTGAAAACTTTGACCAAGGGCCTTCCGAAGAAATTATACTAATCAACGGTGAACTGTCACACCCTTAAGTGTAGGAAGAACTTTAATTTTGACATGTACCATTCTCACGTTATTCCTCAATCTTTGTTCCCAAACTCGTATAACAATAATGTTGCAAAAGTCTGATTGAGCGCAAGTAGACTTTGCAGAATGAGGAATAAAAAAAAATCATTTGGTAGGTGCGAAACTGTATTGAAATCTTGACGAATTTTTCGCCCAGGAAATTGGACAATAAAATATACTTCAAGGATGTTCATTTTATTATAAATGTTATTGTCATTATTGTAATTATAATTATTGTTATTGTTATTCGGAAAAAAACGCTCTTTCTCTCGAGGCTAACGAGGCGTCAATGGAAAGATTTTTTTTTTATACTAGACGATGATTGAAGTCTTCGGAAATAAGTGACAGTTTAACGTTTTGACTGATCGACCAGTTCTCGCTGGTTCTTCGACAGCCTAAGGCCAAAACTTTGATTTCCTCTATTCAGAACGATCTATCGTAGCAGCTCGCGATGATGTAGACTCGAGGTAAGAATTAGAGGGACACAGAGTTTCACATCTATCGCCTTGGGGCGAAGTCAAAATCGCACGATTGGTTTTTCGACCGATCATTAGTTTCAACTTCTTATTGGAAGTAGTGGACCATGGTTGTTTTTTTTTTCTACCAAAAAAATGGAAGTAACAACATTTTATCATCTTTACAAGCAGCAAGAGTGTTTTGAAGAACACTCAGTTGCATATCTAAAGATATATATTCAAATTTTATCTCGTGTCGATCAGTAACATCTGATCGGTTGATAAACTTAACTGCAAATTGTTTCGAGTAATCATCGCAATTATTTCGATCGTATAGCGTCTAAGCTTGGAGGCTAATTCGTAAAATGTGATTTGGCACCACCCTCAGAGGGCGATGAAGTGAATGAAGTGAATTTCCTGGCGAAAAAAATCTGCGAGACACGAATGGAAAGAATTTGCCTTCTCTTTCGTTCAGTTCCATCATGGGCACTCCTCGGGCATGCTAGCACAGCAGGTCTGAACTATCAACGAAACGCGTTAATAAACACGAAGCTGGCCCGCGCTCGTTCCACAACCGAGACTCTTTCGATTACTTTTTTTTTGCTCTTTATGTTCGTAACAAGAAAGCATAGTCAGCATCCAACATATGAATAAAACCCAGATCGGGATAAAGTGTAGAGCGCGAAGAGGGAGAAACACGAACGACGAGAGAGAGAGAGAGAGAGAGAGAGAGAGAGAGAGAGCACAACGCATCTTGGGTCTTTCGTGTGTACGAATGGGCGATTGGTGTTAGTAACCGCATTTTTCAAGTCATGTCTGTTAATGCGGTGAACAAGGAGTCAGAGGATCGTGCGGGGACCACCAACCAATGGCGGATACACAAAGGGGACCCTTGGCAATAAAATTTCTCTATTCTCCCCATTTCGGGGACAAGTAATTACGTGCTGACGAGGAGCAAATAACACCTCTTTGATTTTTTCTAAAAATATCAGTCCACAGTAAAAACTATGATTTCGCTTGGACCTGCTGCAATACTGTTTTTTTTTTCTCCATGGAAAAATTCCCATAAAAATACATTTGAAAATAGAAATTCGAACACGAAGTAAAATCTAATGATATTCAAATCCAAAGTAATTTCTTTAGCTCTTTACGTTTGTAGAAATGATCATCCAATTTCGCCGCGTGAGTTTCGACGTTTATTGCACATTGGCAGTGATCCAGAGTAATTCCAAGGCCAAACGTCCTACAGAATGTGTGACCAAATGCTCGCGTGGAATTTTTGTCCTTGTCTTATCGACGCAGTTCCCAACGTTCGCCAGAGTTGTCGCTATTTTCTGTTAACATGCATGTGTATGTGTGTGTACGTATGCCCGTTTCAACTCCTTCGCGCGTTTCTTTTTTCTCCTCGGACAACCTCCTTTCTCCTTGTCGTTCAATCCACACACACACACACACACACACATATCCATACACCCGTCTTTTGCTTCTTCAGGCTGACACAAGAGTGCCAACAACTTTTACGTTTCTGTAAGTGGCAGGCGTGACGCGCCATGCGTCCTTTTCCAGATCTACCGTGACACGTGATGGAATGATCCTAAGAGATCGCTATTGGGTGCGTTTAAGGATTCTCATGTCTTCTTGTTTCTCTCGTATCTGTAGCCACATAATCACCTACCCTAGTACGTTTGTTCGGGGGTTCCGACTAATTTATTCAGATGCTTCATTTTTGGATTGATTTTTTTTTTTCAACGTACTTTCATTTCGGTAATTTTCAATTTTCAATTTTTTCCGAGAATAAAATGAATTTCAATTGTCACATCCAAGCTTGATCTTAGGAATTAATAGTCCCAAATGTGCATCTGTGATTAACAATATGGGAAAAAAATTCTGGAGCCGATCTTTGCTGAATTGTTTGAACAAACGTTTCGAGATGGAAACTCCGATTTTCTTTCACGTTTTCTAGCAAAGCTGGTAGCAAAGTTGACTGAGATTTTACAAGAAAACCAAGACATAAAATCAACTCTAATAACGTCACAAGGGAATGCTGGAGAGAATTCATGTGTCGCTGCTGCATCTTCTTCTGACGCCCTTCAACATTTGCTCACGAATTCGCTCCAGTTCACAATAAACGAATAATTATTCTTGTTATATGAAGCATCACGGATTTCGGAACCGACGGTTCCTCGTCGCATATTATTATCTATGGTCATCCACTCGAGAGAACAGGGAAATGTCGACGATGAGAAATCAGAGGAAAAGAAATGACGGCAAAGCTATGACAGCGGAAAGAGAAAATAAAAATGAAAGAGACTATCGAGTTTACAACAACCAAGCAAATACTTTTCCTCTACCTGAACGTTGTTTATAAACGACGCAATCCGACGAAAGGTACCAAGAACCATTTGTTTGTGTTTTAGTGAAAAGCAGACGATAAAATTTTGACATTTTTCCTTAATTCTCAGCGTAAAGCTAAGTTTCTACTTGTTGTCAATAGAATTTCATGTTTATTCCTAATGTCAAAAAACTTGGCGTGATCACCTTCTGTTACATTCCCACCGCGCGGGAATTACGTTCCAAGTCGAGTCACGCTCCGTCCTGTTTCTCGGTGGTTGAAATAAATTTCGTCAATGGAAAGCATCGTTTGACTTTCCAGCACACGATCAAGTGGATGGACCAGGGTAATTCGAACTGGTTCAGTTACCGAGCAAAAGCGTCATAGTACGTATACACGATATCCACGAGCTTACGCCTATGAAAGATGGTGCGCTGTGTGGTAGTTCGACCAGGTGATTACGCTGTCGCTCGAGGCGAGTTCTCCACCGATGCTGTCTCCTCCTCTTTATACTTATTTTTTTTATTCCCCGCGTTCTTCTTCTACTCCTTCTTCCTTGTCTCCTTACGTTATAATTTTCCATCTTCTTCCTACACCCTTTCCCTTTTCATACTCTCTCTATCTCTTCTGGTATTATCGTTATACAATCCCGAGCAAAAGTATCAACGCTGCCTCGTTGAGACTTGGTACCACAAAAAAAAATAGACAATCATCTTAAACAGAGATTTGCTTTTTCAATTATTTTTTGGACATACTGCATACTCTCGAAAAAGATTTCCAGCTGGTGAAATTTATCCAAACAGCCAGAAAAACCCAAGTTCGTCCGTTTAGGAATGCCCTTGGCGAAATAGCTAGTCGTAAATAGTTTTTCGACAACGAGCTATCGAACTTTTGATGAGTTTCGAAAATCTCACCAGCGTATCTATACTTTTGGTCCGGAGTGTATGCGTGATGCTCGATCGAGCAAACCACGTTCACAGTAAACTAGAGGAAAAGGACCACCTCGCTCCTATATCTTCCTGCGAACCGTGATGATCTCTCGGACCACGCGAGACTGAGCAAGAACACTCCGAGAAGAACAAGCTCCGATCTCGCGCCTTTCGAGAAGGAAAACGAAAACGAAAAAGGCCTTGTAAGAAATGAGGTGCGGTGAGATGGGAAGTAGGAAAAGGAGCTCGTGCATGAACGGCCACTCATCTCGTTGCTATCACTTTGGCCACGCCGAATGCATTTCCGATCGACTCCCTGACCCATCCATCCACAAGTACACCAAAAGAGGTAAAAGTCTCTGCATACGCCTCACGCCCTTTTATCCAGCTCAGAAAGGTTGCAAATTTGTTGCTTACACTCCCGACTACTCTGTTTTGTGGGGTGATATATACGAATCAGGAGCTTTCGTCGTGAGTCGCACACACGGAGATCTCGGACGATCAAGCTTCGCCAACACAAGAAACTTCCTTCTCCGAATTTATCGTGAAACTGTATCTTGCTCTCCGTGACTTTGTCATCTCGCGCGGTGGTTCACTGTTTTGTCAAGACTGGAAACTTGGACAGCGCCGCGTGCGGTCCGTGGATCTCTTTTCGGCTATCTGCATGCACGTACCATACGAAACTGCCACTCGAATATGTTTGACTCGAAATGAACAAATTTCTCTTATTCCGCAGCTTATATACATATTTTTTAAATTGTATTATTTTGTATATTTTTCATCTCGCTGCTGTGAAAAGTCTGAATCCTACTGGAACTTTCGTACTCTTGGTCACTACAAAAGATTGACACAACAATCGATGACAGACTGTGAAATGATGGAGATCCCCGATATCACGAACTTGGAACACGAGAGCTGAGGCACGTGAACTACAACGAAGAACGAAGACTAACCATTCCCAAGAACGTTGTAACTTGTAGAATGATTATTCGCATCGTATGGTCGTAATGCGGTTTGGCTTTTGCATCGTTTAGCGTACACAAGCGTAACCAACAGAGCGGTGATGTTTATGCTAGTAGACGAGGAGGGAAGGAAGAGAGAGGAGCATCAAGTTGCATCAACAGCCACGAGCAAACGGCGATGGCCTCGGGGCATGAAAGACGCGAAGGCCTTGCATGCACAAGGCGTAAAGGGAGTCGAGCGAGAATGCGTAACGCGGGTGCCAAAGGCGTTGCACTGTCGAAAAGGAATTGCGGAAATGAAAATTAGAAAAAGTCGAAGGGGAATAGGTACGAAATTTCTTGAACTCTTAGTTCCGATGAAAAAAGCGCGCAGACTGCAGACAGTTCTAAAAGTGTGACGACACGCTGTAGGCTCAAGTGCGAATGAGAGTGAAGACGAGAATGACGAAAATCAGGGGGTGAATTGAGGTGGTAGTTTGATTCGCCCTGTTACGGTGCTCAATTCAATCGGCAAGAGAGCTCCACAGTAAAACATCATACGAGGCATCACGAGGCATACGAGACACAAGCATCAGCGATGGCTCTGAGAACACGAATGCCGATGAAGACGAGGGTATTGGGAGAGAAGCATACACCATTCTCCTGCGTGGCACCCAACTCCTAAGATGTGAAAGAGAGGGAGAGAGAGAGAGAGAGAGAGAAAATGTTCGCGAGTCCGTCAGTCACTCGTTCGCCCACTTACTCACTCGCTACTCGGTGTGTTAATTAGTTAAGGTTGTTGGTCGGGACTAAATTACACCTCCGGAGCTACTCAAAGGAAGCAATTACTGGTGTGCAACCGGAGGGGGATCCTGAACCTTGGTCTCGCTGCTGCTCTTGAGGATCCTGCGATCTCTCTCTCTCTCTCTCTCTCTCTCTCTCTCTCTCTCTCTCTCTCTCTCTCTCTCTCTGACAGTCTATATTTCTCTTTCCTTCAGTCTCTCTCCTGCTCTCTCTCTCTCCTTTTCATATTCCGCATATTTCGCGAGACATCTTCAGTTTCCTTACTCCCCATGATCCTTCTTTCTCCGCCGGTCTTTGCCGGAACATAAAAAGGGCCCTCGTTGGATATATACGATGTCCTGATACATCTTCGAATCCGCAGCATGTTATCCCCTTCCATTACCAACACACACGTGACTCCAATAGATTCATACATACAAAATTATGTAACGACGGTATAGTTTATGCATTGCTTCTGAATTTCTGTAATTTCTGGACCCTTCGACCGATGTGTGCTGCCAATTCCACGCCTCGATATTACGGGCACATCATCGATCACCTGCCAACGTTCCTTCATCTTTGAATGCCTCGTCGAGCAGGGCAGATTTAGAGATAGTGTTCATTCGCTTCACGGACGTTCATCATCACTCGGAGCAGAGCGTTTGCGAACGAGCCCAATGCCAGCGTTCTCAATAGAACGTAATTACAATGATCCGCCAACTGGTTAGAGCATTCCAAAAAAATCATCAACCAAGTCAACGAATACGCAAAAATTTGGGACAATAGTATATTGAAGAAAAATATCGTACGGAAAGTTTATTATTAGACAGACGACGGTGCTCCGAAAGAAATCAGGCCAAATCAGAGTCTTGTTGATTTTTTTTCCTCTCTCTACATTCGTCGCGTAATGGGAATCTTGGGAGCAAACAGGTCTTTACCATCGTCGTGAAATTTCATGATCTTTCAATCCATATATATGTACACACCCACACAATGTTGTATTAGCACCGTGGGGTTCGTCCACAAGAAAGCTGCACGCCAGCACCTCAAGCTTCGTACTATATATTCTTTCTTAAATCATAATTGCAACCTTCCGCTCACTCATACTCGACCACGTTGATTGAAGATTACAGCTATTGCGTTTCGTTCGAATACCTGGTTTCTCGGACTATCTATCGTACGACTGCTATAGCAATGAATGAAGCCCCGCGGTAATTGGACTACGAAAACTTGGAATGCATTGTCTGGCTGATAAAATGACAGATACGCAATAACGTGTAGATTCACGAGCGAAATAATGGAATAACAGAAAGCATAATGCAAGAAGTGTACAGATAAATAAATTTGCGACGACACATTATTAGCGAGGCCGCGATATAACACGATTGAGTAAAATCGATATATGGAAGTTATGGAAGCAGAGACGTGAGCTCCGCTTTTTCTGCTCGAGAGATCATCATCGAGGGAATAATCTCGGGACGGTGACCTCATGGTCTCAGGGCGCACTCGACCCGTTTTCGATTCGCGGAAAGTCTCGAGTATCCCGTACGAAAGCGTCGCTAACGACCCTAATGTGATCGCGCATGGTGGTGAACCAGAATTCTCAACAGTACGTATGCGCGCACGGGTGTTCGAGCAAAACGAAAAATAAAATAGAAGAAGGAAGGAGTGAGAGAGAGAGAGCGCGAGAAAAAGAGAGAAAGACCTTGTCCGGCAACGCTCAACGCTCGAAGGATTTATGTTTCTGCTAACGAGGAGAGCGCGCCAGCATGCATACACGCGCCCTCAAGCTGCCCATGTGTGTACCTCCATACTACGATGCTTTTACCTGTTTGCATGTGTAGCTCCACACCGTGATACATTTACCTGTTCGCCGTATCGATGTGTCGCAATCTCTCGACGTCCCTGTCGTCGTCGTCGTCGTCGTCGTCGTCGTCGTCGTCTCCGTATCGTGATAATCTCTATGGGTTTCTAACCGAACGGTCACTATCCTAAATCATTCACGCGCATACATTTTTTTGAGTCATCAACGGCACAATTATTTAAAATTGTCCGCGAACGTGAAGGAATAGAGAAGAAAATAAAACTAGAATCCTGCTGTCTACGCTGTTAAAAAATTTGAGAGTGACAATTAAGATTGGATTATATATGCGGAAAAAATGAGAATCTGAAAAGTTCCACAGATCCAAAACGTATGAATGAGTTAATGTTTAGAAACTCAAGTTCCACACCATTATTCCTGAGCCAACTACCTGCTGTAGATGTTATTAGAAAAAACTATCGGAGGATGAAAAGCTTTAACGTAATATCCTAGACCCAAGACGGACCAGGATGAAAGATGACGATCTAGAATCGTGCCAGTAACAATACTGCCCTGAGAGACCCGAGCCCAACTGCTATCTCGCTCAGATTTTTCAAATCCCCGTGCGACCCCATGCAGTGCTTTCTGCTCGTTCGCGAAACGGCCGCCGAAAGACCGTTCTCTCTTTTAGGAATATATATTCATGGACGCACGTTTTCTGCTCTAGAGAATGAAGATGCGAGAAGATATTCGTGGTATCCTGCTGCTCCTTCGGTCGCGCCGGAACAAAAGATATTTAGTAAATCTTCCACAAGTCTAGGGCCTAATAGGGGCTTTTTTAAATTCTTGAAAAACAAGAAAACGTATGAGACGAAGCGCGATAAAGATTCAAGCAGCCTGCTGTATTCTAATGATTCTTCAAGCGAGTTCGACGACGTCACGTTAACAGGTTATTATCTCACGGATTATATTCGTGGAGGGGGAATTCAACGAGTCGTTCATTAATCTCACTGCGAGCAGGAAGGGGGAATTGGATAGAGAAAGAGCCAACGATTCAAGTCGTAGCGGTGTTTATCGCCTAGTGGCTCTAAATAAACAATCAACATTGTTCCTCTTACACATTCACATGCATTAACGCTAGTGAAACAGGGAACCGGATGTGTTCACTGTATACATTGTATAGATCGAGACTGAGCTGTAGTCAGAATTACAACGAGGTTTATTAAAAAGTTGAAAGCCTAGAACTGAAACGGTTCATCGCGATTGTCACTAGTAATAATCATCAGCAAAGACGACCCTGAAGTTTGCAACGTTGATATTCACCGAAAAATATTTGATCTATTAATTATTTATTGAATTTTGAAAATTGTGGCAATTTTTCTTGTCGATTGAGTTTTTAGGTGGCAAGGGAGAATCGTTTTATTGTACAGACCAAATATTGAATAATAATTAGGAATTCTGCTCAAGAAAAAACAGAATTTCGTTGCATTCCAACGATGCAAACTTCAGCATCATTCAGCAAAGCGTCTCGCTGCTTCCATATATAGCTTAGTGAAGTAACAATTAATATTTACGTTACCATCGCTCATTTCCAAGCGTCCAGCACGAAGATTTTTGATTCAGCTTCCACTTTTAGCGAACAAATGCCTAGACAATACAACAACAAAAAAGAGATGGGAAAAAACTCGTATAGCGAGAGTACACGAAAATTGCGAGGGAGGCATCATCTTCGGGCGCGGCAATCGGGACGCGCGAGAATCGCTTCGGGCAGCGCGGAACAATGAATCGTTGGGAGGATAGGGAACGGGGCTATATATGACGATCGGGATATAATGCTGCCCCGGTGGCATACGACGGCTTGATTTGTTCTCGTGCCGGAGACGACGCCTCAACCCGATGCTCTGGATTATGCCCGGAAGTCTTCTCTTTATCTCTCGGACGTTTCGTAGTTCCTTCTTTCTCCCCACTCCTGCCTCGCGGTCGTACATTTACACACACACACACACACACACGCACACACACACACACACACATACACGCGCGCATAGGAATCGTTTTTCCTCTCTATTTCTCTTATTCATGCTGTCTCGGTGTGACTTGACATTCAGTTCATTCGTCCCGACCAAATTACTACCACGATCACAGCCCGAAAATTTCTGTGCTACACAACGCCATCATCACACCAAACAGAAGCCTATAACAGAAACATTCGTATGTATATCCACGCTTGAGACGATGGACACAGTCGAGCCCGAAACTAGACACAAGACTACTGGATAGAAGATTTACATATATATAGAGACATAGAATAACGCTCAGTGCATATCAGCACCATCGAGAATCAGCTGCACACACATACACACATTGACAAGGGCGAATACTCGCGTACACAGACAGAAAAACACACCAGCAAACTCTGAGAAGAGGTAGCCGAGATTTTTCGGATTGTGTTCTTGTGGATGTCACATCGTTCTCATTCTCTACATTCTCATCCATGCAGCTCCCGCGGCTGGCCATCAGTACGCGCCCAGCAAAAGATATCCAGGCATATATAGATATAACCGCGTAGACATATAGATCGTATGACTGCAAGGCTACAGGAACCTTGAATGACAAGCTCGCAAACATCACCGCGCGACGGGAATATTAAAAACTTTCGGATTTCTCCCTGCAGACTCTGCCTCTTGTTTCAGCCGAGCGCGATTATTCCTGAATGAGGGAGCGAGCAGGCGTTAGACAAAGGTGCGAGAAATCCGTGAAAGAACGACCGCCGATATAGAGGGAGAGCGAATGCTGATAGTACGAGAGGAAAGGAGCTCTCCTGCATGCATTAGCATCCTTTATTATACTCTCGGTGCAACGTGTCGCCCGTTGCAAAACGCGACACAGTCAGATATGATTATTGACGACGTCTGAATAATATTAGCCTCGAGGTGCACATACCGATGAAACGCCTTTAATACACGCACGAAAGACATACCGAATTAAGCGACGGAAAAATAGAAGCAGCAATCGGAGGAAACGCACGAGGAAGAAAAAAAAGAGTTAAAAAGTTGCCTGGGGTTGTATTCCAGAAGTGGCTACGGCTACGGCGTGACCGATATGTGCCATATTCACTTCCTAAACCGGAGAGCACCGCGAAGACACTTCTCTCGCGGCTGTGTGTATCCCACATCGATACGCGCACGTATGAAATGATAGTCATGCTATATAGAGTCGAGGAGATAGGTGGAGAAGGAAATGTCGAAGAATCCGCGTGGCGACACAGCTCACAAGTTGGCCGAAGGTGCGACAGTGTTTTGCTCCCTTCTCCCCCCACCATCCGCCTCTACGAACACGTTTGTAAATGCATACGAATGCAATAATGCTCGCACACGCGAGCATGTATTGCTGCATGTATAGAGCACGTATACGTACAAACAAGTTGGTCTCTATTCTCTTGCTGGTCACGTTGGTGTTCGCGCACGGGAAAGTAAGCCGAGCAGTTGGATGGAGAGTCGAGAAGAGTCGTCTACGATCGGAAAGGTGCAGCAACCCCCCAGAGAGCGATAAAACGCGGTACACCTCGGTCTCAAGAGCTTGATATGGCGCAAGATCGATTTGACATAGGCGTGTGTGTGGTGGAAAGGCAAGGGGCGCGAGTGTATGAGAAGTACGAATGGGTGCGCGGATAAAACGCGTGTTTGGCATCTTCCAAGCAGCTGTCTCGAGTCGATGAAAGAAATGACTGGGAGAAGACAAACTTGATGATAGAACGAAGCTTTGATGAAGATAAAAAAAAAAAAGCGGTCGCCGTGCAGGTTTGTAATATCCCGCGATGATTCTGCGACACTGAGACCAATTTTTTTATTCTGCCTCGCTGCATGTAGGGAAGATTATAAGTTATGAGTTTTGAACGAATTTCTTGATAAGCGATACGCGTAGGAGTTTCAGGGACGCGAAATCATAAAACCGCAGCATGACCGAGAAAAGAAAAAAAAAGGGTTCCATTGTCGAAGCAGCAGGGAAAGGGCAGAAGAGAAAGTAACCGAACAGAGAGCGAGAGACTTTGCAAACGAAGCAGGGGACCTGCTGCTGCGACAACGACCGGCGTAGGAACCAAGAGTTCCATGACCATGATGCATCCCAGCAAAGAAGAAGGGGCAAAGGTAGGGAGAGGAGAAACAGGAGCGCAGAAACCGGCGACGTGGGCAGGTCCGTTTATTTACCTAAGACCAGTAGCATGCTTCGGCAGGTAGAATTCCACAACTGGAATCTCAATAAGGGTAGGCAGAGGTTCTCCCCCGAATCTATACACGCTCAAAATAGAACGAGACGACATCAGTATCCAACAGCCACGTCTCGC
Organism: Hyposoter dolosus; assembly: GCA_963921915.1. Taxonomy (NCBI): domain Eukaryota; kingdom Metazoa; phylum Arthropoda; class Insecta; order Hymenoptera; family Ichneumonidae; genus Hyposoter; species Hyposoter dolosus. The sequence goes on from OY998134.1 coordinate 5,227,427, forward strand.
ACTCCAGCACGTTTCTTTCCGTGCTGTATACATTCTCTCATACGAGTGCGTTGGTATACGTGACTACAGGAGCTCATACACTTTCGATGCAGACTGCGGATCATCGGACGGAAGTTTAGCTCGCGATCTGCCGTTGCCACATTAACCGAATATGTACCGAACGCTTTCGGGTCTTGCGTGTTGGTTCTTCGAAAACGAACCAGCAGCGCCATACGGTACATGTGTTGATCGCAAGAAATATATCAACGGCTTAGGTATTAATATCCCAAATCCGATTTAGACAGTCCATCAAATACACAGTTTATCGTTGAAACCCCAAGACCGCGACTACAACCGAGAAAATACATCATGTCACCTCTTTTGAATCAACTTGGTGTCTCGGTTCATTGAACAAATTCATTGAGCCCTATATAGAGATCTCTACAATTAACTAGATCGTATCAGCAGGGAACCTTAACTCGTAATTAACGAAATCGATCCAAAAACATTTCGCACTATCCAGACATTGAATTCATATTGAATCATCGCATTTCTCCATGCGGCTGAGTGCATCTTATTATCAATCTTCCTATCAGCGAGAAATATCAATCTCAAAATTTTAATCTCGCTTCGAAAAGCAGATCCTGACGTAGATAGTCGTGGAACGACCTGACGATAATCTTATTCATTCGAGCGAACGTATTAGCTTCCATTCTATCACCGTGTTGGGGCAAATGCGAATTGCATGGATGAGCTATAACATGCCAGCATAACTCTGCTCGTTACAAATACGCAAAGCAATATGTTCGGACATTATATGTATATTCATTTGTTTAGGTGTGTATTATACAGCGAATGCACATGTGGTTGAATATACATAACGCTGGATTATGTAATGATGGTCGGATAATCATATGTTCAATATTTTCGTTTGTATTTCAGCATTCATATTTATAGAGATTGGGAATAGGTTGTGTCGAGGCTGTCACCACACCCTCATTCGGCGAGAAGGTACAGGGTGAGTGAGCCAGAACGGCGGTTGTGGATTTTCTCCCTCTGTGACGCTTCTCTTACTACTCTATGCGTGGAGATTCAAGCGCGGGGGTGGCGATGGGGAACCCCAAGGGGGTTGAGAGAAAGATATAGATAGAGCGAGAGAGAAACCAATGGAACATGTACACGCTATTGCACGCAACGCCAGTCGAGAACGAAGGGGGCAGCTGGGAATGAGAGAGAGCGAGAGAGAGAGAGAAAAGTTATACTGGTCGAGCGCTATAGCGAAGGGGAGAAATCGAGAGAACAACCCCCGAAGCGCTGTGCACCAGACTCAGAGGAGAGCACTATGGCATATACTCGCAACACATATACCAACATATATCCGCACTAACACATCTCCTCGCAGAGGGAAAGAGAGACAGAGAGAGAGAGAGAGAGAGAGAGAGGAGATGGCGTTGCAATAACGCTCGTCACACGAGAACCAACTGCTACCAACAGCCACACCGGCGCATCGTATATGAGAGAGTGAGAGAGAGACAGGAGGAGTATGTGTACTAGCGAAATTATTGTGTCCGCCTAACTAATCCATACCGCAACCATATGCACCACCAGTGGCGGTGGCGACAGCGCAAACCCCTCGAGAACCCCTGCGCTCTGCTTGGCACTGCTTGCCACGCCGAAGTACGTGCTACAGTCAAGTGCACCAATGTACAACCCTCGTAGAGACCAACGGTAGGTTGTTTCACCGCAGTGTTCCAAACTACAGACTCGTGCAAACGATAACTACAGTATATTCCCATGTTCCTTCAACAGCAGCTAGTCGATTTTTGCGTAAAAATATATACATCAGTTTCCGCGTTACGAATTCGAAAATCTTCAACGAAAAACTGATCGCAGCAACGAATGACTGAAATTTTCTGTACGTCAGCTTAACCAGTTTACTTTGAACAAACAATAATTTGGACAATAGTTTCCTTTCGTTTCTCTTTATTAAAAATACGAAACGATCATCGCCGATTATATCACGAGATTACTGCGACAATCTGCGATAAATAACTTTCTGTGGCGCGAACTATTTACGCGCACGGGGTATGCGAAACTGTCAAACCGTAACGTCTGGTTTAAATTATATCAGCACCACCTCGTCTCTGCGTATACATCGAGAGCGATTTTCGTGCGGTGTGAGACGAATTGTGGTAGGTATCACAGCACGCACGTGCTACATTGCGGACGCGGTTGCAGCACGTTGCGGATCGTGGTTCGCAAAAACGAGGGCGAGCCACGACCGACAATTCCCCGTCATCTAAGCACCCTAAGTGCATCATCGCCATATCAATCGTCACATAGAAGAAAAATCGAGCATTCCGTTAAAATAATCGGAGGCTCAGAGAAAAATATTCTCACCATGACTTTAGACCTTGTAGTCTGGATTCCATTTCGTTTAAAAAATTGTATAATTGGAATCGAAAAAAAATGAAGAAATAATCACGTTTTCCAGGATTTTTTCGAGTTTCATGTTTCAGGAAATATTTAGATCGCTCGAGGACATTGTTATATTTATTGCAATCCAAAAAAGTGAAATGGTCGGTCGATAAAGATCGAAAAGTTGTAATGGCCTCTGGTGCAGTAACATTTTTTCTTACCGTTATTACGTATTACGATTTTTTCCAACACGCGAAAAAAATGAAAGATGTTACCGGTTAAATAAAATGTAATAAATTTGATACTTTGTGGGAATACATTGGTGCAGAAAGTCTGGTACACGATATTGTTTTCGAGACGTAGTATACAATTGAAGTTTGAGGGGAAAATAAACGGTGAGGAACGAGAGGGATCGAGAGAGGATAATAAAATTACTATACCGGGAAGCAGCCATTAGTTTCACGTCGTTAGGCCTTCTTTTGGATTATTACCGGAATCTTCTCGAAGAAATACTTCAAGAGATCTCGACGTAAGGATCCTCCGATCGCCTTTTTCGCAGAACTAAGAGAATTATTGCGCGAAAAGTTTTCGATCGATGTTCAAACCGCATTCTAAGATTTACACGAGCCTTGTCTTTTCAATTACATGTTCGAAAAGATCTCACTCGGCAACTTGTACTCGTTAACTTTCATTGTGAAAAGATATTCACAAGTATCGGATTTCTTTTGAGGTTTCTCCTTGAGGGGAAGCTTTTATAGTATTCGCGCCGTCGAATCAGACAAATTCGAGCTACGAACGGGAAAAAAAATGAGAATGATGCACCGGACTCGTTCTGCACGCATTCCATTGGATGGGCTATTCCAGCGTGCTGTCCTGATTTAACATAAATCCTGAGAAAAGAAGGCCAAAGCAGAAGGGTTGTGCGGTGGTTGGGGTGCATGATATTTCCCGCGGTATAGGTATAAATGCTTTCCCCCTTGAGCTCGATGAGAGGGGAAAAGAATAGTGTGCTCTTTATGGGGCGAATCGAAGCGAGAGATGATCGCGGAAGGCCGTGAGCTCTCCCAGTTGTCGGCAAGTGCATCTAATGATATATACGTATAATACGAGCATGCTTTGTAATAGGAGTGTTGTACCTGTGCGTGTGTACATGCCACCAAGTTATGTTTATATTATGATATTAATAGAGGGTAATGATGCGGCTGGGCGGGGTGCTCACCCGGGGCGGCCCCTTTCGACAAACCACCATTTGTGCATATACATGTGTGGGGCTGTATCTATGTATATATATGAAGTGTATTAGTCAACCGCGACTGAATTGCCCGAGGCGTGTGTGCTGCGTGGTTGCTTCACTAGCAGAACCTCTCCGTAGCAGGTGTCTCTGTTCCCCCACTCTCCCTCTCTCCGTCTCTCTCTCTCGCTCGCGAATGCAGACACGCGGATTGCCCGCACCTAGACCCGGAGAATCTCTCTCTGCCACCTGACGAGGGAAATACAGTTGCATCCCCGCGCGTGAGTATTGCTAGCCAGGTAGTAACGGAGGGTGGCACAGGGGAAAAAGTAACCAAGGGAAATCCGTGGATCCTGCGGATCGTTCGAGTGCGATCTGCTTCATTAGCCGCGGATACTTGATCAAGCGTTACACATCTAAATGTACTCGATCGAGTCTGTAATATGGGTCAACCAATAATGATGGTATATCAAAATGGCTAAACTTGTGAATCTCGTTCATTCGGATCGTTCACTGAAAGACGACATTTATTGGATAAACAAAGTTTTCGTTGAATGAACAAAACTTTTGTTGGTCTAACGAAATCCGGGCACCAAATCCTCTGACTCGTTCCTTCCTCATTCTTTCCTTTAAATTGGGTATCAGGACTGAGAGTTTGTGGCAAAGTATATAAACGACAAGATACGAAAGACGGATACAAACAGGACCGAGCAGTAGAATCGAAGGAAGAATACGAGAGATAGACTCGAGCAGGGAACTAGGAGGAGAAAGAAAGAAAGCGTGCGGTGGACAAATGTTAATAGCGGATGATGGGTTCTTCTCACAATTCTCAGAACGCTAAATCCCCCCCCCCCCCCCCCCATGTATTCAAAATACCAGGACAACCACCTATACGCGGTACAGAAAGATGCCTTGCTCTTTCTGGCGTCTTATGGTCCAGCGAAGGTCTTCCTCATTCATGGAAGAGGAAAGGGGCGAAGAAGAGTGGAGAAGAAAGACCCGCATCTCGTTATATGAAATCATGTAATTAGCACGTCGTTGCTCAGAAAAGGATCAGCAGCCACAGCTATTCCCGTCGCTCTCGACCATTACGTCATAATATATACATATATATATATACATATATTCTCAAAACGACTGTATATGTGTGTGTGTGTGTGCGCGCGCGCCCATGTATGTGTATACTATGATGGTTGAATGAGGAGGAAGAGGCAGCCTCGTCGTAAACGAATAAACCTTAGGGCACACGAGGGCGGAACTGCCGGCGGTGGTGCTGTCGCTATATATGGTTATAAAGAGAAAAGAGTATGAAAGAAAGACAGAGGACTCGCGCAGTGAGAGCGAGCATTGTCCTTTCCCACTCTGGAAATTGACGAAACTGAAGCTAACGAGGGGTACGCCGAGCCAGAGACGCACGCGCACCCCTTTTCGTTTCTAATTGGACGGAGACTCGCGTTCTCTTTCTCGTGGGTGGTTCAGTCGGAAAAAGAAGCATACGAGTGCGCCGCAAGAACTCCTCTCCGGTCACTTTATTTTCTCCGGAGGGAAAATTCCTCGCTATTCTCCAGAAGAAAACAATACACGGTGCAGTGAAATTGGAGTAGCGAAAAATGGTGCAGAGCTGGCCCAGTTAAACCGAAACTGTCAAGAGTATGACGTGCATGTTCGATGCCATGCATGCATACAATTTTAGATCAATTCCCAATCAGTTCCTTGAATCGTGGAAAAATACTTTCGTAGATAATATCGAAATGTTCTGACAAAAGTAACTGCAGCCTCATTTCCAAGATGGCACTGAAATGCCATATCATCGCACCATCAAAAAAAAAAAAAAGGAAATTGCTGTCTACCCGAAATATTGTACTCCACCGAGTGGCACAGCTTCGATGCCATACAGTTCGTACAACGTTGCTCCCGTACACGTACACGAAAAAATAAAAGCAACGGGAAGGATTGGTAATGACCGCTCCGTTGATAACGGAAATCCTGGATTGTATTGCGAGGGAAGAGAGCAGTGGCGATCGTAGAAACATATTGTTACACGCGGATCATCGACACCAATCCCATCATGTACGTGTCTTTGAAAGCTTCACTTTTAACCTCTAATACTCATTATTATCAGAGATCTAGTTACAGTTTGCACGAGCTTATTATATACACCAAGATCGTGATGGCATCGCGGGATGTGCTGCCTTACTTTTTCGAGTATATTTCAAAAAATCGTAATAACGTTTCGAACAACGAGAGATCCACCCCCGGAAACAGGAGCCACTTGAACAGCAAAATATTTTTTATTCTGGTGTTAAGCAGTACGTATAATGCCAAAGCGAGAAAATGCTACAGGCTATAAGCGAATATCAACCGATGGTAATAGTAGTTACCGCAAATTTATAAATCAACGATTCGGATGTCTATTATAAGGTTGAGTGGTGTCCATTGATCGTGGAGTTTCAAATGTTAGCCTGTGGCGCCGATTAGACCGCAATTAGGTCGTCATTGTTATGTTAATAATGGATAGAGGAGTAAAGGGCAAAAAGAGCGAGCAAGGATGAGAGAAAAGAGTCGGTGCAGGTCAAGTTGAAACGAAGCTACGCTGAAAAAGACCGCGATGGAAAGAAGAAGAGAGAACGATTCCGAGGAAGAGAGAGAGCGAGAGAGTGAATCAAGGGGATAATATTAGGGTAAGCCATGGGGAAATGATGTTATAATATTTCAACACCGGTTCTCTCCCTGGGGTTGCCTGCTCAATTGATAAATCATTTTCAAAGTGGAGAGGGAATGAGCGAAGGGGAGAGAGAGAAACAGAGAAGAGCATGTGCCAGAGTGCGAGACGAAGAACGATATTATACTTATATGCTAGGGGCGTCCGGAGTATCCCCCCCGATCATCAATCCATTCACTAACTTTTATAGCAAGATAGTGTGACGAGACCTATCCCACATGAGGCATTTATAGAACGCGATGACTACACGACCATATGAATTCGGTCTAGCGAGAGAGCCAATCAAAGCCGACATTTCCGACTTTTGCATGTAAAAGTTCCACCACATGTAATCTCATTACCTTTCAAAACGCACCCAACTAGCCAGTGGCCCCTATTAAGGATTTCCCCATATCCTTTCGGTCCTCTACAATGAGGAGGATAAGAAAATCGATTTTTTTTATACCGTTGGGCCGATGACGAAAATTCTCAAGTTAATAACAGCTTCGCGACCAAATTAATACGTTTGTTCGATTGTGAGTGAGTTCCATGGGAAAACTAACAACTCCGAAGCATTATTTCCTTAGTCGAATGATGATGATCAAAGTTTTGAGGAAACCTTGATGAGGATAGGAAAACAAAATCGATTCTCGGTGCAGCAGAGACGAGCCTGAGTGAACACCGTGCAGTAATCCGAATGATTAAATGCAGCAGAACCAGAATCATTGAATTTCCTTATCGATGTGTATCAGCATGAGCGGAAGAAAGAGAAAGACAATTCAAAGGGGTGAGAGAGGCAAGAGCGAGGTGTATATAAAAGTAATAGGGGAGAGAAGACCGCATACGATTGATGGGGTGTAAATGGGGTCGACCGCGCCTCTTCTAACTGATGTCCTATTACACGCGTGTCATATTTATTTAATATAGCCATATATAGAGGAGAATCGGTAGGTAGGAATATACAACGATCTAGTGCACAAGGGTGGACGCGGGAAGGGTCGTAGCGGCGACCTCGAGCGCATTATACGCGTTATTATTTCTGCTTATGGTTTCATATCCATATAGACTTGAATATATATACATATACGTATGGGATAGCTCAGGGGCATTTGCCATTGGTCGGTAGTCGTAGCCACAGTCAGAACCAGCAACGATATACTATAATCTATTGTACGAGGCAAGTGTGCCGTTTAGCCGGGCATAGGAGCACTCTGGTTTTCTCGCTAGGGTGAGCACGATACACCGCATCGTGCCAAGCCTTACCATGTGTCTCCCAGTCACGCGGCGGCACTCTAAACTAATGCGCGAGTACAGACACGCGCGTGCGTCCATATGCACACACACGCATATTAATATATTTATAGAGATATGAAATCTGTATGTATTTGAGGCTGTGACTACGTGCACATATCGACTACTGTATCGATAGGCAGTCTGAGATTAGGCAGAACCACATGCGCCATGTTCCACAAGCCACTGGATTTTCTGTAAGTGCTCAGCAGCTTCTGTTAACTGGATCCTCGCCCTCGTCCGCATTGTTATCGATATATATATACACATTTCAAGTACATGTGTTTATGGATATCGTGTCCTTATAGATACAATGTGAAGCCTCTTGTAGAAGCCAACAGAAGGAACGATTGATTTTCATATACAAACAAATAATGCATAATGTGCATGATAGATTGTTACTCACATCGTTGATTCTGCGCTCTACAGGATTTACGATAAGTGATAACTGTTCGATGGCTTGGAAACTTACCTGAAACAAAAGAAAACAAACATAATTATTCGGTGTTTTTGCGTTCGCGATCGCAGTTTTTCGATTGATATAATAAAATAAAATTATCATTATTGTATAATCTGAAGAATAATCATGAAAATTGTGATTTGTCTGTGGAGGAAAATACAGTAGGCTGCTGGTTGCTATTTTCGTGAAAAAAATGAAATAAAATTTAATCTTTCTCGAAGAGGCATCTATTTCCCGGGCCTCATCCATACCTCTACGTGGCCGTTGAGCACAAAAAAGGTTTTGGGATTCGGTAATTTTTCATGTCATTCATTCGATATACTCCCCGACCCCGGCAATGAAAGAGAAGTGATGGTATATTAATATTTTTGTCGGTTGACAATAGGTTAGTAATAAGAGGAATAAAGTTACTGGGAAGAAGCAGAGACGTTCGAAGTACGATATGTGCGCGGGCGAAAATGTGTGAGTATTCAAATGAGGCTGGTTTTTCGAAGAAACTTGACGCAATATTTTGTGGCTGATCGTAACGAGAAACGAGCATTTTTTCGTTGGGCCAAAAGGCAAGGAACGCAAGCGCAGTTGAATTACACGCTTTTTTCGCTTTCCTTTTTTTTTTTTAATACTTTTTCTTCGCTTGTTCCTGTTACTCGCATGCTTCTCATCGTTCTCGTTGAGCCTCTTTAGAGATGCGGGACAGAGAGTGTGTATAACGTGACGAGGAGAGTAGGGACCCATTACCCGATATAATAAAATTCGCCCAAAAAGCCGGTTAGCCATGGAGGAAGAAAGTGGCGTGAGGCAGACGCGGGAGGGAAGGAAGGGCGCCCTCGAGGAACGTTAGCATTGGCGTAGCAACTACCGTCTGGCAATATTATCGCAATTTCACTCCCACTCGGTCATTCAAAAAATGAATAATAAACAACCCTTCCAAAACTGATTATTCACTGGCTATATGAACTGCTGAAAAAACGTGAATCATAAAACGCTTATCTGGCGAATGCCCGCATCGGTTTTCAATTAATTATCAAGTCCCATAACGAGACTGTCAAGTCTTTTTGTCCCCTCATCTCGCTCACACATTCCGCATTGACGATCGATCAGCTGTTTCTTGTGAATAGAGATTTTTCTGTTCATTTTCATAATTGGGACAAAAATAACCGAGAGACGGCAAGTTTCCATGAAATTACGAAGGAAATGAGAGCGAAAAAAGAAAAATTTGCGTAGCTCGTTCGGTGGGTCGGACAGATATATGAAATTGTTTTAATGCCTCGATAAAGTGTGGCATATGTGTAAAAGATAAAGGTACCCTTGTTATCGTTCCTCGGGCTTGTGCACTCGGGTGTCGTACAGTCTGAAAAACCCCGTAATACCAATTACAAGCAGCGATAAACGCTGATAACGTATAAAGCATAAGCAAGAATTTATCAATGTATGTGCACGTGTGAAGCAAATGATGCACGGGGTGGGGCGTGAGTTAAGAGGCTAATGTTTGACAACAGAAGTGCCAGAAACTAGGTAGGTTTATTAATCGTCACGAAGGTGTGCATAGGCTTATACAGAGACGCAAGTACAGCTGTTGGGTGTGTTGGTAGGTCGGGTGTTTGTATACACTGTATCGTTCATAAATTAAGTTTATAAAACCGTCATGAGTATACGCACGAGAGCAAGAGAGACGGCGAGAGAGAGAGAGAGAGAGATATTGGTGGCGGCTTCTTTGATCTCGCGAAATACGCGCGTTAACATTGTGCCAGTTCCACCCCACCCTAGTCCATTTTCTATTTCTTTCCCGTTTCTACATAGCGTTATAGTCCCTCGCGTATTTGTGGAACAAAATGGCAGATCGAGAGAAATGTAGCAGTTGGAAATCAAGTGAATAAGTGGGTACAAAATAAAAAAATGAAAAACGATTTATTGTTTGCCTCGATCTTTCCTGATCCAGGGGAATTCGGTTATCGAGTTGGTTGGATAAAAAATAAAAACGGTCGTTTCGAATCGTCTCGATTTATTTGCGCATATAAATGGATATAAGTGTGAGAATTTAAATACGAGCAGTCCTTAAATCTGCTCGAATATAAACGCGTATCGGAACGGTATTATTATTTGGTAGGTCATTGGCGCTCGCGGTGATGCCGTGATAAATTATTAAACGCAAATTCCCGCGCGCCATTCAGCCCCCTCCTCCCTCTCCCTCTCTCTCTCGCTCTTGGCCAATTATTGACGAAACCACCGGTGGCCGCGCCACGCGGATCCTGGTCGTTAGGGTAGTTAACGAGTTCGTGGCACGTGACGCGCGGGTCTACTCTTGCTGCGCTCGTCTCTTTCTCTTTCTCTTTTTGTCTCCTCCGCGCCACTTCATTCTCATTTCTCTCGTGCGTGTATCCCTCGTGTTCGTGTCAGAGCAATCATTGGGTGGTGGCCACGCCGGGTCTACACCCGATGACGCGAACACGACGATCTACGCATGTACGCGAAAGAGGTAGAGAGAAAAAGAGAAGAATATAAAGGAGATGACAACATTGTATTTGGCTCGATTGAGAGCCACTGCGACCGGCACGTCCGGTGGGGACCGAGAGTCGCCGGCGATCCTCGTAGCTTCTCGATCGCGGGGCGAGTCTGCGGAAAGAGGGAGTAAAGGAGTTGGGCCACTCCGCACGTCCCTATACGACTCTCGTCGTCTCCGGCAACGCAATCTCACGGCAAGGCTTTCCTATGTTGTATATATACACAATGTCGCAAATCGATGTCATCGCGTCTCATAAAGTAAATATCTAGTTAAACGGTAACACCAATTTTCATTGCTGTCAACATTTCATTTGTACGATTGTTGCAAGATGCTTCGTAGCGATTAATATCCCAATCGGCTTGCTCGAGACAATTTGAAAAAAGTTATTATTCCAAGGAACGTAAAAACGTGGTAAATCCGTTGAGAATCACTCAACAACACTTTACTACGTAAAAATAAATCCGATCAGAGGAGACGAGTCTGAAACGAACGGAAAACTCTGAAAACTCCTAGCCAAAAGAACGGATTACATGAAAAATGTTTTCCGGCTACAATGATCCCCTCCCCGTGACGATCGAGCTAGTTTCGTTGCAGCGACTCGTTCAGCGAGCACTCGGAGTCACGATAATTGGTGATACGATAATAATTAGCGAAGCATTAATGTCGAATAAGTGGGAAACGGTTAAACGAAAGAATTGAGAATCCCTGGGTGATACGTCCGGTGGGGACTGCGGCCCGCGTGGCTCTCCGGAGCCAGCAGAAGAGGGCCACGAAGAGGTAGAGGGCTCTAGTGAGTCTGGTTGTGCGTTGGTGTGTGTTTTGTGTTTCAATGTATTTGGGACAACGGCAGCAAACGCGACTGGGTGAGTAAGGGGAAATACGCGAGTGCCTTAGCTCACTCCCAGGGCCGTGCTCGGATTTCCATGACCCCCATGAAAGTCGCGCATGTAGTAAATTCGGTCACAAAATAACCCTCCGCGCCCACAAGACGTCGCCTGCGACTCTCGTTTCTTTTTTGTTTTTTTTTTTTTCTTTCTTTTTCATCAGCTACTCCTTCATGTTCTACCTTTTCCCATAATCAAGAGAATTTATCCACGGAATTTGATTGGCTCAATTGAAATTCAAGTCCTTCGGGTTCCAAGAATATTGTCGCGTTACCCTTTCTATGCTCTCGGGCATACACACGCGTACTTTGTAGGGCTACTGCTGCTGCTGGTGTTCTAAAGAGGCAGCAGAGATTCAGAATGATTTCAACGGCGCCGGACAAAGCCCTGCCATTCGTCTCTGTTGGTGAGTTCCTTTTACACTCTTCTACTTTTTCATTCTGCTTTGGTTTTTTGTTATCGTCGCCGAAACACGAAAGTAGCTCGCAAAAAGCCTGCCCGAACGGTGGCAACGGCGCGACGAAAGGTGCATGTATTTACGCGTGTGTTTGTGTTTCGAGAGGCAACAAGAAAGGAGGGGTTCCATTCGAGGTTATCCCATTCGTGGGACACAATCTCGACGAACAAAAATTCCCTTCACTGCGTGATACATTTCATTACGGGAATAGGCTCCTGCAATAAAATGCCAAGGAATTTCCTTCATTGAAAAACATTTCCTCCGATTAAACAAAGAACGAGCAACGAACAATATAATGCAATGAATGAAAGGTCGCAAAAAACACGACGAGAAATATTGGATGCGTCGTTACCACGTGAAATCAACCGCGTGGATCAAAAAGAGTTATCATAATTTTAGAATCGACACGAAAGAGTGACGCGGATGTAAATGGAAAAATAAAGAAAAAAACAGGCAGAAGCCGCGGGACATATGTGAACGAGTTGAACTGTTAGATGCTGAAAGAAAAAGCAAATACAGAATCCAGCCGTGGCACTGGCGAGGAAGATGATGACGATGATGATGATGATGATGATGATGATGATACCGGTGCGGTATGTGTTGGTAGACAAGGCAGTGATGGATCATGTCACGAGTGTGTGGCGTATCAAGAAGCGAGCAGGGCGTCCAGCAATCGAGTCGGATAACGAGGAAAGAGAGTTCGAGCGCAAACATCGAGAAAACAGCAGAAGCTGTTTCGAAGCAACGCTTATATACGAACGTAGAACTCGCATGCATGTATGCCCATGTATAATGAATACAACGAGATACCCACTACGTTGCACTTTACTTCAGCGTTTTTCCCTCTTCACGAACCTTCTCTTCTGATCCCAACCACAATGTTGTATTATTTTCACGCCATTTTCTCTCGTCCGAATTCCAGAATATCCGAGTGTACAAAAAACATTACTTTTGCTGACAGATTTTCGGTGTGTGTTGTTTTCAAAACCATGAAAAAGTGTCCTGGGGTGTTTCAGCATTAAAAAAAACCATGGGCTGAAAAGTCTCTCAGGTATAGTGAACGCCTTGGTCGTATGGTGAACGTTTGAGTACAATTTTTTCTTGGAACACGCTAACGCTATATAAGATTGAAGATTAGCGCAGGCAGTTTGAATACTGAGTTGAACGCCTGGACGTTAAAGAATGTGAGATTTCTCGTTGGTTACCTATTCCTATCATCGTTATTCCCATGCTCGAGCATTTGCCTCTTTTCCCCTATCGAAACTTGAAACTTTTGCGAAACTGGATTATCAACGTTGTGTCGCGTTTGTCAATCCAGCTCGGCTGTACAGAGACGATCGATTGGGGGAGGGAGCATGGTCCTCAGTTGGTTTTCCGTAAAGCCTGTATCGACTCCTGCGGAAGTGAGTCGAGGGACAGACAACAGAAGAGAAGCGAAAGACGAGGAGATTGGCGGCGTGAGGTCGGGTGTAGGCGTACCGTCGCTTCGCAGATTCTTGCTTGGCTTTCTCATCGCCTGCTGGTGTTCTCGAAGCCCACCGCGCATCGAGCGTTATCGTCTCTTCCGAACAACACCAAAGGCCATGAATTCGTCGTCGTATAGTGAGTATCGAATGCGATAAATAAATCTGAATAAAAAAACCGAGTGCCATGGTTTATTTCGTCACGTCGTTAAAAAAAATACGAAAGAGCAGAAATGAATGGAAAGCGACGAACGAAATCGTTAGAAACTGCTTTGCTGCGAGCACGTGAAATTTAAGCATTGAGCCGTTAAACAAAAATGTTAATTCATGAGGGTTTCATGTACATAATGCACATACTAAATGTGTTTGATGAATTTTCATATCTGTATATCTATCTTTATAATATTCCATGGCGGGCGGAGAATGAGCCACAATCGCGTGACGTTTCATAAGTTGGCGGGGAGGATGCATGACGCCACTACTTTTGCTTACCGTGCATCGCCAGACCCAAGGTCGTTCTCAACGCCGTCGTCGAATTGAATTAGTTAAATGTCGGGGAGGATGTTGGGGCTAACTTCCTACTTACTTTGTCTCAGGATATGCTCTCTTTTTTCCATTCGTGCATGTTTATCTCTTACGAATCTTACGCGTTGAAATCTGTCCTCGTGATTAAAACTCGACGACATTATAGCCGTCATCCTATTATTTTTCCCGTTAAACTGATGGATTTTTTTCAGAATGTTAGATTCTTGTTGAAAGAATTTTCTGATATTCAAATACGAAATTTTTGCATTCGATGTTACTCCCTGCGACTTTGCACAATCAGAAGTATATGCTTCATGCCAGAAAATAATGAACAACGTGTGGCACGAAATATCGTGGGCGTATATAGAGAGGGTGGACACAAGAAAACCACACCGCAACGTAATTGGTCAATCGATCGGTCAAATTCCCGAGACTCAGATTCTTCCTCCGCGAATCCCTTCGCGTGTGCTTGCTTTCCCTTGAGGACGTTATTCCTTCGTCATGTTCTCACGTGGGAGAAAGCTAGAAAGGATTTCCCAGCAGTAGGAAAGACACTGCTTTTTCTCGTCCAATCGCTACGCAGACGAGGAACGGAGCGAGTTTTTGGGCGTATTCTTTTCTACGTATGGGACGTCGGAATAAAAGCCTGCGCGTCGAGAACCTTGAGCACGAAATGTCTTATTGCGTTCAGCACGTTCTTTTATTTCCTCTAGATCGTTCTTATGCATTCTCCGCCTTGGCAAAGCACAACGACCTATGTGCATCGATGGAGTGATCAGCTGCAATGATCGTATAGGCACTTGATTGGTAATCTCATTCTCATTACCTTCTCAAAGTTTCAATTAAACTTTTTCCATCCTCTCTCTGTTTGCATTTTCCTGAAAGCGTGAACAAAGACTAGCGGAAGGGGCAAAACTTTCCGCGAGAGCTGTCAGCTGTTTAAGTGCTTTCTATGATACGAGATATGGATGAATGTGCTGAGCCGAAACGGCACAGCGGTGAGGCTTCGCAGCCAGGAGCTACACGAACCATCGCATAGAATGGCGGCAGCAACTGTCAACACTATAGATAAGGAGCCGAGTGATTATCGTATATACATGCGCGTTGCTCTCGGGCATGCGTTCGGAAGAAACATGGCTCGCTCATAACAAAGAAAAGGAGAAGGGCGAGGGGAAAAGCCAGAAAGATGTTTTTTCTGATGCTGTAGAAAAATAATTGAACATACAGACAGGAGGATGAGCTGCTTGGAGCATAAACTAACGATTCCGCCATTAGATTGAATTATATTGAAAGGAGTAATAATTTTGGGATACAACGAACTCTGTTTGATGCCTTGGTAAACTCTCGTTATTCGATTAAACGTCGAGCAACCTAAAGAAATGCCCGAAGCTCATTATGAAGATTGGAAAAGAGATGAACACTTTGATAATCTTGAGTGTTGAAACTTTTCACATTGCAGTATCATGTAAAAGGCGAGAATTCATCTCAACAACCGCGTCATTCGATTACCATAATTTATTATTTTATAACGGGTCAGTGTACTGCCTGGTTATCCACGCCTCGTGTATTTTTTGCTCACTCGTACAATCCCGTGCGTATAAGCCATAATAACGAGAGTATCGCGCTGAGCACGTGGATCAACGTAAAAAAAAACAAACAAACCTTTTTGACAGCTGCGTTAGCCAATGAAATCGGGAGTGAAACAAGAATCGAGCAAGACTTTGTTTCCCTAACAATTCAATTCCTCATTTTGCAGCATCCGTAACTATGTCTCCGCGACGTCAATTTTTCCTCAACTGACCATTTTTCATTTTTTTTTTGCTGGAAGCTACGAGACGTGAGTTTTTTCAAATTTTTATTACTCGCACTCATTTGCGTTTCGACATCCAAATATTGTCAGCCTGAAGACTGCTCGGAGGATTTATCTGACAAAAATATGATATTCACGTTGATCGGGACCGAGCGGTTTCGGTTTCGCAGTATTTGAATTGTGTAAATCCAATAAAAACGCCATACCCACAATAAATAACAGGCTGAGCAGACCGAGGGGTATATATAGTGGGCAAAGAAGAGAGGCAGAGTTAGCAAGGCGAGGAAAAAAAAAGCCTAAGTAAAAATAAAAAGAGATAAAAAAGCGTAGTGGGTTATATTATACCTGCCTCGGGGCAGTCTTCAGAATCTCCTCTTTGCCTTCGAACGAGATGAGAAAGCATGCTGAGTGTCCGCGTATACGCGGGGGAGGTCGGAAGAGCTGCCGTTCATGCTTTTTCGCCAGAATCTCCTTCGTATTCTCCTTGAGGTTCTTTCAAGCATCTTTATGGATGTGTGCAACGAAACGAAGCGTGTGTGACGAAAAGCGTGCAGCAGTATATGTCCAATGAACGGAATTATTACGTACGATTGAAATTTGAGTACAATTGTAAAAACAGTAACGATTCGCACATCTGTTTCGGTATTATGAATAGAAAACAGTTGAAAAAAACTGAAAGAATCGCCGGAGTGGTCGATGGAACGTGAGCTCTTCTGAAGAAAAATGATTAACAAGGCAGTGATACAAAGAGTATCCCATAAAACTCACATGGAAATTCTCTGCATTATTCGCCGCACGCAATAAGTTTGCTCTCGGCAAATGAACGGCAGCGTTGATGATCCAATGGGTAGAAAAGGTGCAGAGAAGGAAAAAGTATGAGAAGTGCATATGAAGAGGAAGGCGAAACATTTCTGACCGTGCGCGTTAACGGGACCTTTCCTCGCTCCTTTCACTCATAACACAAATCGGTTGCCCGAACGAAATGATAATGTTCAGCACAAAAAATGGCCTTATTTTCATCCACTCTTATCCTTCAACAGACTTCGCTCTCAATTTTGTTTCTCTGATCGACTCGGTGCGGTGGTTCCCCATTTCAATTTTATTATTGCCGCAGAGTGTCGTTGGCCCTCAATACTTCGTTAAAAAGGTCCTTTCAACAGGTATCCAATCGACGAATCCTCCAAATCTAGTTGAGCATATCGAGGCTACGTGATATTAAAAAGCACGGCAGGTGACGTGCCGAGGCGGTCCTCCTTCACAAATGAAATAGTACACCTGTAGCGTTTGTATAGCGGAGGTTATTTGTAAATGGTTCACGTGGATGCCGGAGGTTTTGCTTTTGGAGCATATATCCGTATAAGTGTCAAGAGAATAGAAGCTGAAAATTCTGCTCGATCTGCGTGGTTTACAGGCATGTATGTGGATAATGCGCTGGTGACAAAAAGGGCGTAGCTTCTGAATCTCTTAACACGTTGAATTACGTGGATTACGACCGTTTCTTAGCCAGCAGCCATGTGGACATATAATACCCGGGCTAGATCATGTTACACGAGGTTTCAGAGGTTCTCGAAAAAGAGCTTTGAATGTACGAAAATAATAGTGATGTGGATGGGGAAAAAAACATAAGAAGAAAAAAAAAACTAGTCAAACCTACGCATCGGGGGTCTAAACGTTAATGGAAAGAACCAATAATTGACACCAAGCTGAAAATTGTTAGAGAGAGACTGTGAATGGGCAGGTGGGAAGTGAAAAAAAAATAAAAAATTGCCAATGCATTCGCGTTTAGTTCGCATTAAGAACGCCAAATGCTTTTTCGTCTCTTTTGTCTCGTACGCAAAATGGAGAAAGCACGCGGTTAACCGGTGATTATTTCGTCGTGGAAAATCGCTTGGGTTTGTATATGGAAGGATTGCACAAACATTCTTACGTTGCCGAGAGTCATCGTCTATGTAAATGACGATCGTAGCGCGAGATGAGCATTCGAAGGATCGAGTGTGATACGCGTATCGGCATGCTAGTAGGAAAAAAGGTTTAACCGTGCAATTTGAATGGCAAGTTATGCGGATTAAGCTCCTTCTAGTTGTTGGCAGCCGTTTAAGTTAGTCAAGACGATCGGCCGCGGTGTTTGCTGCATCCAGTATGTGTATATACGCGTAAGTTACGTGCAAAAGAACAATCGCGTTTACTATATATGTGCAACAGTGAGACGCAGACCAAGCCCTAGATATTACCATTATAGGCGAGGCACAGGCGAGACGCAGACGTACGCCATTGTCGTCACTCTCTCTGCTCTTTCTCTCTCTCTCTCTCTCCCTTTAGTTCTCGATCTTGGCTGCACGTGGAAATATAATCAATAATACAAAGTACACGCGCGAGTAAGAATTGCAATTGCGTGAAAGCGCAACTCGTTTGCAGACTCGATCGGGAAACGGCGCCTGCTGTCTTGACGCGACATTTTTTTTCCATCAAGAAAATTGAGTCGCTGATGAACTTTTCAACTAGAAATTCACATACAGATTCTTTAGATGCGATGAAAACTATTCTTCGGTGGCTACACGTCTTCGGTCAATGCATGCACCAACTGCAACGTGTGTCCTTTATTTTTACTACAAAACGTTCCGCGTGTTTCCGCGACGCATTGGGCAAAATTAATGAGGTAAATTAATTTAGATTTAAGTGACGATGAAATAGAGTAAATGTTTTGTACGTGGAGTCAGTCGAGAACAATGTAAAATCAACGTCGGTAGAGCTTATAGACGCAATAATGCTGTCTTTAACAGATTTCGACAATTATAACTGCGATAGTTATGCTCCCGGTAATAAAATATCATTATATAAAACTCGTCCGCTGACCGTACTCACGTTTTACCTTGGCCGAACATTAAGTATCATAATTTTACAGTTATTGGAATATATACATGGATCGTATACTCAGGCACACTCCGTACGCGTATGAATCCGGTAATTCTGTCGATATATGGGTAATTACGTGTCATAAATTTGCGTCGTTCAAGCGCCGAGCTTGTTCCATATGCATTTATGCATTTTTCCCTACAGACGTAATCTTTTGAGGTGCCGGGTCTCCCGAGCACGTGCATACGTGATATAATGCGCGCTAGCGGCGTCTTGAGAGAAGCTCCTTACGATCACCCCGAATACCGGGAGTTTCTCCCAAATTCCTCAGTATTTCTTCCCCCGAGAAAGATTTTTAAAACTCTTTCCAAAAAGCACTTTCCTGTCTCTGCAAAGTCTATTGTAGAGCCGGATGGTCGAGTAAGATTGGAAGCAGTTGGGACCGTACGTATGGAAGCAGAAAAAGTCGAAGCTGCAGCGGTACATAAGCCGGCTGTGTGTGACGCTGACTAAATGTACTTGGCTCGTATACCGTAATGGTATTCTAACGAGCCTTTGTATCTTTCCACCGCACGTTCTCTCAATACGCACACATACTCACACCCAGTGCACTCGAAGGCCCGGGTATACATAAGTGTGTAATACACCATAAAACTGGTGCTGTACGCAGTTGTGAATATCTCTTGTTCTCTGTGCACTCGAACAATTGTACCTTCCTCAAAACTTTCTATCTCTATCGGTATAGTCCCCCTTTAATTCCTCTCCCCCTCAATCGTTTTGTTATCCTCGCAAATGTACGCGGATATAATTATGACGAAGGGTATGGAGAAATAATTATTAGACAATTTCAATTCGCACATTGTGCAACAAGATCTTTCTGTACATTATTTAATACGCAACTTTTTGGAGTCGTACGAGTCTGGAGTGAGTGAGTGAAGTAGCCAATGGAAGATGGCAATGCGAGAATAAAAGAGCCCTTGCTGCAACAGTCTCCCTGGTCTTTACTGCCTGTGTCAGAACGGGGAAGAGCCAAAGTACTAGCTGTTGAATATCGACGTACGCCTTACGTAGTTACGCGCCTCCAAAACGGAGGAGGAATCAAAATCGTAAGAGGAGAAACGGGCGAGAGGGAGTAGGGATGACGTTTCTCTCGACAAGTGCATTATTAAGCCAGCTTCTTAAGCTCGAGCATCTCGAGTATGAATCTCTTCGTGGAGATTCGCGTATATATTCCACAACTGCGGAGGTCCTCATTTTCCTCTCGTTCTGTCTCTGTTTCTCCGTCTTCAATTCACGCACGCACATATTCGGATACATATAACGGGCATTCGACGTCAAATTCGTCAAAAAATTCGTTCTTGCCCAGTGCCTACTAAAAAGATTAACTAATCCATTTTTTAAACATTCATTCCATCTCATCAATGAATTATATACAATTTGACATCAATTATTTATTCCATTGTTTATTTCCAATTAACGATTACATGTCGTTGAAATACGAATGAAAAAAAAAAAAAAACAGATTATGTTTCTAACCATTTCCTTTTTTCAACAAAATGAAAAAACGGTCGAGAATACGAATCGGGCGGTTCAGCGTGGAACGTCGCATATATAAATGTAAGTATCGGACTGTCGTGCATTAGGCGGCGGCACACGGTTATGCATTTCACACGTTTCGAAGCAATTACGGTTGTTAATGGGCGCTCTCAAAGCAGCAAAGGAATATATATATATATATATATATGTATATGCATACGTCTGTCTGTATGTGCGTATTTATGCACGAGCAGGGTACAGATGACGGCGTGTTTCGTCGGATAGCTGCACAGGCTCATCTCGTCGTCGTTGCTCTCTTCTCGGGTACTCGTGAGCCAAGCATAAACAGCGACGGACGTTCAAGCAGGAGAGATAAAAAAGAGAGAGAGAGATACAGACGAGGCGATGACATTCAGCGCGCCGGATGGAAAAAATGACGAAACAAGCGCGAGTGAGGGTGGTGGCAGAGAAATAGATAGAGAGAGAGCATGCGAGCACAAGGAAAAAGAATAAATGCAAAAAGCACGCGGACGGAGGGACCGAGTGTACGAGCGAAGGTACCCAAAGTTACAAGAGGATAAAAGGATGCTCTCGCGCGCACCTCGAGGCTTTTACGAACGAACGGCCTAGAGTTGAGTGCAGCAAGGAGAGAACGAAAGACGCGGACAGAAAAAGAGATATAGGGAGAGAGAGAGAGAGAGCGAAAGAGAGAGAGAAGCGCATGAGAGCACGCATTATCTAAATGCGCGCGTGACACTCCACGAGCTTGCAAGTATATAACTATATATTGTGCACATGTATACATACTTAGGTAGTCTACATTTTACTTACGAGTAGCAATACAGAGAGACATCTATACACTGTTTCTTGTTTTTATTCTGTTTCGTCAGCTAGACTAAAAGTCTCGCACGACAACAAGTTCCTACAGACCTTTTTTTTTCATCGCAAAATACAGATTCCATCCTAAAGATTTATTTTTCTCATTGAAATCAAAGCGAGATTGTTGCAGCGATTTCTTACAGTTTCAGGGACAAATTTCAGTGAGAGGTGCTCTCTGCCAAACGTGTAACCCAGCAGCAGTGCCGCTTCGTTAGGCTCTCGCCTCCGGAAGAGAAAATTCATTTCGTACGAACACATGTTTGTATAAAATTAAAAAAATTCGCTAAGCGTGTGTTATCACGCAAACAAGAAACTTGCGAAAGAAAACGTAGATTGATCCGATGTTGCGCATTTCGATCTATATTCAGATGACTATCTCCGCATTGATTAGCATATGTATGTGCGAAAAGAATGATAAAAATATATGTAATAACGTAATACGATTTAGAGTCTATAAGGGATGCTACCGTTCACATGTGCGTGAGAGACGCAGGGAGGGGGTGCGAGAGAGAGAGAGAGAGAGAAAGAGAGAGACGACAGTCACGATGTAATTAACACCATGTTCCATCTTGCTTTCTCACTCTCCTTGCTTCTTCTCTCCTTTCATCCTTCTCTGCTTTGGCGTTAGCTCTCCGTGTGTTGTACTCCGCGCCTCGTCCGGGTGTCTGGTTCGATTAATTCCCCAGTTAATTAACATCTCTCGAAGAGCCATTAAGCGAGCTCAGAGGATCGTTTGCAGCGGCTGCTCCGCCATGCCTCTGCTACAGCAGTCTATAGATCCCTATATATATATATATATATGTGTGCATTCGACGGATTCACGTACCAATAGATGTGTATGCGACACAGTATTTGTAAGTTTCGAGTGGACTGTGTGTACATTATTACGTTCCAGCTCGGTGGACAGGGCAGATCTGCAAACCCCCTCATCGCGAATCAGTAGCGCCAGACTCATGCTCGGTGTACATATAGATATCCGCTCGTCAACGACATCAGTCGTTCAAGGAAACATACGGTCTTATGTGTACCTCAATTGAATAACCGTGCGACACCAGCAGTAGCTAGCATTCCTATATGTGGTGGCGCGCAGGAACCACGAGCTGCTATTGCATCAACGCGCTTCACTAGATCTCGTCTACCTCGCGATATGCTACATTGCTTTTCGAGGAAACTCAAAGAAAAGGAGAAACGATATTAATATATACCGCGCAATGGACTAACATTTGCAAATAATAAATTTCCGATAACGCAAATTCGCTTCTTAATATGTTGATGTTAATATGTTACAGTTCCAATCTGCTTTCGAAAATCAACGGATTGGATGAAATATCTGCAGGGCCGTGAGTGACGAAAACAATATCGAGCTGCACTGGAGCAAAGAAAAAAGACGGAGACTAAGAGGTGTGTGTACTCTCCTCTCTTCGTCGCTGCTCTCTCTCTCTCTCTCTCTCTCTCTCTTGTTCTTTTTTTTGTTTTGCTCGAGGCCGCGGGGCAGGATCATCACGCGGACGCGCGCTCGCCCGTCCGGCGAATTCGACGAACGATCGCTCGTAAATTACGAGTGCTGCGGAGCACCAACGAAAACGAGAACGGGCCAAGGAGATCTCCGGTTGCACTCGATAAGATTGTTACTGCTGCCGCGAATCGATACATCTCTTTGCTTTGTTTAAATTCAATATTTTTGATGGATCCAAATTTCAATAAATTCCGCAAAGGATCAAACAACGCGCCAAATATAGAAGAAGCAAAAGTTTGAGGAATTCAGAAAATTCGCGCAATTGGATTGCGAATATTGTTCAGTCTTTATCGATCGGAACCGAAAGGGCAGAGGAAGCGCAAGTATATGAAAGTAAGTCGGTATTTATATACACGTTCATGTACAAAAATAGGCGTGCGCTCATACACATATCTTCACAAACAAACGTGAGGAAGGCTTGCTGTGAAATCCGGATACCCTTCGGGTAAATGGACGCGCGATTTTACTCCAAAGCCTCTGCTCTTTCTCTCTCTCTCTCTCTCTCATTCGATCTTAGTCTCGTGGAGGTACCGATATTACTGGTGAATTTATAGTTCCTCGCCTCAAGGCGCGAGTAAGTCGAGAGAGAGAGAGAGAGAGAGAGAGAGAGAGAGAGAGAGAGGAGAGAGAGAGAGCCACGGCGATCTCGTGAGCAAAATCACTGGACAACACAAGAGCATAAAATGTTACATTTTGAGACACACACGAAGGGAGCGAAATATAAGTTGTGTATTCGCAAATAAATCGCGAAAGGATTTTCGAAATATTCTTACGTATCAATGACTTTCAAATTCTGCCAGAATGAGTAGGAAATTGAAAAAGAAAAAGTAGAAATTGAGACGCGAAGATAAAGAATGTAAAATCGTTAAAGAGGCAGGAATATGCTTTTCGAAAATCAAAGAAAAGAAAAATCGATAAAAAAAGGGTTGGAATCGGTAAGCTCTTGGCCAAGAGCAGAGAGGAGCGTGCTATAAGGTTAATGCAAATACGAAGACAAGGAAGAGACCAAGTGAGGAAAAGAGTAGGGGAGAGAAACATAGAGGCGCGGTGATGTTTTCGAGCCGGCTAGTAAGGCTGAAGAACGAGAGGGGCCAGAAGGAGCCGCCATAAGAAAGGCGGGAGGAGGGGAGCGGGCGCACGAAGGAGGCGGGAAAAGGCAAGACGGCGAAGAATGAGCATGTTTCACCGATGGTTAGCGTCAAATATTCGGTGCGTGCGCGAGGAGCGAAGCATGGCAACGCTGCCACGGTGTCAGGCGAATACACATCGTTGCTGTGGCGGTAAGCCTAGGCTTTGGCTGCTCTTGCTCATTCTCGCGCTTCATCTCGCGTTTTGCTGCGAGAGCAGAACAAGACGAGCTTTGCTCATGCGGCGCATCACGCCAAGCTACGACACGACTCGTCTCCTCGTCATGTTCGTTTTTATTTTCAAAATTTTCTCTCCTTTCACCTTTCCATCCTGCTCGTTTTCACTTAGTATTCCTTTTTCAATGTATTTCCCTCTGTGACCGCGTTCTTCAGCAGTTCAACGATTCGTCATAATCGTAAAAATATAGATTGAATTTCATCGATTCTGTCAAATAAGCGAAACAAAAGTGTTGAGAGGAAAAGTAAATTCGACAGAGGAAGAAGCTTCGTAAGACGGATTAATCAAAGAGCATCGACCGATAAATATGTTGGTTACCAATAACGTCAATCATAAAGATTCAATAAACCGAATAACGTACACAGGCTCACAAATCGTACACATAACGAAGCTCGGTGTAACGACCAAGAAAGCGCTATCGCAAGGCTTTATGCAGGGGACAAACGCAGAAAGAACGAAACTACATTGATGAGGGGAGGGGAGCGAGTGACCGGAGATGGGAAGAGCATGCATAATGAGATAAGAAAAATGTTGAGTTATTTAACGAGTTACTCTTGCCGCGATCGCTACCGCGTTAGAGAC
The DNA here is from genome assembly GCA_963921915.1 of Hyposoter dolosus. Lineage (NCBI taxonomy): Eukaryota > Metazoa > Arthropoda > Insecta > Hymenoptera > Ichneumonidae > Hyposoter > Hyposoter dolosus. Next base: position 5,251,879 of record OY998134.1, read on the forward strand.
CAAGAGTAAAGTTAAATATTGAGAACTCTCTAAACAGAGCATACTAAAAATTCAATCACTTCGAGACACGCGAGTCTCGTGAGTCCCAAATAACGATTTGACGAGTCCTGTGTTTATATTATGTAAATGTGGTGTACGAGGCGTGTATAATTTTATTTTCTGTTTCGTAGTTGGTGTAAAAAAAGTGGTGAATTCCAAAGAAGCCCAAAGCCGCGAGGAAAGCATTAGATGTACTTTGGGTCCGCGGAAGGGCGTTTCATAATTCACGAAGCCAAATAGATGTGTATGTATCGGCGAGGCTGCGTTCGATGCAAACGCTGAAAGGGCGGGACCGCGGGGATGAAGCGAGACGAGAAGAGGGAGAATCTAAATGAAAGAAAGAAGGATGAAGAATGAGGGAGAAAAGGAAGAACCATGATGCAGAGGAGTTCGTAGCCATGCTTCGTTCGCCCAATTTCGCGGGGTGTGTACGCTGCGAACGAGGTGGCGCGACGCCAGGCGGGAGCCCCTCAATTATCGTCGCCCCGCTCGTCCTATTCCCTCGTTTCTCAACCCCTTTGCTCATGATTTAAGGCGCACGAGATTACCCTGTGTAAGAAGAGAACGAAATTGCTGCTCTCTCCAAAGAGCCAAGCTATCCAAAAAAAAGTGTCAAATTGCTCTAGAAACAATCACACCAAAGTATTGCCGCAGCATTGCTGCGTGTGTGAGGCCGCGATGCCTGTTTGTACGGTAAAGGGTTAACGACCGTTAGGGCTCAGCAGCACATGGACCAATAAGCTTTTTCATGTTGAGCCTATGCTCAGCATCCGAATCGGGCAATTCGCAAGTATCCGGGCCAGCAGTCTCCGAAACCTACGCGATACCTTTGGAAAATTAGCAAAATAATAAATGGGATTCATAAGACCGTAGTGTCCAGAGAAATCCTGTCGCCCACGTGACGATTCGAAAATAAAAATCCCATTCCAATCGATTGCCCTACGGCTGCGCATATCGTCGCACGATATTGGTCGAATGTGCTCGAGAGTACAACGAGCTTGCCGAGCTGGAAGGCTCAGCGAGTATAATCGCACAACTGCGTGGGGGTCAACGTAACCACTCGCGAAATGGTTCCGAGCATCGAGGAGAAAAAACAGAAAAGAACAGCATCAACACCTTCAAGATCGCGAGGAACGGAAAGACAGTAGCACCGAGAGATACGCGTTTGTATGCATACGTACACGTATTCGTATGCATACTCCACAAATACATATTGAATTCGACCTTGTAGGCTACTGAACCGGACGCGGCCTCGCGTATGTGCATGCTCCCGTGCCACGAGCCCGAGTCGCGATATTGTTTGCGATTCTATACACGTTATCCACGAGAAACCAACTGGATTATTATGTGGATAGAGATATCCATAATGGTTCATTTTATAAGATAATATCAGTGAACAATCACAGGATATAAAGAAATTGGGGAGCAGGAGAGAAAGACCAAAGACAACTACGCGATAAAAAGCGTAGGCGATACAATGAGGCGCGAATAAACGGTAGCTCCGTGTGGCCGATGGCGGCAACGCAACGCAGGACTGCATGAAGAAAAGCTTTAAAAAGATGAGTCTTCACGAGAACACTGCGGATTGTGATTTATATTTATGAAACCGTTAAATCTTCGGATTTTCCCATAAAAAGGACAACGAAATACGATGTTAAAGTTTGCATCGTTGGAATGCAATGAAAACTCATTTTTTTTTTTAAGCAGAGCTCAAAATTTTCATACACTATTTGTCAAAAATAGTGGGGCAAACTTCTTTGCCATTCGAAAACCGAAATCACTGAAAAAAATGGGAAAAAGTGCAGTAATTATCAAAATAATGATTAAAAGATAAATTTTCGTTGTTTTCCGAAGATGCGAACTTTAGTGCCGTTGCAAGTATTAGGATTACTGATTCTTTGTTTTCGTTCGCTAAATATCTTGCATCATCGTTGTCGTCGTTGATTTCTCGTAAACGACACCTTTGAAGGACTAATTACGTAATTAAGCTGAGGGCAATTAAACAAGTTTTAATTGCCCCGCGGTATTTAAGCGGCTTTAGTATAATAAAATCATTTCTAGGTGCTCTTGCGTTGGTTGGACGCTTTTGCGGAACCAGGAATTAACGGGCGAACGTGAACTTTTGCCTTATGGCAGACCTCATCGTTCAAGACCTCCCTCTGCTCCTCAAATTCGGGCGCGAATTGAGAAACAACAAAACTCTACGTGGAAAAAAGAGGAAAAACAACAAAATGTACCAAATTTTCTGAAACTTGTTTGCAACTTTGTTTCTCAACTCGTATCAGTGACAAAGAAATAAAAACATAATTGTAGCGAGACGAGGAGAAAAATGGTAAAAACACGACGAAATATTACAAAGTACACATTTTTCGTTTAATGCGCCGAAATAAATGAACGACAGTATCAAACGAAATGAATTTCGAATTGAAGAAAATTATGTCGATCATACAACGACGTAATTTTATTGACAACTCGAATTACGAACATGATTTAAATTCTGAAAAGATCCTTCTCTGGCATGTAAATGAACATGTTTGTGTCCGTGTCTGTTGCATGACAAGAGCCGCAGTATCGAGCGTGTCGTAGCGCCATTGAAATGAAACTCCCAAAGCGACTGAAGGCTTTTTAGTAAGAAAAAAGAAATTAATTGATCGATAAATGGAGCGCAATTTCTCAACACTCAATAAAAATCAACAGGAAATATTCCCATTGACAATAACAGCTACGAACAGGGCAATATCGAGAGTAGTTTGAGAGGATGCAACGATGAGGCCGCATGAGTTTGCACGCATTATCATTAGCAGCGTGAATCGAAAAAGAAACATGTATCATCACGAACTAACACACACGTAGAAATAAAGCACGAGGATGAAAAAAAAAAAAACCCCATGCATGTTTAAAAGAAGAACTAAATAATGGAAAAAAGAGAAAAATCACTACGTTCAGCACGTAATTCCCCAACGTATTCATTAGCTTGTATTGAGAATTATGTGCATATGAGCACGACTAAAAACTTTTCTTTGTTTTTCACCCTTTTGGTACATCAGTACACGCGAGCACACGTAGAGTAGTACATGCTGCTTGTGATAGTCGTACCTAGTGTTGGAATGATGATATTCCACGATCTGGGAATCGGCCATACAATTAACCCTGCGAGCGCGTTCGATATGCCTCCACGAGCGTGCAGCAGGATCAGCGATACATTCAACCAAACGCGCACATGCATGCACGCGTAAAAACTCCTTTTCCATATACAGAAACATCGATACACATGCGTGGGTACTTGCCAACGCGTAGCTCTGTTTAATTCTTCGGGTAGTGGTTTTTAACTGATTAAAAATGAGTATGAAAGAGCGCCATTGAGAGGTCGTCATTTGACGAATCGAACTCGGTCGTCCGGGTCGAGTAGAGCTTCGCCCGAGTTATTGATACGAATTCCAGAGTAAGAAGAGGAGGGAGGGGGGGGGAAGAGTACGAACGAGCCAATCGAACGGTTGGACGCCATCGAAATTCTGCTATTCCTCGAGGGGATTGATAAAAAAAACGTACAGTACCGAAGGGTTTAATGCATAAAACCAAGCCCGAGGGCTTTGCCAGTGATTTCGTAATATGCGTAATATAGACGTTTTTTTTCGCATTCAGCAACATACCCAACGGCAAATTTCACATCCAAGTTTGTGCTGGAATGTCGTATCCATAAATTAACACTTGTCAAACGTTCCGATGGGAATCGTCGCACCAAAAATATATAATGGATGATTAATCATTTTCGAAAAAATATTCATCATTCCGCGACCGTTTCCTGCAAGAGGCACGACTTTTAATTCATCTCCAATTCACTAATCTGCTTATTTTAAACGCACGTTCATTATAAACTGTGAATTATCTTGTAAAAACTCAAACCTGATTAAATTTATTACGAACGACCGATGGAACAAAACCGAATGTTGAAATGAACGATGAAACCAAACAAAACTGAATGTTGAAATATCGCTCCGAAGTCCAGTTAGCAGAGTCATGCTTTACTGAACAAACCATCACCAGATAATTGCTAGCCGTAGCTAAGTGCATCGTCACAAAAAGAAATTGCAGAGACACCGGATCAAGTCCCTGCGATGGGCCAATAAGCAAGACTTCCAAAAAGCATAAGTGGGCATATGTTATTCTTTGGAACGTGAGTGACGGGGCAATAACTCATCGAGCTGTATATTGACTTTTACCTGCGTCGTAGGTAAACGAACGATCCTTGCGACGGTGACATGGACTCTCGTAGCTTCCTTACTACAGCGCCAAAACAAGCAGGAAAGCAAACCACCGATGGGGATAACAATCACGCGAGTGAAGTGGTGGAAAAAAAATTATCAAAGACGAAAAACATTTATTTCTACCCGGCGAAGCTTACGAACGAGTTTTTTTTTTTTGTGAATCCGGGCATTGAAGTCTCTCAAATCCGGATCAGCTGTGTCCGAAACCTACTTTCCTGACTAGGAAGAATCTCCGGAGTCAATTAGCTAAGGCCTGGAGTCTACGATCGCACAGAAGGAAAACGAGCTTCGAGAGGGTTTCAAGGAATCTTGTTTTTCCAGCAACTTCAAAGTCATCTCGTCCTAATTGTACTAAATGAATTTGTTTCTTTTCCCGGTGAGATGGAACAGAAGAGGAAAACCCATAGTGGAAACTCCTCAATTATCGAGAAAACGTTGAAACAATTTTATCGGCGCATATATTGCAGCCGCTGTCCGTTCCAATTTCCGTTCGTTATTTTCACGGCCATGTAGAAAATTAAAATGTCCATATGAGAGTCAGGTTGACGTGCGGGACACTGAAACGAAGGGCATGACTCGAGTTCCCGATGCTGAGGTGTGGCAAACTTTCTTTCTGTCCCCCGGATGCTCAGACGATTTTAATTTCGTCTGGTTGTTTAATCCCCGCGATACCAAATTCGTTAATTAATTAAAAGCGTATTCGAGAGAATAAAAAGCCGACAGTGTTTGTCCCATCCTTAAGCCTCATTTATTGTTATTATATTTTATTTCGTTGTTTCGCGTTTATTCTTCTCGTATCTGTTGTATGTTTCGGAAGAGCCGGGTGCAGCCTACACGACGTCATATCGGTAAAAGGCTCTATATTTATTTTCTTTGTAGTCCGAATTTTTTTTTCCTTCGTTCGTTTTGTTTCAAATTCGTTTGCCGGCTGCCTCCCATAATAGCCTCGCTTACCGGCTATTACACAGAGGGGAGGTGGGGCACGCCCCTCTCATCGCTCAGACAACTACCGCAACGCAAGCCACCAGAACGCATGCAACAAGTATATGTATTGTCCGAACTTTCGACGCAGTGACCACTCATGAAATACTCGTGCTTGAGTTAAATCCATTGTGCGAAATCGTTATTATCGTTGAACAAAAATTCTTCAGGGCATCGGTTTGTTACGCGAGATCTCTCTCACGACCTTCGGGAACCAATCGATAAATCAAGGAACTTTCTAACGTATTTTAAAAAACATAATGCTCATGCAAAAAGCTATTGGAGAAAATTGTATATACGTGAAAATATAACGAGTGCACGAGGCGCTCCTTCGGTCATCTGGCTGCTCATTTAGTTTCTCTCACTTTTTTCCCTTTCGTGCACTCATCCATTTGACAATGCCACGTCCATTGTCATGCTCGTCCTTTTTGTATTGCTCTCGCCCTCGCACACTATAAATGTTTCCGATCGTTTAAGCCGACCGCCGTACACTCTCGCACATGATATGCGCGCACTGAATTCGTCTGTAGTTATTCGCATCATTTCATTGTCCTACGTCATGTCTTTTTTTGTCTTTGGAGCATCCGGCATAACCGAAGCAAAAATATGTGCGGCAGTGAAACGCGAATTGGCCGACAAAAGTTTTGTCGTTCCGCAAAAACTTTAGCGCCACCGCAGCGGCTGGTATGCCGCGTCAACTTGCGACGATCAACGGAGAGATGCTCTGAACCATTTATTCTCAATCTCGTTTTCCCTCAATGACAACTTTTTCTATAATTATCTTGCTCGGTGCTGCTGCATCAATTTTGCTGATTTGAAAAAAATTAATCACTGGCTCGGTTAATCAACGTAATTATGGCGATCGAATAAATCGGGCATTAATATGTGACCTTCGCGAATGCACTGCATTGCCTCGCATACACCAATTCTCAATCTTGCTCATTTGGACGCATTTCTGAAAACGGTCCAGCCTCATGCTTTTCCTTATTCGTAGAGCGCGACAGAGACCGCAGGTCTCGATATGGGCTCTTAAGTGCCAAGTGCAACGTCCAGTTATAATCCCCGAAAACCTTTCGTTCGCGCTTCGTGGGATATCTAATGGAGATCTCAACCCGAAACGTCCCCAAGTGTCTGTGTCTTGGCTCGACTCTCTTCATATCCCCTAAAACGCGTGCTCATAAGCACAGTTTTTCATCGGTGTTTCCTGCTGCCACCGCAAATTTTACAAAAGAGTGAACTCGAGATTACAATCTATTTTACGCAGAGAAAATCGTTTCGTTCGGCTAAAAATTGAGTTTAGTAGGCAACCATTCAATCTCCTATACTCGATCGTGCGTAAAAAGGAAAAGAGAAATAAAAATCCCTGGATTTTCCTGGAGTTTGGATGGTCGTGGAGAATTTCACCTTTTGCCAGTCATTTCCTCGTATAGACTCGGTCGTTTATTTTTTCGAAACTACAGGACAATTCCATTCCATAGAATTGCAGGAAGAATATTTTTACACCGCAGCGTGACCTACGCCGAACGCCCTCGTCTCTTTTTCTCATTACAATTTTCCCTTGTTTTTATTTTAATTTGTACGAATTCTTTCATTTTTTCTCTTTTGCCCCTCGCGTCTCTTTATCTTCCGTTACGTTTCCTTTCTACAGGTGAGACAACAAGTCCGCGGGATATCCACTGATGCGACGAGACGATCGCGAGACTCGACAACTGGAAGGCTGCCTTTCGACACTCTCGCGAGTTGCAAACAGCCGCGTGAAAGATTCGAAGGGTGTATACGTATCGAGGATATAGGAGAGAATGAGAAGAACAACTTCAGGATGATCGAGAAGCAGAGCACACATCAGAGCTCAACAGGCTCTGTGAGGGACTCACGTAGACGCGAGTAATGAGACGTCCGAACGAGATTCTCTTCTCCGAGAAATCGACGAGAGAAACCGGCTCTCCATACATCCTCCTTGCTTTACCTCAGTCATTCTCTTTCCTTTGCCCGGAGTTCCTCACCTTTACCATCTCTCTCTCTCTCTCTCCCTCCCCCTTTCCCTCTCTGATGGTGAGACGAAAGTGCGAATCCCTGAGACGTCGACCGCGACAGAGCGTTGAGCACTCACTGACAAAACGTAAGAAAAAAAAATAACGAAAACGACAACAAAAACAACAAAAGTATCGAAGACAGAGAAATAGAAAAATTAATTAAAACAATGTCAAACGAAACTTTGTCTTGATCTGAACCAACGGACTTTCATTGAATTCTTTTCTCGAATTGTGCCGACTGCCGACTCGGCAAATGTCCAAATAAGTAACGATAATTAACAATTTTCAAAAAAACAAATAAAGAAACGCACGATTTTCACTTTAGGTGCCTACATGAAAAACAAATCAATCAACGACGAATAAATTAAAAAGTAAATGATGAGCGGAAAATGAAACGGAACGAAGAGGAGTGAAAGAAAAATAAAAGAATGCTTATCGTTGGGACATCTCTCTTTGGCTCGCGATCGTCGCGGCCATTAACGCGACCTATCGCAGCATCAACCGCACCGAGACAACCGGAAAATCCTGCGGTTAGTGTCGCGACACCGAGGACAACTCCGAGAGAGAAATACTTGCTCTTGTCCTCGAGAAGCAATATATACTTCCACATACATATACATAGAGAAAACAAATGGAGGGCGGGAACATCTCATCTGCGGTAAATTCCTTGGGAGGCCACATTGAGGATGCATCGAGCAAAAGCAGTTTGTCGCATGTCCATATGTTCCTAAGCAGACTGCCATTTTGTTGGATTTGCAGAAGATCTGGAGAGATTCGTGGTGATGAAAGCGAAGAGTTTGGCAAAGGGATCAGGAGCAAAGGTATGCTGGGAAAAGGTCACAGCGACGCGGCGGCAATCGGAGAAGAATCTACATTTTTCCACGAGCGATTACCAATTTCCCAAAGACGCTATGACCGTAAAAACCAATAATATTGAGTGTGATATTTTCTCAAACACTTGCGCGCGAGCTAAGAGTGAAAGAAAAAGAATCGAAGACAAAATAAAGGAAAGAAATTATAAACCACGCGGTAGAAACATTTTTTTCTTTCCATCCAAATCACGACGCAATGGGCTTAAGGAATTTCTGGGGTAGATGAACGATCCTTTCGTATCGCTTGGCGGGTTTTAATCTCTCTCCTTCTCTCTCGTTGCTATTTCATACCTTCGGTAGGCAGTCGTGTCGCGGTAGCTCGTGCCACTATAGGTGAAAAGCCGTAGATTGTGCGTTAAGGCCGGCAAGGAAACCAAACGCGAAGAAGAGAAAAAGGAAAAAAACAAAAAAAAAAAAAAAAATGAAAGAAAAACCGAGACAGGATGGTCGAAATGGAATTTGGAATTCCCAACCGAGCGATTGTGGAAGAGCGATACGAAAGAATACCGATCAAAAGAGGGCCATAATCTTGAACAAGATAACGCGATTTCGAGGTGTGCGTACAAATTTATCTTTCTTTTTTATTTTTCCGTCGCGACCGTAGCGTTTTCAGGCTTTTTATTATTGACCACATTCTCCATGTTAAGCGATTCTCTCTCACACCGAAAAAAGCCCTAAGAGAGACTCGCCCGGACGCACACATATATACGCAGTTGCTTGAACGCACGAGATCGTCGTTGGACAATTAGCGAGACAAGCGGAAAGCTCTCGCAGACGAGGAACGTTACCTTTACGCCTTCATTAAGGGATGCGCACGCAGAGGCATTCGTCAATACGTCATCTACATAGGTCTTCGAATCCACTGTCCTCGCAATTCTCATTACGTATAATTTACGAAACATATGGCACTGGTCAACAATGGTGACATTACCATTGACTGTATTTTCGCCTTCACCAGATCGTGAAACAAAGAGAAAGCAAAGTGCACATGCACTGCACGGACTCGCTGAAAATTTCGAGTCGAGACAAAGAGTCCTGCGGAGGATCGTACTGCGAAAAGGAGTTTCGATTAAAACGAGACAGAGTGAAGGCAGATAGGGAGTGAGAGGAAGATAAAGAGAGAGGGGGCGAGGGGGGAGGGCGAGGGGTTGAGCAGTTCCGTCAAAACACGCTCGTTGTCGGAAATAACTACATAATGACACGGTAGAGGAGATGAGTGCCGCGAGGTAGGTGAATCGGAGACAAGCCACAAAGTATTCTCCCCTCCGAAGTGAACGAGTAGTGGAAGTGCAGACGCAAGAGAATAAAGAAAGAGAAAGAGTATAATAAGAAAAGGCAAAGAAAAAGTTTAAGGAGACAAAGGGATCAACGGAGCGAAGGATATTTAGAAGGAAAGCATGTTACGACAACAACAAAAAGATTTGAGTGCGAGAAGTCAGAGAAGAAGATATATAAATTCTTCCGAATGGAATGAAAGGTTTTAGTTACAGCGATCGATGTTTCGGGGTTGAAATTTCCCATTTCAACTGAATCATAGATCGAACAGTGTCCCCAGTGCGCAAACTGTTCCATCGAGTCATATTAAAAATGTTGCACGCTCATTTGTTCAACATTTCTAAGATCCAATTTCAAATATTTCAAACAATATTTGAATATTCTCAATTAGAAAGCCCGCAAGAATCTGTTCCATTTTTATATCTAAAAAGATAGTGGACATTATTTTTAATAGCAAAGAATCTGTTTTCCATTTCGTTGATGCGAACTTAAAATATTTGGAGGCGCGATCGCTTGCATACGGAAGGTTACACCTATGCCAACGTAATCGAAAAGCTCATCGTACGTGCACCTTTATCTCATGCACGAGAGAGAGAGAGAGGACCTGCCGGAAAATCTCATTGATCACGGGGCAACCCCTCGGCCGGTTGAGGACTGCGATAAAAAGAAAAAGAGAGAGAGAGAGAGAGAGAGAGGAGGGTGGCCTCTTGATTTTATCGCTTTCAAACCTTCCCTCTTTCCACTCTGCCGTTTTGCATCTTTGTGCCCTACAGGCCATAATGAAACGCGTTGCGTGTTTGCATGTTCGTTGTCCCAGCCCGTTTTCAATGCAGACACCAAACGGGACATACGCTGCTATCGGAGCTTACATGCAACGGCCAAGCTGCTCGCCATCAGTTTCCGAGAGTTTTTTTTTTCGCACGATATTGTCCACACGTTTTTCATTTTTCCTCCATTTCGTAACAGGAACCTGCCCCGAGAACCGTTTAGCACGAGACTTTCGCGGGTTGTGAACAATTCGATTTATTCAGAGCGATTTTTTTCATGCTTTTTTCTCTAGCCGCGAGAAATATTGAAAATGCTGGTTCGAGTCAAGAAACTAGTTTGGATTCACCGCAAATTCATAACTTCAACTTGAGATGAAAATCTAATAACACATTTCGTCTGGCAGCACGAAAAAGACATTGACAAATAGCCATTGAATAAGTAAACGTGCAAAACAGGCGCGAAAAAGTTCTGGAATATTGTGAGCAAGAAAAACAAAGGTATTTGAATGAGAACTCACCATAGAGACGGGAATCGGTCCTCCTGCGCCATTGGGGTAAGGATACGGTGAGACGAGGTAGCCCATGTTGAAGGACGATGTGTGGGGCGTCGGGTCCACCTTTCCTGTTCAAACAAACAAGTGAAATTCACGTTTGAATATTGAGCATCTTTATAACTCGAAACATACTTCATGATACTGAACTTTGCACCGTAGCAATACAGCGAAAAATCTCTTTTCATTCATTATTTTGATATTTAATGGTATCGTTGCAGTTTTTCTAGTAAATTCAGTTTTCCAATGGCAAAGAAGCTTCCCCATTATCGTTGACAAATACTGTATGAAAATTTCGCGCTGTACTATAAAAAATCATGAGTTTTCGTTGCAGTCCAACGATGCAAACTTCAACATCGTTATTTTTGGCAGTTTAGTTCGCGATACGTTACTCGCGAACCAAAGGTACGAGAGACCTCGAACCGACCAAAACGTTGCATGTGATTTGCGATAAAAATCATTATTATCATTGGCCACAACGTTGTTTATCTTGTTTGATTATTGTAAAAGATACTCATACTTTCCATCAGCATATGGGAATTATTCGTTCTGTTAAAAGGAAACGATCCTTGACATATCTCTGACTGTCGTGTCATTGCCAACTCATGTGAATCGAATAAAATAATACAGAGAATAGTAGCCATTCTCGATCATAGATACACGCGGCGCGCGTCTTGCCTTTCAACTTAAAAACTATTCGCTTTTCAATGCTTAACGCTAAGACACAGGCACGTTGTCTCTAGATATATTCAAATTATCAAGTACTCTGATCTTTACGATTTACTTGCCAATCGCGCTGCTGTGGGAAAAACTTTGGTACGCCAACGGCATAACTTGGAATACATAATCGTGTTATAAAAGCTGTAGACGGCAGAAAATTGACCACACTCGTACTATTTATCGATTTTAGTCAAATCTTCGACACCGTTCCCCACGCAGAATTCTTGAACGAACGTTGCAAATTTAGCTTTTGTCAGAACGCCCGTATTTCGAACTCGTTTCGCCAACAGTAACAGCAATTCGTTTACGGAATATTTTTCTTGTTAATCGAACAATTAATTCAATTAGAATTATGTATAGAAGCCAGAGATCGTTGAAGAATGTCGTCGATCGAAATGTTTTCCTAAACGAATCCGATATGCTGAGACATGAAATTTATTGTGAAGTTTGAAAAACTTTCTTTGCTAGCGTGGAGCGATTAATTGACCTGAAGATAGACATTCCTAGGCGGGAATCAATCAATCAATCATTCATGACCCTCGTTCTATTTCATGTTGTTTTGCCCGAGACACCAAAGACACGGTGCGGAGTTGGAGAAGATTTGAGCATGGGAATCTCAGGAGCGAAAAGTAATGCGACACTCAAACAGGGAGTGTCGCTCGAGGGAAAATAGGCGAGCAGATCTATACAAGAAAGAATTTTTTTTCCGCGTCCACGGGGCTCTCGGTATTTCTCTGAGTGTTTACACCTGAATGGATCGGTTGCCTCGGTGTTGTAATGAATATTGTATTTCCATGGTCGCGAGACAGAGGCAAAAAAAAAATCCTGAAAACTTCGCGCGTATATTCGAAATCTCGAATCCTTTCATCTTCGTAAGTGACAAAAGTTTAAATGATAAGAAAAAAAATTAACGGGTACGTTGTTAAAACTTTTGCACAAACATTTGCGTTTTTAAACATTGCTGGAACGCTTCTCGTTTCCATCGTAATTCATTCCATCGTAATTTCCATCGAAATTCTGTTTTTTCTTGAGCAAAACTCGTAATCATTATTCAATATTCGGTCTGGACAATAAAACGATCCTCCCTTGGGACCCAAAAACTCAATCGACAAGAAAAATTGCCACAACTTTCAAAATTCAATAAATAATTAATAGATCAAATATTTTCCCTTGAATAAATAACAACGTTGCAAACTTCAGAGTCGTAAAAGAAAATGTTATTGAAAAATTCAAAGGAAAACCCATAATTATAGTCGTTGCTTGACGGTCGATGGGATTTGCCAGTGGATAAGTTACATTCCGCATGAGCGCAGAATGTTGAGAAAATCACTAAGAATACATAAGACACCACGGAACACCGAAGCTTTATCCGCAAAATCGACGACATAAATCTACGGAGACCCGATACACGCGTGACCAATGGAAACGCGCCAAAGATTCGTTATTTTTCGTCTTTCAAAAATTCATCTTCATCGCATCTCGCTGGCTGGCATAAATATCCGCGTTTCTGTAAAAATGAAATGAAATACGATCTAGACACGTAACTACGAAAGTTGCTAATTCTCGTACACGATTCTCATCGCCGTTAAGGAAATATATTGCTTATGTATTCAAAGTATCGTTCTTGTTTGGTGAAAAGGAGGATGAAAGAAAAGAAAGGAGGGGAAAAAAAAAAACAAATTTGAGAAACAGAATAATGTGAATCGATCGAGCCCCGGGATTGCTGGGCCCAGTATATTCCAGGTAGACGCGGAACAACTTACGATATACATGTGTTTACACATATTTATACACGCACGTGTTTGTATATCTGAGTACATAGATATACAAAATACATAAACATAAGAATGTATTGAGAAGTTTCGAGCGACCAGGGCTACGTCATCCTTAAGAATTGTTTTTTCTTCAGCCCACGTTGCGCGCCAATACAGAGACACAGCCGCAGACACAAAAAGACACATTCACAGAGCCAAATCTTGTGCTTGATTCTCACCGGACGAGGCGAGAAAACGTGTCAGTGAAGCAGCACACTTCCGAAATGAATGTATCGCGTGAAATTCTCAACAGTTATTCGCTCCTTCTTCATTTCGTTCTGTATTCCTATCTGTATATAATACACCGATATACAGCACACACACATAGACTACACGTGTATTTAGCGCGAGCAACGACTCCCTTGTGTATATAGAAAAAGGCGTCACTTGCTTCCAATTACGCCTGAAAATTTCTAAGGTTACGCCTTTTTGCTGGACCGCTATCGATACGTGTGTATGTGTATGAATATGTGTGCGGGGCATGACTCCGATTAATTCGATCCATTTGATTTTTTTTTCCCACTTTTTTCGAGCGGGTTAGATTTTTCATTTACGCTTTACCCTTTTTCGGCGGTGAGTTATCGCGGATATGTTTTTCTTTTTCTTTTGAAAAATGAATGAAAAAGCAAAGAAAATGGCCAAATCGTAATACGGAAAAAAAATTACATTACTGTTTCAGTTTCTTCCTCAATAAAATGAGCGACCCGAATGTAGAGAACGAAAGAAAGTAAAAAAAAAAGAAGAATAACCAAGTTCGGAATAACGTTTACGGGAATAGAAAAAAAAATCGTAAAAATCGTTTCAAGAAATCAAAACAAAGTCGAATTTGTCTCTTTCGGAATGCTGATTTTGAAATTCGTTTATGTTCATTGCCGGCGAAATGGTGATGGTCGAAACGTCTCCGAGTCATTGGCAATGCTCGGTCCCGAAACTTTTGGCTTGTAGTGTACGCGTATACGAACAAATCACACTATGCGTGTATGATTTGAGGAAACCTGCTGGTCTGTCTCATCGGATGTGCTTCGACTCGAAGAGTTCAAACGTCGTAAATTATTTCGACCAGACACTTAACACGGCGTACTACTACTTGAGACTCGAGAGTTTCGAGTTCAGAGAATTCTCGGCCCACGCCAGTGGAACTTGGAGTGGAAATAGGCGGGAAACTCTACGAGTAATTTTTTTTTTTTGCTTTTCTTACGCATCACGTGGGTTTCGTTTTCATGATATTGACGCTGCCAGAGAATCTTCTCAGTCCGTCGCCCGCACGCTTCGAGAATGTGCGAGAATCTTTCATCCAACGTTATACAAAATAGAATTGGCAAACGACCTTGAACTTTGGTCAATCTTTACGGTGCAAGTTGCTTTTCTATAAACACAGGACTTTTTTTATATTTTCCTGAAAATTTACGTTTGTGACGAAGACTGACCACTTCATATAAAAAGCAGTGGCTAATGAAGAAACGATACGAATGTGTCTCGCTCCGTGTACTAATGAAAAATCGATTCTTAAATTACCAATTAATTATCTCCGACCGTATAAGATTTGTTAAACCCACACCGCGATACGTTATTTCGGATTATTCTGTTTCCCTCATATTTTTTCCACTCTGTTCATTCGGATCATGATATTTGTCCCACGCCAATAATAAACATAGATGAAGCGCAGTTCGCGTTTCTTGCGCGTTACCGACAGAACACACGCGTCATTTCGATTTCATTAAAATTTCACTCATTAAGGAATTCGTTAAGGTAGAACTTTATATGAAGCGAATTCTGTGTGAAAAACCTCCCCTCCCCTCACAAAAAAGGAGAAGAAAAAACAAAAAAAAAATGGGCTTGTAATTGAGAAGGCAGAATGACTCGATTTAGCTAGAGGGAAACCTTTACTGTTCGTTTTAATTGGGGACAATCATCACAAAAGCGGCTATATTCTAGTATATATAATAATTACTCTATGGACGCGTTAACGAGACGATGAGAGGTTCGAAGGAGCGCGAAATTTTATGCTATTGGCAAAGGAAGACGAAGAAGAAGAAGAAGAAGATGATGATGATGATGAAAAAAAAGTGAATGAGAAGGCGGGGGGAGGGGACAAGATGGCGCGTTCATCGCCATCGGGTATTTACGAAAATGTGCAAATCGTGCGTGGCCCATTGAGAATCGGGGGACGGATGGGAGATGAGGGGAACGCGAGGACCAACGTAGACGAAACAGCGAGAGCATAGCCGGTTAATGCTATTACGGAAGATATAGAGAGTGATGTTAAGAGGAGCAAGAGTAAGGAGGAGGGGGAGTGAGAGATAGAGAGAGAGAGAGAGAGAGAGAGAGAGATGGAAAGAGGGTAGGAGGACCACGAGGAAGGATCTTGTGTGTACAGCTTGTTGTCTGCTGGTAAATTACTATAATTGTGAAGTTCCGGCGATTTTTAGATTAGCTCTGGTCCATCAACGGACGTATAACGGACTCTTTCGCTTTTACCTCGCGGTGGCTGAAGTGCCTTGCCTACCTACCGACCTGACCAACACACCATCTAACCAGCGCGTCGCAAAGCAAGCTCCCGCGAGAGCGTCATCGAACATTGACCGACAACAGAAACTTCTTTGTCCCTTTCGTTCCCTTCCGGCGACTGTACATTTTTTCTTCATGCGGTTTGTCTGAAATCGGTGTCGCAAACCAACAACCGAAATGATGCCACTGACATGGTATTGCACAGCAAATAAGAGTACGGCGATAGATCTTTAAACGGTATATAGCAAAACGAGCCAATGGTCAGTCCAAGGTGTGCATAATAAACTTCTCACAAGGCTGACGTGCGTAACTGAGTAACATGGCGAAAGCTGCATGTGTTTTCGATCCTGCGTCCTCCAAAAGCCTTGCATTATCGATGAGTGAACAAAAACGTTAAATATTTCCTTCAGCTCGCAATAAAGACGTCCTTCTTTCAGAGCGTAGTTAGCAAATAATGAGAAAATAAAATGAAAAATGTGTCATCCGTAAAACACTTTTTGGCTATTGCGAGAACGCCGAGGCCGACGATCCTCGACTTCGTTATATGTCCGGCTTCTATACTCAAACAAATTTGATTTGAAAAATAAAAAAAAGGCATTAGTGACACCGGAGAGAACTTCCGACGCAGACGTCAATTTTATCACCGCGATTCATGGGAGCAAGAAAAAAAAACGACGAAAAGCAACTAAAGAATGAGAAGAGGAGTATTGTTAAAAGAATTTGTAAATACGCTCAGCCGTTTCCTGTTTGGTCTGCGAAGCGATGGACGCGATCACAGTAACCTCACACCCCCCCAACTACGATGCAATGTCTTTAGAGATCGTGCTCGGTTTGTTTCTCCCATACCGCTTGGATTTTCCAGAAATCAGAGTAGCGATTACCAAACTTCTGAGAATTAATTTGACGTACGACGCGTTCGGAATAGAGAGAAAAAATAAATCTATAAACGAGCAACGATTCGGTTACGGGACAGCCGCAAAAAGCCGTGTACTAACGTTACAGACTGAATCGGGGCTTCGCGAGGAGAGTTGGTAACGTTTCTCCCGAGGGAAAACCTACCAAGGAAGAGGAAAGAGAAAAAAAAAAAAAAAAAGGTCAAGGATTACCACACCACCCGGGGAAAGACATGGTCAAGAGAGCCCGTGGAGCACGATCAGAAGTAGCAAAATTCTATATGTATATACAAACACGTATACACTTAAGAGAAGCATACAGAATCCAAGCAAAGCGACCAAAGTAGCTCTCCCGTACACCTCGCCCTTCTCTCTCCCTCTTTTTCTCTCCCGCGTTGCTGTCTGTTACCCGGCGAGCCCGCTCTTGGGTCAATAGAAATGCGCGTTTGTGTGTCCGGTCTCATCGGCCTCGACACGGGGAGTCCAACAAACAAAAAAATCAAAAGACAGGCTACATATATATATATATATGCATAGACAGTTGTATAGTTCGTGGACCGATTGACGGAGGATCCAAGAATTCAGTTGGTCCCTGAAAACTTGTTCATACCCACGTGACCGGGGCAACAAAAACGAAAAAGGCCATATTTTCCCTTTGTGCAACAAGTGCAATATACGCATTTAGTCACGCCGTTTCTGTTTGATTTTCTCGGCTAAAAATTACCGAAAAATTGTCCATCTCACCCAACAAGCTCGTTTCTCAACGCATCTACACTACTTGTGTCTATTTCCTTATACACCGTGTACATTGCCCGTGGACCGGGGGGGGCTATGGATATTTTTCCGGTCACCTGTCCACCATTGTTTCTCGCACCATGAAAGCGAGAATTTTCCATGGCCAAAGGTAAATTTAATGCACCTCGAACAAGGAAAACAAAATGATGCGGATCATCAGATCTCTTTTCTCATACGAATTCATTGTTATTATTATTACGTAAATGAAGACATCGCATGGTTTACCAGAAAAAAGGAAAGAATTTCAAAATTACTGAAAAACGAATGATTTCAGGAGCAAAGTAAGAAAAAAAAAAGTACGCGAAGATAGAACGGTGAGTGAGAACAGAAATGGATAAATCATGCTCTGTATTTTGATGTTTGTCGTACGTTTTTTCTTGCCTTTAAATATTTCATTTAACTATTTTTCGTTTTACGACGTTGGGACACGAGAATTTTCGTCTCGCTTCTTCTCCCGAGTCCCACACCATCTCACTCTTTACTTCTTGGTCTCTGTATGTCTTCAGGTATATTACCACCCATATCCAACAGAATCGGTAGTTCTTTTGCCAACGAACCATAAGAAATTATACGATTCACAAACTGGTGCCATATATATGACGACGATTTATGGTGAAAGCCTGCAGTATCCTGTGTACCATTATCGTATGAGCGCACACATGGGCACAGGCGCTGACCCGCACAAATAACTCGGAAAGAGACGGATGTTCTTTTCCATACTTGATTCTAGGCCAGAGGATACGTTGCCACATTATATAAACGTGTGTGTACTGAATTGCCCGTAACAAACAATCTCGCTCAAAATTAATTGATTGATTGACATCCCTATAAAATACACCACAACAAAGCTACCAATTCAGGAGTCTGTGCCATCATTTTTCGATGTTTGTACGTGCAGGGTCTTTCACACCGAATCGGCCATCGTTTAGACTCCGCGTTCGTTATTACTTTCACATTTTTTCTCTCTCTCTCGCTCAGCTCATTGCCAAAGAAAAATCGAACGAAAGAATTAGCAAAAAGAAAGAGAAGTTTCTCTTCAATGTTTCCGTAAAAAATGGAAGGAATCGCACAGTCGTGTGGAAACGAAAAATAAGATTTTTGGCTCCAGATCACGTTGAGAAAATGATTCGATAATGCAAAATGCAAAATTGTCCCAACAGTTAGGCGTGAAATTCCCCATATGGATATGTATATGTATGTTAAATGGTAGTACGTTTCCCTATCGTAAGCGTATGAGATAAACGGATTAGGCATGATATAAAGGTCAGACAGAGAGTCGAGGTGGAAGCTCGTGAAGAAGTCCGGGCGCACCCTCGCGTAATGGGCCCTACGGATTCCTGACGTGCCCCCCGAAGCCGGGCCCAAAGTTGCGGACAAGTTTATATGTCTATGTGTGCGTGTGTGGCTATGTGCATGGACTGTGGCTGACGATACGTAAAGAGGTACACGGGGACATGGTATACAACGCGGCCAGTCCCGGTCTGCATATATATATGTATACACACAATATATCTCATCGTAATTCGCGCGACTACATAAACATCCGTCCCGGACATACATCGTACGTGGCTCGAATATGATTTTACCGAGAAAGAGCTCGGTCCGAGTAATTATTAGGAAGCAGTTATCATCATTGCCCTATTCAAAATAGCCTGACCAGAGGAAAGAGAAAAAAAGGAAAGAGGGAGAGAGAGAGAGAGAGAGAGAGAGAGAGAGAGAGTGAGAGATAGAAGGATGAAGTTGGAAATAAGTTGAAGTGACAATATGAATTATGAGATAAGCGTCGTAGTGAAATATAAATTATGAATCTGTAGGCCGGAGGAAGAAAGTTGTGGAAGAGAGTGAGAGAGAGAGAGAGAGAGAGAAAAGGAGAGAAACGATGTGGGCATACGGCGCGAGTTTTCTTGGTGAATTTCGGGTATACGGGCAAAGGTCAGAAGACATGGGGCACGAGGAACCCAGCGGAGAAGAAGATGGTTCGTCTTTTCTTTTGGTGGCCCCTTGGCCCGCACTTCCCTTCTCTCACCCTGTCTTCTTTGGCACGGAATTCCTGGGAGGAGAACGAGAAAGGACCCAGAGGCAAGGACCCATTGCCTTGGAGCCTGAAGAGCCTTAAAACACTCGTGGATTTAACTCGCCTCTTGGAGAACCCTCTTTCTCCTCCACTTTTCTCCCTCATCCTTCTCTTAATCTTTCTTTCTCGTCTTCCCGAATTTTTCTTCCTTCTCTATATCGCGCGTTGCCTCTTTCGGGCTCAACTCGCCTCTCCCTTCTCTCTCTCCTCTCTCTTCTCTTACAAGAGACGAAGGAAACGAAGAGAAGAAATAAGAGGTGCTTGGAAAGAGGCCCGGGACCTGCTCTCCGTCCGCTTGTTTGACCGCTGCCTCTTTCGTTCCCTTACTTTTTTTTATCTCTCTCTCTCTCTCTCTCTCTCTCTCTCCATCGCACTCCCTTGTTCCCTCGATTTCTCTCTTCAACTATAAGTTCGTTTGCCTGGTAAGCTCTCTTCCCCCCTCCCTTCCCTCTCCCTCTCTCTCTCTCTCTCTCTCTCTCTCTCTCTCGCTGTATCTCTGTTTCTCTGGGTATACGAGAGATGGGGAGGCCCCGTGTGTGTTGGGCTCGTCTCGTCTCGTAACAAGAGACGTCTCGCGGACAATGGGTGCCCTGGCCAGTGCCTCCGCAAACCAAGGCTGCCTTCTTCCCGCTCCTTCTGGCTTTGCTCCTGCTATATTCAGTCCCTCTCTGCTCTTTCTCTCTCTCGTGTTGCTGCTTTGCATTATTATATATACTAACGCTGTTGTGTGCTGTTTTACTTCTGACACGAAATTTTCTACCATGCTTCGCTTTTTTTTCCACCAACTACGTCAAAATTTCAACTAGAATAAAAATCGATCATGCAGCAATGCATCGTAGTGATACGATCGCGATTGTATGAAAATAAATGAAAAATAAAACGCAGTCCCCACCACAAACTCCAAGTGCGTGGTTGGAAAAAAAAAAAAAACAAAAACAAAAGCAAAAAACAAACAACGTGGCCAGACTAATCACGTTTTTTCAACCACACTGTATCCATCCAACGAATTTGCTAAGGATTCCTCTCCCTTATTTGGCAATGAGGCGAGAGACAAATAAGGGAGAGGAAATTTTACGGAAGTGAAGCAGCAGAGAATATACTCGAAATACTAAAAGTGAAAATACGGGAGACAAGTGTAGGCCGCGTGAGGAAGAGAGAAGAGTTTGCAGTTGTAGTTCTGGTACGTGCGCGTCCGAGCGTTGCACATACAGAGCGCTTTATGATAGCGGTGGGTAGATAACGCGGTCGCGCGATAACAAAGACGAATACACATGAGAGATACGATAACGAGTGGGGCGCATAGAGGAGGGACAAGGGGTAAGGGAATGAAGGAGATTGGTATATATAAGAGAGAATTCATACGAGTGGGAGATCGGGTTATGATGCTAACAGCGGAAGACGAGACGAAGCGTGTGTATACTGTGAGATAATAAATATATACGTACACATACGTGTACATACGGAGGAGTAGCGATCGCGACACATGCGAGTTTTCTCTAAAGGGAACGTTGAAAAATTGGAACACACTGTATCGTCAGAATAATGCGATGGCAAAATTCCAGCGAGGAAAATTCTCAACAATTTTTTTGTAAATCGCCATTCACGAGAAAGTAACAAGTTGCAGTGGAAGCCGCGCACGAGTGCATCAGAACAAATGGATTGGCGCAATCACTGATGGCAATCACGCGGCTGAACGATGTTACGAAGACAAAAATGGAAAATAGAATCTCCATTTGCATACGAGAACAACTCGAGATATTGGCCAAAGGTGGTTAATGCCTAACCGAATAATATTGTTTATCACGATGTGTATAAAGCCGCGACTCCCGATTGGCCCGTTTCCCTAAAGTAGCCAATTATCGCAGCGATTACAATTTTTCATCCATTGTAATTCTTGGCTCTACAAGGATCCTCAGAATGCCTAACGGTAGTGTAGAAAATAAGAGAAGGAAAGGAGCAAAGTAGAAGAGAAAAGTGAAAAGAGTGAAGATGAGGACTTGATGCCGGGAGCTAAAGCGTGTATACCCTCGAGCACGCAGCCTTCAGGCTCATCATCATTCTCTTCGCTTGTTCATTCTTTTTCTCGTTCTATATAGCTCGGGTATTCGTGAAGCATAGGCAGCAGCACCAGCAGCAGCAGCAAGAGGCTGCGCGCAAGACCGTGAATTTATTTTAAAAAGCGGGGGAAGGCTTGTGGCCGCACGTCCCCGAAGTTCGCGGGGCGTCGTGGCGACGTCGACGCTTGGGCCTTTTTTCCATAAGCGCCTCGTGGCGCGGCCAACATGTCGCGATGCTGTTTCTCCTCCTTTATACCCATCCGAATAACTATACCTACACATACATATAGATATAAACGTATAATGCAAAGTTTAAAATACGAAAATACGAAACGGCAACGCCGCAAAACCAACGCCACAAAGTATAGATACTTTTATATTCCATCTTTCTCCTTCTCCCTTGCTTTCCGTTGGCCAACAGAGGAAGAAGGTATAAGACAAGGGAGATCGAATCAGTGAGCACCATCATCAGCTACTCTCTCCAACACTCTGCTCGCTGTTTCTCTTTTCTCTTTCTTATTTCATCTTCCCGTGCTCGGTGCACCCAAGATATACAATGAATGTGTGTGTGAGAGAGAGAGAGAGAGAGAGAGAGAGAGCAACGCATATTCGGCATCATGCGTATCCTCGAACCGTAAATGATTTTATTTCAATCGCTCACAAAAACTCTTGCTAGGTGTCTCGTCTCGCGAAATGAAAATGGCTTTACAGGGACGAAATAAAAAAAAAATGATCAACAAAATTTTCACACCGAATTGAGCAAGATTTATTCGAACCAACTTCGTATTTTGACCTTCTATATCAGCAAAGCAAAGCATCACGCGCTCGCGAATTCGCCTTTGTGCCCTTGAGCTAATTTCCAGCTGCGATGGTTCCTCTTATTCATTTATTTTTTGTCCAACTTCCCCCACCAGTAACCCCACTAAAATCCCTTTTTTATTAATTCATTATTTCAACCTCGTAATACTCGAAAGATCAACGTCTTTCTATCACACAATGGACAACGGTTTGCAACCGATTCGAAAAGGTTTTTAAACATCACGATTGTGACGAATACAATAAAAAAAACGACCTGCTCGTGGTAGTTTGAATTTCGAATAAATCAAGTAAATGAATAATCGTGGCTCATTAGAAAAAAGAGGAAATAACTCTGAACGCATCTTCGAGTTACTCTCATTTCCATCTCAACCGCCTTAACTCTTTGCCTCTCCGTCAAGCACACACATCCAGACTTTGGCTCTGCTTCTCTGATTCTGTATACGTTTCTCTGTATCCAGCGATTTCTCTTGGCTCTCGGACACATGCAGATGGAGACAAACTCAAGTCGTAAACAGAGAAGAAGCAAGGAGGGAGGGAGGGGGGGAGAGAGAGCGAGCACGTGGGCAAAAGCCATTCGCGTTGTCTTCTCCTAAAGCTATATCGGTACAAGCTGCTGAGGAGCAACGAGCCGAAGAAGAAGAGAGACACGTATACCGCGAAGGCAAACGTATTGGAAACGAGGAGAGAAAGAGTGGGGGAAGCAAAGAAAATGAGAAAGAGCAACTGAGGAGGACGACGAGGGGAGAGCAGGGAGCAAGTGAGAGAAAGAGCTCGAACGTATGAGCCTTCAGTTCACGAGACTGGCGGTCTCGCTTGCTTGGCGTTAGCAGTGTGCGTGCGCATGTAAGATGTGTCGCCGTGCTGGTTATTATGCGGTTGCCGCTAGTTGCAGCAGCACATACATACACATAAGACTGCCCACACGGTTTTACACATTGAGAGACGCGGCAGAGCCTTAACGCAAAGTATTAAGGTAACAACTGTACTTCGCGCACACTGGTCGAACGAGTCCTAAATTTTAACAATTATCTTGCACCAAGTTTAATGCATTAATTAATCATAGTCGAGGTGTATTTGTATCGCAACGTGTCTCACTAACCTATAAAATCGAACTCTTCTTTTTTCTTCTCTCCGTGGATACATATAAATTTATAGTACGTACATAACGGGTGAGGAAGGACGAAAAAGATTGCGCCGTTTTCGAGGCGTACCAAATGTCGATCCCGATAATTACACGCCCATATAAATCTCTTCACCGATTTCTGTGACTACACGTTACAATTATTTACAGATTAAACGTATGTTTATATATCTGTATATGTTTTAATATTTACGCACACAGGTATGCGCGCGAGTGGAGATAAACGGCGACACAGAGGGCAGGACGGGGAAACGAGAGCGAGAGAGAAAAAGAGAAAAATGAAAGATGAAAACGGACAAAGATAGAGTGGGTACGCGGTAGAAACTGGTTACCTTATTTAGAACTAGTTAACTCACCGGCTCATGGCGTATGAACGATTGATCGAGACCACCACCTCTTTCACCGATTTTCATTCCCCCGCCCCTTATAGTTTCATTTTTCTTATTTCGTTGAATTTTTTTTCTTTATCAATCTCGTCGCACCCTCTGCGCGCGATGCGGATCAGGTTTTGTTTCGTCGTATTTTCCATCTTTCCTATTTTTCTCACAATGACGCTCAGTTGAATTTCCTTACTCGTCAATTAAACGGAGAAACACGCGCTCCTGTGTACACCATCGCTAGCCCCAGTTACCAAGTAAAAAAGCAAACGAGAACGGAGAAAACGATTGTAAAACCGCGCGCACTTGGTGCTAATTTTTTAAAACAACTTTTATCTAGCCACTAAAATAATGGGAGTTTACATTTTCAAAGCACGAAATGCACGCAAAGTTTACAACCCAACAATACATTTTTGCTTTCCTACTCCCCATAAGAACCCCGTATTTTTTTCAACGATATGAGAAACTCTATATGCTCTTGCGAGATAAAAAAAACTATGTTATGGCTGCAACGAAATATTTATCCTGCTTGCCATTTAAAGCGTGGATTTACCGAACGACGCGTTCGCGACCAAATCAGGAGAAAAACCGAGAGAGGAAGCACGGACCAACGTGCAAAGCGCAAATTACAAAACACGTGAAAAAATAAAAAAATCGTCCCATCAATTGTTGATAGTTAATCATTTTCGGGGTGGTCGAGTAATTTCTGTGACATCGTTTGGTGTATTCATTGGCGGCGTTAAAGTGTACAGATAGAAAAATATAATGGCGGAAAAAAAAGAAGCGATTGCCGCGTTTATATGTTGGTCTCGCGGAATACCCATAGAAATTATGCCGGTATGCTCGATTTCGTGTTCAAGATTCCAGCTCGGAGATAAAGTCGATGGGAACGACCGGCATTCTACGAGGTCATCGAATATGTAGATTTTTTACACTCGAGATTAAAACGCATGTGTATGAATACATACGACAGAGAGTGTGCATGTGTAGGTGCTTAGATATTTAGCGAAATCAAGTGATAATGAGACCTTGCCAAAGATTATGCTGATCACGCACATACATAATACATATTATGCGATAATTATCAACTCGGGCGAGCATTGCTACAAATCTCGATAACACCAATCGCGTCTCCTTGTGTATTCAGAAAATTTAGAATCATTCGATCGAGCCTGATTTTTAATGTGTAAAATCACACCTCGAGAGAGACAACTTTACGTATTCTTCTCTATCATTCAATTTTCCTCCCTGCTTCTCTCCTTCGTTTTATTCACTGATTTTATGGCCAATTTTCCGCATGACCAGCCACAGTACGATATAGAAAAAAAAAAATACAGGAATCACCAAAGATTCCGTGAGGATAACTGAACGTCGAGGGCGTTGAAAAAGTGTTTGAGCTCAAACAATAAACTATACCGCACGCACTTGATAATTGCACGGTAATAAGTGAAAATTCATTAAGGATTACTAGATTAATTCCGAGACTCATTAAAAGGGTAGATCGTTAAAATGATTCCCGACGAGTTTCCATAACTTGGACGTACCCTCGTAAAAAACGTAATCCCCGTGGTAAATTTCAATTTTCAAAAGATGAGTGTGGAACAACGTGACTAGGATTGGAGAATCGTTACGCGAAAAAAAAAAAAAAACGACATTGGATGGAGGGAGAAAAAAGCAGCAAAGGAAAAAATGGCCCTGTGAAGTCTCCAAGTGCGGCAGGATCGGGGTAAAGATTGGGAAATGTGGCTCACTCTCACTCGCGGGAGGGAGGCAGAGTTGCAAAAGCCGGACTAGCCTGCTCTAAACAAAGAGCTTTATGGCCATATTTATAGTTGTCGTAAAACACTACACAGATTGCTAACCTCGGCAACACGACGCAGAACGCGCACGCAGAAATCGAGAGACGTTGCTCCCGATCCTCTTAGCCATTCCCCCCCTCCTCTTTCCTTTCGTTTTTCTCTCTTGCACTCTCAACATCTTCCTTCATTGCTCTCTTCAGCGTGTATCGTTCGTCATTCAATATTTCGTCTCACTCGCGAGTCGTTATACGTATTGAGCTCTCTCCTCCGGCTGTATAAGATTTAGCAGCATTTTTCGAGTCTCAACTTACTCGTAAATGGCCTTCGATATATTTTTTTGTAAATAATCTTGAGCTTGAAAGATATTTCGGTCTCTACTTTTTCCTCCCATATAGTCCTTGACGCCGTTTTATTTGTCAATCGCGTCCTTTCTCCATCGCTCGGTCTAGTTTTGCTCTCGCTCGTTGTCTCGTCACATTATACGCAGCTCTTCCAATTCAAACGATTCGCGCATACGCGCATCAGCTCTATTGAAGCGATATTCCGAATGGTTATTTGCATGCGATAAGGAACGTTATGGGCGATCATCAAATCCAGTTACAAAGTGCTTTACGATCGGCTTGAGAATTCCCATAATTATATGAATCGTAAGAGCGATTATTCATGAGCATCGTAGGATAATTGTTACAATGTCTATACATCGTAAGCGTATTATTTATGTTTTATTTCGTCGGAGAATCGAGAGTAAACGAGGTCGGGGGACGAGGATACAGATACAAAAATATACATGCGAGCGAGAAAATTTATCGATGGTCTGGTACGTCCGGGGGATTTCAAAACGGATATGATTCATGAACAAGTACATCGCGACTCGCGACTGAAGCTGCATGACTAATTGAAACCGCGAGGCCAATGACATTGGTATTAGTAGAGTGAATATTCCTTTATTTTCCTTACCATCACTACAAACGTATGAACAATCAACTTCATTCATTTTTTTTCTCCAAACTGATCGGTTGAAATATTGCTCAACTCCAAAATTCAACGAATTTCCGAAGCATCGACCCGTTCATGAAAAACCATGAAGCCGGACGCAACGTACGGCATGAAAACAAATATGCGAGGTTTGCTGAGAACTCGCCGGAATAGTTTTGAAAAGTACTGAACGTGCGGAAAATGGAGATAAATTAATCACGTGCTGATTAAAACAATATTTCACAAGCAATCAAATCAGTTGGATGAAGAAATAAATCAAAAAGTCGAATCTTCGGAAGACGCTGATGAATCTTTCAAGCTAGCCACATATTTTTTCGCTGTGTTCAAATCGGGAGAATCGAAGACACATTCTTTTCAACGCGTCAATGATAAAAAGACTCTCGAACGTATGTACGGCCAGAAAGCGCTTAATGATTCGTGCTCGTATTATTTGTCTCTTTCTCTCTCTGGGCGCTCTCTCGTCTCTGCTGCTTATTGACCGTTTCTCGCGTGACATTGCGTGACGACGTGAATTAAATTACCCCACGTGTCGAGCACGTGTTGCGAGGGGTCAGGGTTCCAAATTTCCATCGTTTTCGAATCGATTCATTTTCAGAGAATTCTTCTACCAAGTAACGTGCGAAATGTCCGGGTTGCTTGCACTTGTTCGGTAATAAGGGACAAAAAAAGTTTTTTTTTTTTTTTTTCAAACTGCTCCGGCGTTCATAAGAATCATTGGGATCGCGGAATTCATGACATTGATCTAAAATCGTCCGAATGGTCGTTCATGAATATAGAATACGAAAAAACGATAAAATATATTCAGAAAAGCTGTCTCCATATAATAGCGTCTCGCAAAGATTTACAACTCGAAGCAGGCCTCGCGTCTCTGTTTTTATCGCTCACAGCAACGCAAAAGCGTAATTCCCCGAACGTATCTCAAAATTTTTCATATACTCGGAAAGGCTTTGTTCGAGTCTATTTCAAAAGGACGAGAGAGAATCAAGTCTAAGCGTTATTTCTTACGGGGAGGGAAAAAAAGAACAGGTTGGAGATTACAAGTAACGCGGTAGAACGGGAGAAGAGGGTGCTCGATTCAGCCGCAGTAACGAGTAGAGATCTCCGAGCATTCCGATGCTCGGCAGTAGTGCAGTAAGAGGTATATTTTTCATTTTTCATTTTCAAATATAGCCCCAATATCCTCTCCGGCAGCCCAACTCTTAAGGACGTTGTATGGCGACGGTAAACTCGACATTTTTCTTTTCAGTTTTTCTTATACATACAAAATAGTTTGCGAGCCCAAGTTGATTAAAAAAAATTGTTACAAATAGACTAAAGAACAACATACTCTAAATCCAAGATTGTCCGAGGGAATCTGTATTTGTTATATAAACAAAATTTCGAAAAAAATTTACGAGCAATTTTTTTGAGAAACTAAATAAAGCTTCTTCGATGTTACATAAAAGTGTATGCAAAGTTTTAAGAGGCTCCGCCATTTAGAAATCGGAATATTTAATGTTGAAAATTGAAACTTTTAACACACGCTCTTATGAGAAACTACTAAAAATTGTGATTTTTATAAATAAATATCTCGAGACCTCTTTAAATTGCGCGAGCAATTAGATTTCACTATTCTCTTTGTGTGGCGTAAATTCAAAGGAATTCTATCGATAGAAAATTTCGCATAAAACGTCCTTAACAGAAGAGACTTGAAAAACCCTCGTTCTTCGATCGTTTCTGGTGAAAAATCTTGAAGATTTTGACTGAATCTTTGTCAGTTCCTCCGAATTTGTCGACGCGATGAACCAAGAAAGTACGAACGAGAATCAATAAATACAAAATCATATCAACAGCCGATTCTTCTATGAATTCTCTCTTCCAATCAACTGCTTTGGAGATCAATCGACCCAGGAATTAAATTTTCTTTGCATCGGAAAGTTCACACTATGCCAGTTGACCGATTCTCTGAGATGGCGAGGAAGTAAGTTTGAGTGAATATATTCCGAAGGTTTCGGGTTGACGTAACCATTGCATGAAACTATCAAAGCATTGTATGATTTATGACTGCAATGTTTTCTACCATAATCCCGCCATACGCTGTAAAGTAATTGTCCCTGTTGTAAGCCCTAGAATGAGGACTCCAGGTAATTGGATAATTTATAAATATCCAGAAGTTAAGAATCCGCGCAAGTCAAATTTGAGGCAAACCGCCCGAAAAAAGCAACGACCCACAAAAATGTTGAGTCCATTTTTCGATGCTTATAGAAAGTCGCATCATTAATTTTCAAAATATTCGTTTTTCGACGAAAAGGAATGTATTTTTTTCAATGCTTTTTCAAAATTCACGGGTGAAAAGGTCCAGGACTACGATAACTGGCTAGCAACCACACAAACGTACACGCAGGACACTCACAAGGCGACCGAAACGCATAAATTGCGTGGTCCGAAGGGGGAACAAGGAGAGGAAAGGGAGAAGGCACAAGAAAAGATGGAGAAAAATGAGAGGGCGAGAGAGAGAGAGAGAGAGAGAGAGAGAGATCAGAGTAGAGATGTGTAGAAGGTTAGCAAGGGAAAAGGTACGACGAGAAGCAAAAACGAGGGGCGAGGGAAAGGAGGGAGATTCTCGCCCAAGAGGCGCTCCGACCTCTCCGAATGTAAGAAGTGCAGCAGGTAGGCTCGTTAGCGAGCAGGTAGGTAGAACGTTCCGAGGTCCAGGGTAGGTGTATAATGTTGACTGTATTCACTCCTCGTCTGTCTCTATATAACGGGTGTGCAAGTCGTTACACAAGAATTCCTTCGAGGTTTTCCCAAACGCATATTTCCTCAGTTTCACGAGTTAAACCGACGGCGATCACCGACTCCCTTGCAGTCGTATTAAACCAAATTTTTCGTCCACTAAAAAAAACTAACAAAAAATGAATTCCACCCGATAATTTAAAAACCGAGATTCTCTCACGTTGACGGTCTAAATTCTTCTCGTAAAATGGCTCTATTAATTATTTGAAAACTATTTTTTCAAACATTCGACAGTCGCAAGCTTTTCATTCGGGCTTGGAAGCTCTGGGCTTTTTGGCAACAAGCATCACCCGAGTATTAAATTGAAGAAAGGAAATAATGGTTGTAAGGTAACAAAGCTAACTCGCTACACTGACTAGTATGAAGAAAAACGTTTCACCCGGTATTGGGTACAAAGCGTAAGAAACGGGCGCATCAGGTAAGAGAGTCACGGAGAGAAGGGAAGTAAGGAGAGTGAGAAAGATCGTAGAAATGCAACACAGTGTGAGAAAAAAAAGAGATGATGGAAAAAAGGACTGTAGGTAGAGAGAGGGAGAGATGAGTAGGGAAATCTACATGGGGGAAAGGAAAGGAACTATGAGCTTGGTGAGCACAAAACAGGGAGAAGAAGCGCGAGAAGATTCGAAACTGTCGGTGCATATTTGTGTCTTGTGTGTGGGTGTAATTCGTTTTCGTGTGAGTATACACAAGGCGTCAAGAGTCTGCTGCTGAGGATCTCGTATGTCGAACTATAAGAATAAGAAGGATGCAAACGCAGACGAGAAACTATGAGAACGAGAGAGAGAGAGAGAGAGAGAGAGAGAAAGTGAAACTGCACTTGGGTACCATGTGCATCGGTTGAGCATGAATATGGCGTTGCGGTGCCAAGGTTCGAACGAATGGTATTCGGGCAAGTTCAGGGCGAGATGCAGCATCCAAACTCTCCTCTATGTGCTTCGTCTTCCTTTGCTCTTGGAGTTTAAAATCTATCTCTATCGCTCCTGCGGTTGTTGGTCCGCTTATTACACAGACATGCGCGCATACACACACGTATACATTCTGTGGGTTCTTTACTTTTCGCCACGGCCAGTCTCACTCGGCGTCGCACGAACAATCTTCTCCTCGCATACCCGCATCACGGCGATCTTTTACATTGGGAAAACTGCGAGAGCAAGTTTCTTACTAAAACGGTCCTTCAAATTTTACCGACTATTCTTTGATTCGTAGAATTTAATATCCGCCAAAACTAGCCAAATAAATGGGAGAAAAAAATGAAAAAAACATCAACGTTCTATTCTATTATTGTAATTATATTTTAAACGCTCCCAGTATTTTCGTCGTTCAATATTCAACAGCTTTAGCTTGCGAAAAACTTTAGAAACATTCACCACAATCTAGTAATCCGACGTTATCCGCGCGGGAGTTGGGTTTCGGCGATGTTTGTTTTGCGGATAACGAAACCGCGTATATATACATCGGACTTGTATATATACACACCAACTCAGCGCGAAAGACAAACCTGGGGGATCGCAAGGGATTACTTTATTCTATACACGAACTTATTTGAAAGAGGATTGCGTACGAGAATTGCGCGTAATTATATTCCACCGCAGTCTATTTTCCAACTGAACTATGACGATAACTGTATCGGACAAGATTTTCAAATTCTCTGTTGACGAACGACAAGAAAGGCTCCTCGAACCGATAAGTTTCATTTGTTTCTGAGCTACAGCCGAGTCCCGCGATCTGAGATGCTCCGGAGTGCCGCGATCGGGTAACAACATTTTAACCAAAAAATAGTTTCGAAAATCTCGAACATGGCCTACGGTTATGGATGCACCATACATTTTTGAACTTTTTCGCTTGTTTCTCGAGCGTCGTAGTTAATGTTCTAACCGAAAAAAAAAAAATCACGTACGCTCACACACAGACACAGACGCACGAAAAAAAAAGAACACGTTCGGCAGTCCAGGGCCTGAATAATCATCGCGATTCTTTACTCGTTTGGTATCTGCGACAGCACAGAGAAAAGGAACAAGATGGTCCAGCACGCGGTACAAAGATGGTGAATACACATATATATGTATTTATATGTGTGTAGGAAAAGAAAGAGAGTCGAAGGCTCGAGGCTATCTAAGCGCCCGGACCGCCTACACGCGAACTCGTCAATTACTTCGCACAACGAGATATCATTGACGAGAGAGAAGATGAGCACGGGCTATATGGAAAGAGGGTCTCGTTTGTGGACTCTGGGCTCTTCTCTGCGTCTGAATTATACATACGGTACACGTATGCACGTCTGTGTGTGTGCGCGTGTGTGTGTGTGCAGCGTGTAAATCTGCCAAATATTCGAACCATCTCTGAAATTCTCGTAAGGCAACTCCAGCAAAATTTTATAATGGCTGAAAACCTGCCAAATTATTCTCCAAACATGCGTGTGTAGCGCAGGATTGAAAAACACGAAAGAAATGCCAAAAGTATTTAGATACGAGATTTAAAAAAAAAA
Source organism: Hyposoter dolosus (assembly GCA_963921915.1). Taxonomy (NCBI): domain Eukaryota; kingdom Metazoa; phylum Arthropoda; class Insecta; order Hymenoptera; family Ichneumonidae; genus Hyposoter; species Hyposoter dolosus. Next base: position 5,283,915 of record OY998134.1, read on the forward strand.
GATATTGACCGAGAACAAGGGCGGGGAGCGATAAAAAAAGATCCGAAAGGAACTGCAAAATTGTCTGTACCTATTTCCTATTCTGTGTTCCTTGTGTCTTCATATTTGTGTGCATTTCGCATTTCCCGGGACTATTACAACGTCTCGAGCTCGGGGGCGCCACACGCGATTCCTCGAATCCCACACAAACGTTTCATCCGCCATTTTCCTTCTTCTTTTTACTTCGTTATTTCATCACGACTCCCTCATCTCGTTTCGACCAGCACGCATTTAATTTCGTGTGCATAAAACTAATAATGTGCCCATTATCGAACTGAAGAAACTCTCATACGATCAACGCGGTCTTTGCTTATCAATTACGCGCTATTCGCAAAAATCAACTTTTAACTCGTCCAAGCGTATGACACTGAAGTTCGCAACGTTGGGGCCCAACGAAAGATATTTTTTGTGTTGATTGTTCAATTTCAAAAACCAGGACAATTTTCCTGGAGATTTTGGGTTTGGATCCTAAAAAAATATCGTTTTATCGTCCTGACGAAATATTCGATAAGAATCTTGAGATCTGCTCAAGAAAAAATGTAATTTCGTGGCAATCGAACGATTGCAAACTTCAACATCGTCCAAGCATTGCAATTCTCTGAGCTTCGCCCAACGATGCACCAGCAGCCTCCTTGAAACATTTTATCTTCCAAATAAAGATTTTTTTTTTTTTTTCAAAAAAATCGCTCTGGCAACGAATTTGAATTGGAATAAATATTGAAATCGATTTATTTGGAAGAAAATAATGGAGTGTAGAAAATTGTGTGCACTGAGAAAACAAATTTGTAGATTCAACAAAGCCAGGGCGATCGAAAACCATTTTGTAAATTTGAGAAAACAAGTTATTGCCTCAACTACATATGCGCTCACCGCCTCATTACCTTTTTTTTGTCAATGTGGCGGTTTTGTCAAATAAACAAAATGTTTTGTCAAATTTACAAAATGGATTTCGTTCGCCCTGGCTTTGTTGAATCTACAAATTTTTTTTCTCACTGTGAATGGCGATAATAATATTTTGGTAAATTTTTTGAGGGTAAATTGAAAAGACGAATTATGTATTTATGTTAAAACGCGAAGTGAGCCCCACAGTGTATCGAACGTGTTACGTGTTTGGATGAATGGATCGGGATATACTCCGAGAGGCAGGTCATTCTCACTCGGTTAGTCACACAAATTGACAAGCAACAAATAAAAGGGTGCAACCGAGCTCACTTTACGTTTCATAAGATATGGGTCACGCCTTTATGTACTGTAGCAGCAAATAAGCATTTATATATAGTAGGGATAGTATCGCTTATAGCAAAGCGCCCAATCGTTTTAGATTAATAACCACTTGAGCAGGGGGCCATATAACCACGCGGGTTACAGAGACTGAAACGTCATGTGCTCTCACTACTGTACACCAACTTTCGTCAACGCCACGATTTACCGAGCGGAATATCGCGCCTTCTTGAGGTGATCTACCAATCGCGTGAGTGCGAGAGAGATAACCAAAAAGTATAGATACACGTTTTTCTCAGAGACCCTTCATATTTTGAGAAAAAGAAAAGTTACATCTTCTTCTCTGGTGAAATAGGAACAACGTGTGACTAATATTTTTCTTGAAATATTCAGTCTTTCCAACTAAAACGTGTAGGGGGATTTTAACCGACCGAGAAAATGATAGATCGTCTTAAGGACGTTGTATGCAAAATTTTATATTTTCTATTTATTTATAAAAATCACAATTTTCAGTAGTTTCTCATGAGAGCGTGTGTTAAAAGTTCCAATTTTTAACATTAAATATTTCGATTTCTCAATGGTGAAGCCTCTCAAAACTTTGCATACACTTTTATGTAACATCGACGAAACTTTATTCAGTTTTTCAAAAAAATTGGTCGTACAATCTTTTTCGAAATTTTGTTTATTATATAACAAATGCAGATTACCTCGGACAATCTTGAATTTAGAGTATGTTGTTCTTTGGTCAGTTTGTAACAACTTTTTGCAATGAACCTCGCAAACCATTTTGTATGTAAGAAAAACTGAAAACAAAAGTTTTAATTTGGCCCTCGTCGTACAACGTCGTTAACAATGAAACTGCCACAAATTTCAACGACAAGTGTGTTATTTTTTCAAGAATATATTTCTTGCTAGGTCAATTTGCAATTTCTGTTGAAAGTTTCGTGTGAAATGAGCAACCTACAGAATTATTTGTTTTACAATTTCAATATTTCATGAAAAACCACAGCCCGAAGAAGAACATTGTAAAAAAAACGAACAAGCATGATACGCCAAGAAGCTCATACGTCATTGCGAATGTGGGGAATTTGCAAGAGAATTTGCAACGAGGAAACAAACGGAGAAAGCCACCGCCAACACCTGTGTCTTTCGGACTCATAATGCGATAAATCTTGATTGTCTCTCGGTGCGGAGCCAAAACATTTGGCAGAGCTTTGACTTTGGAAGCAACGAAACGGAACGTCAATTTGTCAGTGAGAGAAACGCGCCCGTGATGGACAAAATAAATACATGGCGGGGAATACACATGTTGATACTTTTGTGCATGCGACATTTAGCAACGAGAACATGAGCGAGTTAACCAACGACCGAGAGTTAGATTTGTATGGAAAATAGACTAATGGAGAGGGCGCTGTCTATGCTCCGCTGACCACATAATTAACTCCTTTCGGACCAACAAACAACACGTGCATCTCGCGTCTCAATTTTCTTCCTCGAGAAATCGAGTTTTCTTTTTCTCGTTCCAAAAATCCTGCCCGTTTGACAAACGTCAAGGAAAACTAAAAGTGCTGTATCGTTAAATGTTCCATTCTTATTTTCCCCGTCGATGGCATCATTTGAATGAATTGAGTTTCGTTATTACAGTCATTCAGACAAAAAAAAACGAAAATTCTATCAGAGACGTCAAATATTTCGATGAATTCATCGAAATATAGAAATTGTTTGAATTTGATGTACAGGTGTCCAAATATACGAGGCGAGCGAACTGTACAAAAATAACCATTCCCTATTCGTGAAAACTTATTTTCCCATAACTGTTGGAGAGATATGTAAAGACTGGAATTGAATGGGGAATAGAGACGCTCGAACGAGCAAGCCATCACAATTTCTTATTTACACAAATTTTATCATACGTGTAATTTGTCGTATTGCCAAAACATTCCCTTCAGCGGAAGAGTCAATAAAAGAATTTCGACCGAATAAGAGTTTTGTTAAAATAGAGTGAGATTTATTTTCATTGACGCGGGATTCACGATCGGATTTTACGAAAAATTGCTGAAACTCGAACAAATAGTCAATTCGATTTCAACGAGTGTGGATAGAATTTGTTATTTCGATTTTTCGTGCACATGGGCGAAATATAATCAATCTAATGGCAACAGCGTATTTTTTGCCGTTGGATAGATTCCGAGAAGAAAAATAGAGGTTGTATCAACATGTGACGAAAAGAGCGAAAACGAATTTGCATTAGTGTCATTGTAAAGCGTGTGTTGATCGTGGATTTGGATGGTAGACAAAGGACGACGAATAAGTCGAACAAACGTGTTAGGCACAATTAATAATAATGAATATTTTCTAGCGATCTTTAAATGTAACGCTCGTGGAATGATATCGCTCGAAACACAGCTGACACGTGATCGCGTAGCAGCGATAAAAATGGAAGAAAAGTTAGTCAATTCTTTGACAGCGCATCAATCACGATTTCGCTTTTATCGCCACGTTTTTCACGCTCAGCAGACGCGAAATAAACGTTCGAATCGTCAAATATTTGCCGTACCAATCAAGAGATTGTTATCGCTTCCAAATGTGATCGTATCTCGACGAATCAATGAAATTTTTATCTCCAACCAATTCTCCATCACGATAATGCGAGTTAGAAATACAATAAAAAAAAGTCAGCACTCACCAAAGACGGGACTGAGATCGGACCTCGCTGAGCTCTTGGTCGTGTAGCTACCACCGGCGAGAGATCCTTTTTCCTACAACACGCACAAGTTCACAATCATTTCTTTTAATAATTAACACATTCAACGACAGATTTTTTCTTCGTGTGTCAGAATCATGGAAATTGCAATGATTTTTTGGGATTTCAAAAAAAAACAAAATTATTCTTCGTGTCAAACATTTTTCCTGGTTCGAGAACTCGTCTAATTTTTATTTTTTTCTTCGGATTAAAAAATTGGAATGGATTTTCCGATTGACACAAATTTCTCGTAGTACATCGAGTTTTATTTTTGGTATTAAATTCACATCGAAAGGTGGACACGAGCGAAAGATTTAACTTTGTAAATGAAGATGAATCTTGACGAATTAAGAAAGTTGTGTCGGGGTCTCGACATTTCCGAAAGTTTCCGCGCCCCAGAGACAGGAGGATCATTTGGTTTGGCATCTTCCCAATCGTTGTCTTTTGTCAAACTTTGTAACGTTCACACGCAACCTCACGAACACGTTTCTTCGAGTGCATAAATGTTAAAAATCTCCGCCAAGCAACGTATATGAACGTATCGTTCCGTTCCCGTATGCCAAAATGTAAATTTTCTCAACTAATTCCATAGAAACGTGGAACATTCTTCGTTCTCAATATTTCGCGAAACAATTTTCAATATTTCGATCAAGTCTCTCTGTTGCGCGATACGAAATTTGGTGATTGGAACCGTGACCTTGAGATACTTTAGACAAAATTGTACAAGAAGTTTTTTCGCGGATATTTCGTTGTTCGCAAAGTTTCGTTGGAATATTTTTGTTTTTAATCGACGACACAATTTCGAGATGATCCGTCAGTTGCAAGAACGCGAGAGAGAGATAATGAAAAAAAAAAAAAAAACAGAAACAAATATCTCACGGACGTTTCTTGGAACGTAAAATTTGGCGAAAAAGCCTCGTACATTGTTCGTCTGAAGAAAAAAGACTTGACGAAGAATAGTCGATGAAATTCGTACCTCGGATTCCGTGAGATCGATGAGAGAGCTTTTCTCCTCGGTGAGATTTTCCGAGGATCGTTTTTCGTCCTCGCCCTCATCCTTAAATACCTTGACCTCGTCCTCGCTGCCGAGATCATCGCCGCCGCCGCTGCTGCTCACGTGCGGCATTATTGTCGTGACGCCTGAGAAGCGTCCGACGGTGAAGGTATCTTCGCGTTTCAAGGCGCCACGGCCTCTCACAAAAAAAATCACCAAATCCAAGCACTTTTGCTGAACGAGAACAAAAACGAATGGCCGAAAAACGTTATTCCGCAAAAGCACTATCCCGCCAATCGGTTTTTTATTCACCGTGGGTGCTTATCGCCGTCTCGTTCCGAGATGAACGATCTTTTTTTTTTTTTTGCTTACAACACTAAATATTATTTCACACAATATATAACTATATTTACACACATGATCTCACGTCACTGAGGCGACTGACGCGAGTCCATCGATTTGCACTTAAAATTTTTATTTATTAAATCACTTTGCTAATTTCTCACTGGAAACTGCACGTCGGCGCTAATATATTCTGCCGCACCTCATCATCCTTCAAAATCCTTACGAAAAATTATGCCAATTTTATTTCACTCATTTAGTACGAATTCAAAGTTTCGATAACAACGATCTTAATAGAGTGTGATGAGCACGAAGTATGCTCGAGGTAGATCAACATTTATAGCAGTTGGAAGCGTTCGCACGGGGTTTACGAAAAAATCGAAGAAAGTCGAAAGCGAAAGAGAGAGAGAGAGAGAGAGAGAAGGAGAGAAAGAAAAAGGAGGAAGAGAGAGAGAGAGAGAGAGAGACCGAGTCGAAAATAAGAATAAGAAAGAGTGAAAAAACTCGCGGACACAACGCCACTCCGCACACTCACTAGTCTCCCGTGTTTCCAGATCGCTCTTGGCCGACGGTCCTCTCTCGTTCACTTGGTGGGACCTCGTGTTTCGCAACGAACCAAGTTAATCGCAATCATTCACTTTGACAAGAGGCACGGCAACAAAAAACTAAACAAACGAACGGAAAGCACCGTCAGGCTGTAAAGCGGATTTCTGTTGCTTTGAGAAATTTTTTAAGACCCGGTAGGAAATTTGGTAACGAGAATGAAAACAAAAGTTTGGAGATAAATTAATCGAGAGCGCGGAGCCGTGGTTGGTGGTTGAAAGAGTAACGTTGTTGTTCAATCTCATAGAAATTTCCATGGGCTTATCTGTCTGTGTGTTTTGTTTTTATTCACCGATATGTCACGCGCTCGCGAATAATTACAGCGTCGAACGTCGTCGTCGTGTGACACGCGATAATGGAGGACGCGCTTACGAGAGAGCGCATCGGTCGCTCTTCGATTCTTACAGCTTTACTTTATTTACTAAGTAGAGACGACGTTTGATCAGCGAGTTGGATGAAGGCGTAGTTATTTGCTGTTGATTATAATTGGTATGTTTGTTTTGTTGATTGTGTGATGAAAGCCGCGTTTTGGAGCAGGTCGGACGAACGACTGGTGAATGAAGCACAGCAACGAGGGCACTCAATGAGAGCCCGGCATGCTCGCGCACTCGTCACTATCACCGTATTGCCGATAAACTGGCCACAAAGACGATACAAGAACGATTTTTTCCACCTTTCTGGCTGACAACGAAGATAGAAGCACGAGGACGGGCGACGAACGTATGACCGCATTATAGTCGTTAACCCGACGTGGAGCGGCCATCTCGACCGTTGTTTCACAGTTCTTTCTCCACCCTTTGATTCATATATCGCTTTTCATTAGTCCCATCACTATTTCCAACCAAACTCACACGCGGCCATGTACAAAGATTTATCAATTTCTTTCTCCAACGTCGTACCACTTGGTTGTTATCCTTTTATGTCCATCAGCAAAAAACCACTTTTTTTATTTACCATTTCCAGTTTCCAGTGGAATTTAACCAACACGATTCGCGATCGGATTATGGATTATGTTAGCTACTCTCGTATTTACGGATTATGTTAGCTACTCTCGTCAATTATCCGTTGGTACGCTTTTTTATTTGCAAATTAATGTTTTATTATTATACGTGGTTCGAAGCAACGTGACCGAGCTCCAGATGTCGTTTCTTAAATCGCGCGTTCGTTAAAGAGTCTGTGGCAATCCTCTCTCCGAAGTGCTCTACCTGGATGCTCGGTGCTGACTGCCGGCCGGATCGCTCAAGCGGGCGGGCGGCTCTCCCACGCTCCGACCAATCACAGTTCCGCTCGCCTCTCTCTCCCCCTCACTCCCCACCCCGCCACCTGACGCCGCCACCGCGCAACACTTTGGGCTTCGGGGACTCCCTCCTTCCTCGCTGCTGGCTGCTGCTTCGTTGCTCCGGTCCTCCCGCGTCCTCTACCGTTTTCACTCAGTCTATGCGTGTGCGTGTGTGTGTGTGCTTCTACGTACACCCCGCGACTCGCGAGACGACGACGACGACGACAACGACAACGACGATGACGACGACCGCCACGACCACGACGCACACGGCCAGTCATGGCAGACAGCGCCGGAACCGAACGAGCACGAACCCCCACGAGCACCCGACGATCTCGGCGTCGTCCGCCGTCGAGAGAGCCCCTTGGCTCCCCTATAGTATCCATTACTTCTCGTGGCAATACACACACGAATATTTGTACAAGTCCTTGTTCCGTGCATTCTCCCAGTATACATTACTTTTTTCTTCTTTTTTCACTTCATGCTATACCTACGTTGTCAATAGAAAATTAATCCACTCCAGCTTTCGTTATTTAGAGACGCGGCAGCGTCTTGACGCCCCAAGTATTTTAAAAAAAAGTTGCGTGTCTATATTTATTATTCTCTGCCTGTCGACTAGTCACTCTTTTCGTTTATTTACTTAATTTTGAATAAAAAATAAAAAAAAGATTTTCCCAAAATCGGGAAATAAAAAAATTTCAATCATGGTCGAAATTCGTTTTTTCTTCAACTTGCCGGAAAAATTGCGATTCGTAGTTATTAATGCCATAGAGAGAACAATAGACCTGAAAAATTATCGTTGCAAAATAAAAACAGGGCAATCATACGTTATTTTTTCACTCGTTTAGTCAGTGTTGAAAAATTACAATGGTAAGTTATTATATTCCGAATGCTGGCTCGCAAGTACCAAAATCAGATTTTTACTCTACGATAAACTTTCAAAGATAGTCATAGCTTTGTTACGAAGTTTTTCGCACATGAAAAACAGTCTTTATTTAGTCGACATTGAACGTTGGGGTAGCAAACACACTTGGACACAAACTCAGTTCGGACGCTGAACGCATAGAATACCGAGAAAAAACTACAATTCCGGGAATCACGGGCCTGCTGCTGCTCTCCAGTCGCCGCACTACTCCGTGCCTAGCCTTGGCGAGAGGGTGGAGGCAACACGTTTGTTTGTAAACATCTTGGGTTTTGATGAACACCGTTCCCTTTATGTTGTTTGAATCCAGGCGTATTATTTTTTTTTCGCCTTGACTAAACGAGTTTTTTTTTGGGATGTAATTTTCTTGGAATCTTTTCTGTTAAAAATTCTCAGAATTACGACATCGTAGCTCGCGGTTGCTTCGAGCACGATTTTCAGCATTTTCGCTTCTTTCCTTGAAAGTAGACAACAATAACAAAAATATTTAATTATTTTATTCTTCGACTCGTACGAAATGACACGTTCCACGGGGACATTCGAAATCGAAGTTTTTCAATCATGGAAATTGCGTATTCGTAAGATTAATTATTAAAAAGTAAATAATCTTGGGGGACTGTGGAAGAGAAAAGAAGAGCATTAGGTAAGGTGGGAAAAACAATGAAGTTTATGAACGTTGATGTTTATCGATTATACCAAAATCTAATGTTTATCTGGATGAAATGAAAACCGCCCCGCACGACACGGCTTTCGAAACGACTCGACGCTAGCGAACCCCAAATAAAGACGCGGATTCGATTTATCAAGAGGAGATGAAATGGCTCTCGATCGACATTAGAAATGTTGATCGAATGAGATAACACAAATGGATATTTTTTCAGTTTCGTCGTCGTAGACTCGATCCAGCGTATTCGCCTTAGGGGATCGGTGCAAAAGTTTGAGAAATTGCTTACCACAGCGAAATATTCCAAGGCGATAATGCGAACAATAATTTAACTTAAAAATTCCTTGAAATTCCGAGGGTCTTTGAACGCCTCGTTTGAGAGGAAACTGTGCAATACGGATTTGTGCGTTCTTGCCAAGAATTCGAGAATACTAATAGCACCCCATATTCAATGGTAATTCTCAATTAATTTTCGTATATAAACGCCGCAGTGATTGACCATAGAAATAAAATAAAGAGGTTAGATTAGACAATGTAATTCTCGAAGGAGCATTCGTAACCGCGCATGCACGAGAGAGTTTCGTTCATGTCTGACCAAATGCTCGTAAATTGCAGTCTCGGTGGAAGGAGGCATGGCAGCGGGGTCGAGGGGGGAAAATAGAGTTTAAGGGGGTTTTTAGATGTGGCCGAGTGTACTGAACTTTGAGGTTACAAACGTCGACATTTTCTCAACGACACGCGATATAAACGCGAATGAAGGCTTTCCATACGGCCAATTTAAATCTGCCAGCGCTGTCGCTACTAGATATTTCAACGAGGTATTCTCGCCTCTCGAGACCGACCTTAATGCTCGCGGCACGCGCCTTCATACTTCGTTCACCAATGCATCGATGTGTGTGCGTGTAATAAGATCACCTCACGTGTGTGAACGTGTAAAAGACTCGGTAAAGCGAATAAAGCCGCGGCTCCCCTCGCTTTCCGCAACCAATTACTACTCACCTACGCCTTTATGCTTCCCAGTTTCTTTTGTTTTACAAATACCATGTACATTTACATATATACAAATTTTTCCAGACTCAAAGTTTTTCTTCAACTTTTTCTTTGCAATTTTACATCTTCCCCAATGAAAATTCGCGGAGCCTCCGCAAAAATTGAGCATCTATAGTGCAATTCGAAAAATTACTAAAGCTTAAAAATTACGTCATTATTCAAAAGTTTTTTCTGGATATAAAAAAATTGCGAAAAACATTTTGAGCCACGACCCTTTCGGTGGAACGGCACGCCCCAATAATTACCTCAAACTTTTGTAAATTTTCGTGGTTATTCTGCGAGAATGGTAAATGTAACTTGGAATTGCCCGCCGTACTCGTGAATTGGAGGGCGTTAAAAAGAGTGAGAAAGGCAGAGAGCAATCAACGAAACATGCGGGATAGTTTGTCGTATCGCGGGGGAAAGCTCTGCGGAGGATGCAAGAGGAAAAAACAAGAAAGTGAAGCTAGTATACGAGAGTGAGATATTACTTTCATTTAGTTGTTCAACGCCTCGTTCATTTCATTGGTAAATTGTACTGATGAAGATTTGTTTTATTTTTCCCTCTTACAATCTGCCTGCTTCTTATTATACGCAAAAGTGATACACATTTTATTAAAACGTGTACGTGAAACGCGAAACGAAACTGCAAAACGTAAGAATGTCTGAAAATATCCGTTAAAAAAAATTCGAAATATAAAACCCTCAGTGTAGATACACATGGGTCTCAGCTGTCCAGACCATTCAGCGAACGGCGTCAATTTTCTCGTTTTTTGTATCAATTGTCATTAAATAACAATAATAAAAAAGAATTTGTAGACATCACCCAGTGCAGGCTCTCTTTCTATAGATCCAGAACTACTTTCCTGAATTTTTCCAGATTTTTTAAACAAGTCCAATAATAGGAAAAAAAACGGGAGAACACCCCAGACCCATGTGTGTCTAGAAAGGTACACTAATCGTACTGTGTCAACGGAGGATTAAATAAATAACAACGTTCCATAAGCAGTAGCATGAAACTGTGAAATATCAATTGATTTCGGAAGTCATACGAGTTTGACGACGTTCTTACTGCCACGCCATCTACAGAGATAGAAGGGGAAGAATGTGGGACAAGAAGCACGTTTCCTTACCGACCAATGCAAAGACTCAGCGAGTTAGAGAAAATTTTAGCTGCGAAATATAACAGCAATGTTTTTTTATTATTTTCGCATATTCATTTCTACAAATTTGCCTTTCATAATCGTCGTAGCTTATAAACCTCATTATGCTTCATGATTCACCAATTATTTCGTCGAATCTGCTTAATTGTACTCGACACCCTTACCTTTCCTTGTTCAACAGCTGATAAAGTAGTTTTTCGAGATTTGATAAAATACCAGCCAGATTTGTAGGGTCGAGTTCATCGTTCTCGTTAGAATTTTTCGAAGCCAATGAGAAGAGAACGTCCAACAGATTCGGTGAAATATCCTGCGACTGATGAGGATACGTCTCGCTGGAATCGATCGTGATTTTTGTCGTAATACTTCGGCGTGAATTGACCAACGTTCTCAACCGCGAGTGAAGCCATTTGCTCTGAAATAGACGATGGGATGTGACTCGTTCCAGGTGAGCCACGAATTCGGCTTGTTTCAACAATCTCCGAATGTTTCCCTGCGTGCCAGTCGTTTCAATTACCATCGGATTATTCGTGCTATTCATAATTATTATTCAAACAACAATACATTGAAATGGGATTCTGATAAAAATAGTGAATACGCAAAGGAAAATTAACTTTGCAGGTTATGTGAAGACTATTTCCGAAGTTTCGCGTGTTGACCAGCTGACGAACAAAAAATTAGAAAATACATATCATTCGTCGTAGAATTAACGTCGGTAATTTTTTTTTCCTCAGAACATGGAAACTCAATAACCGAATTGAATATTTACTGCGCTGTATGGACGAATGAACATAGAATTGAAAACAGACTGATTTGCAGGCGCACGCTCATTAATCTTTTCGTCTTTCATCAATCCCCACAAAAACTATAGAGAGCACACGTATCTCTCTGTAATTAAATAGTAAAAACAGAAAAAAGAGCAGGTAAGAAGGAAGGTTCGTCTTATAATTACTAGGCACGTCGACCCTCGTCAAAAAAGTACGAGCCGCTGGAGAGTCATCCCCGCGTCGTCTTGTAAAACCTTTTCTATCTCTTTCGTTACTCACTTCTTTCTCGAGCCCTTGAATATCGTTGACAGCTAGACCGATCATCAAGTTCATCAAAACTATGCTCGCCAGTACGACGAAACCGAGAAATACGATTCTGCTCGTCGCGTCAAACAAGTTTTTCTTATTATCCATGACTGTGGTCGAATTTCCTTCTCTTTTCAATTCAAACGACGAATCGTACTCGTCGTCGAATAAATCGCTGTATTCGTACTCGCCCATCATCATTACCACCGTCTTTACGAGCGCTTTCCAGCTGTCCCGAAACTCGTCGTTCCCATTAAACAAAACGGAGAAACTTAACGCAAAACCGATAACGAGACAGACGTACGCGAGAAGGACCTTCAAACAAAAAAATGCATATAATTAACATATTACTATGACAAAACAACTTTATTTTAGGGTTTTTTTTCAAAATTTAGTACAAACGTTCTTGGCACCAGACCTAACAGTTTTCTTCTAGGAAGACAATTTTCTGACGTGTGAAATGGAAGTCACGTTTTCGTTAAAAAGTTGCAAGAAAAAAGTAAACGAAACGCGACTTCAATTTACACGCGTTTCGATGGAAAAAATGAGAAATTAAATATCTCAAATTCTAAACTTCAGAAAATATTTCTTCAAAGGAGAAAACTGTTAATTTTGATGCCAAGAACGTTCATACAAAATTTTGAAAGAACCCTAAATAAAGTCGTTTTGTGATAGTAATACGTTAAAGGGACTTTGTCACTTGATTCAAATCCACTGCCTGTTACAAGTTTGATTGAAAAAAACGTTCAATTGATTGTTTCCAAATGGAATTATTCTGACCTTTATTACATTGTTCAGTACCGTGGAAAACATGAGGGCGTAATAGCCATAAGTTGGAAAGCGTCCAATGAGCATCATCATTTCTATCCAGGCGAATAAAATGGCAATGCTGATTGATTGAAAAATCCACTGAGAAGGTTTGAGTGCTTTGGAAATATTTTCATCAACTTGGTGGACATTTACGTCGTCGCGATTCCCAGCCAAAGTTGATGTTACGAGAGAAATAATGGCGCATGTCAGTGACGACCACATCTCGAACTGCTTCAAATAGTATCTGAAGCGAAGTGACGTCGGAATTTAGAAGTTTTTATGCGTACGTACGCGTTTTGTAATTTCGACTCTTTGTTTCGTTATTTCGGACTCACCTCGGCGCCATCGCCACTTGAATGATGTTATGAATCAGCAAAATACAGGAACACGATATTAGAACGTATCTCGGCAACGTAAAGTCTTCGTTGTGGCGAACCAGAATTATCGCGTAGCCAGAGAGCGAAAGAACGAAGAGCACGTGGACGAGAACGAGGACGAAGAAAAATCCTCGCAGTCTTGACCACTTGAGACTCAGAAATGATTCGACCAAAGGATGTTGAAGAATTCCCAATTGTTTCATATTCGAAGCTGCATCGATCAGAGCAGTCACAACCGCCATTTGCAGTTGACAGCCAGTTGGAGCCAGTATTCCAAAGTCCAAGTTGATCTGATTTATTTATTTCAACATCGTATTATTATTCTGATGCAAGCTTTTTCTGCTTGATTTATTCACAGAAAAAAAATATATATTTTGGGCATGCACGAAAGAATGAATAATTTTTGTATATGTACACAATTGGCTTTTTCCGTGGAGAGATTTCCAACAGAACGAACTCGGCCATCGAGTAATGCCTTGAGCAAGTTCAAGGGCCTGGGAACGTGAGTAAAAATCGCCTCGATAACGCTCACACCGGTTTTCGTTTTAGCAGCAAGATTGCCATTGTGCTTGACGATCAACTCGACACATTTCCCGTGTCCCTGATAAGCTGCTCTGTGGAGAGCAGTACGGCCGACCTTTTGTTGCAATTTTCATATTGTATTAAAAACAATGAGATCGTTCGATATTAAATTGAAGTTAAGGATGTTGAGTCCCAAATCGCGAATGATAAGAAAATTCTAAAAATTTCGTATGTTTTTGTAAGAAGTATTCAAGAAATCCTCTGTAAAACTTTCAGGACGATTACGAAGCTCTATTGAGCAATTAACATTAATAAATTAAATTTAGTCAAATGTAGTCTTATGGAAACTGGCATAACTTTGCGCAAAGTTTTTTTTTTTTGACCTCTCACATTTTTAATATTTACAATATACTGAAAGCAAAGGAAACAAAACGAAGTTTATTAATAAATATTTTTTGTCTGTGTTTAAAAAAATTATTCTCAACACAATGTTAATTTTTTAATAATAACACGCTTTCTAATCGTCGTAAAATTTTTACGCGACCTCTTAAATACTTCATACAAAAACATGCTAAATTTTAAGTATTTTCTTATCATTTTTTATTTCAACCCTCAAGGTGGTTAAGGAGGTTGGCTACATACGACAATATGATAAGAATTTAATAAAATTTGGTGATGACATTCTTTAGCATCAAATACGATGACACAACTTTTTTCAAATTTTTCGAAATATTCAATTCTTTTTTCAATTATTCGAAAACTATGTAGAAGAAAAATCTGAAAAAAATTTGTACATTCATATTTAATACTAAAGAATATATTCACCAAATTTCATTAAATTCTAATCATTTGGAACTTTCCTATGCTTTTAATATGGCAACATTGTTGTGTGTAGCCAACCGCCTTAAAGTAATGATGATAGAATTATTAAAATTTGGTATGTTTTTACATGAGGTATTCACGAGATCGTGTAACAATTTCACGACGATTAAGAAGTTATTTATGGAACAATTAACATTAACAAATTTCATAGGTACTCGACATCCTTATAAATACGCCATGATTCGAGACTTTTGGTGCAGTGCATGGAATTTCGAATAATTGAGTTTGCGTTTTTAAAGCATTTTGAAATTTTTACTGTAATCTAAAGATTATTTTCTTAAAGCGTTTCTCACTGCATCCTGAATATCTATACGAGCGGAATCCATGGTGGTAAGAAGAAGGCCAAGTGTGTCGAGACTTCCAGCAGCTGCTGCTATGTGCATTGCTGTACTTCCTGTGCTGGAGCATTGAAACAGTGGCCATGCACCACCCTCGAGTAATCTTCTTGTTGCCATCGCACTGCCGAGAGTGGCTGCGTGGTGCAATGGCGACGAGCCTTTTGTTTTTCGCGTCGTCCAACCAAAGAGGGTTGTGCGATATTAGACAAGAAAAATTACGGAACGACTGCGGTTGTGAAATGTCGTTTTTTCAAATACTCGCGAACGAGAGTCTCTCGTAAGACCAAGAGGAACGTTATTCCATATCACGCGGTTTTTTTTAAAATCTCTATATAAACTCTCTAATGCAAAAATATGTTTGGCTCCTTTTTGCGATTTCGATGTCCAATAGAAAAAAAAATTGCAGCCACGGAGATTAATGACGAATTATAAAAATTTCAATTTTTATCCGTCCAGAAATAATGAAAATGAAAATGAAAACGTCACTAATCTCACCTGTGTCAGGATGAACGACATTTGTAGAAACGTTTCCCGACACCAAAGTGTCAACGATTCTACCAAATTTCTTCAATTCCTCAGAATCATGCTCATTGACTTTCGAGCCAGCCAATAAAAGGGGCGTCACGCCTCGATCATCTTTTGCATCGACACGAGCCCCTGCTATCACCAAAATTTTCACAACTTCCGGGTGATTGTTTCTCACCGCCTCGTGCAGTGGCGTTCGGCCCCAACATTCCGGCAGCGGTAACTGCAGCAATTTTAACAATATCGTTTCTGTATAGAATTGCACAATCAACGTTGAGTACGATTGAATAGTGAACAATTAATAAATATCGTTCTGCGATGAGGTAAAAATTTGACATTCAATCGTACGATCAATATATCGAACTTCAAATCGAGTAATTATTCTCGATTTCTCATGTGGAAGCAAAATGTAACCAATTTTTCACAAAAATGAATATTTTTACTTTGAAACTTGAAAACGCGAACCACTTTTATTTAATTCAAATTGAGCAAATCTTCATGTAACGCTGAATAAAAAGTTTTAACGAATTCACGAATTCGAGGGTGTAATTAGAGAAAGAATTGCAACATTTTTGCCAATGGCGAGATTGATGTCTCCATTTTTATTGGTCGTCGAACGGAAAGCGTCTCTCGCACAAGAATTAATGGCCACAGGATTATCCAGAGCAGCTCCGTGGTGAACGAGCCACTCAACGGCTTCAGCATGGCCCTGATGAGCCGCATAATGAAGTGGACATCTGCCGAGCTTGTCGGACACGTTCACATCGGCTCCGCGTTCTTGCAGCGCAGCCAACAAATCTGTCCACCCACGCCAAGCGGCAAATTGAAGTGCAGTTACTCGCAAACTACCGACAGGTGACGATAGATCGACGTCCAAACGATTGTTCACTTTCGATAAGATTTCTCGAGCCTCTTCGGGCTCGTTTTTTTCGATCGCTTCAATTAACTTGAAACAATAGGACGTTGACGCACTCATTCTCCATTCGCTACTACCCTCCTTCGCAAACTGGGCCAAACATTATAAACCCGAGAATCTCCAAATTTAATCACACTACGCGAGGATGTGGTCTTGGCCAGGAAACAATTCGCAGACGATTGCAGTTTATTCTCTTAATTAGTCGCAAGGCCTCGCGGTACTTTTATCGAACCCAATACGTAAACAACAAACACCATAATTACATAACAAAAATGATGACTTTACAATCTGCTGCAAAAAAAAAATCGCCTAGTAATTACTATGCGTCTCTTAAGGTAGTACTCTCGGTTTCAGAATTATTGTTCAGAATTCAATAAAATTTGGTACAGTAGTAGATCATGATAAGAAAAGGGTCCAGTCCAATTTTCAAGAGGCTACAGAGAACCAGAAAACAGATATTCGCATTTCATGAATTTAACGTCGATTTCATACATTTCATTGTATTTTACAATGAAAAATATGATTTCGCCTAAGAATTGATAAGAACTCGTTGTAAAATACAATAAAAACTGAGATTCATCATAAAACTCAATGTTAAATATATTAAAACTACCAATGCGAATATCTTTACAAAAATAATAACGTTACGATCTGCTGCTGCTGCTGCAAAAAAAAATTGCCTAGTAATTAGTATGCGACTCTTAAGGTAGCACTCTCGGTTTCAGAATTCAATAAAATTTGGTACACTAGTAGATCATGATAAGAGAAAGATCCAGTCCAATTTTCAAGAAGCTACAGAAAACCTAAGAATTGATAAGAATTCATTGTAAAATACAATGAAAACTGAGTCTTATCATAAAACTCAATATTAAATGTATAAAAATACCAATGCGAATATATTTTTTCTGGTTCTCCGTAGCCTCTTGAATATTTGACTGGATCTTTTCCTAATCATCATATATACTATAATGTACCAAATTTGATTAAATTCTGAACGGTAATTCCATAACCGACAGAACTAATTTGAAGTATAGAAATCCGTTATGGGTTCACAAGAACCAAACTGCTATTTAATCACTGTCCGAGTGTAAAATTGCCTGTTGACACGAGCAAACATCGCGTCGAAACAATTTTTGTCGATGCCAAGTCTTTGACGGATTAACGAGCGTTTTTTGTAAATATATTGAGCCCCCGATAAGATATCACGATATTCGCATTAATTTTACAAGCTTTGATAACACGATCGCCGTGAAACGTTTCTCAACTGTCCAACCACCGTTTTTTTTTTTTTTAATCGAAGGATCAACATGGAATTTTCAACATTACTTATTCACAAAATCTTCCAAAAATCCCCATATGTCGACGGTGCGGTTACGAAAGTATAATAAGAGCTCTGTGTGAAAACACGTTACCCAAGATTCATGGCAAAATGGATAATATCGTGACGTTTTATCTCTCGAGCAGATATTGAGATTGTACGTGTGTACGCACTGTGTACGAGCGAGTAAACAGTGCTGACACATACATTTGTGTATAACGGAGCACAGGTTAGCACGCTCAATCAACTGTATATGGTACAGTATTGTTACGTTACTGCCGACTCGAAACGACGATCAGAAAGTGCTTGACCACGCTCACGCGAACATCTCTCAGCTCGGACGTTCTTTCTAGTAACTGGATTTATCCTTACGAAGCCACAAACGAAACTTCCAAGCACTTTTTTCTACCGCTTCAATCATGCCGAATTGTTCAAAGTGCGACAAGCCAGTTTATTTCGGTGAGAGCAATTTATACATATTCATTATTTTTGCCAATCGTTTCGGTCATTATTTTCGTGCATGTAACAATATTGCATGTACGAGTCGAAAATTCGCGTGGAATTTTTAGTAAATGCGATGGCGAAATGTTCAACGTTCCATGTGATTGTAAATGTTTCAAACATTTGCAATATGCTGTTTTTTATCTTGTGAATGTTTTTGATACGAAATGGAAATACAACGTTTGTTAACGCCCGTCGCATTTGCTATCAGTTTATCGCTCCATGAAACGAAATTTGTTGTTTATTCTTTGCTTCTCTATTGTATTTCCTGACTGGTAACAGCGTTTTTAAATGCACAGGAACGGGAATGTAAATTGGAGTGAGAATAAAATGCTAGTTTTTTTTTGCCACTACAATTATCTCGCACAGGAAGAACTCCAACATGAAAAAGCCATGACGTTACTCAACCGTCAATATTTCTGATTACGAATGTACTATTTTTAGATTAAGCCCCCCCGGTACGAGTAAATTTTATTGTCGAATATTCATTGAATTTTAATAGGTCTCCGACATTTCCATCTCCATTTTATGGAAGGACATTCTTTCATGTACGTGCGAGATATATTTTCCTTGTAGGATCGATGACGAAGCGAACGAGTCAAGATCTTTCACGATCGTATGATCTCATTCGCCTCGGCCTCGTCATCGAACTCGGTAAATATTATGTCATTCCTGAATTTTGTTTGGTCTGAAATCATCCATGTATTTTTTCATACCCGTTACGAGCCTATTATATTTTTTTTATTTTTTATTTTTTTATCCCACGGACAAAGTTTTTATAACAAACGGGAAAATAAACATTTTTCATCAACATTCCGTTGTTTCAACAGAAAAAAGAAAACAACTAATCTGCAAACTTTACATCATTTGACATTTGCTCCGTCTGCCAGTAAAAAACAAATAGGATTCATGATTTGGAAATAAATTATAGTCGCCTTCAAACTGTTGCCCCGTATTCTGAAGGTTTGCGTTTTCAAAAGCTCGCAAACCACTAATTCCGAATTTTTCAATGCAAAATTCTCAATAGAACGTGAAAGTTTGAATAAACGAAACTCCAGTGTACTCGTCGTCATTCACCTGCTTTGTCAAAACTTGTCCATCTGAGTATCGCACGCGCCACTGCCGTTACGATCTTGCGACGACACACAGTGTCCTGCGTATAACATCGCAGTTTGAAAATGAAGGAGATAAAAGGGATCAGGCGTTGTTTCTATAAAATCTTAATTGCTTCGTCTAACGATCGTGTGCTATAAAAGTAAAATGAGTCATTCAAAGCCGCGTTGAAAAATCTGCATCAAGCCTAATTCGCCTAATTCGTTTTTTAAATATTTCGCATCTTCGTTGCAATTTGCAAAATCACTCATTTCTTTCGTACACAAATTGCGAATATTTAGAAATTCAAATTCCCATTTTGAGAGACTTTCAGCTCCGAAATTCGTTAAAGTTCAATTCCAAGTGGTTGTTTTTTAGCCACGCACAAGTCGTTAACCGTTGTTTGAGTGTTTTTTCACATTGAAAACCTCAACTAACGTCAATTAGTGTAAGTCATTAATGAAAATTAAAAAAGAGTCATTTTTCACGCATTACTTCATTCGAAAATGGCTTTACAAATAGTAGACCTTTAACTGTACACTGTGTGCATTTCGTTCGTGGGCCTCCTATGTTTTTCTATAATTAATCATTTTTTTAGTTCGCTCGAGTTCCAGTTTTGTTGGCTTTGTACGATATTTCGCGTGGTACGAACTGGTGCATATTTTTTTTTAATTGTACGAGTCCGTATTGCCATACGGTCTCGTTGTGCGAGACTCCAAAATTTTATAATGACGAGGTTAATGATCAACAAGGTTTCTAACGCTCGCGCTCCTTTATTCGTAATAAATTTTCAACGCGTTGCGGGAGAAGCTGCGATAATGATTCTCCTTACAAATGTCTCCGCGATACCTTGAAAAAAAAAAAAAAAATGGAGATAAAAGAAAAAACATGAAAATAAAGACACGCGGGATGAAAATAAAAATTGATTTGGCATGAAATACTCGCGATGCGTGCATACGAGAAAGACGAGGTACGTAGTGCACTTTAATGTACGGGGATAAACCACAACAATAAAGTATCCGGCCTCGAGGACGACAACAAAGGAAGCATTCCCTGATATATACACTACACATGTATATACTTTTGTACACATGAACGTATACGAGTATATTTACACGTATCCATGGAGGTAATAATGAGGAGCAGAACAGAGATGAAACAGGTTTCGCCTGAAGAATGGACCCCGCCGAGCTCGCTCGTTGCTTTCGAGAGCCAAAAATTATGGGTAGAAACGAGCAGGACAGAAAGTGCTCAAACGAATGAGTAAAAGCAAGAGAAATAATACTGGCAAAGAGGCAGTAAAAAAAACTCTGCTTCGAAATGGCGTGTACGTAGGGAAGGCATTCTTTTGGTCCATATGGAGTTTTCTCTTGCCTCCTCTCTCTCTCTCTCTCTCTCTGGCTTTCTCGATTTTGCTATGCAACGGTGGGCAAGCATATCGGAGTAGCCGCGCGCTTATTGGAATAACAACCAAGTGTGTCCGATATAATCGCCTAACAGCACAATCAAGATGTGTTTGAAATATGTCTGCAAAGTTTGTTGAGCAGGGTGCTGGGAAAAAGTTATTTATTCATTTCGCATTCATTTATTCATAAACGCACAATTTTTTTCCCCGAGGATAATATCGTGGAGCACGAGGACGAATGTCGAAATTTTTCTTCACGCTCTGGAAACATGACTTTTCTATTTTTCCCATTCATTTGATGAAACAATTAGCAAAGCGCTTAATGTCGCTGCGACAATGGCCGAAATAAGTAAACTCTGTCGTCACCTTGATGGTGCTTTTACACATGGGGCTCAAAAATTCAGTCATCACTCACGTAACAGTCGCCAGATATATACCGACCGAACGATTGTCTTGCGCCGAGTCCAACGATCCGTAAACGCCACCGTCTATCACAAAGACAAGAGATACATCAGCACGGAAGTTGTGACGATGATGACGACGCCGCCGCAACAACGACGCATGTTTTTTATGCACAAATGTCACACCCTCTTACCGAGTCTTTGCATTATCCTTTTCCGCACCCAGGATAATTAGGAGTTAATCAACTAATGGCCCTTTATACACGCACCCTTATCCTTGCTTTCTTCAAAACTCATACAATAGGCACGTGGACACTTTTTCTCATCTTGGTTCTTTCCGCTCATTTCCAGTAACTTTTCGCCATCTTTCATCACGTTTTCCTCCTTCTTTTTGAACTCACAACATTGTAGTTACGCGGTGTCTTGTACAGTGTCTTCTGTAATCCGTATACAGAGAGCTCTAAAAATATGCATTGAAACCTTCTTCTCGATTATATTATCAACTCGAAAAAAAAAATAAAACACATCAGGCGCATCATTTTCAAAAGATATAATCGTGCGGCAAGCGTTTTCTCGTGCTCAACGATACGCGACGTTTGGTTAAAGCTCCAATTTTTTTTTAGTCTATAAAATATGTCGATTCCAAGTTTTTCAAGCGATTTGCTCGCTCAGCTCTCGCTCGTTTACCACAGGCAGGCTCGACTCTACGTGGGATGCGACAAAAGTACAGCAATAAATGGGTCGCAAATCTATGAAAAAAAGGCTTCATTCGCTTTTACCTCGAACATGCACGTCGAGGACGATTATAATTTTTAATGATTGCTGTTGGACGGAGTTGGGCGTAAACGTCGGCGGTATCTAGCGATTTGATTTCGCATGCAGCTTTTGGCGCGCGTTATTTTTGGGACACTTTGTACGTTATTTAATCAGCTACCCTTATTCGTTGTACGCGTATGTAAAATTATACGTGCTCCGGGAATTCTAGGCAATTCCGTCAATTATTCGAGCGAGTTCAGAAGATTTTTTTTCCCACACGAACGTCCTTGCTCCATCCAACGCGATTTTTAATGGATCTCGTCTACATAGTAGCGCCGTTCGGGGAATCGGTAATGCACGAGAACCACAAGAATGAATGGGGACCGAGAAACAATGAATAAAATTTTTGCAAAGCTCTCGAATCAACTCAAATGAGAGAACTCTCTTCGGGGATGCAATGTGCGACGAGGGCGTACATCGCGCCTCACGAATCCCGTTGGGTATCTTCGGCTTCCTCTCCTGCGAGTTATGCATTCACGCCTTCCCTGAATAAGGCGCCAAACGCTTTTTTCTCTCACCTCCTCCCCGACCAACGCGCGAGTCACCAGAAAAGCAGAATTGATAATTATGAAATTGCTAATGGAACCTCACGCTCGACTCACTACTACGAATTTATATTCACGTTCCGATGCACGATGCGATGCCACATGCGCATGTATCATTCGCCAATAAACACTCCATTACGAGAACGTCAAATTTCTTTCTCTCAGCCGTGTGATTGTTTTTTTTCCCCTCAAATACGCCGTGAACGACGAAAACTTCCGAAAGCCATTTTTAACACTTTCGTTACTGACTCGACTTGTCGTTTCGTTGCTCGTTGTAAATCCAATTTATAGCGGTCAACGTAAAATTATTAGTACCGCAAGTTAAATTTCTTTGAGGGATCGCATCCCCATTGTGGGGTCTACGAGCAGATAACGAAACAGAGCAAAAGAGAAAAAAATAAAATTAGTTACCCGTACATCGGTAATTTCACGATAATCAAACGTAAAATGTGTTGCAATTCCGATAAGATAAATAAATAATGGATTTCTGTAATACCTGTTGGTAATCTTCGCAATGCGGAGAAAAATTTCATCGCAGTACGAAAGTGCAATGACAAAGATCGGTTTTTTGTCAAAAATAAACGAGATTCATAAAAATTGTTTATAAAAATCTCTAGCAATAATAGATTTATAATAAGGCTGTATATGATAAGGCTCCAGTGATTCGATAGTTCGGAAATTTTAATTGAGTCGTTTGATTCTGTTGCAGCTGAACGCAAAACTTCGCTTGGAAAAGATTGGCACGCAGCCTGTCTACGCTGCGAAAAATGTAACAAAACTCTCACGCCCGGAAGCCACGCCGAGCACGACGGTAAACCATACTGCCACAATCCGTGCTATTCGGCACTTTTCGGACCAGGCGGTACGTACATGCCTCCAGCACTGAATTTCTTTTTTTTTTTTTAAGTATTTTGATAGAAATATTCTCGTTCATTGTATTATGTGGGGAATCCATGATCATCAGGTGTGTGTTAAAAATTTGTTTGTGCGATTGCAGGTTTCGGACGCGGAGGCGCAGAGAGTTACGTCTACAAAAAGTGAACAAGTCGGGCGCCCAAAATCTGGCAATCGCGATCGCAATACATCTTTTATGGACATGTAGAAAATATCGAAATTTTACGTTATAATAAATACAAGACACTTACTCTAAAAGGTCTGACACTTTTCCTTCCGCAGGGAAATGCGGTCGTTACTTTTTTCGCGAGGTAAATACAGAACGACTATAACACATTCGACTCCGATCCTTCCTGCAGCGCGTCTTGTATCTTCCGTCGGTAGGATAAGTATTTCAATATTTATTGTTTGCGGACGACCTCGTGGAGGTCGTCCGCACACTACGGAACCCCCGGAACGACTCCCAAGAAATTGGTAAAAAAAAAATTAATATTATCAACTTGAGGGGGCTATCTGAGTGAGGTGTGCGGACTGAATCGAGCGAACTCACAAAGTAACTCAATCGGTCAGTTATTCCTTCTTAACCAACAGTCGTTGATAGAAAGTCGCCGTTGGTCATGCAGCGAGACGTTGGCGCTGCTATTGCGCCTTCGAACGTAACTTGTGTGTTTCCCCTCCCCATCGCCCCGTGCCCCTGTCGGCTGGCGAGGCTGATCGAAGTGTACTCGGTGTACGTAATTTCGCGGAGGTTCGTTCCCGAGGGCTGTTATTTTTTAAGACCCCGTATTTAAATATCGTTCGAAAAAAATGAACGTGATTGCGAAGTCGGCGAATATAGCGCCGTTTGCCCGGGCCACGGTGTCCGTAGTTACGAACGGAGTTCGACCAGTTGCTGGAACAAGTAAGGCCAATAAAGAAAAAGTCGTTGTGCCACCTACAGTCGCCCATGTTCTTCCCTGGTCGCTCAACCAGAATCTACCTCGAGGATCAATTCGTATTTGCTCTGGACCCATAGGTTCGTTCGATCTGTCAAATCGGCAATCCTTCAACAAACAATTTTCTTCCCTTATTCATCCCCTTTCTTTTCTCATCACTTTCACCCGTCAGTTTAATTCCTCCAAGTTATGTAATGCTTTTTAACAAATATAGAGTCCAAACCTCAACAGATTTCTTTCCTATCGACACTATCGTCGCACTTTCAGTTCGAGCTCCATTTATTTGTATATTTGTCTTTTTCGAATTACGCCTCAACCTGCAATAATTCTATTTTATCTATTTATACATAAACTACAAATCTTCACATCGTCCAAATATGTATTGCTCGATATTATGTGACGCATGCAGCGATCCACAAATCACCTTGGCGTGGCTGCGATGAACAAAAATCTCGCAATTCATTTTTCTGATACTGCTCGTTTCCATATTTTCATAACCCAGAAAAAAAACCTCATCCATGTTTTCGTAAACATATCCAGCGGCGTGTTCAGATTCGAAACTCTGGACAATTGCGTTGGCCGATTTGTAAAACTGACGTTTCCAGAAAAATTTCTCATTCCATTTCTAAATTCATTGCATTTCATTCACATGGTGCTGTAAGATATGCAGTCTCAATAAGCAACTGTGGATGTATTCTTGAGCTGCGTTCCTGTCAGAATACTTGTTATCTCTTGAATTATAAAAAAATTAAACGGACATTTGTTTCCAGCGAGCACGCAGGTCCTCCAGACACGATTGGCACACACGGACGTTCAAGTGCCAGATTTCTCTTTCTATCGCAAAGATGTTAACAAGGATCCGACCACAAAGTCTCGCGAAAGAGTGGCGGAGAAGCAAAACTTTTCCTACCTCGTAGCAGCCGGTGAGTTTCAACTTTTCTCTTATCGCACGACTCTCATTGTCTGTTTCCTGAGAAAAAAATCGATTTTGTTCAGACTACGAATTTCAAACTATTACGAAGGAACATTTTTTCTAAACCTAAATTCGACGCGTTAAGCCTCATCAAAAGGCCATGTTTTTTTTATTTTTTCACACAAATTTGACTTTGCTTTTGATTTTTGTAATTTACAACACGGTAACATCATGAACTGACAGAAACTACAAAGTTCCTTTGGCTTTGCCGCGTTTGCTCCAAGTTGAAGATTACTTGGGATCGGAGAAAGTAAAACTCGAATTAATCGTGTCGCTGGTTGATAATTTTATCCAGGTACCGGAGTGTGCGCAGCTTATATCGCGAAAGCACAAATCCACAGTATGGTGGGCATGCTCGCAGCGTCAAAGGATGTCCTGGCTGTTTCTAAGATCGAGGTCGACTTGGCCAAGATCCCCGAGGGACAGAGCATGGTCTTCAAGTGGCGTGGAAAACCGCTCTTCATTCGACACCGGTCAGTCCATTTGAAAAAACCTCCAAGTTAATACTCGATTTGTTTGAATTGATAATAAACTTTGCGTGTATTTATACATATCGACAGAGATGCAAAGGAAGTCGCTAGAGAGGAGGCGGTGAATCTTGCTGATCTCCGCGATCCTCAGCCCGATTCAGAGCGCGTCAAGCGTTCCGACTGGCTCATCGTCGTCGGTGTTTGTACTCATCTTGGTTGTGTGCCGATTGCGAACGCCGGTGACTATGGTGGATACTACTGCCCGTGTCACGGTTCGCATTACGACGCAAGCGGAAGAATAAGGAAGGGACCAGCGCCACTCAATCTCGAAGTACCGGCGTACGAGTTCGTCGATAACACGGTCGTTGTCGGTTAACTTTCTCGTTCCCGACTCTCCGCACTTGGGGATAAACGTAGTAGTAGAAAAGAAGGCGAAAAGAGGATGAAAACAGGATTTAATAACAGCAACATCGTCAACGTCGAATGACATCCTCGACGAGCGTTCATTGTATTTCTTAACACACGTTGATCAACCGTGACAACAAGTCTCAGACATCTCTCAGTCAAAAGAGGTCTTACGGAATATCGTTCCTCCGTTCTCAGATTTCGACTCGATTTCAATCCGCACCCTCCAACAGCACGGATCATGAAAATATAAAGAAAAACTCATCGTAAACGCTGCTGTATAATTGTTTCAAGTTGTACAGTCACTAGAATAAATTGAAATTATACGAGAATACCAATGGAGATGCTACAGTTTTCATTTTTCCGACCGGTACAATTCTCCGTCATTTTTCTTCAATACCCTGCTGCTGCTGCTACTTTTTTGTAATCGTTTCATAACAATTCAGACCTAATAATTATTTATGGGAGTTTATGGAAACGGGAAACCAGGGAAAATTGGAGTCGAATTCTCATATATTTCTTGGGATTCCCATCGTCGTTCAAAAAGTCTATCAAGTTGAACGTTGACAACATGTTTTTCGACAAGAATCAACGTCATTTTGGTTTTTGAAAAGTTTTCATCTTGTTGATTTCCACAACGAATTTACAAACTTTATTTTTCATCTTCCGATTTTTTGGTACCGAATCATACGTTGTCGGTATGTTGCTCTGGGGAAGGGCAGTGGAAACAGCTCCGAGTCCAGTCAGACTTGTAATTTTCCATAGACGGTTGGAAAATGTGAAAAGAGTTGGAAAAAAATGAATGAATAAGAACGATCAAGCATTTGGATAAAAAAAATTCGTACAAATCTTAAATTTTTCTTCGTTTTTTATGTAGAAAATATTTTTCGTAAGTACATCTCGATTTTTTGTTTACCTCGAGTTACATCGTGGTGCGCGTGCATGAACACCTACGTGAGGAACTTTCGTAACCTCAAAACCTATATAATTTATGAAGGCATAGGGCGAATGATGAATTACGAAAAAAAAAAAACGGAAATTTACAAATTGCTCATTTTTATGGAGAAATCTCTGCCGTAAACTCCTTTTTTCACATGGCTCCAAAAATGAATGAAAA
Source organism: Hyposoter dolosus (assembly GCA_963921915.1). Taxonomy (NCBI): domain Eukaryota; kingdom Metazoa; phylum Arthropoda; class Insecta; order Hymenoptera; family Ichneumonidae; genus Hyposoter; species Hyposoter dolosus. Next base: position 5,311,226 of record OY998134.1, read on the forward strand.
ACCCTCATTTATATGTAAATCAACGTGAGGTATTTATTCGATATTTTTCAGTACGAGCAGATGACACTTTGCACTCGTTAACCCTCTCCCTAGATAATAACAGAAATGAAGAATGATTAAAATTTCATTTTCACCGACAATCGAGAAACTCTGTGTGCCGTGTTATTGTATTATTTATCTATTCCGGTTTCATTCAATTCATTTCTATATTTGTCGGTAGCAGGCGTAGAACGAGTTCATTGATTTTTGCGGGGTTGTAGGTGAAAGACATGTTGGGTGTAAGGTCAATGACCTTGAAAGTTAGCAAGGCTATCGCGATTCGAGGGCGATTGAGGTATATCGGGTGTAGGAAAATTCTCTCCGATTATCGCTCCCTTTGCCAAGTCATAGATGGAAACCTTGGATTGATCCCGTCACATTTTGAAAAGATCGATTCGTTGGTTAACTTTTGATTGATTAGCAATTTTCGTTAATTGGTGCGAAAATTGGTGGCGGCGGAGTTATATAAATAATTGAAAATGTTATTTGTGAGTGGTAAAAAGAATAAAGGAAAGACGCGTAAATATCGGGTCAACTAATGGGATAAAAATCGTCGACGAATCGTCGAAATGGTTACGCACGCACGAGGTGGATAATAATGGTAATAAAATAAATAATGATAATATTTGAGGAAAGCCCGAAAGACTGTCCGTTTTTGGGAGTACCGCGAGGAGGCGCCATGTGTCACGGGGCGAATTTTCAGTTTCGCGCCGTCAAGGAAGGGCGTCCTCGGCCACCATCAGTTTTTCTATCCCCAATCCCCAATCCTACATCCCAACCCCAGTAACCCCACTCTCGATTGAGGCGATACACGATACACGGGGTTTTCAGTCTCCCTCGCTGCTGGCGGCGTACGGACGCAAGAAAAACGTGCTGCTCCGCACACGCATCAAAATTCATCAAAATTCCCTTTCGATCGACCACGACAACGGGCGGAGGACAAATAAAACATCGCGTCAAGTACAACAATTCTTGGAATCTCGGCTGCTTGCTACTGCGTGTGCGTGTGCGTGCGAGTGTTGTTTTCCGTTGCAATAACGTTTTTACTAAACGCGATAGCGAAGAAATAAAGGATAAAAAATAAGTTGAGATCCCGATTCGAGTTTCGCGAGTGGCGCTGGGGTCGAGCAAGGTCAAGAAAACAAGTTGCTCGTTATTGTGCCGATGATGGAAACAGATGATGGAAATAAAAGTTAGAATCGTGACGAGTACCGCGATCGTGTCGAGCCTAAAAACAAAAAAACATGAAAACAGTCTCCCTTGCGCGTGATTGTTACGGAGCTTAATTATTGACTCTCGTGTCCGACTGCATCAGGATCGATAAGAGCCCAAATTTAAGAGAACAATCATTTTCGGACGTATATTATTTTTTTAAACGCGACAAGAGGGCACGTGCCGAGTGGTGAACTTTTTACATCCGGGGATCCGGCCAGCGGCCGCATGCCGCAAGAGGAAGGAATGCGTCAGAGGAACGAGTGAAGGGGGCGCTTTACCGCTCTAGAGTTTAGTGCCCTCCTGCGCCTCCTGCGCCTCTTGCTCAACGCCATTTCTCAATGTCACAAAAGACCTGCTTCTTTCGAAGGAAAGACACGTGTGTTGCAATCCCCTTACCAATGTAACCACGAAAAGAACCACCGTATTTACCGTGAGTATATTTTCCATCTTTTTCGTGTCTGTCTCTGTCGAAGAGTCCAAAAATTTATCGTAAAACAGAGTCGCAACCTTTCTACTTCTACTCGCCGTTATTGACCATTCTGTTGTGTATTTCTATCGTTCCCTTTCCGGGAAATATAAACAAAAAAAGACGCGGCAGTGGCTCGACGCTGATTTAGCGCGAAACCGGAGAATTTCCAAGAAAACTGGCCAAATTCTCTGAGCGTCTCACACGCTAGAACGCATATAAAATTCTTTATTTATATTATGGAAACTGCTGGCACGTTTTCTTTCTGGCTGCATCTCGTTGCGTAGACCATCGAAAAATCATTATTACGAAATACAATCGAAGGATGACCTTGAGTTTTGGGCAATTTTTACTGTGCCTAACTAGCACGGAAATAAAATCAAACCTCGACGAATGCATACGAAAAAGTTTATTATATTTTCATGAAAAATCACATTTAACACGTCGCATGAACGAGCTCACATTCAAGGTCATCCTTCGCTTCTTGTTCATTTACATTGTTGGGAAATTGCTATTCGTTTCTTACGCAGTGCTTGGGTTTTCGAACCGCAACAGATTATCTACTTACGAACCTTTGCGATATTAAGGAGCTCGACACCCTGCATTATTTTTCCTATAGGATTAAAATTTATACACGGCGTATGAGTGACAATTTTCACTCGTAACTGCGCGCTATTTCTTCTGTTATGAATTTGTGTTTATTATCGTATCAGAACTATTTCGCTTTCGATCTCCTCCCTCCTCCCCCTCTCTGAAGAAGCGTATCATTCCAATTTCTGTAAATATAAGGAACTTGACGGTTCCTCGTAAAATATACATGACACGCGCACACATACACATATTGCTTGAGCTATTTGACGAGGAGCTCCCTTTCATCGGGCTAGTTTTAATAACTCCTGCCTGCGTGCTTGCTTGTCCGATTCTGATGCGAACGTGATCGAACGCTGCGGCTGACGTGGCTCACATCGCTTGTGCTATTCAACTTATCGCACATTATCTTTGCCCGTTTCTCCCTTTATTCGCCGCCACATTATTTCCTTTTGTACATGCACAATCCCTTTATCTATTTGACAATGATTATATTTGCCAGACAACAACAAATATCCTACAATTAGAGTTTACGCTTAGTTTATTGCATACAAAGTATTATTAAGACACTGAACTTCGCAAAGTTGGGATCTAACGAAAAATACTTTTTCTTTTCATTGTTTGTTCAATTAAAAAAAAAAACCATGACAATTCTCGTATCGATTTTGTGTGTGAATCCTAAAAAACGATCGTTTCATTGTCCTGATAAAATATTGAATAAGAATCATGAGCTCTGGTGAAGAAAAAAACAGAATTTCGTTGCATTTCCAACGATGCAAACTTCGACAAGATATTTCTCGATTTCTGGCTCTTATTTCCAAAAATTGCCTCGTTAATGAAGTTCCTCGTTCGAATGGGGTCCGTTGTTCGTAAAATTTTCCAATTTCTCAGAGGAAAACGCTGAAGCAAAATAATTGGATGAAACGATCGAAAATACCTGCGGATATCGAGGAGAGGCCATTGGCGATCGATCGAGCCTCGTTTCACGCAGCAGTTGAAACACGAAAATTACCGCCGAAAAATAAATACATGCACGAAACCGTTTCGCCCTGATATTCACGAAAATTCTAACATTGCTTTGAGATTTCCGTTGCAAACTTTGGCGTACGTTAAAAAATTCACTTAATCCTCGTAGACACACATGGGTCTGGGGTGTCCAGCCCATTCAGCGCATGGCGTGAATTTCTCGTTTTTCGTATCGATAACCATTAAATAATGATAAAAAAGAATTTTCATCCATCACCGAGTGTAGGCACTTTTTCTATAGATCCAAAACGACTTTTTTCAATTTTTTCAGATTTTTTAAACGAGTCCAAATACAGAAAAAAAAACGGTAGGACACCCCAGACCCATGTGTGTCTACGGAGGGTTAACTCTTCGGAAACCTTGCCACTAGCCATGCACTCATTTTTAACTTCATCGCCTTTATTAAACGAAAACGATAACGAGTATCTGTCAAAATCTAATAAAAAATAAAGTCAACATCGAAGTGCGTGTGGCGATGATTGAAAAACATAAAACACGATGCAGTGGATAGATGAGTAGAAAAATCTTGAGGTTTACTGCTGTGGTCAAGCGAGTAATTCAACGTTATAAAAATGGGGCCGATATATTACAGAGTGTCGTCATGCAGTCGAGGAACTTGAGACTACGAGCGACAAGTAGGCAACAACGATATATTACAATTCACCGGATGAGTAACCTGCCGAGATCGTAAAATAATGAGAAAGATGAGCGAGCGAGAAAAAAGTATAGAAAAGGTGGCGGAACTGAATGAGAAAAGAGAGAGAGGGGAGAGGGGTAGAGAGCAAAGACGACGCAAAAGTAGTGAGAAAAAAAACCAGAATTCGAGTGGCGCTCTACAGGGTGCTCATTCCTATGCAGTCGATACAAAGTATCGAACGTCGTTGCTTTTTATGGGCTCGTTGCGGATCTGCATAGAGACAAAAAAATAAAAAATAAATGGTTGAAGGAATTGGTGAGAGGGAGAGAGCACGAGGTCATTTTTTTTTTGGCCCTCTCGTCAGTGTCCGTCATAGCAGTATATACTCGTACGCGAATGTTGAAACGTTCACGTCGAACAAGAGCAGCCTTTATATTAGCAAACGTGATTTTTTTTAAAATGGCCCAGCAGCGTATTTACGAAGCATTCTAATTTAGAAACGCGAGGGAATAGATCGACGCTGCGATATAAATGCATATATGTATACGCGTGTGTGTATACATACTGCTGTGGTACGTAGCTGTACGCGTACGTAAATATGTACGAAACGAGAGGGTCGAGAATCCAGTTTCTCTTCTCCGCTGCTTTTGCCTGCTTCAGCCCTTATTGATGCACGTATATACGCGCGTGTATCTTTAAGTACACACTCTCGTAGCCATCGATGTGCGTGTGTATCGACCGTCCCTTGCATCAACCCCCGAAAACGTTGCACTGCGTTCGCGCTCCCTCATCCGCGCGCGTACACTCTAAAGGCCCGAGAGCGCGCCGTGCCGCGCCGCGTATACGCAATATATACAGGCTTATTCAAAACTTGAGCGAATTCCAATTACGCGCGGGATAGCCGTTCGACCGAAAGGACATTTCAAACTTTTATTGATTCTACGTGCAATTATCTAATGACGATCGAGTAACAAGTCGTTTGATTTGTCAAATCGGAGAAAATGCCGATAAAAAGTATTTCCATAGTACGCTCACTGCTATCGTGTGCGGATGAAAAGTGCGTGCGTGCGCCCTATCGAGGGAGAGTGTATTGGGACAAAACTGCACACGCACACACGGCACATGAGCTACGAGAGACCGCGGCCGGCAACAGCGACAACAGAATCAATAGATGCGCGTTGCATCTTACCCCTCTCTCGTTGCTGTCCCTTGCCCGGTTTTTTGGCAACTGCCGAGCGAACGCTTCAAGCTCTTGACCGTGTTCGGCGTTTTAACTAATTTGACTTGTCCACTCTTGCCGAGCTCGAGTCGAACTATCAATAGAGATTTGCCAAGGAAGCGAAAGGGATAAAACGAAAAAATGTTACGATTATCATGCAGCAGCAGCAGCAGCAGCAGCAGCAGCAGCAGAGCAGGATCGGAGATGGAATCGAGTTCGATTGAGTTGATTATTATTATTTCGAATATAAAATGGTTGCTTAATTAATGAGATATTTGAAATGGTTTTCGCGATGGCTCGTTACGAGACATGACCTCCTTAGATCGTTCAAGATATGTCATCTGTTTGGAAAGGTCAAAAGGTTGCCCATTTACCCGGTGACAGAGTTGTGTGTGCGTCCGAGAACGATGAACGAGGAGAGGGAGAGGGAAATTGTATAGAAGCATCGCGGTAGCTGGTGAGGAGTACAAAGTTAAAGCTGAGATAATCGCGTAAAGGTAAACCCGCGGTTGCTGCTGCTGCTGGTGGTATTGCTGCCGGGCCGGGCGGATGGGCGGTCGTTGTTAAGGGTGATTGGTCCGTGTGTGGGTGTATAAAATGTGCTGGTCATAAGGAGGGCCGCAGCAGGAGAAGCAGCGGGTAAGACGCGAAGAAGGAGCGCGACGGCGAAAGGGGCAAGATTTTGGTGGTTCAAGCAGCAGGGACAGGTGAAAGTGAGAGCGCTCAGAGGTATAGAGCAAGTTGGAACGGTAGTTTGTAAAGAGCGAAAGAGAGAGTGCTCTCCTACGGGGAAGGAGGTTAATGATTAGTTCTTCCGAGGTCGGGGGCTGTTGCCGGGTGCAGGTCGCTCCGTTCCATATCCCTTCCAGCCCTCCCCTTTTCACGAAACGTCCGTATACGTTATCGTCCTCCCGCATCCCCGATCTATCCGCGTCCACCCTCCCGCGATACGTGTCTTACTCACTCTTGGCTTGCGCCTTGCGCCGCGTACATTTCGCCAACCTTCCGAAATTTTGGCAAACCCCCCACTTATCGGCCAACGCAGCCGCGGCTGTTCATCCCCGAGATTCGGATGTCGCACCGCGAAAGGGAAAGAGACCGAGCGAGCGACGCCTTCACGCGCGTCAAGGGACGCCAGGGGCTGCAAGGTTGTTCTCCCCTCTACCAAAAATCGCTACCAGCCAGGGCTGTAACATTCCCCAGCGCTTTTCATGTGCATCGCTTCAAAACATTCCCCCCAATTTCTATCCAGCACCATGGGCTTTTAAGCTTCAAGATTTTTGCACATTTGACGAAAGTTTTGATCCAGTTCAATTTTTACGTTGTCTAAATGTATTTCGAGTTTCGATACCTCGAAAAAATATGATCAGGCAAAAAGGTTCGAAAAAAACGACATTCCGCATGTGACAAGTTGAAACATGAATATTAAAGTTTCTGCTGAAGCCGCGCGCGAGTTTTTGTAATTATGGGAATAATGAAAAGGATAGAAAAGGAATAAGGGGGGAAAAAGACTCCCGTTTGAGCACGTGGGCGAGGACAGCCCTGAAAGTAGGATTGTTCTCGTCGGCCGTCACCCCGCCGTAGCCGCCGCCGCTGCCGCCACCGCCGCAAGTGAAAGTGGTATCGTATGTTTTATACAGAGCATAGCGCAAGGGAAAGTGATGGCCGTGTGCGTCTATGATGGCTGCGTACAGGAAAGGCGCGGCGGGGGTTGCGTCGCGGAGGCAGCATGGTAGCGAAGGTTGGCGGTCGTTGCGGCGGTCTCCGGGGGTCGAGGAGAAAAGGGAGAAAAGGCGGTAGCAGCGGTAACCTTGCAACCCTCTTTGCCCACCAAGCTAGGAAGGGGAAACGCCAGGAATACGTACGGCGCGGCGCGGTGGGGTGAAATACGAAGAGACTGAAGAGAGAAAGTTTGCTCGCCGGCCGGCTCGAACGGTAGCGGGGGTGCAAGCACGGGGTCCCAGTGACGGGCGTGACGTAGTCGGAGGAGGATGTACACCCCTGTTGGTGACGGCCCCAGCAACCAACGACCATCCTTGGTCAATCCATGGTGGCTCCATCCACCAGGTATTTTTATCCTCTTTTTCACTATATTTATCCTTACTTTTGCTTGTGCGGAAACGCATCGTTTATTCATTTTTCGCTCATACCGTTCGAGTCCTCCGGGCTCATCGATCTTTCTCCGCCTTTCTCCGATTCGATTGTTCCGGATTCTTCCTCATCGCCGCAGCATTGCCTTGTGCAATTTAACAAAACAGTGTAATTAAACGATATGCTGCATCGTTAGCTCGTCCGCGGTTCGAATGTAACTGGATTATCCAGTGTCGTTTTTTTTATAATAACCATTCGAATCCCTTCGTCCGCTCCGATCCTCTGGAGTCAATGAACTCCCGCTAATGCCCCCCGCCGCACGCATCCCTTACGTCACGCACTCATACCGAGAACGTTCGTATTTATCAACAAATCAATTTTCATCATTTAACTTGCGAGTCGTCATCAAAAGATTTTTTGTTTCCTTGGAATTTTTTTTTTTTTATAACTTTCCTATAAACATTTTATACGTACGGACGGTAATTGTAGCCTAACGACTTTTTTTATTCATGATTTAGTGTTCCATCGCTCAATCGATTATAAAAAAAACTAACGAGCCCCGCTGCATGATTTTTCCCGCAGCCAAATATCTTTCGCCATCGCGTTTCGTTTGGCTCAATTCCTCTTTTCCTTCGAGTCTTCGGATCAACGCGATACTCCCACCAGTTTCTTTCCCCGCGGATTTCAAGGCCTTCGGTCCTTGCTTGCGCACGGGCAACGTGAAGGAAAGCAGCAGGCGAGAGACCGCGTTAAAAAAAAAGCCTCTTCCCAATGAATATGCCTTTTCCCTTCTACCGCGAACTAACTCGCTTCTAAGGTCATCATTATCGCGTCTCTTTGGAATTCATAGCGTACGTACTTGTATTCATGGTCACGCCGATTCACCGATCGTTGTGACACAACTTCTCTGAAAATTCTTGCCAACCTTTTTTTTCCTAAAGAAGAAGACGCGCTAAACAAGCGACTGCTATGCGGTGAACGACACGCGGTATATTTCGGTTCATTAATTAACGTATCACAAAACGACTTTATTTAGGATCCTTTCAAAATTTTGTATAAACGTTCTTGGCAGTTTTCTCCTCTGAAGAAAAATTTTTTGACCTTTAGAACTTGAGATATTTAATTTCCAATTTTTTTATTTTTCGCATATAAACGTGTGTAAGTTGAAGTCACGCTTCGTTAAAAAGTTGCAAGAAAAAAACAAAAGAAACGCGACTTCCATTTACACGCGTTTCGATGGAAAAAATTATAAATTAAATATCCCAAATTCTAAACGTCAGGAAATTTTTCTTCAGCGGAGAAAACTGTTAGTTTTGGTGCCAAGAACGTTTATGCAAAATTTCAAAAGAATCCTAAGTAAAGTCGTTTCGTGAGAGTCGTTTCGACCTTAATTCTTCGAAACTGATTCTCAATTACTCTGTGGATTTTTTCTCAATTCGAGAGATTTCGTTGCTTTTGGAATTTTTGCATCTTTGGGTTGCCGCTGCAACATTCGCAATGAAAAACATTTATTTTTCTTCACCTTCTATAATGTCCGTGAAAATTCAATCGTTTCGCAGCTTAAAAACGTTTTTTTTTTTCACGTTATTTTCCGATTGACGTTCCGCTCAATGGAAAGCACACATCGAGTCTTGTTCCCGATCGAAAGAAAAAGGGGCTTTTTTGTCCCATAATTCGGGAGCACTTGAGACATTTTTCAAAAATTATGAAAACACGAAAAATGGTGTTTCCGCGGTAATGAGAAAATATGTCGATCATATGGAAACGAGAATTAAAAAAAAATACAAATAAAATAACGTTTTTCTGTCCGTCCGTCCGTGAGTTATGGAAAAAAAAGAGTTAGTGCGCGTGAGAAAATGAAAAATTTGTGTGCCGCAGCTAGAGTTTTTAGGCGAGACGGCGGGAGAGGAGAGGGACATGGAGAGAACGCGGAGCGCGGGGGCCCTGCTGCCGCGTTGCGTTTAGGAAAGAGAGAGAGAGAGAGAAATCGAATCCGTGCGTGTTGAGCGTGTTTGTGAGCGAGAAGGAGGGCTAGTAAGAGAGAGAGCCGAGCGTGCGGTATAGATCGTTGAAAGGAACTACTAGAGAGAGGGCCCTCTAGGACACAGTCCAATCGAGATCGCGCTTCGTGTCAGGGCGCACCACTCACATTTGCCCATCGTTGCGCGTTCGTGCTTTTTATACATAATCAGTTGTTCATAGAGTCCCGTACCGGTAGAACTAGCGACACGGGTCTTCCGTCACACGTTTATTCTTTCCTTCGTTTTTTCTTCGTATTCTTATTCTCGATCTCGTTCTCGAGTCCGCCAATTTAGCGCAAACCGATTGTTGCATTTCCTCGACTAATATTTACCCTGTGTGTACATATGTGGGTGCTTTTTTCGTCGTTACCTTCGCCTCATGAGAATTAAACAAATTGGTGCGTGTCGAGTGTGATTTTTGGGTGTCTGCTCTAGTGCCTGTGCGAATCTTCATATTTCGATCTAACACGGCGTTATAACTTGTCGCACTTTCGACAACATCCACAACCAAAGGAAGAAGCTTACAATCCGCTGCTGCGTATGTTTTTATATAGGTAGGTGAACCGTCAACATAACAATGCGAAACAACGTTTATCGCCTTATGCGTATACATCCAAACACTCGGCCGGATTACGAGATTTATGGTATTGCAAGAAATTCATTACGTGACATGGAATGCCAGTTCGAAGAATTCTTATACTCTTTATTTTCCTCACAAACCGACATTTCAATTGCAGGATTTTCATTCAAAGGAAATTAACAATTTCTCGTTAATTAATAATCCGCATTATTCTCCCGTTTATCCGCCACAATTTTCTAACCATTCGCGTGTAAATTCCAATTGTTGTTCATCGTATAGAGTGTATTAACAAACAGCCTTGTCTATGCAACCAGTACGAAGAGCTAGACAAAGGAATGTAAATTTATAGCTGAAAATATAATGTCGTTGTCTCTCACATTAAAATGAATATTTTTCACGCGATAAATGGTCCTTTACGATGAAACAATAACCTGCCGATACGTATGCACAAGGAGAAGGATAAAATGGAATGTGTATTTATTTTTTCCAAGTGCTTGGGCTACGAAAATGAAAAAAAAAATCGAGAATTTTACGTTACGAAGCGGAACGTACACGACGGTTTAGAGAACGCAAGAGCAGGGGGGGGGGGGGCGAGTACGTATAAAATATAGAACGAAAAGATTTGCTGGAAAATACTTTGTCGAGAAATTACAGAAATTAAAAATATTTTGATTTTATTATTGAAACTTTGAATATTATTATAACCCCTTCGAACCAGAGAAAATTGAATATTTTCTCGGGAACAAAGAGTTCCGAACGAATGCTCCATTTTGCTTAATACCGAATATTCAGATAATCTTTTAATTAATTTCCCATCATTGAGTCTTCATGGAATTGACATTGAAGTCAAACAACAAAAAAAAGTTTTATTTTTTTCTAGTTCTTTTAACTTTTGGAATTGTCCGTTGACGTTCGTAAGTAAAAACTTTCAAAACATCTCCATTTCGATTGATATTTGGAAATGAATGCAAAATTGCTGAAAACCTTGACGCGAGTAATTTTTCCAACGGTCATCGTAAATAAAATTCGTAAACATTTTCAACCGTTTTGAATATTCCAGAATAACGTGAAGGATTGTAATGAAAAGAGTAATTCATCAGCGTGCTGAGATTTGTTGAAAAAAAAAAAAAGAAAGAAATATCATGTCGCGTGTTGGCCTGTTAAGCAGTTTGGAACAATTGATACGTATAAACGAAGATATCACTGTTGATGAGCGATGATGAATGGTTATTTGTGCTTTAGAATTGAGTTTCGTTCGTTCGGATAATGAGATTAAAAGGAACCGGCGTGAAAAATTATAACGCGAGTGAGCGAGAGAAGAAGCGAAAGAGACAGAGAGCATGCGGTGTTGTTCGGGCTACGCGCAACTTCCGTGTTGCGTTCCACGGCATCTTTGGCCTATGACGTGAACCAAACTACGCGCGCATAGTGTCGAAACGATTGCTCCCCACTCTCTCCCTCCCTCTCTCTGGTTCCATGTCCCGCTCTGGCTTTCGGCGTTGCTTTTTTCCCTTTGAATATGTAGTAGAAGCCGACCGCAGTAGTTGTTGCCCTTTCAACTATTTCTTCCTTTTCTACTAACTTTGCCTATATTCCGATTCTTGCTCGTCGGCTTCTCGCGGTTACTTCGCTCTCGTCCACGTGCGCGCTTTGTTCCACGATGTGCCGCGTTCAGCCTGTCCCAGTTGATGCTCTCCTCTCGCTCCGATACTCTCCGGAGATTTCTCTTTTTCATACAACGTGAATGAAACATTCCAAATGATCCTTAGTTGCGTCCGGGCGCCACACGGAGAGTGCGATGTAGGTTTTGCTGAACTGAAAACAAAATTTTGTTGGAAAATATCGATATTTTGTTGGATGCGTTCGACTAAACGTTTCTTTTGAAAAATCCCAAAATTTTTGTCATTCCAATTGTAAATTTTGCTGTCACTTCCGTTAAAAACCAAAAATACTGTCAAAATTACGAAAATTTTCAAATTATCCACAAATATTTAATTCGCCGTGTTCACCAAAATATCGACGTTTTTTGACAAAATTTCATTTTGTGTGTGTGTTTAACGCTGATAACGGCATTAAAGTCATGCAGTTAAGTTGGAAGAAGGAAAGAGTGCACTTTATTCTTCTTCTCTCTCTTTCTCTCAAACTTTTTCGTCTCCGTCATCTGCTGAGATACCGTATTGGTTTTTTTAAATCCAAGAGTCGCATTCTATTTCCTACGGCCTCCCGTGAGTAATTGCTTTTTTCTCTGGATATATCGGTACTTGTCTTGGATCGAGAACATTTGTCTGCTTCGCCACGTGGTGAATGCTCGGGAACATGATGTTGAAGTTTGCATCGTTGGAATGCAACGAAATTATGTTTTTCCTTCAGCAGAGCTCATAATTATTATTTAATATTTGGTCCGGACAGTAAAACGATCTTCTCTTGCGACCCAAAAACTCAATCGACAAGAAAAATTGCCATGATTTTCAGAATGCAATAAATAATGAAGATAAAAAATATATATCGATTAATCTCAACGTTACAGAGGATGGAAATTTCGTGTACAAAGTGTGGAACCTTCCTTGATGGAATTAACGTTTACTTTTTGATGGAAATACATTTGCAAAGTTCACGAAATGTGACGAACATAATGAAATTTTGAAATTGAATATTAATATGGTCGTAGGACGCGCGGTATTTGTTTCCGAGAAGAATTTAGCGAATGAAACAATCGAATCTTTGTGAGAATGTACAAAATGTAGATTTTGTCCAACAAAGAAATTTAGATTTTCAGCGTAGTTGCATTCTTGGTGAAGAGCATTTCAATATCATACCGTCGTACGGTATGAACAAGTGGGACGAGCTACTGTTTGTGGTTTCGTAAAAAATGGTTGAATTTTTCGAAGCAGCCATAAAAAAGCATTCTGTTCAAGTTTTTTTGTACGTCGCTGTATATTTAGCGTTTTCGGGTAAATTCACGCGTTCGTGAACAGCCACGTGTGCATCGCGCAACGATGCGGTAACACCTGCTGCTGCTGCTGCTGCTGCTGCTGTCCCCTTGCCTTATCCACCGATGAGAACGTGGGCGCCCTGGCGCTACACACACGCCGGAGCACTTGCACCAATCCCTGTTTCTGAAGTCAAGACTCTCTTTTAACGGGTTTCCATCGTTTTATTTCTTTTTTCTTTCACATTTTTTTTCGTTCCCTCATCGCTGCTAGGTCGGAGCATCGATTATGCGCATCGTACAAGAATTATTCATGTACCTGCCAGCTCGTGGCTTATATATACCGCTTTACATCCTTTATTATCATGTTCTCCGACGTCCTGGATGCTTTCTCATTGTTTTCCGCTCATTTGTTCGTATTTGTTATGGCTCTGGTGATATTTTTGGCTGACGATCGACCCCTCAAAGTTATTACGTAACGCAGTAGGGATTTTTGCGTCTGGCTATGGGAGAGAATTTATGCTTGAAAAACTTTCGTTACATTATTATTTTTATATTTCTCCACGTCTTTCCACTTTGACCAACAAAAATAGTGATTGACAATATCTTTGTTTTTTTTTTTAATCTCCATAGCTTTTTGGAGGAAAAGTCTTTCGGTGACACTCTCTGAGCCAATTTTTCAGTCGTAACGAGATCGTACTCTGTAAATTCAGTTGTTTGGTCCTTTAAAATGGTCGCGTCCTCTCCACCCTAATTGTATCAAGTACTCTGTACGACTGCCGGAAATGGAGAGCTTTGGAAACTCGATGGTCACTCGTATCTTCTATCGTGTCTCGTATTTTTTTAAAATTATTCATTATAATTTTGCTTCAAATGCTAGGCTGCTCTTTGAAACCTCTCGTGTTTTTTTGGTTTCAAAGGGTTATGCAGTCTTTGCCGAAG